>CAXIVR010000009.1:73970364-75170364 GCA_964035755.1 Teleogryllus oceanicus
GAGTTGTTTGATTGACTTCAAATTTTGCTTGGATTGTTTTTGTATTGACTGGAATGAAATAGGGAGGTGGTAGCTCAACTTTTGAAAAGTTGGAAAATGCAGGCTAGTCTAGACTGTAAATCACATTCTGAAACTTCAGGATTGTGTAAAACACTTTATGCATCATACTAGGGAGGATACTAAGCACTGTGTTTAGTTTCAGCAGAAGGGCAATCATCAATGATGCTAACGAATGAAAGAACAGGCTAATCATCTTCGTTACCTTTGGTATACAAATTTTCCTCAGATTTTCCATTTGTTGTAATCTACATTTCGCTTCTTCATCAAATTCTTCTTCCAAGGGACCATCTTTTGCATGGATATCGACTAACCACCCTCCATCAGGAAACAGGAGAACATTATGAAGCTGAGTTTTTACCATCTGAAACGACATACAAATAAACTGATAATATCATGAACTCCTCTTTTGGCACGATTTTCAACAACTTATTAAAAAGTAAATGATCTTATTGTAGGAAATATCATACCTTGTTATTCTGAAGTTATTATCAACTAGCGGTGATATGACAGAAATGATGGAACGAAATCAAACTCTCATATTAAAAATTTACTATAAAGAATAGAACAAAATACAATGCTAAATTTAAGAATTTTTAAAATTCCAATGTGTTTTATTACAAAATTGTTTTATTTAGTTACCTCCTGACAATTTGACTTGATGAACAATAAATATTTGACTGTCTGGGAGACATTGTATCCTACACAAAGTTGCCAGGATTTCAACCATCATACTGTGACCTTCCTCAGGGCAAAATGCTGTGTACAGTACAATAGCCAAAATGTTGGCATCTGTGCTTGGAACACGTGTCTCCAGGATAGCCAACTTCTCTTGACTCTGGATGCTTTCATTTGACTTTATGAACAATTTCCTTGATAAAATTGGGTAACACAAAATTGGCTGTGAGCAAAGCAGGGGTTTTCTAACACACACACCCCCTCTGTCATCAATTGGCCATATGATGGGCCCCATACCTTGGGCCTTGGGCACTCAAGTAGAAAGAAAAGGAAAGGTTTTTTGGAAGGCACCTCTAGTTTTCAGTTTTTCACTCAGATTTTTTTGATGATAAATGCGTCTATACCTTTGTTTAATGATTGATCGCTATTTTTATTAATTATTGAATTTTCATTATTTCTCTAATGAGGTCTCTCAAATTTATTGTTGTACGTTATAATATTTAATTTTCAAGGTCATTCAAGCCAAATATTTTATTTTCTCTGCATTCTAATAAAGCATATTCTGCACCTCCTCTCCTTTATTATTTCAGTAGTTCAGATAAGATTTGCATTTTATCTTATCTTTATAAATGAGGCCTTTAAAGAAAGAGAATTTTACAGACAAATTGCACTTCAACTTTAAAAATAATTGATTTATTAAGAAGGATTTGTTGCAAAAACACAACTCACAACCCTGGGCAGCAGGCAGTGTTATTGAAATCTATATAGTTCTCTATATAACTCTAAAACGAAGCATTCTACAACCTTAAAACCTGGAATGTTCAGGCTAAAAGCCCCAAAGAAATGTTCCTCGCACCATAATCTACAGGATGAGATCTTGGACATTCTATTACATTTTTGTTGGTTAGGTGCTACTTGATTCTACCATTCGTGCAGAATGTGCAACCGTATGTGAAATGAAACTAATTACTGACAAAGATGTATTGTACTGTTATGTTAAAATGTGTTCACTTACTGTGATTACTTGAGTCTTCACGAAAAAGATGTATTATGGGCTTAATATGGAAATAGAAGGATAGAGAAGAGGGTGGGGTTTAACATGCAAGAATTCTCGCATGGGTATGATGCTATTATTACCAAAACAACTCTAGGACGTGAAGGAGGTATTTATACTTATTTTCAGCTATAATGAACATAATGGTAGCATGAATCATTCTTCCACGAATTTTCCAATATTTTAGGATAATCCAAGCACATTTGTTGCTCTCTTTTATTACAATACTCGTGACTATCTTTTAATTATAATTAAAATAATTTTGGTAGGGCAGGCAGGGGGGGCAGACCACAAAAAAGTTTGATACAACACTTTTCATTTGATTTCAGGCTATCATGCAAAATTAATACTTTTAGAAAAGCCTACCTAATACTGATCCCACGGTTTATAAATTCAGTTGAAACTCTGACTCCACACAATGTTCGAACATGTCTCTAATACTTGACTCCACCAACTTCTAATATAGCTCAACCAAATCCCGCATCACTCACATACAATAATTGCTAAGTCTACCACCTGATGTCATTCTAATTAATTGATTTAATAATTACTTCTCATAATAAATTATGTTTGATGGATCAATTCATGAAAAGTGATTGTTTTAGAAATAACTAAGTCTTTAATTAATAGAAATGTGGATATCTACCTATCACCGCCAGTTTGTGAAGTGAAAAAGAAAATAAAGTAACATTTCTTTCAACAAGAAGTTAGTTTATTTATTTCACCCTGATAAAAAAGGAATATAAGCAACCTAACAATGGATATATTTCAAAGGAAACCACTTGTACTAAGATATTCTTTGAATTTCAGACAGACTATCTCTCTCCTTTTCAGTTCAATGTGTATAAGGAAAAGCTTTCCCACTTACTTTGGTTTGTTGTTGCATGGATAACTTCCAACGTTCTAGTTCCATGTTGTATTGAGTTCTTTTGTGATCAAACAAAACCTTCTCTGTAAATCCCACTTCACCCACAGGCTCAGCAGGAGGAGTGGGCTTTGCATTGTGGAAGTGATGAAACCAATCAGAGAAGCCCTCTTGGGCATCCTGAAAAGAACAGAGTTTGTAGGAAACATGAAAAAACAGATCACACATTTTTTTGCCCACAAACTTAAACTTACAAGGTAAGCCTTATGACAGAAATACTCTCGTATGGAAGATGCAATTCTGTATGGAAGACTATCCATATCAAATTGTTGACAGGCCTCATATGGCATACCTCGTTGGAACTCTTGAACAGTAATGTCAATGGAATCAACTGGAATCTGCAAATTTTACAAAAAAATTCACATAAGACAGTTTTCAGACAAGAGAAATTTTTATTAAAACAATATCCTTTCACTCCACTGCTCAGAAATACTGAAACTCACTTTACTAAAGGCTTTCCGAGCTGCTTCCATTCGACCAAGAGCAAGGAACTGCCTTATCATTGCATTTGCTTGAAATAAGGCTTCTGCACGCTGAGATGGATAAAAAATAAGCCAATTCAGAGCAGATACCTTTACCAAATCTTCAGGCGTAGCTTCAATTTGAAGATCTGATGGCTGATCTACACTTTCCCGATTCCTACACCAAAAAGATAAATTAATAAAAACATAGGTAAATATTCTAATGTTTTATCTACACAACATTCAACATGGTTAAGATCCAAAATTTTTTTAATGACTATTCAAGAGGTAACAAAAAAGTACATCTTTATTCTCAAATACAATTATGTACATAATTGACTCCACATACTTTTCAAAACATCCAATTGTAACCCAAACCGTCAACTCCACATCATTCCAAAGTGAACTGCATTTCCATGACAATTAATTTTATTTCAATTGCAGCACAAATCTCACAGCAGATGGCAAATTACAATCATACAGATAAATATGTTCATCGCTGTTCTTAAGTCACCAAACATAACTTACCGTATGTTTTCAACCACTCTCTTTGTAATGACTTCAATATCCAAGCCAGCATCCTCAGCTGCAGTGAGGCAGGCTGTCCGTTCATTCTCCTCTGTGATGTTTTCCAAGAAGTTGGCATACAGTTGCACCTGGTCTTCCTGAGGGAGTGTAGCAACATAGCAAGCAACTAGTTGGGGGTCCCCCATCTTCATTAGCACCTAGAATAGGTAGGCATTCAGGCAAAGTACACAAATTGGCTAGTTTAAGTCTTTATCCTTCCGAAATAAAGAATTGCATTAAAACATGCAAGGCTGACAATAATTAAGATTGTAAACATCATTAGAACGACAGATGTATTGTCTAATGAACACATTTGGTAGCAGACTTTGCAAAAGTATTTCCATTGTTCTGCAAATCATTTCCTAGCATAATTTCAAATTTGTTTTGTGCAGTATGTAAAGAAAAATTGAAAGTGAACAACTAAGTGTACAACAACTTCCCTACCTTCTATTTTTAACAATTTTTTCCCTCAATATCTCTCATTTTATTTATAGTGGAGGATAAAGGAGGTTTCTATAAGGCAATGCATGCTACTCAAGTTTCTCCTTATGTGAATTGTTTCTTCTCTACTGAAGTTTCTTCTCATCTTAATAGGCACTGCCTATTAAGGAAGAATAGATTTACAATAATTCTCTCACACTTGAATTTAAACTAACACCATTGATGATGAAAGTACATTGGAGCATGTCTTGTTCTTGTTGAACGTCATCATGGTTCTGAAAGTTCTTCCTCCTTTTCTGCAGCTGGTGGCTCGAGAACTACTACTTCTTCCTCTGCTGCAGCTGGTTTCTCGTTGACAGGATCTTGAGTTGTAGGTTGAGGTCTCGTCTGGGGAAAACCAACCAAGTCTCCCAACTCTACCACATTGGGTCTTTGGCTTTCTATAGAATTCTCAATTTCCAGAGCAATTGTGACCAATTTCTGTGTCGGTATGGATGGCTGTAGGTATAAATTGATCAATGTGATGTTTCAACACATAACATTCATCAAGCTTAACCAACTAATGCAAAAAACCAAATTTTTTTATGATCATTCCAAGATTCCACCATATTTTATTATTTGAAAAATATCAGGCACACAATCTCCCACGCTTAATTGTCTTGTTGATATTTTAGAAACAGTTGCTGGTTTGAATTTTATTGGCTTAAAGGCATTCAATTTGATTTGAATTTGTTTATGCAGATATAATTCTGCTGGAGATTTGCCACTATTTAACGGCGTAGTTCAATAAGGAAAAAGAATTTCTCGAACTTTCGTTTGTACTGGCATAGGGTCCTCAATCATTGCTGTTAATCTTTTCTTCAGTGTCTACACATTACATTCGGCTAAGCCCTTCGTTGCTGGATGTCCTGATGTGATAAGTTTTTGAAAAATACCAGCCTCTTTACAGAACTGTTGAAACTCTTCACTGGTGAAAATCATTGCATTGCCAGACACCGTCACTTCAGGAAACCCATGTTGAGTGAAAATGTTTTTAAGTAGTTGAATTGTTAATGTTGAAGTTGGTGGTAATTTGCTCAACTCTATCTTGGCCCACTTTCATTCTGCATCAATTATGACCAGATAGAAATAACCCTGAAATCCTGCATAATCTATATGTATCCACTGGCAATTGTTTCTGGTTCTTCCCATGGATGTAACGGAGCTTTTGGAGGACTATTCTGTGTATTATAATATGTCCGACAAGAGCGAACTGAAGTTTCAATGTCCTTGTTCGGTATTTTTCCAGTATACGTATCAGTGAGCAAGTTGTTTCGTTTTTGATATCCCGCCATGTGTGCGGTGAAGTACTAATGATTGCAAAGTTGATGGAACTACGACTGTCTCCTTTAAATAAGATCCCGTAGAATTCTATATCTATTCTATTTGGCGGCGGCGATGGTGTAGCGGTTAGCGTATTGAACTGTTATACCCAAGTTTGCGGGTTCAAACCCGATCGAAGCCGTGGATTTTTAAGGGCAAAAAAATCCTTCATACGCCTTCCTTCGGAGGGGAAGTAAAGCCGGCTGTCCCATGTCAGTACATTTACTGCATGTAAAAGATCCTCAAGCCTAAATAATGCCTCTGAGCTAAATTCAAATTGCCTGTTTCGTCGCCCAAGTAATACCTTCTTTCTCCCCTAGTAGGTGAAAGGAGCATAACGAAATTTGCGTGGTCAGACGGAAGAGCAGGCCTCATGGCCCGAGTGTCGCCACGTAAAATAAGGCAAATTCAATTCAATTCAATTCAATTCAATATCGACATTAGTTTTCTTGAAGATCTTTCAGAATTTTTGAGGCTAGAGTCCTTTCGTGTCTCTTTCTGGATGTGATAGTTTGACTACAAATTTGAAGAACCGTTTCCTCACAGAGAAGTTCTACTTCTTCATTGATTGATCTGTTGGTATGTTACATTGTTTTGCTGTCCAGTTTAGCGTGTGACAAACAGACGACATTAGAATTTTCAGAGCCCTTTTCGAAGATTACCTTGTAATAAAAGCCTGATAAGAAAGCTGCATAGCATTGCAAATGGGCTGATGTCATTCCCGGCAGTTTCGAATTCTGATGACAAATTCTAGATAACGATTGACGTCAGAACTCAATGTGAATTTCTTACCAAAAAGGTACTGGTAAAAATGATCAACTCCGAATGCTATTGATAAAACTTCTCGATTGAGCTGTGAATAATTCTTTTGAGCTTCTTTCACTGCACGAGAAGCAAACGCGATCGGGTGTTCTTGGTCATTGATGATACGTGACAGAATAGCACCAATGCCAGTGAGACTTGCATCACAGGAAAGTTGAAACTGTAATTTTGGATTAAATGGCATTAATACTCTATCACTCACAATTACCTCTTTCAGTCAACGAAAAGCCATCTTGCAATCATTTTTCCACTTAAAAGAAACTTTCTTCTTCAGCAAATGACGCAGTGGTGCTGTAATTGATGATACGTTTGGAATGAACTGAGTGTAATAGGTCACTAGTCCCAAAAATGTCTTCACTTCTCCAATTGTCTTCGGTCTTTTCATTTCAGTGACAGCTTTAGTCTTCTTAGACGATATTGATATTTTGTTGAATTCGACAATATGATCTAGAAATTCGATACGTTCTCACATAATTTGGTTGATAATTCTGTTTAACTCAGCAGGCACTGCTTTGATACTGCTCATCTACTGGTACATGCAAATAAGCTTTAAACTAGTCCAAACAGCAGAAAAAACATGAGTCATGCAGGCTGTTAAGTACTTCATCAATTTTCGGATTGGATAATGTGCATTTGTTAGTCACTCATTTACTCCAACCTTATAATTGACACACAGACGAACCCCTCTGCCAGCTTTCGGTAATACAAGAGGAGATCCCAGTCGCTGGGTTCAATTTTGGTAATGATTCCGGCTTCTAATGTGTCTAGTTCCTTTTCAACTTGGCCATAAAGTGCATATGGAATTGCTCTTTCTTTGTGAAAAATCAGTTTCGCCTTTTCTCGAAGTTTCAGAGATACCTTGAAATTAGGAATACATCAAATCTTTTCTTCAAAAATATCTTGATATTGCATAATTATCTCGTCTACTTCTTGAACACTATGAATTGACAGAACTATTTGTGAATGTCGGAGATCCACTTCTTCCAAATCAATTTTCAATCGTCCATCTTCTTCCCAAAAGTGCTGCGTAACATTCTGGGACAACATAGATGTCGTCTTGAATCGAATGTCCATTATAGTCCACATTGACTTGAATTTTCCCATCCGGAAAAATACATCTTTTGTGTAAAATCTAAAAATTATCGATATGGGTTCCAATGGTATGTCTAAGTTTATGTCAGTTAACTTATTTCGAGGTAAGAAAATGTAGCCAGAACCTGAATCAATTTCTAATACAACGGGCTTATCTTGAATGTTCACTTCAATCTGGAAATGTTCAAAATCTGAAGCTGTAGCTTGATTCCAATAAATGTCAATTATTGGATTTGCTGAAGCTGTGTACTGTGACCTCATCTAGGTCTTCTCAGATGTAATTCATTGAAGGTTGATTAACATTCGATATATGATTAAACAACATACAAATGTATACTTTGACAACATATCCATTCTTATTACAAGTGGAGCACTTGAGGTTAGATTTGTCTGGTTTGCAACTTAGCTTTTTGGAATCAAGTTTTGAAGTTTCAAGAGCAATGACCTTGGACATGATGCTATTAAAATCTTTCTCTTCAGATTGTAGCAACTGTTCCCTAATCGAATTGTCTCTAATTACACGAATAAATTGAGCTTGCAGAAAAATATCAGCTATTAATGTAGCACATTCACAAGGTGAAATAATTCGCAATCTATGAGGTCTGTCCTGAGTGTAGTAATGAATTTGGCTATTGATTGTATATTGGTTTGATATTTTGACACAAAATTATGCCAGGCCACTAGTACGTTCTTCTTCGGTGCCAGATGCTTTTCAAAAAGCAACATTATTTTATCACAAGTTTTTTCTTCGGGCAGTTTCGGGGCTGCCAACGGGGAAATCAAAAATTAAAAATTTTGGCTCTGATGGAATTAAGAAGTCACGTTGCACAATAATCTTTATTTCAAGATAATGTTCAAAACGAGATATGTAGTTTTGAAATGACACTTGATAGATCGAATGTTTCAAAATTTGGTAAAAGAGCTGTGTTGCCTTCCAGCACATTGAGAACTGGGCCACCTGGAACACCTTTTGATTGATTTGATAATTGTTCAAGTAATTTCTGTTGAATTTCCAAAAACTGTGAACTATCCATGATGATTATAACATCTTTTAACATAAAAAACTATCTTAAAAGATTATACAATTTACCTGGTAAATGAAGGTGTTGATTTGGAGGTTATTTTATTCATATTGATACTAAAAAATTCTGTCGATTCTTGTTGACTGCACTTGTTAATGTTAAGAAATTTCTTTAACGCTTGATTTTTCTTCTTTTATTGGATAATTCCAAATCATTGTTCACCTCGTTGCCAATTTGTTATAACTTAATATAGTTATTAAAGAATGTTATGAGAATTCATAATTAATGATGAGACATAATCAAATTAATGAAATAAATGTGAAGCAATAATAAACATCATTGTTCGTCGCTGAGGTTGAGCGATCCAGATGGCGCTGCCTATTAAGGAAGCATAGATTCATAATAACTATAACCAGTATTGGAGATTTTGCGCCAGGGATGGTTGTGTGTCTTAAAAGAACAAATATCTCTACTCAAAAATATGTTTTTGGACTAGATATTACAGCTTGCATGAAACCTTACAAAGATCCATACAATCCATACTCTGACGTTAGGAAATAAATGATAAAAAAGTATTTTAAATAAACCTCACAATATTTTTTATTCAAACAAAATCAGTGTGTTACAAAGCATTGAAGGCCATGAACATCAGAACACAAAAAAATTAGGTTTTCTAGAAAAATATAAGAAAAAAAAAGAAATGTTTCAGAAAATGTCAAAATAAAGAAATGAGGTTGTTTTCATGTTCTACCACAAGAGAGAAAGGCAAAGAAAGAGAAAGAAGAAGAAAGGCAAAAAGAGAAGGTACACAGAATAAAAAAGGAATAATAATACACTTGTGGAGCAATGTAATTACCTTCACATAAGCTTCCAAAATGGAATCTCCAACTTCATCAATTTCAGCAAAGCCACATGAGCGGTAAAACAATACCAAGTGAGCCATGAAACGTAAAAATTGTGCATCAGCACTTGGCACCCACTCCGACATCTTAGCCATCAAATGTGGAATGTCATTCAGTATAATACAAGTCTGCACAATGTGATCAGGATTGGATGCTCCCTCTGATATTGCAGCCTTTTTACTAGCAGCAATTTTAGTAAATATTTCTGACAAAGTCAACCTACACACATAAAATAATTTCAGAACACATCACAAAATTGTACAAATCAACAATGAAATGTAATCTTTTGTCAGAAAATTGGATTCTGTTATTACAGCATCTTTTGAAATAATGATTTTAAAAACTTCAGGTCCTGAAATTCTATTCTGGTGAGACAAAAAAATTAATATTATTAAGAAATGTTTTGCAAGCGAGAATTCCTGAAATCCTTGCAATAGACATTCATTAGAATACATTTCATAGAAGTTTTGAATGTTGTGTTTCAACTGACCACTGAGTGGTATATAAAGTAAGTGGATGTTGGTATATTTATGAAATCACAGGGTATTATTTTGAATAAATATAAGTTTCTCTTCATTCATTTCACTCAAAAGGTGAAGCTACATTTACGTCCAGAAGCAAAACAAGAGGCCATCTCAGCATTTCCTCAGTGGATCACGGAAACTAGGTAAAAACCTGAAACTGAAGTACCAGTCATTGATTCACAAGCTGAAGTACATTACTTGTTACTCGGAAGACACGTGGGCCAGGTGGAAAATATAGCACTGATATTTGCACATCATGAAGCCAGTCTCTTTAGACCTCACACAAGCATTTTTTAGGGTCACACAAGCATTGCGTTGACACGCGTCACCTATCGCTGATGGAGGCAGATGCATCAACGTTTGCGCACACGAGTCGCTTAACACATGTCATAGATTAACACTGCATCTCATGCGAAACGGCTCAAGAGTGGTCTTGGCAACGTGCGTTATGCCCACAGCTCAAGTTACAACATAAGTTATAACATGCGGTTTCTAGCTGTCAACGCACGATGACCACTAGGCCACACTTGTGTGCCGTTTCGCAAGTTAAAATATACGATGAGCATTATGTGAAATGCCTGTGTAGGCATCGACACAGCTGACATCATTAGCGTAAGCTGATGTGTGTCAACGTAACGCTCGTGTGACACATGTCCAATTGTTATTATAAGTCTTTAATTCCTTTGAGTTTCAATTTCTTTAAATGTATCGCATTCGTATCGTGCAATATTAGTGACCATTATGCCTGCACCGGATGACACTAGTACCCCTATTTGTTCATCCAGTAGTTTTATCTAAAATGGAGAGTTGAAACGCCCTGGGTAGCGACAAAATTAAACAACCTGAAAACTGAATTCAAAAATTCGGTGGGTTCCTCTATGGTAACTTAAATGTTATTAGTCACCTATGTCATTGGGAGGTTACACGGTCTGAAGAGGAACATTCATTTTGAATGTGTAGGTGTAAAAAAATGTAAACGCATATCTGAAATAATTTAGCAAGGGGGAAGTAGAGGAATTTATCTGTAACTTACAGAAAACAACGTATAAACATGAAAAATGTACACTCAAAATTATCCAAGGTAATTAGAACCGAGACTGCCTTGGACATACAAAACAAATCCAAAATTCATTTGATGAAGGATCAAATATAAAAATACAAATTACAGAACACAATATAAACGAATATGTTTACTAGTCATAGAGAGACAACTAAAGCTGAAAACAGCAATGTCAAACATGTCATGCAAAATGTCAAAGAAGATATTTAAAATATTTAGAATTTTTTGGTGGTGGTACCCACAAAGGGTGATCCATGACAGTTATCTACTCAATAAATTTAGTCCAGCGGTTAGAAGGCATTTTGCAATGATTGTCTTTCTGTTTAAAATTATTAAACAGGATTTTGATAGTCCTTATATTTTTGAACAGGTGTCATTTTCGGCTCCTTACCATCCATCCAGGACATATCATCCTTTATACACTGCTTTTACTAGCAATTGCTTTATTCATACATCCAAATTAAATAAATGTACTGAATTGCTAAATAAGTTATGTGCTACAGTCTTGTTTTCAAAATTTAAACGGCTAAATTCTATTATCAGTAATTATGGGGGAGAACACTGCTTGTTACTCAAATCATTTTTATTAGCAAGTGTATTCAAGTATTATGACAAAATGTTCATTGGTAGCACTTAGGTGCCTCCTCTTGGTCCAGCAAGGATTAAAGGACACGCATACGAAAAGAAAAACAATTAGAAAAGGTGATGTCGTAGGCTTCCATGGCCAGAGTCATGATCTGGGCTGTGTGGATGACGCTGCGTCGAAGGCTGAAGTGCCGACATTTTGACTAACAACATATCTTAGTCTTCTTTAGGGCCATATTAGCACTACAGAAGACCAAGACATGTTGAACCACCTGAAGAAGACCAAGACATGTTGGTGGAAATATTGGCACCTCAGCCTTCGACGCGGCATCACCCAGACAGCCCAGATCAATTATAACAGGTTTTTGAAACTTGTATCAGACTTACTTGTTCTGCCAATACTCGTCAGGCAGAGGTACATAAGAACGAAGTACATTGGCCCTAATTTCCTTCTCAACTCTCACATCAACCATCACTTTAAGGAAGGCCCAGAGGAGATCTGTCCAAGATTCACACACCCCTTCAAGGGCATTCAAATGGCCACAGAAGACTGCATATGTGGCACGGGCGTACAATGGAAGATTAATGTCACTTGCTAAATTCCAAGCCATCAGCTTCCATAAATCCCTAAAGATAAAATAAAGAATCTTCCTTCATGATTTAGCAATAACATAACTACCACACAACATTCATTGTTTGTCTACTTATACAACTTCACCAGCAGATAGGATATTGTCAGAAACCCTAGTCAAAATTGAAAATGCTTAATAATTGTAGTTCACTGCTGTAGAATGGTGCAGTTAAAACATTATATTATTGACCAATTATTAAAATGAACAACCCATGTCCTATTTTATTCATATGATATGGATTGTTCACTCATAATCAAGAAGATTGAAACCTCATAATCATTATCATAGTAAGGGAATTGTATTTTGTCTATTAATAAATTAGCCACCAATTTCTTTTTTTCATTTAAAATGCTTTTTAATACTAGAAACAACACCATTGATTGAAATAGTTCATCTATAGACGTCACCAGCAAGCACAAACCAATGCCACGCGAGCAAAAGGCATTGTTGTCACTGATTCATTATTATCATCATCAAATAGTATGTAATGTCAGGCAGTTTTCTTCTAATATTTTGCAATCCTCCATTAATGAGAGGTTGCTGTCAAAGGCCCACTTTTGACCACGGACACTGTACAGAATCTGTTGGCCCCCACACCTCAAAAACTGCCCACCTAAGTATAGACTGACCTTACTCAACTACTTGTGACAATATTATTTCTGTTAATCAGCAAAAGCACTTTACATATTGACCATGTGCTTTTGTAAAAAGACATCTCATCAACTGGTGATTTCTCATACAATCCCAAGCATACAGAGCAGAAAGTGTTACATGTCAAAAAATTACAATAATTGCCAAACCTATTAGGATTTCCTTCAACAGGCAACTTTTCTCCAGAACTATTACTCAGATCTGCATAATTGGGATCATGGAACAGTCGCCATCCTTCTAATGTGGCAGCGCGCCAAGGTTGTCCACAATGAAAGCACAAGTTCTGAGCTTCTTCCAAGCGCCCATATCTGATTTCACGAAAAACTCCTTTAATAAGTTTATCTTCATCTTCCTGGTAACAGAAATGCAAATTAACATAGACTCAATGGAAAAACATCCAAAATATTTTAACTATTTAAAGAATTTGTAAATCATACTATATCTAAGTCGTGTAGGGGTTTTCGTTCACGTAATGGAGCATCAGGATCCAATTTGTTCAACACGGGTCGAGAGCTTGAATATGAAATATTCAAGGATTCATTCTAGAACAAAAATCATACAATCTATCAAAAACATAATCATAAAATTCATAAAAATGCAAAGTTAGTTGATAACATGTACCTAATTCACACATTTTCAAGTCAAGCAACAGTCTCTAAAGTGTGCACTTTCTAAAGTACTTTGAATTACTTGAAGATTCCAGATAGAATAGGGGGTGCTTTCAGAATATATTTAGTCTATACTCAGAGTATTTTCAGTCCATTTGATTACAATCCAGAGCTACAGAACTGTGCCTCTGTCATCTTTGTTTTTTGTGTTATGTCGTATAACTATGCATTTCTTGTAATTTGAATCACAAAACATTCATTTGTTTTGCTTTTTGTTAATTTATTGTAATGTTTCCTAATATAATTTAGTAAAAGTAATGTATTATTTGTTAATGCATTATTTTTAATGTTTGTGAATTATTGGCCTATATTGTTGTTTTTAATCTTACTTTACTTTTACTCCTGTACTTACTCTTACTTTACAGTTATTATTTACAATTAAATTGGTTTCTCTCATGTACTTATATGTGTTATGACATGTAAATTAGGTTTTGCACACAATTTAACATTCCACAGATAATACCTTTTACTTTCTCATATATGTACATACAGTATATACTGAGTAATATACATACTATAGAAAAAGTTATGTAATGCTGCAAAAAATTGGTGTCAATATTTCAACAGAAATACAGGTTTTGGGATCCCCTGATACCAAAAGTGTTGTTTTTTTTTCCAAAACATCCATCTGTCAGTCCATCCATCTGTGAACACCACTAGCACCTAAACCATTGGTATGATTTTTTCCAAAATTGATGTTTCCCTGTTGACCTGGCTCGACTCAAGGCGCTGCAATTGTGAAAATTTTTCTTTAAAATTTGGGGGTATTTTTCATGAAACCCCACGGACATTTTCAAAATTTTCTCAAAAATGGCAACAAATTTTTTCCAAAGAATAGAGTAAAATACACTTATAAAGTTGGCGTAGGTCCATTTTTCTTTATTAATGCTGAATTTTTGAAAATTTCAAAAGTTGAAATTTTTTCTGCTTATTCTTACTATTGAAGATCGAAATTTTTCCTTCGAAAGAAACTTGTTCTCCATGATCAGTTCTTTCATTAAGGTCATGTACAGTTTTTTGAAACTTTGTAGTTTCCACACGTACATTATGTTCAATACGTGTAATACTGCTTGCAATAAGGACAATTTAAAAAAGTACAAAAACCAGATTTTCTCGAACCCGTGTGGGGTTGCTGGTCCCCGTCGGGCGCCTCCACAGGTGGCGGATAGGGGAATGCTTCCAGATATGGGTGGCACCGGGGAAATAAAATTCCCCGGATGGACCAAAACTAGGAAAGAGGATGATAACGGCTCAGAAGGCAGAGGAGAGTGATTGGTACCACTCCAACAGTGAAGAGGCGGAGGACTGAAATCGCTTGCGGACTTGCAGGGAGGGAATTGATCCAAAGTCTCGGGGTGAGTCCCCAACAGAAACTCCGGTCCTCCAGACGAGGGGTGGATGCTGGGCCAGCTCCCCAACATCCGTAAAAAACATACACTGCTAAACGTGCTACACAGCAGCCTCGGAGTAGATGGACAGATTTAAGGAAACAAGACACACCAAAGTCAATGGAAAACAAATATAGGCTCATGGAATGCAAAAACCCTGAACAAGCAGGCAAGCTACAAGAATTGATTGATCAAATTGAAAAGACAAAGATAGAAATACTTGCAGTGCAAGAGACTAGATGGGTAGGAAGTGGTAGCGTAACTAAACAACATTTTGCCTTCTATTTCAATGGCCCTAGTACAAGAATAGGACAAACTGGTGTTGGTTTCCTGATTAAGAAAAAAACATCCATTGGTTTTACGCCAATAAATGAAAGATTATGTCTAATAAGACTCCAGAGGTAGACATAATAACATAACAGTAAATGTATATGCTCCAACTAATGAACAACCAGAGGTTAAAGAAATATTTTATGACCAATAACAAAGTTCTTTGCCTAATGTTCGCAATCAAGTTCAAATTCTCCCAGTGATACTATTATTACCTGTTACTTCCTTTCCTCGCATAACGGGTGGATGCCTATGGACGTACTGACTATTACTTAGTAGAATTCCTTCATCTCTTTCCACAAGAACGTTTTATCCTAATATAAGAAACGATAGACTTAATTATAATACAAGTTATAGCATTGAATTTAGTTGTCAATCGACAGTCTTTCCTCGACCTGGTAAAATGTCAGGAGCCGACCCCCTCATTACCGCATTGCTAGTGTGTCACTGTTCTTCAAGCATCAGAACTCTATATCATCCTATTTTGTCTAACAAAAACAATACTATTTCCGCCTCTGCCCGAATCACTTCCACATCCTCTTCATCTAGCAAAAATGATCTTTAACGCCGGTTGTTTACTTGTCACATAGCGACCCGACCCCGCCCCGCGATTGTCTATTGACATCCCTATATTCTACTTCATATAAATAACATTTTCATAAACAAAAATGGTTCGTCATTTTGGTGTATCACAATATGGAATTGAAATACATAATATGTTTATAGATTTCGCCCAAGCCTTTGATTCAACCCCCCCCCCCCCAAAAAGAAAAGCTTAACAAAATATGAAATACCAAATAAACTGATAAAGTTAATAAGTTTGACGTTAGCAAATACAAAGGTAAGAGTCAAAACAACAACAGTCTCAGTGAAGAATTCGAAAGAGAATCTGGTGTTAAACAAGGCGATCCATTGTCAGCCATACTATTCTGTTTGTCAATGGATATAATTATAACACAATTAGATATCAGGGGTAACATATCTAGCAGATTAAAGCAATGTATTGTCTACGCAGATGATCTATTGTTAACAACAAGATCCAAAAGAGCAATGGAAGCGTTATTCCATGAACTTAAAGAAAAGGCTGAACAGTTCAACTTAATAATTAATGAGAAAAAAAACAACTAACTACTTGAGATGTAAAGAAGGACAGTCGCAGCTCTCAGAGATAGTGATAGACAACACCATTTATCAAGAAGTTAAAGATTATAAGTATCTTGGGTCACTACTAAATCAAAATAATGCTATAGAAGAAGAAATCAAAGAAAGAATAACAGCTGGGAACAGAGCATACTTTGCATATAATTTATATGTATATAATATTTATAAAATAATATAATAATATAATATTTACATATAATTTATTTAAGAGCAAATTGTTGTCCAAAGGAGCCAAACTCAAGTTTTACTATGCGGTAGTTAGACCAATAGTAACATATGCAGCCAAAACTTGGACTATTGAAGCAAATGACAATCAAAAATGTATGATATTTGAAAGGAAGATATTAAGAAGAATATTTGATCCTGTAAGGCTAGAAGATGATCAATCGAGAATAATATTTAACACAGAAATAAATAATAAATTATATAAAAGCACTAAGGTTAAGCTGGTTCAGACACTTGTCTACAATAGATGATGAGAGAAATGTAAAGATCTATTACCTATCTATCTATATCTTGGATCCCATTAAAAACAAGAAAGAAGGCAAGGCCAAGGAATAGATGGAAAGACGATCTACCAGAAGACATTAAGGTGATGAAAGGACAAAACTGGACGAGTCTGGATCACGTCAGGAAAGGATGGAAGGCTGTTGTAGAGCAGGCCATTTCACTGAGACGTACCGCCTTTTAAGAAGATTTTCTTGAAAAGAACACCAATTTTTTTTTCTTTTTAACTTGATAGAGACAGTGCTAAATGTACACTTACAAGATAACATAAATGCCACTTTGCTGTATTCTTTTGTTGTTGTTGGTTTTGTTTGTTTCCCCTCCCCCAAAAAAATTACAAAAAAGTTGTTTTTTTGACTAGCATATCAAGTTGTTAAAATTTATATTAGCTGTGATTTCTTCACATTATTGTGTTTACGTGAATATGTGCTTTAAATGACATTATAAAAAGTTTCTTAAATACTCAAAACTTTGCTGTGAAAACGGGTTCAAAATTCTGCATTTTCAGAAACGCTCAAATGCCATTTTTTCAACAACAAAAAACTCAAAAAAAGTCAAAATTTTTCATACAGATAGTGCTAATTCCACTCTTTAATATGGTATAAAATTAATTTTGCAATATACTTTGCTTTTTTAAAAATTACACAAATGTAATTTTTTGGAAATATCTCTTGCTGCGTTAATATGCACATTTCCAGCTATTTGTAAACATTTTTTAATTTGTGGGTTGAATTGCTTCAAATGAAGTCTCTTGAACACTAAAACATTTTCTGTGAAAAAGAGCGTCAAATTTTGCCTTTACTGTGATGCTTAAATGTCATTTTCTAAAAAAAATTTGGTCACCAAACGCGTCTTATATAATCAACAGGTTAGAAAAAATTCAACATAAATTCTTTTCTTATGTGGCTTTTAAGATAAATATACCTTATCCTATGATTACTCATAATGATACTCAAATCTCAGAAATGTTAAAAATCCCCACTTTGAAATCTACACGTAGTCTACATGATGTGATATTTATGTACAGACTTTTGAAAGGATCGATAAATTGTCCATCGATTAAAGAATTGTTTATCTCCTACGAAAACCTATTCAATGTCAGACACGCACCTTTATTGAAAGAATTCAATTGTAGATCTAATTCAATGTACAACTCAACTATACCTCGTCTTGCCAGAATGGCAAATTCATTCATAATTGAAAATGAGTTTAATTCTAATTTTAGCAATTTCAAAATTAAAGCAAGACGAGTTATATTTGAGTTAAATTTTAAAATTTTTAATGCAATTTATAGATAACAATTTCTGAAAATTGAAAAATTTCAAAAAAATATACTGGGCGGCAACAGATGGCAGCTGGCAAAAGTGTAGCAAGTCCGAATAACTAGCCCAGACCAAAGGAAATAGAAAACTAATACAAGAAAGTCTATGCCATTCTGTACACCACTTATATAGGAGTTTTAAATTTTATTCTCAAGCATAAGACAGTTACATTCTTCTCTTCTAATTTGCAAAGTGTACCTATTTTCACATCGTAGTACAAACTATAAACTGTGGAATATGTATCACAACTGTAATGATGAATCAGCTTGAAGATTAAAACTTACATGCTAACCCTTATGACAAATAAAACAGCATACATCTATTTTTGAAACATTTTTAATTATGAAAATAAGAGATAATTTCTTACTTACCTGAATTTGGTGCAAAGTGTTCTCCCAAGCAACAGTTTTATCTGTGAAGTGCTGCAGTCGAATATGGTCTTCTTCACAATGCAAAGCATTTTGCTCGAGCCAGTCGACAACCAACTGGCTCTGTGAAACAAATCCAATGCTTCACCAAACACCTCAAAAACAGCAGACTTGATTAAAGAGCACCAGAGAGTTATTAGTTATTACTAGGGAGTGGATTTTAATGAAATTTCGATTTTTTTCTTTTCACTTTAGGGCAATGCCGTTCAGTATAGAAATTAATTTTAGGTTATGATAAAAGGAATTGGCCAATTTTTATGTCTTTTTTTGTTGCATTTTTTGTAGATTTTTACTAATAAGTCTTTTTACCTTTTTATATCAATTTTAATGCACATTTTGCTTATTTTGTCAATTTGAATATCATTTTAATAGTACGTACTTGCTTCAAATAATATTTACGAGATGCAACAAATGTTCCCAGAGAATTCCTGAGTAGCTTATTCTATTTCTTTGCTTTCTATATTTTAATGTCAGCCTTTGTGAGTACTATGTAATCTACAGTTCCTGTGACACCTAACGGTGCCATTGTCAGTTTAGTCAATTTCATGATAAATATAGGCAGAGATTTCCTTGCAAAGAACAGTTCAAAGAAAAATTTAATAAGCTGGCTCAATTCTTTCTAAAACATTTGTGCCTTGTGAATAATAATGTAAATACATATAAGAATGATTTCTTCTTGATGCAGATGGTATAGAATTGAATTAGTACATATGACAGCATAAAAAATGGATAAAATATATATTTCAGCTTTGAAAACAAACAATGGCCAAATATAAATGCATCCTGCAATAAATGCATCCTTTCCAGCGTTCAAAATGATTTTAACAAATAAGATACTGTCTTACTGTAGAAAATTTAGATTATATCCTATGCTGCTAATTACTAAAGTGAATACAATAATGCTCACTCTCACAAATGTAACAGTACTTTTCTGAATAATAAAAAGTGCCTAATTTAATCCTTTTCTGATCAGTTTTAGATGCTAGAAACCTAATTCATATTGAATGTTTTTAAATGCTCAATTTAATCATTTTGTTCCCTATTTTAAGGGCCTAAAACATCGATTTTTGTGCCCAACAGTGTCTAATTTCATAATTTTGTTACCTATATTAGGTGCTTAAATCATAACTTTTTTGTGATAAAATTCTGAAGTCAACTTACAGCTTAAAAGAGTATGTTAATAGTTATCAAGAGAAAGAGAGAGAGGGCAGGGAGGGAGATCATGAAATCTTTGAGAAATAATATTGAAAAGAGAAGCTTAAAAGATTGAATTGAATTAAATTAAATTGTTGAAATGCCTTGACCAGAACGTAGATTAAATAATTACAGTGACACATCTTGGGGCCTTTTTGCAAAAAATCGTGAAAAAACAAACAAGGTAAAATGAATAATGACCGCCTTACTAAAGGATTTTCACTTTGAGTTGGTCTAGTCATTCCTCGATTAATACTGATGCTTTTCGTTTATGCCTAAGAAATTACACATCCAAATGTGACCTTGTTCTACTGGCCAATGGTGCATAAAATTTTAGTTTATGAGGCAGATATGATCAGCCAATTCTCAGAAGACATGAAGGCAGTTAGAATTTTGTTTGCATTTCTCAAATATCATTAATTTGAGATTTTCTCACTTGGAATTTATCAACTAGCTCTCTTGCAGAATGTTTCTTCCACCACTTCTATTTTCTTGTTGTAGAATGGTTTTGTACATTCGCTTTAAAAGACATTTAAATGTTGTACCCTAACATATCTTCATGACACTCTGAGCATTCATGTAGTGAATAAACATCAACATCTTAATAAAAACCTGTGGACAGCACATGCATGATAAGTAGGAGTGAGAAGGTCCCTCCTTCCACAGACCACCTTCCCCACCCTGGGAACTGCCTCGAACTAAAATTTTATGCACCATTGGCCATGAATTACCAGTTGAACAAGGTCACATTTAGATGTGTAATTTCTTTCGCATTAACACGAAAAGCATCAGTATTACTGGAGGGAATGCTAGGCCAACTTGAAGTGAATTCTAGAAAATCCCCAAAGTACTGACTAAGAAGGAGGAGGGTCTTACTTTATCCAACTCTGCCTGCCTGGGAGTCGAAGGCCAGGAATTCTATTGATCTTGTCAAGTAAAAACTGCTTTTGAAACTGCTGAGAATTGCAAGGATATTGTCACATATAATGATTCTCATGTGGAAATAAGTGATTTTCTGCAGCATGAAAATTGAGCACGAGAGCGAATTAAATTTCCTTTTCAGTCGGATCATAATCACTCGACATTCTCTAAAAACTAAACTGTTTCTGTAAGGCAAGTTCCTGATCCAGATCATTCTTAAGAATATAATTGTTCTGTTCTGCTATTTTGGGTCAGGCCATGTCAGGTTTTATTCATGGAGGTTGCATTATAGATGGGTTTTACTGTATTAATTTGTTAGAACCCATACCTCTCTTATGTTGCAGTCATTCTTGTATAATTCTTGAACAACTTCTTTTTCACTAAGTACATGAGAGGTAATGGCCTGTGTTCTATCACCACCTTGCTCCATTTCATCCTGGTTACTTAAACGATCTTTATATAAGGCATAAATTAGACGCCAAGTTTCCCTTTCATTGATAAGCCATTTCATTTTCTGAAAATAAACAAGAAAATAATTGAAACAGTAGTTTAAGAAAAACATAAAAATGAGTGCCCAACACTGACAACAATCACCAAACACTGGAATTCAACTGAATAACACATTTCTCACCTGCAATATTTTGGATTTGCCTGAAATTTTGTGCCCTATGTCTGCTAAAAGCTGCAAGACATTTGAACAATTTTCAATAAAATCTCTTACAGTTTCAAAAATTTGATGTTCAGATTTGTGGGTCTGAAGTGACTGTTGGAAGTCCACAAACAATTCATCAACAACTGAAAATGAAGCTCAAATAATATTTTTGTGCAATATTATTCAAAGTTAACAGTAAGCTGTAAATGAATGTAAGTATCAAATACAGCAGTTTGTATAGAGACGATAAACATTTTGAAAATGCAATCAATGAATTAAAGTTACAAGAAACAAAAATAAAACAAACCATTACTCCATGGTTCATGAGCTACTGCAAATGAAGCAGAAACATCTGCATTTCCAAATTCCATAAGCTCTGGAGAATCATAATTCATTGACGTATCCGCTAGTCTTGATGTCCTAAGCAGTGATTCTCCTAAATGAGTTATGCTGCGTTCTGCCAGAGAATCTGGAACACCAATAGTTTCTTTATTTTGTTTTTTGATATAAAACTCACACTCTATGTTTGCTGAAAGTATTTCAGGCGGGAGGGCAGGGGCAGATTTCAGTTCAGATCCCCTTTAAAATGAAATGGTGTTCTTTTTAACTGTAGCATAAAATAAAACAACATACGTGCATTCGTAATGAGAGAACTGCTTTGGATGTTATGAGCCCTATACATTGTAATTATTCTAAATAAAGCGAGTAAAATAACAAAAAATATAGGCGAGCAGAGGGAGGGGGGAGGGCTCATTCAGACATTATTAAAAATATCAGCCTCACACAATCTCAAATAAGAAAATACAACTTTAGTATTAACTCAATATTTAGGTTTTTGCAATCACTCTCACCTGCAGTTCCTAAAAATTGTTCCATTTCTAGTTCACAGATTTTTAAGAAATTACATTCATTCTGTTTAATCAGAGAAGTCTGAATCTCCAGATTGGAGTAAATAGAACCTCATTTAGAATTTTAATTTTGTTTATGCATATTTAAGACAGCTGCATAAAATTGCATGCTTCAGGGTTGTACTGAATTATATTTCATATTTTATGAATAATAGGGTTGGAAATATTTCCTGCAATTCTTTTTTTCTTTGATGAAACTATTAATGAAGAATGTGAAATTATTCAGAGTGAAACAGCTCTTGATTTTTCCTGTCAAAAGGAATGATCACAGAAAAAGGGTAATTCCTTTGAAAGGAATGATTACAAAAAAAAGGAAAAATATGTGTAAAAGGGTCATAATATGAAGTCTTGTATCTTAGTTGTTTCCTACTAAATAGGATGAAAAAACACTAACTCACTGAACCTGAAGTCAGAAAGTGCATAATGAATCATACAATAAAACAACTTTACACAAGAACTTCAAATGCATGGTTAACTTGCCTCTCTTTCTTCTCAAAATTCCGGTCTTTACTGGGGTGTTTCTTGACAGTCTTAATGTACTTTTGGTAGGTGAATTTAAAGCATCGTCCAGAAGTAACACAGCTTGTTTAATATCAGGCTCCATTATTCTTCTTGCAGGAGAATCCTGGGCACTTCTATTAAGGTTCGCCATCTGACAACAAAAATTTATCACATGACTCCCCTCAAAAATATCCACTTCCGTCAGATACATTATCGTATAAATCGCTTTATTGTTAATATTGTCACAACGAAGTGTTATTTCCAATACCTATTAAAATTTTCCTCGATTCCACTAACTTCACCCACTTCTTTGTGCGAGTTGTTAACTGCACTACACTTAGAGATCCTTTTCACAAATTATTTCTAAAATGTAATAATTATTTGGGTTATTAGGGATCGGTAAAATCCGCGCAAAATTACCCTTCCACTGCAAATACGAATGTGGTTGGATTAGACTTACTATAACCATACTTTTCAACCGCTCAATTCAAATTGCATCCTAGCCGGTGATCGAATCAAATACTACAGAGATAATATAGTGCTCTCTGATATAGACTCTCTGATATAGAGTATATACTCTCTGATACGGAACAGTTCCCCGTTCTTCCACGCGACCGATGGAAACCAGTTCCCACTAGCGATTCTAGTGTCAGAACATCGTAATACAGCGCCAAATGGAAACGTCACTGATTCTTACGGAATTACATTTTTTTAAATCGATCTAACGATATGAGACTATTTTGTACCTACCCTCTTTGTGATTTAATTATATTGAAGGGCTAAAATTAAGATAAACAATAATGTACAAAAGTGATGTTTTATTTATTTCAAGAATAAAGTCACAAATACAAGACTTTTCAGGCCTTAACACTTTCAGTGATACATTTGATCTTTCTTCATTTGCTTTCTTTAAAAAGCACTGTGTCAATACATTGATACCTGTGATTACATACAGATTAGTACACTCCTTCTATAAAATATTCTCCAATTGAATATTAATGATTTGCATTTTTTTTTTGCTTAAATTTACTTCAACATAAACGATTTAAAAAGTCATTTTTAATCTTAGTAAAAAACATTTAATCTTACAAAACAAACTAATAGCCAATTTATTTGGATAGAAAAGGGTTCACATATTTTTTATCCGCACGTTTTCTTGAGCCCTCGCTTCGCTCGTTGCTCGAGGAAAGGGGAGTTTGATTATTTTGACAATGAATTTGATATCACATTTGTATCTCGTTTTTCGATGCAAAATAGTTACTATTATATGGGATCGAACATTTTTGGTTATCAGATTTTGTCCACAATGCTCGTTGCTAGCATTTATTCTTGATTTAACTAATGTTGGCAAAGAAGTGGGGGTAGGTATTCCGGGGCTCAAAAAAAGGTGCGCCAACAGAGCACTTATTATGCATGCGCCTATAGGGAGTTTTCAAGAGGTTCTGCCACTAGGTGAAGCATGCATCAGTGTTTCTCGATAGCCCTTAAAAATTAATACTACATTAAAAATCGTCGTTAAAATTAATATTATTTCTTTTTTTGTTGCTCAATATAGTCTAGGTGTACAGAAACAGTTATGCAGCAGTAAATATTTTACTGTTTCCTTTAACCTGTGTATAGATTTCAATCGTTTAATGTCATCTGGCAATATGTTGTAAAATAATGTGAATGTATTATATGGGAATTTCTTGTAGCGAGCTGTTAATGCTGTCAACGGCCCCGAATATGATTACCATATCGAGTGTTATAGTTAAAGGCTTCTGTGTTTGCTGAAAATATATTCCCATCCTTGAGAAAGTAATTTTGGACAAATACCACTGATTAGTGAATCAAGAGATAAGGTAATGGGAAAGTTCTTAGATTAATAAGAATCATGATATTTACAAGAACAGTGAAGTTGGAGTTGGCTTATTATTCGCACAATTCTTTTTGTGATCTAAAGGTCTGGGAGCTATAAGATGTAGCCTATTTTCCCAGAGTATTATGCCACATCTCAGGCGGGAATGAACATCCGCGAAATTTACATAACGAGCCTTATGAAGGCTAACAATGTGTATTTTTACATAGGAAAAAAAAACATACACAAAAAAAAAAAAAAAAACAATATCTCAGTACGGGGTTCTGATTACAAAGCTTAGTAGAATGTCAATTCACACTAGAGATTTTATTCCTTTTAACATTGAGCATATTTACATTGTGAAATAATGTAAAGAAGGCCGCCGTGAAAAAAACAAGGAATCTGTTATTTAAATGCAGAAGTTCATAATTAAGTTACTAGTCACAAAGAAATGTTCATTTCCACTTGCATCATACAGCTGTCACTGCAGGACCAATACGGTAACTGCACATCTCATTCCTGGTCTATTCAACATGTCTAATGGTTGTATCTTGGCTGTTAGACTTTTTATAATTTATTTTACGTCAAAAACAGTTAAAACTGTGTATGACGTGCTATGGGGAGAAGTGAATTCTGTGCACATTTTCAAAATTCTGCCATCTCTACATTGTCATATACTACTTGAATTTTGAATAAATAAACGCTCCCATGTAATAAAATCTATTTTTAAGGATCAATAAGCAATAAATTTTGGGCTCTTATCCATGATGTTCTTCGTCAAGGAATAATACTTCTTGCCGCGACAACCTGGAAACGATAATTTGAATAACTATATTTCCCACTGAATTCTAGAAGATGTGAACAGATAATGAAGTTACATTTATGTCCAGAAGCAAAACAAGGGGCCATCTCAGCATTTGCTCAATGGATCAGGGAAACTGGACGAAAAACCTGATCGAGATGGGGGCCATTGACCCAGAAGCTGCGATACTTGTTACATATTGTTTAGAATTATACTGTCCAAATGGTAAATAATACATCATATATCACTGTTAAAATTAATGTTACTTTCCTTTTGGTGCTCAGTATAGTCTCTAATTGTATAGAAACAGTTATGCAGCAGAAACATTTTCACTTGAGATTTAAACTTATTTATCGAATTTAATAATTTAATGTCATATGGCAAAGTATTGTAAAATAATGTAGGTACATGTATTGTATGTGAATTTTTTGTAATAAGCTGTTGATACTGTCACCTGATGAATATGATTTCTACGTCGAGTGTTATCGTTATGGACATCGGCATTTTCTGAAAATATATTCCCGCCCTTGAGCACGTCATTTTTGACAAAAAACACTGATTTATTTATTTATTTATTTATTTTACGTCAAAAAAACAGTTAAAAACTGCGTATGACGTGCCATGGGGAAAAGTGAATTGTGTGCACATTTTCAAAATTCTGTGATCCCTACACTAAGTCATATACTACTTAAATTTTGAATTTTGAAAGGAGAAAAAAAAACAAAAACTCCCATGTAGTAAAATCTATTTTCAAAAATAAATAAGCAATAAATTTTGAATTTTGAAAGGGAGAAAAAACGAAAACTCCCATGTAGTAAAATCTATTTTCAAAAATAAATAAGCAATAAATTTTGAATTTTGAATTTTGAAAGGGAGAAAAAAAACAAAAAACTCCCATGTAATAAAATCTATTTTCAAGGATAAATAAGCAATAAATTTTGGCTCTTATTACTTTCTGCCGCGACAACATGGAAACGATAATTTGAAGAATTGTGTTTCCCACTGAATTCTAGAAGACGTGCACAGAAAATGAAGTTACATTTATGTCCAGAAGCAAAACAAGGGGCCATCTCAGCATTTGCTCAATGGATCAGGGAAACTGGACGAAAAACCTGACCGAGATGGGGGTCATTGACCCGGAAGCTGTAGTACAATAGTTGATTCGTAAATCAACAGACCAGGTAATGGTAAAATTTCTAGTTTAATAAAGAGAGGCTTTCAAGAAAAACGCGAGTGGGATTTGGTTATTATTCATACAATTCTTTTTTGTAATCTAAAAGTCTGGGAGCTATAAAATGCATTTCCCCAGAATATTATGCCATGTCTGAGGCGGGAATGAAGATTCACGAATTATACGCAACGAACAGTATGAAGGCTGAGTGAATTTAAAATAATTCTGAATTTTTGTCTGTCAAAGAACTGTCAAAATTACTTTCGTTTACTATTAATTACTTTCTCGCTATCGCTTACGAAGTAGAACGTTATGTAATGGTGCGTGAAAGAACAGAGAATTTTTGGCACAAAAACTCGTATTACAGGGTTCTGGTAACGAAAAACAGGATGAATTCAGTTAATAAATTTTAAAAAACATCCTCTTACTTGTGGTGTAGTCAGAATCTGTTTTGTGGGTCCTTGATACCCAAAAATAGATTGACGACAAAACGTCTGTCCATCCGTCTGTCTATGAACAACCCTAGCGACTAAACAATTTTCTGTGAAATTAATATTCGTCAATCGATCTGGCTGATGACGCAACCTCTTGAATTTGAAACCGATGTTTGAATTTTGGGGTGTGTTTTACATGTAGCCCCTGGGGATTTTCAAAATAAAAAAAGCTCCATCGTTTTGGGCTAAATATTGTTGTTAGATAGTGTAAAGGGCGTTTAAGAGAATGGTGCAAGTCTAATTTTCTTTGAATACTCTGAAATTTCGAAAGTTTCCAAAATTCAAAATTTTTTGGCGTCTTCCTACAACTAAAATTTTAAGATAGAGATTTTCCCCTAATAAAATCTGTTCCTTTAAAAAGATTATGAAATAAGGTAATGTACAATTTTTCAACGTTTCGAGTATTTTTCGCATAATTTTGCGTAAAATATAGGAAATTTTTAATTTTGTGTAAACAATTTGTTTGTCAAAAACGACTCCATCGTTTTTGATTAAATTTTGTTGTTGGGTAGCCTAAAGGACGTTTAAGGACAGGTACAGGTCTGGTAGTTGAAAACCCTGATTTTACGAAAATTGAAAAAATTAAAAAACTTTTCGGCGTCTTCCTACAACAGCAATTTCGAAGATAAACTTTTTTCTTAATGAAATATGTTCATGAAAAAGTATCTAAATGTAATGCCATGTTCAAGTTTTCAAAAACATGAGTAATTTTTGCGAAATTTTGTGTCAATTATAGGCAATTTTTATTTTCCTTAAACAATTTTTACTTAAAAACGGAACATTTTTTAAAATTAAATTTAGACCTTAGATAGAGAAAAAATGCTTAAGAGAATGGTGTAGGTCTCATGCTCGTTAAAAAATGTCTGAAATTTTTGAAAAAAAAATTGGGCATCTACAATTGTGATGATACACATATACAATTATAATTGTCAAATTTGTGTTGATATTTGCTTGAAAATATTGTTTTTGCAACATATGTTCTATGATTTGTAATGAGTTTTACAAAAAATTATGACTGAGATCGGAGAGAAATTGTGGTATAAATAGTATTACCATGGTGGAAATAACAACTATGGTAATACTATTTATATTTTGAAACGTTCTGCTTCATTACTAATAAATGTCAATCTAACCAATTTACGAATTTATAAACAATTTGGGCGCCAGGAAAAGGTTACACATGAATTCATGATTATCTATTACTGTCTTCGGATATATTACAATAAATATAAGTCCCGCTAGCTCGGTCGGCGGGTTCTTATGAAATAATTGTTGCTACTTACTCCGCAATCAATTACTTAATCTGCCATCCATACGGAGTGGCGAGGAATCTGAAAATAATTCTAAAATGTCTACTCAAGGGTTGCATGTGATGGCAAATGAGAATCAGCTTTCTTTATGAATTATAATTTATTATGCATACCAAAGTCATTAACTATCATCAATTATTACAATTTATCGTTAGGTCATGACCATTTTCTCATTATTGCAATAACAGCGTTATAGAACCTTTTATCCTTCCTTGTGTGACGTCGTCGTGATGTGAAGAACAACACAGACACGGATTTTTTTGTACAGGTTTATTTAATATTTCTGTATATTACAATATGTACATCATCCTTCGGAAACTACCGCTGCACTCTACAGCACTACCATTTCTGAGGTAAGCCGCCTCAGCCTGACCCAGCGTGCCCCAGCGTGCTAACCTGTAGCACCCTCCCACGCCCCGGCCCGCGCCTTGTGCGGTCCGACGACTAGAGCAATGCTATGACGTTACACTTGCCTCTTCGCGCGCACGTCGCTCGATGTCGCCACAGTAGATCAGTCTTCCTTCTCGTCGAAGTCCACGATGACCAGCGACCAAGTCGAAACTTCCTCCAACCACTTCACAAACACTGCCTATACTCTTTATCTTGCGCCTCAGGTAGGCACCTATTTCAAACTGATTACTTTCCCAGGTCGGAATAATATGGCCATTCACAATTCACTGGTAAAATTAGCCAAATCTTGTCTCCACCGCGAAAATCTTCGAAGTTCATTTTCCAGTTCACTCATGAAAATATTATAAGTCCGGGTTTGCAATGGTACAACACGTAAAGTTTCCGTTGCACACCTAATGCGAAAATATTCTAAGTTCAAGTCCAATGTTCACTTTCACGAAATATCACAAGTCCCGATTTGATAATTAACCTCAAGAAAAACCGCACAAGCGATCTGCTCACCACCACGACACGAGTCAGAATGCCCTAATTCCCAATCTGGTCAACCCTTCAAAGTTCGCTGAGTTTCTTCTCTCTTGTTTTTTTTTTTTTTTTTCGCGTTGCTATGATGTACCCTCTGCGTATCTGTACCATAGAAATCCATGTTCCAGGGACGGCTCGCTCGTAGCACATAGCGAAATCGCTAGCATTTCACCACTGAGGTCCGGGTTCGATTCCCTTCGAATCCATGGGAGTTTTTTTTTCTCCCATTCAAAATTCAAAATTTATTGCTTATTTATCCTTGAAAATAGATTTTACTACATGGGAGTTTTTGTTTTTTTTTTTCCTCCCTTTCAAAATTAAAAATTTAAGTAGTATATGACTTAGTGTAGGGATCACAGAATTTTGAAAATGTGCACACAATTCACTTTTCCCCATAGCACGTCATACGCAGTTTTTAACTGTTTTTTGACGTTAAATAAATAAATAAATAAATAAAACATGTATGTAATTACACAATGTACAAATTAGATATTTCCAAATATTAAATACAATGCAGAAAATAAAATTCAATTCAATTTTCATACTAAATACAAATTAATTTTATAAATGGTAGGGTAAAACTGAAGTTGAAAAACTATAATAAAGAAAGAGAAAAAAATTGTCATGAGATTGAGGCCTGGGCTGATTTCATCATCATTATCCGACAATCAGTTTGGGGGGCTTCAGCGGATTATTACAAGCGGATCCGAGAGCATAGACTAAAGAGGAAATAATTCTTTACTCTATGCTGACAGCCTTCCGCCGCGGTTCTGGCCGTTCCCCCTGTTCTCTCTCTCTTTCTCTCTCTCAATATATATATATATATATATATATATATATATATATATATATATATATATATATATATATTGAGAGAGAGAGAAAGAGAGAGAGAGAGAGAGAGAGTACACAGCTGGGAAAGTACTGGAGATATTGATATGCAATCGTGTGGAACAAGCGATGGAGAGCACAGGAGGGCTTGCGGAAAACCAATATGGATTTAGAAAGGCAAGATCGACAATAGATGCCGCTCAACATGCAGTTGACATAGCCCAAAAGGTAATACAAGGCAAAAGTTGGTGAAGGGATCGGAAAAAATATTGCGCTAATGTTGCCCGAGAATTCGGCGAGATGGAACTTGCATAATGTATTTCAGCACCTGGGTCAATGACTCCCATCTCGATCAGGTTTTGGTCCAGTTTCTGTGACCCATTTAGCAAATGCGCAGATAATCTCCCTCACACGTATATAATTTTTACTTTTTTCATCTTCTTTTTCAAATAAATCAAATCAAATGTGTCCTATCACTTCTCAGCCGTGCGTTTCCGCGTAGTTTTTCAACTCGATCACAGCGTGAGGTGATGCGGGAGTTTCGCATTAAAATAGTCCGCTAGGAGGGTGCGAACGCCTGAGACGAGCGTCAAGATCGCTCAGGTCCAGCGAGACGCTATTGGCCGACGGGAGGCGGGCCGAGATGACGTGCGGTGATGGCGTTCCAAGGCGGGTGTTTTCATTGATTGATTTTTCGTGTTTCCGGGTGCGTCAACTGCTTCGGTCATTAGTCCCGTCAGTGTAGTGCATGATTTTTTCTCGGGAGATGGCGGTGATCTTCCCCCGCTGGATGGCGAGATCCGGCGGCGACCTACCGTCGGCTAGTGGGGTTTCCCCCTAACCAGGACTCCCCCACCAGCGGGGCACCGCCCCACCCGGGAGAAGCTCTAAGCTCCAGACCGGCCTCCCGGAATATGTGGTAGTGTAGTGCATGTTAGTGTAAGTGTGTGTGTGTGTGTGTGTGTAAGGGGAGAGAATAGGACAAGGAAGAGGAAGGACAGATCGCGCGCGGTCCGTGGCTCGTTTTGTAGGGTACTGCTCCGGCATTCGCCTGGTGTTGATCGGAGAAACCACGGAAAACTACCGATCAGAGCAGCCGGCCGCTAGAATTCTCCTCCAGACAGCGACTGAATTCGACCTAGCTGAAAAAGCTAATGTCAAAAATGCTGCCGCCGTCAGGACTCGAAACTAGGACCTCCCGGTCAGATGCGCTGTAGTGACATCAGTTGATGCGCTGAGCTACCGCTCGCGGTACGGGTGTTTTGCATTAGGGAATTTCTGCACATGCTCAGTTCACATGCGCTCAGCGCACAGATGCGCATGCTCAGAAGATCGATAGTGCTCTCGACGTTCGAGGGTGCAAACACTCCCTAAGGAAATCGCCCGCCAGGAGGGAGGGGAGGCCGGTGAGCGGCCTGAGAAGAGCGATAAGATCGCTCTGTTTACTTCGGTTTTTATAACATGACGCGTGAGAGCCGTCTTCACGATGCAATATGGCACGGCTTTTCGCGTCGTTCGCGGTCGTGCAAGTAGATGTCGCACGATCGCGACCGCATCAAGCCGTGCTGCAGATCAAGTGATATAGAGCGATTTTCCTAAGAATGAGCGAAAGTGACGGTTCACGAAAACAAGTGAACATCACATGTATTTCAGGGAAGTATCCCTCCGCCGCGACACTGTTCAGCTACGCCCCTTCGTAAACATGGTGGAAATAATGGTGGAAACATGGTTATTTCCATCATTTTCGTAAAGTGCTAATGGCGCCTGTGAAAACATCCCTATGCAGAAGTCTTAACAGTTTCGCTAAGGTATATGCAGTACGCGAGTCCGGGAAATATATAAATTTAATTTCGTACATGGAAAATCTCTTAACATGCTCTCACAATCAGTAAAAGAAAACTGCCACGAATGTGAATAGAAAGCTCTCAAGTGCAGCTCGCCACACAACAGCACAAAGGTGGGAACCATGTCCATCAGTATGCATTCAAGTATCGGTTTTAGAATAAAAATAATATTTATCACACAAAAAGTAAATCTAATGTAATATATGAAAAAAAATTTACAGAAGAGCACATAACACTGCACTTCCTAATTTCAATTATTTCTCGTGGCGCACTATATTTTTGTCGGTCGAGGACATCACAAAAGGAAGAGCCGAAGGCATTTACAAGTTAGCCAACTGCAAACGAACGAATGCGGGAAGATAGTCTAATAAGCTCAAGGGCACTACGACCACAGAACCTTTAGTTGTGTTGCCAGCACTAGCTGTCACTTTGGCTCATCCTGAGGAAAATCGCTCTATATCTAGCAGCACGAACGAGAAAGACGCGAAAAGCCGTGCCATATTGCATCGTGAAGACAAAACCCTCACACGACATGTTATAAAAACCGAAATATAGTGGGACGCTATTGGCCGGCGGGAGGCACGCCGAGATGACACTTAGCGCGTCCTTTGCCGTCCGAACCGTGACAGCTGTGGCCTCGATTAACTCTAGCGGAGAGTCACTAGAACTGCAGTTCCGCTGCCCGGATTTACGATCGGGAGTCGTGCTAGTCTGGTAGATTTGTAACAAATGATGTCAGTTCATGATAAACTATGTTTAGGCTACAAGTGCGTCTCACCCAATAACAAAATTGAAATTTGGTGTTTCGTGGCAAACGCTGCTAGCTTCGCCTTTTATGTTCCTGCAAAGAATGTCATTGCCGTTCAAAAAGAGATGGTGAAACGAGCTAGAGCTGTTGAAATTGAATTTTATGAAGCTGCATTGTCCATCTCGGGGAGATTGGAGCCGGACGTTTCCCCGACCGACGAACAGATCTGGCCCGCGTCCTGCCCCCAGCGAGTCGCGTGACTACGCCTGCTTAGGATCAGCTTCGGTCACTCGTTCGAGGGACGGCCGGTGAGGGCACGGGATTCGACCGTACAGCTTTAAAAAGATCAACGCCATTTAGGGCGAGATATTCCGCAGACTGGTTAACGAACAGAAGCTGGTCCTGGAGGGAAGGAAATTCAAAGCCTAGATGTAAACGAAATCTGCGCGGTTAGGGGCGAGTTGACGGGGAGGGAGGGGCGATGGGGCGGCGCCAAGGGGGCAAGGGAGACGGGGCGGGGAGGGCGACTGGGGCGAGGGCGATGTGGATGTGGGCCGTCCGTCGTGAGTGGGGGACGTAAGCGCGACGACGAGGGCAGGGCGACGTGGGTGAGGCAACGTTGGCGGGGCGACGTGGGCGGAGCCACTTGGGCGGGGCGACGGTGGGCGGGGCGAGGTGGGCGGAGAGACGAGGCAGGGAGACGTGGGCGGGGCGAGGTGGGCGGGGCACGGGGGCGGGGCGACGTGGGCGGGGCGACGTTGGCGGGGCGACGTGGGCGGAGCGACGGGCGGGGGGGGGGGGGACGGACGGGGAGGGGGGGCAGGGGGCGGGCGCGGGGGCGTGGACCCGGGTGCGGGGCGACAGGGCGTAGCGACGGGGGCAGGGCGATGGGGCGTCATCTTCCTCAAACCTCCCTAATTCTGCAAAACCCTCACTCCTCTCACGTCAGCTGCGCCGCGGGCGAGGAACATATCCCGTAAATTCCACCCAAATTAATTTAATACTCTGTGGTGTACTCTGAGCTACCTTCTGCTATATGTTATCTGACTCTGCTTTTGTGTTCTGTTTTTGTGCTGTACGCTGTATTGTCCTTCTCTATTTTGTATTTCTTCCTATACCATTTGTTTATCAATTTAGTATTTAATTAGTAACTTAGTATTTATTGTATTCAATGTTTTCTTTTGTAAATTAGTATCAATTTTTGTACTTCTAATTCATGATACTAACGTAGGGTTCATATTAGTAAGCTACTTTTAGGAATTCTTAATTTATAATTCAATTTTCTGCTTTTGTGTAAATATCTAGGCATTAAGGTCTAAATAGGTTTAAACTTAGATTTAAGAAAATTGTTATGGATAAAATATAAGTTAAAATAGAATAAAATAAGGTGACGAGTTAAAACAAATAAACAGGTGATGGGTCTAGGCTTAAATACTGTAAAAAATATACATGTATAAACCAATAAATAAACACAAGAAAAAAAGAAGAAAAAAAGAAGAAAAAAAGACCGGTAGCGTGTGCGAAGCGGGAAATGACAAATGAACTTCGCATAAAAGGGAGCATCCAAACCAACACTAAAGTGCCAACCAAAACACCGCGGGCGCCCAACATGAGACAATCATAGGGCGCCCGCGAAGAAACTGGAAAACACACAAAAATTCCAAACCAAAACGGAAGAGCTCCACCCGGAGCAGGCCGTTGAGACTTTCGACCTCCTCACGCACGGGGCGATGGGAATGGGGCGACGGGGGTGGGATCGACGAGGGCAGGAAGACGGAGGGGGGCGACGGGGGCGGGGCGGCATGTCGGCGGGATGTCGGCCACAGTGGCCGCTAGGTGCGGCGCTTCTCGTCTCCTCTGCGCCTCGTTGCCCCGAAACACCGGCGCTGTCACTCGGGCAGCCCTTGTACCGCGCGCCGCGACTTGGCACGTTGCAGTTAGCGTCACGGCCGTAGCTCTACGCGCGGATGGACGTCGAGGGGGCAGGGCGCACGGCCCCCCTAAGCCGCTGCACACGTCCGAAATCGAGGCAGCAGCGGCACTGTACCGATCCTTTCGGCGGCCGATGCCTTCCGGCCAGCTGAAGGCAGCCGATACCGTTCCACCCAGATGGAAATGATTGGGTGCCCGCGAATGCCACAGTCGCTTGATTGATTTTGATTCCGTGCGCGAACACTACCGAGGTCATTAGTCCCGTTAGAGTAGTGTATGGTTTTCATCGGGAGGTGGCGATGATCTTCCCCCTCTGGATGGCGAGATCCGGTGCCGACCTTCCGTCGATTAGCGGGAATTTCCTCAACCAGGTATCTCCCATCAGCAGGAACAAGTTAAAAAGTCCCCGATCGGTCTCCCGGAAAATGTGGTAGTATGTGGTGCCAAATGCACCGACCTGAGTTAAAATATCTTGTTGAGAAACGAACGTAAAATTTTAATGTCTGTTAACTCGAAAAACAGATGCATCATCGGTAACGTTTGTTAACTGGCGGAATGTAGCTAACGAACGTTAGAATTGTGCTTCCCATTACTGAACGAACTTTCTTACGAACTCGATTGTCGGTTGTAGATGCTCTTTGACCTTCCTCGCGTGAGCTTAAAGTGGTTAAAGTGAGATATTCCCTAGTAGATGAGAGTCCATATACAGTCAAAAATATTTATTTGTGATATAAATGGGTATTGCGAGACCTATATAAATAAAATAGAGACTCTTATGATGAATTTTATTTAATTACACATTATCAAAGAGAATTATAAAAAGTAACATTAAAACAATATCTATATTTTATTATCTATATTATGGATAAACTAAACCTTTCTTGAAACTTCCTTTCACTGTAGTCATTGAAAGGATTACCTCTATCCATCACAATTGTCCTTTGAGTTCTTTGATGAAACAAACAATCATAATATTACATTTCGTCGAATTCACGATCGTCACAGATTGTTCTGTGCACCATTGCAAATCCTCTACTAACTCCCGTTAAAACTACAAACGGGCCAAAAATGCCCGATTAAAGTTAACGGCAGCTAAGAAATATTTAACGAGCGTTAAACTTTGGTGCATCAGAAATCTGAGATAACGGCCGCATTGAGTTAAATTTTAACCAATATTGGTGCACTTGGCCGTAAATGTGTGTGTGTAAGGGATGAAGATAGGACAAGGAAGAGGAAGCAAAGATCGCGCGCGGTCCGTGGTCCCGTTTGGTAGGGTACTGCTCCAGTGGCGGCCGGTGCTTTGCGAGGTAGGGGGGGGGGCGGTTTTAGGCCAAAGGAAGAGAAACCCCTAACGCGCTCAAGTGATGTAAATGTTGATTCTTTGGCCAAAACCATGGTGGAAATAACATCATGGCCAAAACGATAAGGGTTTTTCCGCCATGGCCAAAACGACCTCGGTGCTGCTAGTGAGAAATCGAATTGATCATTGATCAACGCAGTACACCTTATGGGCACCTTACTGATGACCTTATGCCGCTCAGTTTAACTGCGGAAACAAAGGTCGTGTCCTGTGTGGGCTACAACTGGCGGCGGTGATGCGCAATTGCTTGCTTAGGTTTCAATCTTGGTGATACTTGATATGCCGCGGGACAAAGCGCGTAGGCGACAGGATGCGCGCGATGCAATAGCCTGGCGATATCCACCGTGCCGCGCGGAAAAGCGATCAGTTTCATTAGCAGCTTGCGCCATCCCGCTACCAAAAGCATCTCGAATGTTATTAGGCGAGTACAAAGGCTTCAGAGAGTGGGATGGTTTCAACTTTGCAAGAAGCATTGAGGGTCTCAAGACTGCATTACAATACTTATGGTTAGACACAGAGGACAATGCAGAATCAATTACGGAGAGTGCACGAATTCTGGAGAAGGTTCTAGAGAAATTATTAATGAAAAAGTTCGAAGCAAACAATTGAAAAGAAATTGATTTTTTAAGGACAAATAAAGATATTGAAATTTTCAGTTCCTGCTCTTAATGAGTTTTTCTGTATCTCCATGCGAATAAAATTAATCGTTATGCAGAAAATCTGTTTAATTTTGACATCCTCGGATATAGTGAACCAATAATGTTAGTCCCAGAAGTTCACTATAACCGGAGTCGACTGTATATATAAGAAATAAATATGTTAGAGACACAGTCTCACGACAAGAATCTTACCTTAATTAATAGTCTTGTAGATGAAATCCATTCTCCTCTCCTTCCTTCAGCAAAGTGATTGATGACAAGATCATTAAAGTTGTATGCATTCAGAAGTTCTTTTCTATAGAACACATAGCCAATGCACTAAGTCTCTCTTCTCTCATTGTATTTCGTGAGAAAGTCTTTATTCTGTTGAGAGTCGAAAAACACCTTTCGCTTTCTGCAGTTGTCATCGGGATTGTGCAGATAACCCGCAAGAGTTTTACAGATTCAGGCAAAATTTGGACTAAGTTGTTTTCATAAATACAATTCAAGAGGGTTAAAGCTCCTGTTGCATTCTGAAAATCGTTTCTGTTGTATATAACAGTCAACTCTTGTCGCAGTTCAATTTCATTAAAATCGTACAATTTAATGGCAATTTGAAATTCTGTTTCAGGAAATAACAGTTTGTGTTTGCTGAACAAGGTGGGTTGAAATAATATGGCTGCCGACAAATGGTCGTTGAATGTAAAACGATCATCAATGTTGGTTAGAATTATGTCACATACTTCTTTCGCGACAGTTTTAAGCTTGTCTTCGAAACGAGCACGTTTCTGATTGCATGACTCGTTATTTTGGGTATTCCAGTGATGGTCAAGGTCAAGAGAATTTCTTGTCCGCTGTATGGAAGACTTCAATTCTGACACATACTTTTGGGCTTTAATGGTGTCTACATCCTTTTGTTGTAATTGTTTAAAAATCGCAATGAGGTAGAATTTTGTTAAAAAGCTCCGCTGTATGGAAGACTTCAATTATTTCAGACATTCACTTATTTCATTCTTGTAATTATACACAGTGCTTACACAACGGGCTTTAAAATTCCACCTTGTATCGGCATTCCTTGGAATTCTTTTCTTCACAACTTGGTCAAGAACCGCAGTTCTTTTTACCGACTTTGTGAAGAACGTTGAAAAGCCTTCCAAGTTGCTAAAAAATATTCTCACTTGTTTGTTCTGAGTGGCAGAGCGCTCTATAATTAAGTTCAGTTGATGGGCATAACAGTGCACAAAATGTGCTTTCTCGTACACTGCCCTCACTCTTACCTGCACTCCACTCTGTTTGCCACTCATAACCGACGCACCGTCGTAGCTTGTGCGATTAATTTATTTGGGGACTCGTTTATTTTCAGTTTTTCAAGTTCACTGAACACAACACAACTAATTCCTTCTGCAGTGTGATCACTTGGTGTTACGAAGTTTATGAATCGTTCATATATCTTCCCCTGCAATTCATATCGTACAACAAACACAAGTTGAGACAATGTCGCACAATCAGTTGTTTCATCTACTTCTATAGCTATGTAATCAGTCCTAGATACTTCCTCACAAATCAACTGATGACAGACAGCATAAATTGAGTCCCAAAAAATCATTCTGTATGGTTTTAGAAAGCCCCAGAAACACACGATTATTTGTTTTCTCAATATGTTGTTTTAACGTGAAGTCCAACTCTGCCATCAAATTAACTAAACCACGAAAAATACCTGGGTTGTCCGATCCATCTGTTTCGTCGTGTCCCCTTAGAGCAAGTTCAAACTTCCCGCAAAATTTAATACAGTCTATCAGTTTACTCAAAATGTAACGATTCTTGGAAACATCTTCATTAATTTTCTTTATTCTCATTCTATAAGCTGAATCTAACTGACACCTTATATCAATTTTGCCTAGCATGGTAAATTCTATTCCACTGTTTATGTGTTGTTCACTCAATTTGTGCTTCTTCACTTTTTGGGCAAGGTGTTTAATGTCTGATACACCATCCTTTGTCCATGCACGATCACTAACATTCATAACAAGGCACGTATAACAAAGAAAGAATTTCTTATGTCACAACCACATAGCCAGTCTGCGTATTTGTAGAGAGAGGAATTGAATTTTCTTGTGTATCCAGTTTTGCTTTTGCAGGCATTTTGAATCTGCGTAATTTTTAAGTGAGGTCTTGGCGGCCCTAATTTCTTTAATTCTATTTTTTGTTCTATAGTGAGATTCTGACTACCATCAGTTAAAATAGTGTTCACACTGTTGATACCACTCATGATGAAACACTTTAAATATCAAACACGACGTGCAAGTCTCACATTAACAACTGTTCAACTCAACGCACTACACATGAATTTGGCTTGATTCCTATCAATGACTTGAATCGCATATGCTAACGCACTCTGTCTGGTCACAACAACATTACGTGTGCGGAAAACTTCTTCGGACTCTGCCGCCGCCCAAGCACCCTTCCAATGCTCCCCCCTCCCGGCGCCCACTTCCCCCTCCTACGCCGCGTTCTCCGTAAAGGGCCTGGGCAAAGGCTGGGGCGGATCTCCGAGAGTCCGCATGTGTACGTTCGGTTGAGAACATTGACCCTTGGTGCGGCCCATGCAAACACATTCATTCTAAAAACATTTATTTTTTCTGATACCATATAAAGATCATGCAACATTTTTGTTGTTTAACAGTTCATGTTTGGTAAATTCTGAAACCTTTCGTCTTTGTTAATTTTACTGGGGGGGCGCCGCCCCAGAGTCCTCAAAGAGCAGCCGCCACTGTACTGCTCCGGCATTCGCCTGGTGTTGATCGGAGAAACCACGGAAAACTACCGACCAGCGCAGCCGGCCGCTAGAATTCTCCTCCAGACAGCGATTGAATCCGACCTAGCTGAAAAGCTAATGGTCCCGGTCCCGTGGTTGCCGCTTCCAGTCTCCGTCGAGTACTGAAATCGCTACCGCTAGCGACATCCCTGCTCTTTAGTCTTAAGAAGGATTTATGCTCTTCCTATGCGACCTTCTTCCTGGGCTGCGCAAATCTATTTATTTTATTTTTTACGTAAAAAAACAGTTAAAAACTGCGTATGACGTCCTATGGGGAAAAGTGAATTGTGTGCACATTTTCAAAATTCTGTGATCCCTACACCAAGTCATATACTACTTAAATTTTGAATTTTGAAAGGGAGAAAAAAAACAAAAACTCCCATGTAGTAAAATCTATTTTCAAAAATAAATAAGCAATAAATTTTGAATTTTGAAAAGGAGAAAAAAAACAAAAACTCTCATGTAGTAAAATCTATTTTCAAGGATAAATAAGCAATACATTTTGAATTTTGAAAGGAGAAAAAACAACAAAAACTCCCATGTAATAAAATCTATTTTCAAGGATAAATAAGCAATAAATTTTGAATTTTGAAAGGGAGAAAAAAAACAAAAAAACTCCCATGTAATAAAATCTATTTTCAAGGACAAATAAGCAATACATTTTGGCTCTTATTACTTCCTGCCGCGACAACATGGAAACGATAATTTGAATAATTGTATTTCCCACTGAATTCTAGAAGACGTGCACAGAAAATGAAGTTACATTTATGTCCAGAAGCAAAACAAGGGGCCATCTCAGCATTTGCTCAATGGATCAGGGAAACTGGACGAAAAACCTGATCGAGATGGGGGTCATTGACCCGGAAGCTATAGTACAATAGTTGTTACAGGTTGTTTATACTCATTTACACAGTTCAAATGGTAAATAATGCATTATGTCTAATTGTTAAAATTAATGTTGCTTTTCTTGTGATGCTCAGACACGAACGCCACGGAATGCGCTGAAGCAGCTCGTAATAGTTCCCAAAAGCACCACAATGGCGCTGCAGCATGCTGGCTGCTCCGATTTAATTATAGTTACTTCTGACCACAGAGTAAGAAATATGTTACACCTCAAAATAAAATTATATTAATTCAATTATTAATTTAATTAAAATACATCCTATACCGTGCTTCTGACGTGCAATTAGCTGGACGCGGTCATCCAATCGGGAACTTTGTTACGATTTAATTCTTGTTATTGGAGCTCCTGATTGGGTAATGTCCCCGTTGGTTGAACCTCAGAAATTACTATAATTAAATTGGAGAATATATACTCTCTGGTTGGTAGCGAGATCTCTATTTTGCTGGGATTGCACGTCACGTCCAGTCATTGACTCACTCACTCACTCACTCACTTACTGTTCAGTCATCTGGATGTTGAATTCGGTAGGTGCCTAGTTTTCTTTTAAATACTCGTATATTTTGCTGGTTTTTAAATAGTTTTTAAGTTGTTTTCAGTTTAAAGTAGCTGCTAGCACCGTAATATTAAGACAAGTTGTGAGATGAAGAGGAAAATCGCTTGAAAGCCACTTGTTCAGTTTGTCATGATTTTCTGAAAGTGAGTAAACTTTACTAAAGGTTAGCGTTTGTTGAATAAAATTTACTGATGGTCAGAATAGCAGGGCCAGTAGCGTAACAAAATGACTGCGGTCCCGCCCGCAAATTTTTTTTTTAAGTTAATTTATTGTTTTGTTGAAATTACAATGTTCAGTTCATAAGTATAACTTTGCAATTGTGTGATGACTTAATCTAACGTAATCTAGTTCAAAGTTGTACTGAACTAATCTTAACACAGGGAGAAGAAACAAATAGCACCTCAGTAGAATTACTCAATATTTGCAAATATCTGGAGGAAAGAGTGGAGCGGGGATTTGTTCCCAGGTCTAGTTTTGTATCTGGGATATTATTAGTCTGCAGGGAGTTGATGCCTTTATGAAGGTTAAATTTGTGTAAAAGTTGTTTGATAGGGATGCTATTTGGGGAGCTATTTCATTTGTTTTTTATTTGTGTATTACTAATAAATCGTAGAGCTTTTCTTATTAATGTTAAATATTTGTTTTGAAATATTTGCAATTTGTTGAGGTTGGTTTCAGCGACATTGGTCCAGATCAGACATGCGTATAATACTGTTACGCGAACGAGTTACTTATATAACGTTTTGACAGTGAGAGATGATTACTTATATAGCGTTAGTGGTTAGACGGAAGAGCAGGCCTTAAGGCCTGAGCCTCGCCACAAATAAAGACAAATTTATTATTATTTATTATAGCTGTAAGAGTTTAGTAGTGATCTTAATCGGATTAGTTGGGTTTTTGCCTATTGTGCTTTTATCTCAACGTGTTGTTTCCAGTTAAGTTTAATAAATCTAAATTTAATCAAAGCTAATTGGTTTTCGGGATTGGGGTTAAATTTATAGAATTATTTGAGTATCGGGAATGGATATGCAAAGGTTTTTAATGAGAAGAGTTTAGTTGCTGATTTTGAGGGATTTAATTTAATTTTCCAGTTATTTGCCTAATTTGTTATTAGATTTAGATGGTGTTGGAGCTGGAATTGGTGAGATTGTAATGAAGTGTCGGAGATATATAATGCAGTGTCATAAGTGAATTGGGCTGCATTTGTTTGATGAGAAGTATGAATGTCTGCAGTAAAGAGATTAAACAGGGTTGGGGATAGCGGCGAATCTTGGGGGACCCCAGCGACCATTTGCCTCGGGGTAGAACACTAACCTTCTGTTACTGAGAAAGTTCTGTTAGCTATGAAATTTTTGACGAGTTGAATTAAATACTTTGGCGTACAAATTTGGACTAGATAGAAGTAACGGGATGGGTGCCATATTCTGTCGCACGCTTGTGACAAATCTAGAAACGGTGGTGGTGTGATATCCCTTTTGAAAAGCAGAGTGGCTGTGTTCAGTTAGTCTCAGTAGCTATACAGTGCGTCGTTCAGCAATGGGATATGAAACCGACCTGATGAGGTGGAATTGAGTGTTTTATTCAGGTGTTTGTTTAGTCTGACGAGAATTGATTTATATACAAATTTTGACGTGATGGGTGAAAGACTCATTGGTCTGTAATTTTCTGCACGCGATTGATTTTTTATTTGGTTTTGCTATTGGATGTATTACCGTTTCCATGATTGGGAATAATCTGTTCTTAGTATGGAGTTGTATATATTATTTAAAAAAGCGATGGCAGTGTTCGGTAATCTTTTGAGGATAGGAGTATTAATTCAGTAAAGTCCTACTTTTTGTTAGGCATTTTTTTGATTATTTGTTTAATTTCGTAAGGATAAAGGAATTTAATTCTGCGAGGAACATTGTATAGAGGAGCGTTTGAAAATTTAAAAATTTCATGTTTGGCATTCTGGCATTTATGGAGTATGGGTGTGAATGGCAAAATGGGCTGCTAGAATTTCGCTTTCTCCATGGGTGAATATTTTTTCCATTACCAGTTGACAGTGGGGAAATGCGGTTCTTTTTCCTTAGTTTTTTGTTTCTTGTGAATTGCCACAGAGAATTTCTTTTAGTATTTAGTCTTTCAATAATTGATTATATTTTTCTTGGTTGTTTACTAACTGCCTTTTTGCTGATATTATTTAGATTTAGTTCCTTTTTTGGGTTTTAAATTCTGGTTTTACTTTTAACTTTAATTCAGTTATATTAGAGGTAATGATTTTCTTAGTTTCTTTCCGATTTCTAATATTGTTGTATTTTGTCATTGATTTTTTTAAAATTATTATATTATTTAGTTCACAGATAGCATGATTAATTTCTATAGAAGAAATAAGGATTTGAAATTTTGGTTTTGGTTTTTAGACATTTTTAAAATAATTCCAGTTTATATTGTAAGTGTTCAGAATGGCAGGAGGAGAGGATGGAGGTTTTATTAGTTGAGATGTTATAACTAGGATATGGTCTGCGTCTATTTCATGGTGAACTGTAGTATGTTTTTTAAAATTTATTACTGCTGTACCTAATGTCAGAATTTTTTTGAGAACCATATGGAAAATGGGTTGGTTCTGTGGGCGTTCGTATGTTAAGTTGCAATGTGTGTTTATTCTGTTTAGGTATTCGCCGGCCGGGTTTGTGGTGCGCCATCCCCATGCAGAAAGCTTTGAATTCAGATCTCCTGCTATGATAAATGGATTTGGCAATTCAAGCAATTTATTGATAGAGGTAATATTGATTTTTATGTTGGGTGATTTATACTTAACGACTATATTTAATGTTTGTATGGTATATTTACCCCGATTTTTTTCTATACCTGGTGTGTGTGGCAAGGTTATTTGATGGTGTTCAAAGCTATACTTAATCGACATTAATACACCACCTCCAAAATTTTAGTTTATCAGCTCTGATGGTTTGGAATCCTGGAATGGTGAAATGGCTTGGGCTTAAAATGCGTCTCGGTGATGCATGCGATATCTATCTTTTTTGCCTGTAGGGAATGTTCTAATTCGTATCTTTGATTTATGATGTCATTTGCATTCCAATTTAGGATGATTAATGCTATGGTGTGAATCTTCCATAACTGTTGCTAATTATGGATGCGATAGAGTTCTGGAGATGTATTATTGTTGGAATTAGGAGTTGATGAGGTTGACTACGTGATTTGTGAATTGTGCGATGTTGGTAATGGAGGTGGTATTGTTGCCGTATTGGTTAAATTAATTGTTTGGTAATTGCAATATATTTGATGATTAGCATTCCTAGATTGATTATGATAATTTACTCTTAAAGTGAAATTAGGAATATAGTTTGTAGTGGGCAGAAATGGAAAGTTCGCTTAGTCAAAAATGGGTGGTGGCGTACGTGATTGGTGGGATCTGGGATTGGACGATCTAGATTTTACATGATTGCGATTACTTTAGATTATTTTCTTACAATGTGTACATTCGTTTGACCTGAGTTCAGCCATGTGCTTCCCCATGCAATTTTTACACGTAAGACTTCATTTCTTTGATAGTTTACTGAAAGGTGATTTTTTGCACAGAACACGCACGAAACTCGGCAATTAGTTATTTCTACCATGTCCAAGTCAACGCAACGGTAGCACTGAATGGGACCTACAGTTTTCTTTCTTTCCGGCTTAACTATTGAGTTGCAAATGTACATTAATTCCAAACAATTTTCTATTTTCTCAGTGCCGTTGAATTCTACGGCGACTGCTGGGATAGGGACATTGCTCTATATTAATCTCGTGATCTTTGTAACTGATGTAAATTTAGATGCGATGTCTTCGAGAATTTAGTTTTCCGGGATTGTGGGATGAATTATTTTATCAATACTTTATATTTCATTACACTGGGATATGAGTACATATGGAATTGTTGGAATTTATTGAGGATTTAACTGCGGCTCTGAAGTCTGTTATTGTCGTGACTTGTATTTTAATTTTATTCTCGAGTTGAGTGGTAAAGTATTGTTATCTTAGATTTGATTTCATTTATACATTCAGTAAGTTTGCTCATTCCCGTTAAATAGATTGGGGGATTTTTTTTTACTTCTACTGGTACTGCAGGTAACTCTTAATTTGACAAATTCAATCTATCTGAGACTTCTACATTATAATTTTGCAAGTTTTTGGTGTTCAGTTCTGAAGAAAGGTCTGTCGAGGTCATGCGTTTGGCGTCTGTCACTGACGTCACCTCCGGCCTCGTGGTTTCGCTTCCCTTGCATTACCTTGCTTTGTTGTGTATCTGAATGAGGTGATCCATTTGTTTGTTGTAATGGTGCTTGTCCAGATTCGGCAGGCGCCGGTGAAGATCCAGTCGTATAAGAATGATTGAATGCTTTTTGTTGAGACTGCGACGAAATGCCTTCGATGTAGTTCATGCAGCTGCCCGTGAAGTTCAAATATCCTTCCGCGGCGGCAATGGTGGTTGGATATTCTGGATTGTAAATAGATTCTAGGGCTTGAGTAAATAATTACTGTGCTGATAAGGTCATTGTTAGACATTCAAGTAACTTACAGATGCACTAACACTAAACACGCACTTCGTCGACCTAACACTGTTTTGAACTAGCAAGTAAAATCTACCATTCTGCGGTACCATTTTTATTTTTATATTCTGCGGTACGTTCGGAGCGATGTTGCTTGCTCCAAAGCGCAGAGCGAAGGCACCGCCAAGGCTCCGCAAAATACTTGGCGGGGCCCCTTTCAGAGCAGTGCGTAGAAACACAAGTAGTGTTGTACTTAGATTTTTTGAAGTTGCCGATGACATTAGGTCATTGTTACGCCTCCTGCTTTATAAAATGAATATTTGTAATTAATTCGCAAACGTCCTTCTCAATGGAGCTCGTGACCTCAGAAACGTGCTTACCACCTAAAAATATTCATGTCATAAAAGGCATGTCAACAAAGGCATAATGTCAGCGACCCCCTTTAAAAACAATAGAATTACAGTATCATAAATAATGAAACTATCCTTTAACAAATTCAAATTCATCAGTCTATTATTAATAACAAATTGTGGATAAATCTGCCTGTATTATTTAGTTTTATGAAATTAATTTAGAAACGGGGTTGCATAAGCTACCGAAGTGGAAAAAATCGTTCTGGAAGGTGCGGTTTTTAATATTTTATTGTATCAACCATCACAAAGTATGCGAGAAGTGTCAAGTAATTAATATTTCTTACAATCCTAAAACCTCCAGCAGAAAAGTAAGCCCTCTTTTCTTCTGGACCCGCTCACATTACGGGCCTTGTGATCCCGAACGTAACGCCCGTGTAGATTGTTTTGGGGAAATTAAGAAGTCTAACAACCAAGAAGTAACCAGTGGGCATGTTGAAAAGACCAGGAAAGAGAAGTTACCGTATTGATTCTACAGTGACAGCTGTGTGATGCAAATGGAAGTGAACATTTCTTTACGATTAGTAACTTAATTATGAACTTCTACATTTAAATAAGATTCCTTGGTCGACAGTCTTTAAATTATTTCACAATGTAATTATATTCATTGTTAAAAGGAATTAAAACTCTAGTTTGTATAAACATTCTACTAAGCTTTGGAATCATAACCCCTTACTGAGATATTGTATTTTTTCTTTTCATAAGTGAAAATACACATTGTTAGCCTTCATAAGGCTCGTTATGTAAATTTCGCGAATGTTCATTCTCGCCTGAGATGTGTCATAATACTCTGGGGAAATGGGCTACATCTCATAGCTCCCAGACTTTTAGATCACAAAAATAATTGTACGGATAATAAGCCAATCACAACCTCTCGATTCTTGTAAAACTCATTATTCTTATTAATCTAGGAATTTTTCCACCACCTTGTCTCTTATTTACGAATCAGTGGTATTTGTCAAAAATGATATACTCAAGGATGGGAATAGATTTTCAGCACACACAGAAGTCTTTAACTATAACACTCGATATGGTAATCATATTCGGCCGTTGACAGTATTAACAGCTCGCTACAAGAAATTCACATACAATAAATTAACATTATTTTACAACATATTGCCAGACGACATTAAAAGATTGAAATAGATACACAGGTTTAAGTAAGAATATTTACTGCTGCATAAATGTTTCTGTAAAATTAGACTATGCCGAGGAACAAAAAAGGAAGTAATATTAATTTTAACGACGATTTTTAATGTTTTAATTCTTTGGAAATTTGAAATTCTAAACAACCTGTAGAAAGTATTGTACTTCAGCCAGAGGCGTATCTAGGTATTCAGGCGCCCCTAGCAAGCAGAGATTTGCCGCCCCTCTCAAGAAACTTATTTTTTAGCGGATATACTCTACTATGAATAAAATCTCGATTATTTAAAAAAATATTCATGAACAATCTATATCGAAAAAAGTTAACTGTTTTTGAGATTCATGAATTAAGATAATAAATAGAAAATAATTCATGTTTAATATTTATTTACATTCATTTTAAAAATTTAATGACCTTGTTACTATTTAAAAAATATATTATTACGACTCAGATTTAATAACATAACAATTTTTAGTAGTCTAGAAGAGCACTTTTCTTGATTTTACTGATGCGAATTCGTCAATGACACAATCAGTCAATTTTCTCCGTTTCTTCTCTTTCAACACTCAACAGAGCAAGATCACACAATCGTTCTTGCCTCGTTGAAGCTCTTAAATACGATAGTATCAATTTTAACTTACTGAAAGATCTCTCACAGCTTGCAATAGACAGCAATAGTTAACATAATTAGAAGAGCAATACTACGTACATTCGTAAATCTCTCGTCGCCATATTCAACAATGCATTGTAAAAGTTCAAGTCTGGATATTTTAATGAGATCGAACTGAGAGTAGCATTCGGCAATCTATAATTTCTTCGTATAGCTGTTCTTCATCAACATCGCTGCTGTAGAACGTGGTGAAGTTTGTACACTTTGTATTGATTATTTTTGTATCCCCATTATAACACAGACCCTCAATGTCGAGCAAGAAGCCAAATTTTTCGTCAGTATCTTGTAAGCGGGTAAATCTTCCATTCATTTCGCTATAAAAATGGTCAACCGTTGCCTTCATGACTCTTTCAATTTCCTGTTTGGCTGTTAAAGTAACGTAATCTGATGATTCTCCAGCCATTTTTTTCTTTAGTCTTAATCGTCGTTCAATTGGCACATCCCATTCTTGGCAGAGATTAAGTTCTTCTTCCAGTGATTGTTATCAATACTTCCCTTTCATCAAGAAAATAATTTTGAAAAGCTTTTAAATCTAGAGCGGCATCGTGAAAATTTATTTTTGGATCCTGAAGTCTTTTTTGAACACGATCAATTTTAATAAGTAATTTATTCCAAAATTCTAGTAAAATCAGAAAATCGTAAGGTAACATTCGAGTGTACAATTGTCGCGAATCACTCCTTGTCACTGGTCTCGTTTGAGTTATCAGTCGTTTTGGAGAACTTCAAGGATTTTGTCAAGGAAATTGTTTATAGGTTTCACAGCTTCTACCCGTGCACTCCATCTGGTTAAAGAATCCTGCTTAAGAATCACAGGCACGGCATTTTTAAATTTTTCCCAGCGTGTTGTAGATGCTGAAAATAACACACACAAAACTTCAACAGTTCCGAAAAATGTGATCATTGATACTTCTTGCTTTGCTGTGTGTACGCCCACCAAGTTAAGAGAGTGATTGTCACAGTTGACGAACATGGCTAGATTGTGTTTTTTTTCCCTCGTATTCTTTGCTGGACGCCAGTGTTGATACCAGCCATTACAGCAGCGTTATCATAACATTGTGACCGACAATCTTTTAATTCCATTTTATCTTTTTCCAATTCTTGGACGATGGTTTCAGCTAAGCCTTCAGCATTTTTTAAATTTATTTGGAGGAAGCCAAGGAAAGATTCCCGAACACGAACAGTTTTTTTTCCAAAATCAACGTCCACATATCTATTTCTGACAATTGCTCACGGTGACCTCAATCAGGAGTTGAATCAAACATGAGACCGAAGTATTTTGCTTTTCGAATTCGTTCCAGCAAACTTTAGCGAACGGTAGATGCCATCAAATGAATATTCATTTTGAACACTAGGAGAAAGATATGTTGTGGATCCAGGATGTTTCTCTGCGGTAGCGATGTGTTCTGCCATAACAGGGTCGTAAAGGGCGAGTAATTTCACTAATCCTAGAAAGTTACCTGTCTTATAATAATTGTCTGATTGAAGCGATTCTTTGTGTCCTCGTAAAGTCAGATTGTGTGCAGCAAGGTATTTGATGCAGTGTAGTATTCTTTTCAATACATCGCGCCATTTTTTTTTTCTCTTTCAATCTGCGATTGAAGTTCTGCATCTATTATACCATCTTTTGCTGCAAAATTTCTCTCCATTTCTTTCCACTTTGTGAAACATTCACGATGGTTTTTAGCATTTTCATGGACTCATTCTTTCAAATGACTTCCTCTGAGAAAATCCATTTTCCTGTTATAATGTTGACTGGTGATCGGAGTGAGAAAAAAGTAGACAACATAAACAAAATGCAGACTTTTTAGAGGGCGAATAGACTAACCATGAACGTGTTACTACTTCTCCAAGCCCATTTCCCAGTGTTCTCTTGAACCAAGATTTATTCATTGAACGGTTGTTTGTTGGTAGAAAAGGCCCTTCACCGTTTTCAAAATACTTCCAAGAAAGCTTTATTATCTGTATTCTCAGCGAATCTGAAAGAATTGGTTTTCCAGTATCTTTATCAAACTGTAAAACACCAATATCGTTGCTTAATGACATCTGGTGGTATAACAGATTGAGACTTTAATATCTAGTTCCCCAAATGGTATAGTGCTAAGTACTTCACCACTATTTAGAGGCTCATCGATAGTTTCTTCATCTTGTATTGTAGATTTCGCGGTTTCTGCGACAGTAGGGCCTGTAGTCTCAGATTCGTAGTTTGTTTGACACTGACTTGCTCTTTTCATCACTGATACATTTGAACTGAATTCATCTTCAGATTCTGACAAATTGAGACATGAGGCAAAGATTGTCATCGCCGAATCCATAGTAGAAACTGCACAATTTGTTTTTGTTTTGTCAAGAAATGTCATCAAAAATTTGCTACATTTCTTATCTTCTTGTTCTTCTAACTTTAGTCTTTTTCGTCCAGCAACACCAGATTTTTTTATTTGTGATGGAACGCTTCATTGTGTGTGTACTAAAATCGCAGGGCGTGTAAGTAAACTAAACTATATACATTATAATTTGCTTATATTTTAAATTGAAACTTATTTTACTAGATTTAACTTTCCCTTTAGCTTTTTAACTATTCTTGACAACACATTCAGAATTTTTATATCACACTTTTTGATATAGCACTAGTTGTAACGTCTAAGTTCAATTATGTTGTAACACTTGTAAAAAGGATTTTTGGTGGTCATATAGCGAAGAATTCAAAAATATTAAAATGTCGGGAAAACAATGGTTAGTTTCACAAAAGTTAGCACTGGGTGGAAGGAAATCAACTAGTCTGATTCCACTTTGTACGTGTACGTCAAACTGATTTACAAGAATATCTTGACCTAACCGACAATAAGATAATGCGCACCGATAATAAGATAATCATCGCCTTGGTCTTCGGTCGAAGTGCTTCCTCGGAAAAGCCAATATGAGAGGTATCGCGTTTCCTTCGGGCTATACTCGAGTTTATTACGCTTTCACAATAAAGAAAACCTTCATTAACAGTCGTGGAAATGTATGACTTGTCAAAAATGCGATTAATTTTATGCCATGAAATCTGTAGTCAAAATACGGCTTCATTAAAAAAAAAAAAATGCTCTGAATAATTGTATATTTCTGGCGAGGGCGCCACCGACGCCCGAGCCTTCGCAAGTTAGTTTTCATGGCACGGAGAGGGGCGGAAAGTGGACGAATAGTTCGACTTTTTGCCGCGCTCCTAGCCGTGAAAAAGAAATTGTATGCGTCCTATAGAAAAGTTTATTTTAGTTTATCATTTGTGTAAAACTTTAATTCTCTAATTTATTTTTTTTTCTTTTTCAAATTAATTTTTAACTTTTTTCCTTCAATGCCGAATGCCAAATTGCGCCCTTTGTGAGTGGCGCCCATGGCACGTCCCGTGTCCGCCATACCGTAGATACGCCTCTGACTTCAGCATATTGGTCAATGATTCCATAATTTTTCGTCCAGTTTCCCTGATTCTTTGAGCAAATGCTGAGATTGCCCCTTTGAGTTGCTTCTGAACGTAAATGTAACTTAGTTACCTGAGCAAGTCTTCCAGAATTCTGAAGGAAATAGTTATTCAAATCATTGGGCACCATGTTGTTGCAGCAGGAAATAGTTCTTCTAGAAGGCCATGGTGAGGGATAAGAGCCCAAATCTATTGCTGATTTCCCCACGCAGATATTTTTTTTTTATTCACAGGAACGAATATTTTTTTAACCATTCCTGTCAAAAACTCTCATTTTCTTCTGTATTAAGAATCCAACTTGCATATGGCTTAGGGAATGGATCCCAGAATTAAGAAAACATGCCCTGGATACACTCCTCTCACTGCCCAGGATACACTTAAACCACTGTATAATTAAAGTGTAAGAGATGGAATGTGAGTAGGTGTTGGAAACCAGTTGAAAAATTCATGATTGGTCAAAATTATTGAAAACGTTTAATTCATTTCACTTGACACTTTTTACTAGTGTACTCTGCTAGACTTATTTGTGGTGTATGGGCTCAAGGTCCATGAAGCAACAGCCCACAGCAAAGGTCATTGAAGGCTGCCTGTGATTGCATGAATAGTTACTGATAGTGTGATGAAGCTGGATTGGAGAAGAGGGTAGAAAGGGAATGTAAAAATAAAAAAAAAACTGCATATGTCCATCCCAAATGTATTGAAATGGATTGGCAGAGAATTGAATCCAGACTCCCAACAATGCAAGATGTATCTGCTAGCCATAATACTCCTCTTCATCCCCACTGGTAGCTTTATGAGAGAGAAATCAATGTAAATTCAGGCACTGTGATAAAGTTTGTTGAATATAAAGGTATTGCGGATTTGAAACGAAAAATTAGAGAACCATTTTTTTTATTTGCAATTCATTAAGGGATTTATTGTCATTAAGGAATTCATTCCAATTTCAATTCTGTATGAAAAGAAAACCTTTAATTTTCTGCCATGAGCTTACAAAGTTATGGGTTCTGAAGAAACTCATGTTTGCATTTGGAATTCTACCAATAGGTTTGTGGAGGTTGCACATTTACAATGTTAAGTATGTTAAATCAAGGTTTATTTATTTGCAACTGTGGAATAATTTTGTTTATTAGCAATGGCAAAACTCAAATGGTGTACCTATTATTTTTTTATGTTCATTGCAAACAACTTCACAGAAAGACAAGAAATGGCTATTAAATAATGTTTGTATCACTAGCACAGAAAAGCAATGTTTTACTGTGATCTAAAAAAATTTATAAAGTAGGACATAGTGAACTAATTGGACATAAATTTAAATCTTTTGGAACACTTTCATTAAAGAGGGATGCAGCTGTATGTAAATTGTATCACAATTGAAAGATCTGTATTACATTGTGAAAAATTTCTGCTTTACAGGTTTTTGAAGATGACTGATGTCAGTGAAGAAAAAATTGAGACTACCATGAAAAATGGGAATGGTAGTAAGAAAAATTTAGAGTTCCTAAGAAGGTGAAAATGGTAAATACAAAAAATTAAGAAAATTCTTGTCCAAAGGCATGACTGTACTGTGACACATTCTAGTTCAGATGATGGTGAAGATGGTGATAATGAGAAGATGATAAAAATAGTCGTGAAGGAGTGAAAAAATTGTATGATACTGAAGGTTGTGAACTTCACAAGAAAGAAATTCTAATTCAAGGAAATGATGACAGTTGTTTAGCTCTGATGAAAATGAAATTGAAAGTGTGAAAATAAATGAGAATGATATTTTCTTCAAAATCCTGGTAACAACTATAGCATAAATGAAAAGTGATCGATCTGAAATTCAGGGTTTCAATATAGAAAATTTATTAGATAAATCAAAAGTTTCTGACATAAAATCTTGTATACCTGTATGGAAATCACAGATTTTTTATTCAGGTTTACTCAATTAGTGAGCTGAAGAGCAAAATTGAAGAACTGACAAAGATATCACAAATTGACAAATTTAAACTTGTTGAAATTAATCAGTTACCAGATAATGGAATGAAATTACAAATGAATTAACAAGAGAACATAAAGTTGGTAAAACTAAAAGGGAGAAATAAAAAAAATTGCCAATGGATTCCACTAGTGAAAGTATACCAGAAAACACTGGAGTCAAAACTTTGCAGACTCAAATTCGAGAACAAACTTTAATGCCAGTACTTTTTATTGACTATCCACTGACGCCACACATTGTAATCATCAAATGGTGAGCACCAAAAGAATTTGAGTAGTTCATATAAATCTAGTGCTTTATTATGGATTGATGTTCCAGTAACAGTCCATCTCTTGGGTCCCTTAAGAAGATGCACAGCAAGTGAATGGACTCTGTGTGATTTTGTACTACATGCGGCTCATCTAAAATAATTCTTCTCCACCATAACATGTGTAAAACACCACTTAATTATTTAATAGTTTCTTCCTTCCCTCCTTTATTAGCACTTGTTTTCACACTACTGTATGTGGTTAAAACAAGATAATTTTGTGCTAATTGTCTTGCATTTGTCTTCCTTTTTTTACCATGATGGATTTCCATGTCCAAAACGCCTCTCTTGCAATGGTTGTTTATTTCATCTTCCCATTGCAAGAGCAAGCTGGCAGGGCAAATAACTAAAGTACCTCCCAAAGGATACCCATCCTTCTCCTCTTCAGAATCATCTTCAAATTCTCTTTTTTCACATGTTTCATCCTCATCCTCTTTTTCTTTGGTTTATAGCACCAGGGAGATCATTGTTAGGGTCTTCCCAAGTCCCATGTCATCATCTAATATACCAGCTGGCAGTCTGTTTCCCGCCATAGCAGCTATGCCAAATCATGGTCCTGATGGATTATTAGTTCTACAGAGGATCTCAACCTCAATGGAGAATCTGCTAGAATATTGTGTGGTAATTGTCTTGCATTTTCTCCTCATCGTGAACAATGATGAATCTCCACCTCCAAAAATCTCTTTGGCAGTGTTTCCTTATTCCATGTATCCACTGCAGGAGCAAGCTGGCAGGGCAAACAACCAGTATACCTCCAAAAGGATAGTCATCACTCCTCTTCATATTCTTTTTCCAAATTTTTCATTTTCAACCTCTTTCTTTAGTAGTTAGCACCAGGGATATCATTGTGAGGGTCTTCCTCAATCCTGTTGTTTGCTATCTCAACCCCAATAGAGCATCTGCTGGAACATTTTCTATGCCTGTGGCCTGTGAGTAAATGAGAAGTACATAATAACCACTTTTCCTGTTACATTTTTTAACAACATTCAGTATTTCACAGGTACACCACCACTTAACCAAATAGGTATAAATGTGATATGTTTACTCCAAAGTCAGCCAAATGGATACAAGTTATTTCCAGCAATAGGGCAATAAATTCTCATTAGGAAAAGTTGTCTTAAGGGTCACTAAACTAGAAAATGTTAACAAATATACTTTGGAAGATCTTGAGTCTTTTCAGCATGTAAAATTGATTTTTAGAGGTAAAATGATTTTTTTTCTATGGTTTATTTTTAAATCAAAATATTTATATTGAATCTTTCAATGTGTATTACTCCTGGAAATGTAAAGATGACTTGTCAGTAAATGGCGTACTTTTAATGCCCTTTGACTTCTGATAGTGGAGTGGAGATAAGCGTACAAATATCAGTAAATTTAACCGTGGAGGAGTTTTAGAACTTTGTCATTACTGTATTGTAGTGAAAATGTAATTTTTAATTTTTACAATCTGTTCTTCATGCATTTAATATGAAACTTTTAACCAACACTTGTTATCACTTTTGTATACATATTTTTTAAATTATTAAAATTTTGGTAATCTATAAATTATTTTATTTCTCTAGTCAAATTATGAATCCTGTAATGTAAAAAAATTTACAATGTGAAAACCTTAATCGGTTTGTCTTTTCTGTTAAATGCTTTTTTTTAAAAATTTATTCTCATTTTTAAATTTGTTTTGCCAGGTATGTGATGTAGTGTTTAAGTAGATTGGTTAAATTCAGTCTTGTATAAGGTAATATTCTGCTTATTAAGGGAGAGGGGTCAGAACTTTGGTTTCAAATAGGGGTCTTGCATTGAACTACTGCCTCAGGCTCCATTTTACTTCTGGTGGGCCCTCGTATATAATTGCAGTATTAACAACATATTTGTTAAAATAGTTAATTTGTTGCAGTGTCACACAAGAGTATTTGATCTTGAGCAGTGTGCATGCTACATTTTGGAAAACCATTCTGAGTGGTTTTGTTCAGCAGTATTATTGATGCTGCAAGTTACTAGTTGTTTAGTAATTAGTATTAAAACAATTTGTCAAATGTTATACTATGTGTGTATACTTAATTGCAAACATTATGTTCATTCTGTTTGAATATATTTAGAGTATTTGCCACTGAGCATCATGCCCAAAGCCAAAATTACATAATTTATCTACATCAGTGTAACAAACTCCCAAGAACATTCATTTAAGGTTGCATTTGTAAATAAGTTTTAATTTTCATTTAGGGGTTTTTCCTTAGTCTTGCGCAATACCACAACCACTAATATAAACAGTCAAAACAATATAAAGTATTGACACATCATTAAAAACTTATAATACATCATAAAACAATGGAATGTATTACATGCATAAGCACACTATTGATTACATACAGAGATGTTCAGGTAATACACAGAATCCCAGAATTAGAGATATCCAAGTCGTCTAATAATGCTTACTTTCCCAAACAGAATCACACTTAGTATAACATTGCTATAGTGCTCTTAGGGAAAAACATTACTGACAAATAGGCCTACTTCACAATAAAGAAATGAATTAATAATATGCAAAACTGATTTTTGTTGGTGTGATTTTTGTATAGTGAAATACAACATAAAAAATACGTCTAAAAAGATAATGCAAGAAACCAGCTTCAGAACCCTAAGATAAAAATCTGATGAACATTTAATGATTCACTTTATCATGAATTTGTTAAACTAAGTAAATATTCAGCTATCAAAATTTTCAAAAATTCTGGGAAGGCTTTTCAATGATACTTAAACATTTTCCCAATGCAAGTTATATCATTACAAATGCACAACATGGCTTCAGGGGTAAAAGATCCACAGACAGCTGTTTTTCCTTTCTAAATGACATACTTGTTGCACTAAATCACAAAGAAATTCCCATTGGCCCTTTCTTAGACTTATTAAAAGCTTTTGACATTATTGATCATCACATACTTTTAACAAAACTAGAAATGCTAGGCATCAGAGGCATTGCAGGCCAATGGATCAAATCATATTTATCAAACCGTAGCCAAGTAGTTACCCTCCAGCACATTAAAGAAAACAAAATCTTCTCATATGACTGTTGCCTTCAGATGATAATTTGTGGAGTCCTGCATGGATCCATCCTTAGGGCCAATGCTATTCTTTATATACATAAACGATACGCCTTCGGCTTTAAAAAATTAAAAAATTATTTTGTTTGCAGATGACAAACATTATCAAAGCAAAAATCCAACAATCATTAGAAAAAGAAACTCAAAAAACCGTGCATGCACTAGTAAAATGATTTCAAGGCAACAAACTCGTCATAAACACCAGCAAGAGTCTCTCTAAATTTCATGAATCCCTAATCCAAAGGAAAACTCTCACAACATTTGCTCATAAATAATAACTCTGTAACGATATCCCATGAAACTACCTTCCTCGGTCTAACAATCCAAGGAAACCTAAAATGGAATGCTAACACTTCAAATCTTAATAAGAAGCTTGCCAAATCTTGCTATGCCCTATACACCCTCAGGTCAAGCTCCAACATCGAGACACTTCGGACAATATATTTTGCAAACGTTCACTCACACTTGAAATATGGAATAATATTTTGGCAAAATGCCCCTGAAAGCTGTTGCACATTTATTATCCAAAAAAAGAGTACAGTGAACAATGATCAGCACTCATAAGCCAGAGTCTTTCAAATCATTGTTCAATAAATTATGGATTCTTCCACTACCATGTATGTATATATTTGAAATGGTGGTTTCACGAAGATTCTCGTGAAAAACAGACACTTTAACTCTAAATTCTGATGTTCACAACTACAATTGTCAAAAGGATTACCTACATGTTCCCCAGTCTGAAACAACACTTTATCAATAAAGTACTGTAATAGAAGGCATTACATTTTACAACAAATTGAGCCATGATTTTAAACGCATAAACACAATACATACATTTAAAAGAAAAATTGAAAGCTTTTCTGCTTTACAACATGTTCTACAGTGTGCAGGAATTTACAAATCACAACACTACTTCCCTTAAAAAACAGAAATAAAAATGCTTAATTCATTTGATTTTGTTTCACGTTGACTGTTCAAGCTGAAGGGGAAAAAAAAGAACTGGCAATCCCGTCCTGCTTACGTTAAATTGTAGTTGGACTGATGTAGAATGAAAATGTCAGACCAAAAATCTATTTCCTTCACTCTGAATTTGCTAGATGCATTAGGCATTGTTAACAATAATATTATTGAATAATTTCTAAACGAATAGAATCATTGTTATTATTAGAATTGTTAGTACTATTATTAGAATTGTTATTTTTTTTATCATTAGTAAGAAGTATTGTAAGATTAATGACACCAACTTTAATGTAACTTCACTCTGCCCAAGTCTTCTTGAGCTCCCTTTCGCTACACATGAGAGGAGTGGAGGGTTAAAAATTGTTAGCAGTGTATTCAAAATCAAAATTAAAGGTCGCTTCCAGTTCTTTTACCTAGAGGTGAACATTCCTTATTTTCTTATATTAAAATACTGCATTACCATTACTCATAGTAGTGTACAGTAAGATAAAACGGGAGCCCACGAAAACTTGTGTACTTGCATACATCAAATCTGACTTGTCATACACGATTGAAATTGTATAAGTGACTCAATAAATATTGTTATTGTTATTGCTATTGTTGTTATTTTTAATATTAATAATAATAATTATTATTATATTAATAATAAAGTTCAATTGCACATGGCAAACAAATTCTTTTTTTTTCATTTTTAATCTTCTTCAGGCTTTGGGACAAAATACAATTGCTCCAACAGGGTTCTCAGGGTTCTTCTGGGTAATTGTTGATGTTTCATAATCAATCTTCTAAGGCAAGCATTACTTACAGTAAGGAAAAGAAAACGCTTAATAAATCAGTGATTCAACCTTCAAAAAGAGACTTAAATAATTAAGTTTTGCCACATAAATATATATTCTGAAAGATTACTTCGTTTCATACAGCAAATATTTTTTTTTTATTTCCAACTGTTTTAATGATTTACTTTAAAGAGATGCATCGTAAATTGGAGCTAATTAGTTTAAAAAATGACTCCTTAGCATTTTAATGGCTTGCAAACAATTTCCATAAAAAAACAAAATCCATTTTAATTATATTTTTTATTGATAATTACTTTTCTATAATAGCCAGACCAGACGCTGGCCACAATGTTGCATAGAAGGCAAGAACTGTTAAGAAACATTTGGAATGACGTGAAGTGACATAAAGTGACAATTTTCAGTTGTGACCAAACAAAAATTAACACGTTGAATGTGTAATTGAAATAAAAGTAGCAATATTTAAAAAAAAAGTTTTTTATAACTGTTTCAATGTCTTTGGTATCTGGCTGCATTTAAAATTCTTGGTAATATTGTGACGCAACCTAATGCTCGAAGGTCATAGTTTGAAGTCAGAAACCACGCTCCATGCATTTTCATCATACGTGCATGTGGATTTCTTGGTGAGCTGCTGATACTGACACCTGATGAATGTAATTTCTATGACGCGTGTTGTAATTATACTATCAATATTGGATGAAAAAATGCCCCCACTTAAATAAGTTAGTTTTAACATAAAGTACAGATTCGTAAGGAAAAAAGGCCAGGCAACGGTAAGATTCTTGACTCAATGAACTGGCATAGGTCCGATGTTTGCGGTAAACTGTGAATTTTCGAAAATTGCATAAGATTGAATGTTTTCGGCGTCTTTCTACAACTATAAAATTGAAGACAGAGATTTAATTTCAAATTAAATATGTTGTCCATAATTAGTTCTTTCATATTTATATTACATTATTTAAAGCACAGCAAAGCAAGTAAAAAAAATATTTTTGTAATTTTTGAAAACACAAAAGAATACAGGTATATGGCGTTTATTTCATCATATAGGGTATTACATTTTCCACTACCCCTACCAAAATTTAAAGAAAAAAATAGAGCATTTTTTGAGAAAATCCTGTGTAATTTTCTTGAAATGCAAATATTGCATGCACTATTGCACGAAAACAACTAAAATTTTCCAAAAATCCTCATGACCTTAATGAAAAAAACAAATTATGGACAACAAATTTCGTTTGAAGGAAAAATCTCTGTATTCAATTTTATAGTAATAGGATGGCGCCGAAAAAAAATCGAACTTTAGCCATTTTCGAAAATTCACAGTCAACCACGAAGATCGAAGAAATGCCACCTTTATAAGTGAATTTTACTATTTTCTTATAAGAAATTTAAAGAAAAGTATTTTGAGCAGTTTTTGTGAAAATTTTGAAAATGTCCGGTGGGATGTCATGTAAAGTACCCCCAAATTGTAAAGAATTGTTTTCAAAATTTCAAAGCTTCAACTAGAGCCTGATCGACTGGAGATTTCTCAATTTGGAGAAGATCATACGAATGGTTTAGTCGCTAATAGTGTTTACAGAGGGACAGACAGATAGACGGACGGATCGGCCGACGGACCGACGGACAGACAGAGGGAGACATCAGGGTGCCCCAAAACGTGTATTTCCGTCGAAATCTCGAAATCGATTTGGAGCCCTGAAGATATTCATGACCGACGATTTGCATCGAATGCAGAGGTGCACGCTTTGTGCGAGTACATTCTTTGTTCCGAAGGCAACTGCAAACATGTTTCTAGGAAGGCATTGACTATTTTGTGTCACAGTAGGATGAATTTAGATCGATTACATTTCAAATAATATACAGCTTGCTTACTTTTTCCCCAAGTGACTCGTTTTCATTTGACTGGGCCTCGTGCATAAAACACCCGACCTTTCAACAAGTGTGCATGGACGAAGGGGTAGTTGACGAGAGCAGGAAGCTAGCACGAGGAAAATGGCGTCTGGAGGTGGCTTTCTTTGTGCATGGTCCGAATCCTGCGCAGTCAGTGAACTCGGCTGGCGGAGTGTAGTTGGGAGGGGGAGTGGGAGGGAAACGCAATTAGAGCGACTATTACTTTATGACACGTGCTTCCATACATTATGGAGAAGGCGATGTACACACTCGTTAGGAGGCCAACCATGGTGAGCGGTGGGCGGGGAGGCGAAGCACGACCAGTAACCCACATGGGCCTCGCCCCCGCACATGCAGCTGATATCTGCACATCATCGGGCACAAACACCGTTCAGCACCGTTTCGCGGAGGGGAATTCATTCTTGTCATCGCCGGGCCGTGTGGACGGGAAGCGATTCTCTCTCTCTCTCTCTCTCTCTCTCTCTCTCTCTCTCTATATATATATATATATATATATATATATATATATATATATATATATCCACCTCTCTTCAACTCTCTCTTCTCTCCGTTTATTAGGGTACTGCTCCGGTATTCGCCTGGTGGTGATCGGAGAGACCACGGAAAAGTACTGATCAAAGCAGCCGGCTGGTAGAATTCTCCTTCAGACAGCGATAGAACTCGCGCCAAACGGAATTCTTCGGAGGTAAACCATGGGAAAGTTTCAGCCTGGCGCTAGATCAAGCCACTTTGCGGGTGTCGAACCCGGAGCCCTGCCGTCGGGACTTGAACTAAGGCCTTTTAAAATCTAAACGCCCATATTCTAGGCTCGCAACAAATTACCAGTACGATATCGCATCCATACTTGTTCTCAATGAGGACATACTATAGAGAACGAAAAATATTTGCCTGCCGACGAAAATGGGTGCCGTTAATCTTCCCCGCAGATTTAAGATCAACGTATCGTTGCACATTGGGATTCCATAAAACAGCGATTCCCTCAATCTGCTTCAGATCGATTCAAGTTTCGACGTTCTTTTCAGTAGTAAGATTTTAGATTTTGACGCATCAGTTTCCGTTTGAATTTTTAATGATGTCAACTGCTACGTTTGATACGTTTCAAATAACTTCATTTTGTTGAAGATTCGTTTCTATGCAACTTTTCATGGAACTTAACTTTCATAAGTAACTCACATGACTTCCCCTCCTCTTGTTGTAAACGATATATGCCCATCACCGTGGCGGAGAAAACGTCCAGGACTGTTTCGAGTGAGTGGAAGACCGGGTAAATTGTCTCAAAGTCAGCCTTGCCGCTGTAGATTTCGTGGCTTGTTCGATCAATATCAGACGAACGCCAGCTCCAGAACAAACGATCCATGAACCTCGCACGCTTCCTCTTCTTTGTCCGATCATCTCCTCTTACAAACTTGTTCTTACACGCACTACACTCCCAAACATATCAGGAGACCAGTCGGGAGTTCAGAGCTTGTCCCAGCTGGGACAAGTAAGTCGATCACACCGTACCGCAGGGGAGGAACATCCTCACCTCCCAGGATAAAAATATTCACAGCACTACCGGGAATAATGGCTGTAGTAGTTGACGTGCGCGTAAACATCAATCAATCAGGAGGGGATCGCATGCCCACCACCCCCACTCCCACAAACGACTTCGCTTTTGCGTCAATTTGGTCATTTTTGGTTTAAATACACGTACCTCGTAAGAGAGATCTGACTGACTTTTAAACGGAGAGCCAAAACTGCTGGTGCTAGAAGGTGAAACTTGGAAAATATGTACTTACGATGAATGAAACCACTAAGAAAGGATACCATTTTCATTTGATATTAGGTTTGTTTATTCAAAATGTACATTTGATGAGTTCTTTGTGTAAAGGTGGCCGTTCTGGATGAAAGTCCCTCGAGTGGATAGTGTTTCGCGGAAGCCAGTGTGACTGCAGCTGGCCAGCTGTTTGCGAATACGAATGCGTTCTTGTGAATACGAATGTGTGTGGAAGATCTCTCATTATTGTCATATATAGCAGGGTGGTGAAGTTTTCGAAATAAAATAATTTTATTTGTGTGAAACCTGTCAAAGCAATAGTGCTTGATGTGATGTGCTGGAGACGAACTGAAGTGCCCAGTGGAAATCAAAGGCAGAACCATCTACGAATCAGTGGTTTTTGTAAAAAATGACTTGCTCAAGGGCGGGAATATTTTTTCAGAAAATGCCGAAGTCTATTACTATAACACTCGACGTAGAAATCATATTCATCAGGTGACAGTATCAACAGCTCATTACAAAAAATTCACATACAATACATGTACATTGTTTTACAACACTTAGCCAGATGACATTAAACGATTAAATTCAATAGAAAAGTTTAAATCCCAAGTGAAATCGTTTCTGCTGCATAACTGTTTCTATACAATTAGAGACTATACTGTGCATCACAAGAAAAGTAACATTTAATTTTAACAATGATACATAATGCATTATTTACCATTTGGACTGTATAAATGAGTATAAACAACCTGTAACAACTGTTGTACTACAGCTTCTGGGTCAATGACCCCCATCTCGATCAGGTTTTTCGTCCAGTTTCCCTGATCCATTGAGCAAATGCTGAGATGGCCCCTTGTTTTGCTTCTGGACATAAATGTAACTTCAGTTTCTGTGCACGTCTTCTAGAATTCAGTGGGAAATACAATTATTCAAATTATCGTTTCCATGTTGTCGCGTCAGGAAGTAATAAGAGCCAAAATTTATTGCTTATTTATCTTGAATATAGATTTTATTACATGGGAGTTTTTTTTTCTCCCTTTCAAAATTCAAAATTTAAGTAGTATATGACTTAGTGTAGGGATCACAGAATTTTGAAAATGTGCACACAATTCACTTTTTCCCCATAGCACGTCATACGCAGTTTTTAACTTTTTTTTGACGTAAAATAAATTTAAAAAAAACCACGCGCGCGGGAAGTGTATATGCGCGGACATGACGCATAAAATTATGTAAGTAGTGTGTCAGTGTAGACTTGTATTTCACTTAGTTTAAATTGATTTGATTTGCTTACATTTTTATTACATATTCGTATTTTCAATTTTGGAAATTACATTTCCGTCATTCGATGCAGGTGCAACCTCCAGTCTTTTGAGGCACCAGCCGCCACTGGGTTATAGTCCTTGTGAGCTGTGAGAAATCAACGCTGTATGTGGTATTATACGCTGTATAAACTGTTTTGTATATTATTGATTTTAAATAAGTATTTGTGGTATTATAAACTAATGGTAGAAAGTCGCCAGAATTTAAAAAAAGTTCTGTAGGCAAACAAAAAATAGCCCATATCAATAAAATTAAGTAGAGTGAGCAAGCGTTTAGCTTAATGCTTCAAATTTTACTTTTGGAGAAAATGTCCCCTTTTCAGAAATACTCTCCTAAAATTTCATTTTGAATATTATTACTTTTATTGGTGAAGGTCGACTGACTTATTAACCTACTGCTGACTTAGTTGCAATCACATCAGGCAAAACTTCACTACAATTCATCTCGTCTAATATCAGGATTTGCTTTGCGAAGCAGAGTAAGACGCGCCCGCTTAAATAAACGTCATTAATTAATTACGTATTATCTGATCTAATTAATTTACTCAAGTAATTGAGATCATTATTTCACATCTCCAATCTTGTGCGCCTCCACGAACGAGAATATTTTGAATATATTATTCGAAGTGGGTCTCAGACACTCAGTTCTACTCAGCATCGTTGTAAAGGAAACACTTCCATAATTATAATATATTCCTGAAAATCAAACCATGTGCGGCTATCCATAGCAGCAATTGTCTTGTAAATACCTTTCATTTAAATTAACTTTTGAAATAGTTACTTTACAGGAAGTTGGTCATTCAACGGTCATCTCAATTGGAGACACTAAAATTATCATCGGACTCGTTGGAAATAGCGTGCCAATTTACGGCAGGAGCTCGTTGTTGAGATTAGATGGTGTTTGTTGGCAGTCGCCTTCATTAACGAGGCTCATTTTCTGCGTAAGGCTGCGTTTATGTTGGAGCAGCGATAAACGATGAGAGCGAAGAGAGAGTAGGTGTTGCGAAATCGCAGCGCTGATGTGTTCATGTCGGAGCAGAGCGAAGCAGCGCCACTCCGAATCCACCAGAGACATCTACAGGACATTCGGCGAAACTAACTTGTCAATTCAATACCAACCTTACGTAAATCACCCGCCATATTTACTTAAATTGGCTTAGGAACTTTTGGTTACCGTTTAGTTGAAGCGCAGTAGAGTCAACCTCAACATCATTCCCCTATGCAATGGAAGCATTACACCTTAAGTATTTTTCTTGGCTGGGTATTGGCATGCTTGGTGAGAGAGATGTGTCAATTTCTCTCGACTCTGCAACATGCAGCAAACAGCTGTGTGCAGCCCGCGAAAGAGTTAGGCTGCGTTTATGTTGGAGCAGCGATAAACGATGAGAGCGAAGAGAGAGTAGGTGTTGCGAAATCGCAGCGCTGATGTGTTCATGTCGGAGCAGAGCGAAGCAGCGCCACTCCGAATCCACCAGAGACATCTACAGGACATTCGGTGAAACTAACTTGTCAATTCAATACCAACCTTACGTAAATCACCCGCCATATTTACTCAAATTGGCTTAGGAACTTTTGGTTACCGTTTAAGTTGAAGTGCAGTAGGAGTCAACCTCAACATCATTCCCTATGCAATGGAAGCATTACACCTTAAGTATTTTTCTTGGCTGAATATTGGCATGCTTGGTGAGAGAGATGTGTGTCAATTTCTCTCGACTCTGCAACGTGCAGCAAACAGCTGTGTGCAGCCCGCGAAAGAGTTAGTCCTAGAGCGTACGTATTTCGAAGTTTTTATACTGCGAGCGAATTCAATAGTGATTTGTTTTGGAAATGTATTGTTATTTCATATTGTTCTTGGCGTTTTCATCGATGCGTCGTCATTTGACGAAAAACTCTTCAATGAATGTGATGAGGAGAATTTTAGAAAGTCAGACACGTAAAAAAATTGTCTAAAGTGATATCCTGCCTGAAGTTGCAATGGTTATAGAGGTAAGCTGCCATGGCTACAATAATGAGTGTTAATGCACATTAGTGTTTATGGAAAATTAAGTGTCATACATATAAACATATTTACATTGCCTGTTAAAGAGAAACAGATGTATATTTCCAGCAGGGTTATAATTATAGTATACCATTTAGTATTGGAGGTTAGTGATTGATTTCATTTGAGGAACTCAATGACCTTTCCTTTTTACAGAGAAAAATGCCTAGTCTCTGAAAGAAATTTGGTTGTATGTGAATGAATGTTTAAGAAAAAATTATGGAATTGTGTCTTCTAAGGAGGAAAGGAAATGTATTGTGTACTATATGCCTATGTGAATCTCACAAACATAACAGTATTTTATGCCAGGTTGTATGAAAAATAAAAACAGTGAAGACAAGTGTGAAATTGTGTGAAGAAAAGTGACTATGTACAGAAAATTTCAAATGTGTGCAGTGCTCTCCCATTCTGCCAATTTCTATTATTCAGTCTTTCTAATATTTTATTAGTCTGTCAAGTTTCATTTTATAAAACAGTTTTCAGTTTGGTACATTTTCAGTATTTAAAAGGAGATAATAATTAATTTGAAGTAGTATTTTTTTTATGGTTGTTTATTCTGTAATATGAGAAAAATATCTGTTGTGTAATATATATCATGGAGTAAATAAGAAAAATTAAAACATCTTCAAATTCATTGTTATTGTCTTGAAATAAGAAAGGATTCTTCTCATTTTAATATTGTCTAAGACAAAAATTTTGCTGTTAGTTCTACCAATCTTAATTGAATTCTCAGTATTTGTTTCCTATTGTCTGTAAAGAGCATATATGTGGTGGTTTGTCTGTGTTTAATTTAACTGAATGTAAAGTCTGAAGATTACATGTACAATAAATCATCTAGTGTTAAAAACATTTCCATATGATTAATATTTTAGGTGTCCTCTGTTCATGTTGACTGAATAATGTATCACTCTCTCCCAAAATTTTGTAAGTTTTTCATGAAATATTATCCAAGTGTACAAAGGATATCTTCTAAAATGATTGAGTTTTGCTAAGACCAATGTAAATAAATGATGTTGTATTCTGAAGTAAAAACTACTCTGAATTCAAAGGAAAATATATTATAAGGGAAGTGATAAAGGTAAATGGCATATTTGTTTTATTTAAAATTGTTTCTTAACTCTTAAACTATGACAACGGAAGGCTGACAGCTTTGTAGTGTAACATCTCAATATTTTGCCAAATTGTGGCTTGGGACTAGCTGATTTCAATCACTTCAATTTTGAATTAATTTCAAACATTCAATTTTCATCCCTTTGAAATGTTGTTCTAGGAAATGAGATACATGTACTATCAAAAGCAATAATTTAGATAATTCTTTTCAATAAATTTTCTAGTTTAAAAAAATATTCTGTTTCTGGCATTTCATTTTATTCATATTGTTCTTAAAACATCCCAATCGTTTAATTAAACTAACAAAATTAAAAATAAGTTCATTTGTTTCATTTTAAAATTTCTGTTATAAATTATACTTCCTTGAATTGCACCCACATTGTGTGCCATGGGCAGCAAGCACATAAGAATTAATCATCTCAATCATTCTGGGTCAATATCTCACAACTACAATAAATTCTTTTCTATAGTTTTACAACGTGTGGATGCAATTTACAAATTCATTAACAGATGAAATGGGTGATTATGGCAAACAAAGTGAACAAAACTTCTGAGGGTTTGCAATACAAAAAAATGATTCAGAATAAAACATTATCACTGGCAGATGATTATGTCCTTTATCTAAGTTAACAATTAGTTTTGCACAACACAATATAACAATAAAATGGCAGTTATCCCGTAATTATTTGTATACTTGTCGTTCAGTGAAAAACGAATGTAACCTAACCTCTAAAACTTACGTGTTGTACTCATTTCTGCGGTACACAATTTGTCTAAAACGAAGCTATTGCGGCGATTTGTGTCCCTTTGTCCCAAAATTGACTCCTAACAATAAAACAAGTGATCAATTTCTCAGCATTCATGTTATTCGACATGCAAAACACCTGAAGTGTGCCAGCTGTGAAGACTGCGGAACAGCGCGATAGTAGCGATACTAGCAGCGAAAACCTACCAAAGGGTTTTCTTCGCTCTTATCGCGGGTCGCAGCGCTGATCCCGTGTTCAGCGCGCTGTCAACATGAACACTTCCATCTGTTTACATGTGAACGTTCTCGTTGCTTCGCTCGTAGCGCTGCTCTCATCGTTTGTCGCTGCTCCAACATAAACGCACCCTTAGTCCTAGAGCGTACGTATTTCGAAGTTTTTATACTGCGAGCGAATTCAATACTGATTTGTTTTGGAAATGTATTGTTATTTCATATTTTTCTTGGCGTTTTCATCGATGCGTCGTCATTTGACGAAAAACTCTTCAATGAATGTGATAAGGAGGAGAATTTTAGAAAGTCAGACACGTAAAAAAATTGTCTAAAGTGATATCCTGCCTGAAGTTGCGATGATTATAGAGGTAAGCTGCCATGGCTACAATAATGAGTGTTAATGCACATTAGTGTTTATGGAAAATTAAGTGTCATACATATAAACATATTTACATTGACTGTTAAAGAGAAACATGTATATTTCCAGCAGGGTTATAATTATAGTATACCATTTAGTATTGAGGTTAGTGATTGATTTCATTTGAGGAACTGAATGGCCTTTCCTTTTCTTTACAGAGAGAAGATGCCCAGTCACTTGAAAGAAATCTGGTTGTATGTGAATGAATGTTTAAGAAAAAATTATGGAATTGTGTCTTCTAAGGAGGAAAGGAAATGTATTGTGTACTATATGCCTATGTGAATCTCACAAAAACAGTATTTTATGCCAGGTTGTATGAAAAATAAAAACAGTGAAGACAAGTGTGAAATTGTGTGAAGAAAAGTGACTATGTACAGAAAATTTCAAATGTGTGCAGTGCTCTCCCATTCTGCCAATTTCTATTATTCATAGTCTTTCTAATATTTTATTAGTCTGTCAAGTTTCATTTTATAAAACAGTTTTCAGATTGGTACATTTTCAGTATTTAAATGGAGATAATAGTTAATTTGAAGTAGTATTTTTTTATGGTTGTTTATTCTGTAATATAAGAAAAATATCTGTTGTGCAATATATATCATGGAGTATATAAGAAAAATTAAAACATCTTCAAATTCATTGTCATTGTCTTAAAATAAGAAAGGATTCTTCTCATTTTAATATTGTCTAAGACAATAATTTTGCTGTTAGTTCTACCAATCTAAATTGAATTCTCAGTATTTGTTTCCTATTGTCTGTAAAGAGCATATATGTGGTGGTTTGTCTGTGTTTAATTTAACTGAATGTAAAGTCTGAAGATTACATGTACAATAAACCATCTAGTGTTAAAAACATTTCCATATGATTAATATTTTAGGTGTCCTCTGTTCATGTTGTCTGAACAACATATCACTCTCTCCCAAAATTTTGTAAGTTCTTCATGAAATATTATCCAAGTGTACAAAGGATATCTTCTAAAATGATTGAGTTTTGCAAAGACCAATGTAAATAAATGATTTTGTATTCTGAAGTAAAAACTACTCTGAATTCCAAGGAAAATATATTATAAGGGAAGCGATAAAGGTAAATGGCATATTTGTTTTATTCAAAATTTAAAAAAATGGGAAGCATTAGGCTGACGGCTTTGTAGTGTAACATCTCAATATTTTGCCAAATTGTGGCTTGGGACTCGCTGATTTCAATCACTTCAATTTTGAATTAATTTCAAACATTCAATTTTCATCCCTTCGAAATGTTGTTCTAGGAAATGAGATACATGTACTATCAAAAGCAATAATTTAGATAATTCTTTTTCAATAAATTTTCTAGTTTAAAACTAACAAAATTAAGAATAAGTTCATTTGTTTCATTTTAAAATTTCTGTTATAAATTATACTTCCTTGAATTGCACTCCATTGTGTGCCATGGGCAAAGCACATAAGAATTAATCATCTCAATCATTCTGGGTCAATATCTCACAACTACAATAAATTCTTTTCTATAGTTTTACAAGGTGTGGATGCAATTTACAAATTCATTAACAGATGAAATGGGTGATTATGGCAAAGTGAACAAAACTTCTGAGGGTTTGCAATACAAAAAAATAATTCAGAATAAAACATTATCACTGGCAGATGATTATGTCCTTTATCTAAGTTAACAATTAGTTTTGCACAACACAATATAACAATAAAATGGCAGTTATCCCGTAATTATTTGTATACTTGTCGTTCAGTGAAAAACGAATGTAACCTAACCTCTAAAACTTACGTGTTGTACTCATTTCTGCGGTACAAATTGCTCCTAACAATAAACAAGTGATCAATTTCTTAGCATTCATGTTATTCGACATGCAAAACACTGAAGTGTGCCAGCTGTTAAGACTGCGGGACAGGGCGATACATAGCAGCGAAAACCTACCGAAGGGTTTTCTCGCTCTTATCGCGGTCGCAGCGCTGATCCCGTGATCAGCGCGCTGTCAACATGAACACTTCCATCTGTTTACATGTGGACGTTCTCGTTGCTTCACTCGTAGCGCTGCTCTCATCGTTTGTCGCTGCTCCAACATAAACGCACCCTAAAGCGATAAAGCGGCGATGAGCGGGGCGATAGCCGTTAGGCGGTCGCGAGCCGCTGGCCGCGGCGGGCGCGCTCACGGGGCGGCGGCGCGGCACGGGAGCCACGCCAGTGGCTGAGGTGCAAGCAGGGCGGAGAGGCGGTGGGAACGTTGTTGGAGCCATGCCAGTGGCTGAGGTGCGAGCAGGCGGAGGAGGCGGTGGGAACCGTTGTTGGAGCCATGCCAGTGGCTAGGGTGCGGAAGCAGGGGCGGGGGCGGCGGTGGGATCCCGTTGTTGGAGCCACTGCCAGTGGCTGAGGGTGCGGAAGCAGGGGCGGAGGAGGCGGTGGGGAACCGTTGTTGGAGCCACTGCCAAGTGGCTGAGGGTGCGGAAGCGGGCGGAGGAGGCGGTGGGAACCGTTGTTGGAGCCACTGCCAGTGGCTGAGGGTGCGGAAGCAGGGGCGGAGGAGGCGGTGGGGAACCGTTGTTGGAGCCACTGCCAGTGGCTGAGGTGCGGAAGCAGGGGCGGAGGAGGCGGTGGGGAACCGTTGTTGGAGCCACTGCCAGTGGCTGAGGGTGCGGAAGCCAGGGGCGGAGGAGGCGGTGGGGAACCGTTGTTGGAGCCACTGCCCGTGGCTGAGGGTGCGGAAGCAGGGGCGGGGAGGCGGGTGGGGGAACCGTTGGTGAGGTCACTGGCGGAGGCGGTTCGGAAGAGGGGGCGGGAGTGAAGGCGTGGAAGAGGGAGCGGAAGCGGATCGCTCGCACTAGCTACATGCGCGGACAAGAGGGGGCTGGAGAGTGGGGTTGGAGTCGATGGGGCCGTAAAAAGCAGGAGAGATGTTGAAATGATGGAGGAGACCAGTGGCAAAGGGGCGGCAAAGCGTTGCCGCGGGAACCGGAAGGGGGGCGGGAACGGGGGCGGGGATGGAGTTAGAGGCGGTGGAACAGTAGGCGAAGGTGACGATCAGGAAGAGCGTGGGTCAGGGTGCACATGACTATGCGAGTACTTGTATGTGATGTGAAGTATGTGACCAGCATAGAATGTACGACCTGTATGGTGAGACTAGAACCGATCGGGTACAGAGTAAGCAGTTTTGCACGGCATAGCAATCGACTGCAATTTCGATCTTGTGCGCATGCGCAGATCCAAAAACGTGATGCGAAACTCGAACACTTTTGGTGCTGTCGCTTGCTGTGTGAGGTGCATTAATTGCTTATTCTGTGCATTAATGTAACGATTATTTGCTTACCGCCGTATTCTGGTCTTCTCAACTTGAGAAGTGAGCTTTCTCATCGTCACACAGCAATATATATTCGGACATTGCGAGGAAAGCGCACATTATAATCTTGCCGGGAATGGAACCCGGAATTACGTCGTAGAAAGCGAGCATGCTGACCAATGAGCTAAACCGCAAGCGAAAAAACAATTATTACGTTTGCAAAATTGTTTGTATATGGTTAAATCTAATTTATAATATAATGCCTACCAAAATACTTTAGCTTAAGACTCCTGTTTCACGTTTGGCAATAGAAGAGGAGGGCTCCATTTGGAAATTCTGCACCAGAACTCCCGAGAACTTAGCTACGCGTCTCCCAATTGGAATTGTACATTTTAAAACAGCCCCCTTCCATCTGCCGAGAAAGGATTGGAGTGGGTAACTTTTAGACATTTGGATGTTTTAAAGCAAGGGGACCATTCTGCAGGTTTTGCAGTGATTGACCAACGTGGCTGTAGTCTTGCATTTAGTGTTCAAGCAATTTAAGCATTAAGTATTACACTGAAAAAGAAATTTGTCAAAGTTGTTTATAAAAGAAATTGACTGTGTAATTGGTCATATTTTAGAAAATTTTTTTTATAAAAGTTCTTTGACAGAATGTACTCTGAAACGATCAAGATTTATCGTATTTAATACGGCGTTCGAGAAGCACACGTGGGGTATTGCTTCAACCAAACTTTTAATTGCAGAGTGGGAGCGATTAGAATTTTTGTATATTACTGTCAATCTAGACTACAAAAACAAAAGAAAACAAGCTGAAGCTCATGACCCAATTTCATAGGAAATTGAAAACGAGGAAATGGAACATGCCCAATTAATGAATTTTTCAACCTTCTAAAGCAGTCTATTCAATTTCTTTTCAGACATTATTTTATCACTCTCATACGGATGTTCAGTATACAAATTTGTGTCTAGTAGTGACAAAGAACACATTGCGTAGGCTCCTTTTCAAAGAACGCAGCCTGATCCTGCTAGCTTCTATTTCAAAAATTCTTGCATAAATTGTTATTGATATACTTCCTGATCATCACGTGGTTTGCGTAATCATCTGAACAGAAAACCTACTTATAAAACTTCTCTTTGCTTGAAGTGCAGTCGATCCGCTTGCCAGACCATTGCGTTAAATCGGCCATGCTATGATTCATCAAAGCAAACAAGCAACAGAATTATCTCTCGAAACACTCGGGTCTCAAGGTCAGAAAATATTTGCGATTGTGTTCTAAAAGAAGGAATGGGGCGGACACAGAAGGGATGCAGTTTACTCTCATATATGGCCACGCAGTCGCAAAGCGACCAACTTGGCGTTGCCAGCGCAACGCTTGTTCAACTACCCGGCCTCCGTTAACCAAATAAGTCGGCGAATGCTCAGTAATTAGACACGATGCCGCGGAGAGGGTCTGTTCCCGCCAGCAGCGTCGCTGCCAACGTCTGCTCCAAGCACTTCGCGGAAGTTAAACACTTCGCAACTCTGGCGGAACTGCAAGTGGAGTAGATGTCTGCATTGTTTAGCCAAGTCACCTGTTCGCTCTGCCCGCGGTGCTGTGCTGGCGCCCGGAGACAAAAGCCTGTCGGCGAGCGCAGCGCTGCGCTCGGCGGGCCGTGACGTCGGAACAATTGAGCGCTGCGTCGGTGTTGCAGCTCGCTGCGTATCTGTTTGTCACTTCGAGTGACGCGTTTGCCCCTCGAGATTAGGTTTCGCCATTCGCTTTGCGAGGCGATTTCATGCAATTTGTGTTCTCTACCGACAGTGAGAACAAAGTTACAACCACTATAATTAATATCTAGAATTAGATTTCAGAGGTTCTATGTAATTCTGGATTCAACAGTACTATGGAAAACTAGAAAGAACTTGCAGCATACCAAAACTTTTTTCCTGTTAGTGTTATTACTTAACTGTTCATTTTTTTAACGGTGCTTGACATCATTTGAGTGTTTCATTGCATGTAGAAAGAAATCTCTGAAAAGAGGATTCGAAAATGAACTTTTGCAATTTTCAACATTTCAAAAAAGCTTCTAATCTGATAGCGTTATGATACCGGTACTTATTCGTACTACTTTCCATTCACACAGAGATCCCGATTTTCAGCTACAAAAATTGTATGTATCGCCTCGTCATCTACATCAATCTTAACCATTTTTGTAACAGCAATTAATATACCTTAATTGTGGCGTTTGTGCCACGTTATAGGTCAAAAGATCTTTAAACGCGGATTTTAATCCTGCATACTCAGGATCGCATTGTAATGGTGATTCCAATACATTTCCTTCCTCTACTGTACTATAGGAAGGAGAAGCAAAAATAACAGTGATATTCTTATAATACACTACATTAGAACAATTTAGAGACACATATTGTGCAGCTGAGAAGCAGATGACACTATTATAATTCTTTGTTAAAATGGGATGGTCAATTTCAGTACTTTTCCTGGAGATGATCAACATTATGTCCAAAAGGCATTACTCACGAAGTGCGTAGCAGTTAAAACATAATGTGCATTTCCTTTAATAGGAATCAAAGACGTTTCGTAAATTTTTCGGTATCTGTTTGTTTGATTTTGTATTAGCTGACCACAAACTCCCCAAAAAGATGCAGCTATTAAAGGTCTTAAGTTTTCCCAATTATCTGCTTTATTGTAACAAAAGAACTATTTTTAATTGTTCGGGAAAATAAATAGATCATTTTGTTCACCGTTTCAAATTCAATACAGAGTAAAAATGTTATATTGATGTTCAAAAACAAATATAACCACTGAAAAGCAAATTTTTTTTAAAATCACGGTTATTTCTATTTGATTTTTGTAGATTTATTAAAGCCCAATTTGAATCGTAATTTTAATTATTAATTACAGTAAAACTCTGGTAGACTTTCCGTGTCAAAGAATATTTTATACAATACTAATACAACATATAGTAAATTACGTCATAATGTGATTTTGAATTATTACCTTCTAATGTTTCAGCTATCGATTTTGGAAAATTTATTTTAACAGAGGCATTAAACTTAGAATAAATTTAAAAATCACTTATCAACACTCTGGTACCTCAGACTGTGACAATTAGTTCAATCCAAGTTGGTAACTGAATAAAAGTTATATATTCGAACACGAGTATACGCATACCATGAACAATCAGCAATCGTAAAGCTGTTACAGGTTACATTATGGATTTAATTTTTAACTAGAAATACTCGTATATCCTTTTTTATTTCTTTAGCCTTTCTTTTGATTTCCATTCCCTTTTGGACTGATTGGCATATATGCTCTGATAACACTGCTCAACAATTTTTTTTTCACTTGCCCAGGATTTTGTAACGAATTTGTAGTAAACCGGATATGCTGAATCCAAATATGCCATTAGTTTCATTGAATTAGTTCTGGTTTTGGTCCTATGAACGTTGTAATGAATGAAGCTATCACAAAAAGCACAGCCTTTCACGCAAATATCTATCGTTATATAAACACAGCTGTAAATCATTTAAACATTGAATATCACATTGTTTTCAGGATACTTTAATTGAGCTTCGTCTTATGTTACAAATACACCTTCTTTTGTTACAAAACGGTGAGTTCTTCAGACAAGATGTTGTTTGGACGATCGTCACGTATTTTGCTATATTTGTGAGGAATATATGCAACAAAACCTGTTACGAAATATTTCAAATTTTATATAAAAACATATGAACCATATTTGGGTATAAAAAAACTGGGTGATCAAGATAAGTCGTGGACTCCAATATGGTATTCAAAATTTGTGTGGAGTCTCCGTCAGTGAAAAACTGGAAAACTGAAGGCGACCTAGGTTATATGGACCTGATGTTCTCATACCAGAGTTCAGCACACTCCCTGGAAGTCCTATGCCCAATAGTGACGATATACAGATTCTGAGGTGTAATTCAGGAGTTAGCAGTGGCAGTGAATACGATGGAAGAGTTGCTACAAAAAAGCAGTTATCTAAAGAATAACTCAGTTATTTAATATGTGACCTTAGTTTGCTAAAACAAACAGCTGAAATTTGCAAAACCAATCTTCCAGACTAAAAGAAATTAAATGTCTGACACCAGAAGCGAAAATAATATTTTACATGACACGAGACGCAAAACTCTAACCATATTTTAGTGAAAATGGAGACTTGATGTACTATTATAACTTTCCTGGGCTTCTTGTATTAACATGGGTGTTTCAGAATATCAACCTAAATTCTGTCGACTTTTCATAAGCAGTTGCACTCGACGTTGAAAGTGTGTTTTACTGCACGATGGCAACTGTTATCCATCAATACCCATTGGTCACTCAACAAAAATTAAAAAAGAATATGATAATATCAAAATGAACTTTTCAAAACCTTTACTATTGCGATCACCAATGGTAAGCGTATATGTGTAGAATTAAAAATGGTCAACTTTTTTCTTGGAAAACAAAGTGAATACACGAAGTACTACCTATATTTCCTCTGCTTGTGGGATAATCAAGCAAAGGAGCAGCACTTAGTGACATGGTCGCCAACGGAAAATATCACAAAGATTGCAGCAAATATCGTGAACGACCCATTGGTTGCCAAAGAAAAGATAATTTTCCCATCCCAGCATATAAAGTTGGGAATAATGAAGCTTTGTGAGAGCGCTAAACAAGGTTGGCGATTGCTTCAAATACATTAGCAGATTATTCCCTGGACTGAGAATGGAAAAATTAAAAGCTGGCATATTTGATGGACCCTAAACTCATTAATCGAGAAATGATCCAAATTTTGCAAAGTTCATGACTCATACTGAATCTTCTGCCTGGTACAGCTACATCATTGTTGTCAACAGTTTTTTGAGGAAATCATAAAGCAACAAATTATGCTGAACAGGTGCAAGACATGCTTTTAAACTTTCAAACTTTTGTCGCTACTATGAGCACTACGGTACCCCCTGCCCGTAGCCATCTAGACAAATTTCCAGAAAATCGTAGCAATATGAGTGAGGAACAAGGCGAGTAGTTCCACAAAGAAATCAAGATGATTGAAAATAGATATCAGAGCAGGTGCGATAGACACATGATGGAAGACTACTGCTGGAGCCTTCAACGCCGTTGTCCTGATTAAAGGAAATCATACAAACAATATTTTTCAAACATTTAATTGTGATTCGCTTCGGGCTATAAATATGAATATATTCAATATATTAATGTTACGTATTTTAGTGGTTTGATTTTGTAAAAATAGGTATATCAAGGAGGAGGTATATCATGATTCCAACTAGTTCAGATAATCATTTTTCTCTGCTGTAGTTTTTAAACTTTGTACATCGTAAATTTCCTATATCTGCAATATTAATGTTACTGACGTCGAAAAATTTAATTGAGTGGTGGCCTAGGCAAGGTTCAATAATGACTGCTAAGAGATTTCAACTCTCAAGGGTAAGTGGTTGAAGTAGGCGCTTATAATTAAAAGTTGATCTCTCAATAGTTTTGAGGCACATTAGATTTCATTTATAATAAAATGACACATGAAGAAAACTTTGAAAACCCCTGAACTAGAACTTTGAAGTTCTTTGACCATGTATCTTCAATTACTTCTTGAACAGTGCATTGTCCAAAACCAGAATTATGAACCGTTGTATTTCTTTAGAGATATTCTATCAGAGCAAACTTCTTGCTTTCATTTCATGCTTAACTCGAGAATAATACGATCTTGTAGTATTCTATTAAGTTCTACTTAAAATCCGAAAACTTTGCCAACTATGAAATAATTTTAAATCTTTGCTACTGCGGTCAGTCCTTCAGAATGTTAACATTCTGAATTTAATGCCAATTGGCATTCAATAACCCCTACAGAAATCTATCACGCAATAAAATAAAAAAGGGAAAAAATTGCAGCTCTTTGCAGAATTGCAGGTCAAATACCTTCAGAAGGTATATTTTGTGAATCAAGACCGTTACAATTAAAAAATCATAATTAGTGTGATCACTGCTTGACGAATGACTTTAAAAGGAGTGTTGTTGAATGAAAGAAATGATTAGAGGTTAATTCAAACCTTCATTTTCGGTGAAATGAGGTTGACAGAAATATTAATTAACACATTTCTTCAACCATGAATCATATACTTCTGTAACCTGCGAAGTCAGCGAAAGGCAGGGGTAATAATGGTGTTTCATTTCTTCATAGTATTTGCACCCAGCCAGATATGAAACATAATCAAAATAAGTGTTTACAATTTTTTATTGAATTGTAGCTCTCTGTTGTTCTAATTAACGTATTGTATTTCTAGCCTGTCTATATTTGGATCCAACGCCTAAAATTGAGACCCCAACTAGGAACGGATATTTACGTAACAATACAAATACTTTGTTTAAATCTTCCCCCAATTCTTACAAACCCCGACGTCACTCATAACTGATTGCTTCATTCTTCTGTTGTTAATTGTCATTTTATTCACATTTAAGGTAGTAGGCCTATGATGCTAGTAACTACCAATCGCGGTATTTTCTGTTCATGTTTACCTTCGTTCTTAAATAATCAATTTGGTCGTATACTGACTCAATAAATTGACTTCAATATTTGTGCCCAACGTACCGTCAACACACGTAAATGAGGGCAAGAATTTTAACTGATATTATCCTCCGACTAATGAATTAAAAAAAAATCAATCGTGAAGGGGATCATTATTCCGGTCAATGTTATATCCTCAGATACTATTGATTCCTTCACTTAGTAATGCGGATGCTGTTTCGACCAGTTGCTATTAATATTACTACAATTAAGTTAAGTACAGAACGTTAAAAATTCCAACAACTATTTATCTGATTAATTCTTTTTGCAAAACTACTGAACTTGAACTCTTAGCGCCCCGGTTCACGAAGTTCCAATACAAAGATATCGTAGCGGGAAGCTTATGCAAGCTCTTCCACAAATGCAACGCGGAGATATCAGTGTTGGAAATATAAGGGATGACTTGTTTACTTCCTAGTTCTTACGAACTTTCGTCAATCTACACAGTCCAGAGTAATGTCATTTAATTAAAATTTCGATTGTTAAGATAAAGTATATTTGCTCAGCTCATCTATCGGTTTTATATTGTTTAGTACCACTATATAACGGCAGAAAGTGAAATTCAAGGAATATGAATATAATTAATCTACAATTCTAACCACCAAACTTACTTCCTGAAAATGAAAAACATGAATACGAAAAGCTTCCTCACGACAGTTTGATTGTTTACAGTTTGTGATTAACGCAGATAAGGTAGGGTGTATTTATTTTTTAAAATTATTTTTAGATTGCTGTTGTAGTAATTTTTGATCCAGCAGGATGCAAAAACTATTGTTTATTTTTTACTTATTTCTTCAAACTGGTTGTAAATACCCCCCATCCCCTCACCCCCCCCCGCCGACGCACAAGTACGCTGACAGGCTGGTAGCCGGATCCCACCGGAACATGGTTTGGCCTCACGGCAAACTCCCCATACAATGCCTGGGTCGGGCCGCCCTACCAGCTCAGTGCTCGCAGCTATCGAGGCAAATACCGGACTTAAAACAATGCGCCACACGTGCACCGGGACACGTCCCTCGTCTTTGCCGAGAATATCGGGCCACTGCCACGACAAAGCCGAGACCGTCAGCAGACCGCCCGACCTAAGGTCCGGGCGGCGAGGACGACTATTGGATCTTGAGCGATGAGGACGACGATAGAGACCTTGATGAAGACTGCAGGTGCCGGGCGATGGGAAGTTTGGGGGAGAGGCAGGGCAGAGCAGCGGGAGGAAGACTACTGTGATGCGACGGGAGCTTGTGCAGGTGTATCCAAACAAATCACGACGTAAAAGATCTCGCAGACGGAATAAGGGCCAGGGTCCCACACATAAAAGTTCTGGAGAGGAATTAGAAACTCCAACCCCGGTGCTCAGTTCCTCGGTATCTCTAATATCGTAACCAAAAAGGTGACTGCAGTGAAGGAACGAGCAAGAGCTTCGTGTCCTGGAGATGTAAGAACTCGGGAAGCTCCCTTGGGCTCCGGGATCGTCGCATGTCAGTGCCCAATTCTCACAGGTTTTGGAAGAAACACTTAAACTGACGCGTGTGAATCACTGCGGTGCCAACTCCGACAGCTGCAGTTTCGATCCGGCGAAGAGGCTCCATCAGTGTTATAGATAGATCTACTCTAGATCATTGCGAACCTATCCAACTGTGTACTTGTGATTCCGCGGGGGATGAGGACTGTAACAAAAATGCAAGATGCCCTCCCAGGTGCCTCAAATTCCACTGATACGAACAAGAAGGCAGCTTAACATCGCGCTCGTATACGGTATATAAGAGTGTCTCAAAATCTGAGTTACAATGCACTCTTCGCGCCTAATGAATAGCACGCCTACTTCCATGGCGGCTCGCGGCGGCAACCGAGACCGAGAGCGTCATGCGAGAGCGGCAGCCGAGACCGAGAGCGGCAGCCGAGACCGAGACATCAAAGGCTGGGACCGGTAGCGGTAGCTCAGTGCATCAACTGACGTCACTGCAGCGCCTCTGACCGAGAGGGCCTAGGTTCTCACTTTTCCCACGGCGGCAGGATTTTCGACACTAGCTTTTCAGCTAGGCCGCTAGAATTCAGCCGCTGTCTGGAGGAGAATTCTAGCGACCGGCTGCTCTGATCGGTAGTTTTCCGTGGTTTCTCCGATCAACACCAGGCGAATGCCGGAGCAGTACCCTACCAAACGGGCCACGAACCGCGCGCGATTTTTCCTTCCTCTTCCTTGTCCTATCCTCTCCCTTTACACACACACTTACACTAACATGGACTACACTACCGCATATTCCGGGAGACCGTTAAGGAGCTTAGAGCTTGTCCCGGCTGGGGCGGTACCCCGCTGATGGGAGATTCCTGGTTAGGGGGAAACCCCAGTAGCCGACGGTAGGTCGGCGCCGGATCTTGCCATCCAGCGGAAGAAGATCACCGCCATCGCCCGATAAAAACATACACTACACGTACGGGACTAATGACCTAAGCTGTTGACGCGCCCGGAAACACGAAAAAATCAATCAATCAAAGGCTGGGTTGAGCGGGACGGCAGCGGGTGCGGCTGCGGGGCGCGGGCTGGCGAGAGGTGGACGGAGGCGGTGGGAGAGCTTGGTGGTGGGTCGGAATGGCAGAGCGGCAGGAAGTCAGGAGTGCAGTGAGTGGCCGTGGTCGAAGCGGGTGGCGGTAAAGGGCGCCAGGTGGAAGAGTGGTTGGGGCGGCGGGGCACAACACTTAGGAGCTGTTGAGAGCGGACGGCGTTGAGGGGGGTGCAAATATAATGGCAATGTGGGTTGCAACGATTCATTAATTGATTATTTGCTTCCGTGTGCGTCAAGAATTATGGTCGTTAGTCCCGTAAGTGTATTGCATGTTTCACCGCGAGGTATGTGGAACAATGATCTTCAACCGCTGATTGCTGAGACCTGTCTCCGACCTATATGTTGGCTTGTGGGGTTTTCCCCAACGAGGTATCTCTCATCAGGGAGGCACGCCCCAAACCGGACAAGCTCTAAGCTCCTGACTGGCCTTCTGACGTGTGTGTGAAGTGTAGCACATTGAAACGTGAAACTAAGTAGTGAAGATAGAACGTGGATGAGGAAGTAAAGATCTCGTGCGGTCCGTGGCCCGGTATTTACCTCCTCCGGTTTTCGCCTCGTATTGATCGCAGCAACCGTGAAAACTGCTGATCAGAGCAGCCGGCCGGTAGGATTCTCCTTCAGACAGCGGCTGTGTACCTAGTGTTGAAAATCCTGCCATCTTCGGGACTCGAAACGTAGGACCTTCCGGTCAGAGGCATCAGTTGATGCTCTGAGTCACCTACGCCCGGCGCGAGCGGTTGGAGGTCAGGGCGGGTGGCGATGTGTGAGGCTCCCTTCACCAGCGGGGCTGCCTGCGGAGCGTCGGGAAGAAGACCTGCGTGCGCGGGCGGGGTGGCAGAGCGCCGGGCCGGCGTCGGGGGCGGGGAGGCGGCGGCGCGTGCGCGGCGGAGCGTCGGGAAGAAGACCTGCGTGCGCGCGCGCCCCGCCCCCACCGCGTCCCGCCGCCGGCGCGCTCAGGTCGGCGCCGCAACCAGAGCGTGCGCGCCACCGCCACCGCCGCCTCCGGGAGATGAAGCGCAGATCTTGCTATCGAGCATCTCCTCGCCGTCACGGCCGCCGCCGCTCCCGCCGCCCCGCCGCCCCCGCCACCCCCGCCGCCCGCCGCCCCGCCCCCCGCCCCTGCCGCAGTACATAGCGGCGCCGCCCGCGTCGGCCTCCCGCTGTTAGCGCCCGTGTTGCACCTCGCGTAGGAATGTTAAGAGCTCATTCACAAACGAAAATTCAACACAAAGGCGGCTCCACACATTCGGCATTCGCCGAGCGAGCTACTGCTCGCCCAATCCTGAGCCGCTGCCTTGTTTAAGTGGTCATGATACCGATACGCGGTGGGTAGGGCGAGCATTGAAATTCGTCGCTCGGCAAATAGCAAGCGACCCATCCGCACTACGCTCAGACGCTCGCTATTCGCCGAATACCGAATGTGAGGAGCCGCCTTAACGTAAACCAAAATTTGGCCCCATGATGTTTAGTGGAACCAGTCACATCGGTGAACGTGCACGCAAACGTGCACGTAAACGACACACTATCGTGTGTAGCAGCAAGATTCAAAGAACTTCTAGCGTTTTTGTTAGAGTCACTAATGCAGTTTGTAAGAGCGTAAATTGCCATTCATCATAAAAAAAATCGCTCATGAAACATTTCATTGCTTACGCATCTTCAGGCTCATGGTTCACGAAATAATTATTTTCACGTATGATTGCTTCATTTTATTTAAAGTCGTAGGAGTGTTCGTAGAATTTCTGTGCCAAGTGTTTATTGCATCGCTATCAACGCTGGTTAAGTTTGCGTTTACGTTTACAGTCGTTGTGTTTCCCATAAACAGTCAAAATTAGCTTCTTTCGGCTGGCGTAATCGTTTACATTCACTTGCCACCGGTGATTTTTGTGTTGGAATGGATAGGGCTTGACGTGAAGAAAAGTAATACTCAATCGATTTAATCCACGCCTCAGTATCTCGGACGCCTTGATTACCAATTGGGATTAACTTTTTACATGAAAGGCTACTCAGATGTACAAGATCACTGTTTGCTATTCTAGCTATCCGCTCCTATATTTTTTCAATAATATAGATGAGTTTGCAGATGTCACACTGTCACAAGCAACCATGTTTATAAAATAGGCCTCTAAAGAAAAAGAATTTCACGGAGACGTGATAAATTCCACTTTGAAAATATGAAGGATTTGTTAAAAAAGACACGCATGTAAATATATATACCAGATGCAACCCGCAACACTCGCACAGTATTGTTAAAGTTAATGCAGTTAAATACATTACTAAAAGAAGTGTTCAAGGGCCCCGAAAAGTGGAATTTTGAGGCCAAGGGTCTCAAACAAACTTTCATCACGCCGTAATCTACAGAATGAGATCTTGTTGGACATTCCATCACATTTTTGCTAGTCCGGCGCTTCTCGTCACTACCTCACCTGTTGAGACACGTGTAGAATCTGCAACTGAATGTACAATTAAAATAATTACTTGACATTTTATGCCACTAAATTGTTCGGATGTACGTCTCTGTTCGGTAAAGAGTTAAATAATATTGCGAAGAGTAGGCTTGTGCTTGTCTTGTCCTATATTTTCGCATAGACAAATTTACATAGTTTTTTCAAGAGTAAAAAAGCGTTTCGAATATTTTGGTGAATATCAAGGAAACGAAAACCTCACTATCAGGAATATTGTATAATTACTTCAAATGTTTTTAAGGAAGTGTTTTCAATTGTTTTGCATTGTCATTTGCGTTGTTTATTCATATTTTTGTATTGTCAATTGCATTGTTATTTATTTGATATTCTGTAACTATTTGAAAGTTACCTTTATACATTTTCAAAAAAATAAACACGTTTCCTTGAAACAACGTTCCCATTTAAAAAGGAAATGAAAGGATAGGATTGAGGGTGGGGTTGAACAAGTGATAGTTCCCGCACGGGTATGCTAGTTATTATATACTCTAGGAGAAATGCAAATTTACATCATCTTTCAGTCATTCGAATATCCAACAAGTACCAATAAACTAAACAATCAGTCGTACAGAAGACTTAAAACCATTTTGACTCTAAATTTATGGCTCGAGTCCCGACGGCGGCAGGATTTTCGACACTAGATTTTCAGCTACGTCGAATTCAGTCGCTGTCGGGAGGAGAATTCTAGCGGCCGGCTGCTCTGATCGGTAGTTTTCCGTGGTTTCTCCGATCAACACCAGGCGAATGCCGGAGCAGTACCCTACCAAACGGGCCATGGATCGCGCGCGATCTGCCCTTCCTGTTCCTTGTCCTATCCTCTCCCCCTTACACACCCACTTACATTAACATGCACCACACTATCACATATTCCGGGAGACCGGTCAGGAGTTTAGAGCTTGGCTCGGCTGGGGCGGTGCCCCGCTGGTGGGAGAGTCCTGGTTAGGGGGAAACCCCACTTGCCGACGGTAGGTCGGCGCCGGATCTCGCCATCCAGCGGGGGAAGATGACCGCCATCTCCCGAGAAAAAACATGCGCTACACTTACGGGAATAATGACCAGAGCCGTTGGCGCGCCTGGAAACATGAAAAAATCATCTGACTGATCTACCGCTTTCGGTCAGGTATATGGTACTCAATTACATTAAGATATAATAAATTTCTCCTCCCGTTTTGTATTATCACATTTATTTCTATGACACGGCAAGAGCGATCACGCGAGCACAGTAAGAGAGAGGGAGAGGGAGAGAGAGGGAGAGAGAACGAGCGAGAAAGAGAGAAAAAGAGAGAGAGAGAGGGGAAGAGGAGGACAATCAGAGATTGTCAGATAGAAAGTGACTGAGCGACAGATAAAACGGAGCGAATTATGGAGAACGAACGGGAAAACCTTTCTTCACTCTGGTCCGGAGAAATAACTTTAATTATAAACACATCAAAACAGTTTCTATCCTCATTTAGAGTAATGTGAGATAAAAACTTCCAGAGGGAGATACACAAATGGCAGACATTTCTCATTTTTAATCCAAGCTGCGACTGGATATTCTTCGCCGATATTGACAGGTGATATTGACAGGTCCGTGCAACATGTGTCACACTGACATTGCACAGCTCTTGGCATACGCACACGCAGCCTAAAACAAGTTGGGTCAACTACATTTACGAGTCCTCTATTCCGTTCAGCTTTTTATATTTGCTCGTAAAATACTCGAAGTTTACTAATAAATTTACAGAAATCCTAAAAGGAGAAAGAAGTCATAACTCCAGTGATAATTGAACAAATATAATTGATTTTATGTGGAACAATGCACTCGGTCAGATGGCATGAAGAGCCTCTTTCTCAAATGTATTTCTCATTTGTCAGGATTGTCAGATTGTCATATCTCTACCTTTCTCAAATTGTCAATTGTCAGGTTTAAAAACATACTTGAGGAAATAAAACGTTTTGTTATGTAAGACTAGGAGACCCCTTTCAAACTTTTCCGATGGTCCCCTGACCAGCTATATGCACGCTTATGTCTCTTAAAGAAACCACAAGAAAAAGTCATTCATACCATGAAAACTCCATAACCGTAATGTTGGATTGCTACGCGTAATCACTCAGTCGATGACGTCTCATACTTACCCCAGGTGCAGACAAGCACGTCATCATGGCGCACCAGAAAAGCGCGCCAGAAACTTTTCACACAAGACAATAAACCTCCGAGGCACTGATGCGTTCGTTGTCCCAAAGCTTCTTTGACGATGTCCCCAATTAACTGTGGCACCCCGCCAGGCATCAAAGAAATTAGAAGTTGCACTGATGCATCAACAAGTTATTATTCTGACTTGCCGCAAATATGAACACATTTGGATTACGTTTTTTAATCCAAATGAAATAGAGAAAGTCCTATAGTTTACTGCCTTTCAAAACCAGATTGTCAATTTTTTTAAAAATAATAATGTCATGTAAGAAATATAATATTATAGTAACCCACTCATGACTCTCGAGATGATGTTATGATCTGTCCTGATGATACTGTATGATTATGTTATGTAAGATAAATCATATGTGATGCTGTATTAGGTTATGATTTGTATGTTATGATACTCATGTTAATGTAATGATGGATGAAATCATAATTGTCTATATAAACCTGCTATAAATCATTTAGGTCGCTAATATTCTTATCGGCGAGAGATGGCTCAACTGAATTCACTGCAGTGCCTCTGACCGGGAGGTCCCAGGGTTCGAGACCTGGCGGTGGCTGGGTTTTCGACGTTAGCTTTTCAGCTAGGGGAATACCTGGTTGCGGGAAACCCCGCTAGCCGACGGCAGGTAGGCACCGAATCTCGCCATCCAACGGGGGAAGACCACCGACAGCTATGTATGTCTTTTTCTAAAGAAATTATTTTTTACAAAAGACTTTGACAAAGGCAAAAATCTCTATCATCCATTTTGGAGGATTAAAATGTTAACTTTTTCCAAATTTCGAAAATAAGGAGAGTTCGCCGCAAATGGGACTAACACTATATTATTTACTGTTCCATGATACATACGGAAATTTTAAAACAATTGTGCCGTTTTAGAGAAAATGTTTTTTAAATTAAAAATTGCTAATATTTCGCGCAAACTACTAATATTTTTAAAATTGGATGTGGCCTTGTATCAAGATCTGTCATTCAGGATCAGATTTCATTAAGGAAAAAATCTCTATTTACAATATTATAATTGTCGTAAGACGCCCAAAATAATTGCACTTTTGCAATTTTCAAAAAAATCTGGGTTTTCAAGAAACATGAGATCTACAGCATTCTCTTAAACATTCTCTACTATATTCGAGAACAAAATTTAATCAAACAATCTAGAGCCATTTTTGAGAAACATTTGAAACTGCTATTGATGTTTTATGTAAAGAACCCTCAAAAATCAAACTACTCATTTGAAAGCCCCAAAGCCTTGAGTTCATTAAGATTGGTTGAGGAATATCAATTTTGGAGAAAATCTGCTGAACGGTTTCCTTTCTTTTCTTTCTTTCTTTCTTTCTTTCTTTCTTTCTTTCTTTCTTTCTTTCTTTCTTTCTTACAAGACTTTCTCTTCTTACGAAGTAAGTGCGAGAAAGTAAAAAGCTTCCAAAATAACTAGTGGTAAGCATGTACTTTCTCGCCCGTATTTTGAAGCAAAATTACGTGAAAAGTACTCAAATTTGGGAAAAATTTTATATGACCTTATTTCAAAATCTCTCTATAAGGAATAGATTTCATAATGGGAAAAAATCTCTATCTTTAATATTTTAGTTGTAGTAAGACTCAAAAAAATTGCACTTTTGCAATTTTCGGAAAGGTTTTTTAATGAGCATTAGACGTGCACCATTCTCTAAAACGTTCTTCAAAATATCAAACAACAATATTTAATCAAAACAATCGAGCCATTTTTTTTTATTTTTTGTAATTTGAAAAGGTCCCAAAGGCTTCATGTAAAGTACTCCCCAAAATTAAAATATCGGTTTCAAATTCACGGGGACAAAACATCAGCCAGATTGAATGGGGAATATCAATTTTGGAGATAATTGGCTAGACAGTTTAGCCGCTAGCATTATTTACAGACGGTCAGAGTTTAGCGATCATTCGATTTTTCGGCATCAAGGACCCACAAAATGTGGATTCTGGCCACACCACGTGTTGGAGGATATTTTTTTAATGTAGCAACTGGATTTATCCACTCTTACGTTACCAGTGCCCTGTATTGAGCGTTTTTCTGCCAAACATTGGCTGAATTCCCTAACTTCTTCTCTAGTTGGTAGCCACGAAGTAACAACAATGCGTGGGACAATGCGCTTGGGCGTCGCCGGGCGCCGCGCGCAGAAGCGCAGGCTGGGGGGCCGTGGGCGCAGAAGGGCTCGCCGCGCATGCGCCATGCACACGCCCAGCGCCAGCGCCAGCCGCACGACCATGCGCAGCGGCAGCGGCAGCGCCGGCAGCAGCAGCAGCAGGGCCAGCGACCGCGAGCCATGGTACGCCTCCCCCCGGCTCTGGCCCGTCCGCACGCGCAGCACGCTCTTGTACTTGGTGAGCACCCACGTCTCTCCGCACTAGCACCTTGCTGGGGGCAACAGGAATCGTGTTGACAGCACCAGCTGCAGCTTGTAACACGAGAAAGCGTACATCGCCAACTCACTGCAGTAATAATAGATGCTGGAAGTGTTGTCCCCTTCACTTGTTTTTCCAGTATTCTGGTCGCTACCAACATAAATCCAATTTTTAATAGGAGGCCCTGACTCGGCTCAGTGCTCAGACACTTTCCTGGCGCACTGTATTACTGATTTACGTCTTTGCTGCTTTCAATGCCTACACCGGAATCAACTGATGTCACTGCACAGCCTTTGACCGGAAGTTCGAGTCCCCTCGGTGGCTAAATTTTGAAAGTCGGATTCAGTCGTTGTCTGGAGGAGAATTCTAGCGGCCAGCTGCTATGATCGGTAGTTTCCTGTGGTTTCTCTGATCAACACCAGGCGAATGCCGGAGCAGAACCCTAACAAACGGGCCACGGATTGCGCGCCATCTTTACTTCCTGTTCCTTGTCCTATCCTCACCCCTTACACGCACACTTACATGCACTACATTACCACACATATCGTGAAACCAGTCCGGAGTTGAGAGCATGTATGGATTGGTGGGCGGTGTCCCTCTGGTGGGAGATACCTGGTTGGGACAATGCCCTCTAGCCCACGTAGGTCGGGCAGTATCTCACCAGCCAGCGGGGAAGAGGTTACTGGCGCCTTCCACGATAAAAATGCATGCGTTCAATTATAGGACTAATCACTTTAGCTGTTGACGCTCCCTGAATCGGTAATAAACATCAGTAACAAATCAGTAATCAGTAACAATCAATCGGTGCCTACAGGCGCTTCCCTCCCTGAGATTGTTTCTTCCACGTATAGTCACCTACTCTCTCCATTCATCGCGCCGATGTAATACATGAGCCCTATCGGTAATTTGTACGTACTATATTGATGAAGCGTAGCTCGTGAACCCATCGCGCCTAAAAAAACAGCCAAAGTATGTACTAAGTATTCCTCTTTCACATCTTTGCACCTTTGGGTGCCAACAGACGCCCCCCTCCCCTACGATACCGTTTCCTCCAGTTTTTCTAGCCCCCTACGAGACTCAAATACCTGGCCCTCTCTAACTTAAACAGCAGACCGGTACAATACCTTATTCATATATTTGGAATAATGAAAGGATATCTGTTAGGGAATTCGAGTAGAACAACGTAGAGATAGTGTGGAACTGTTTGAAGAAGTGTGAAAAATATAAAAAGTGTAAATTAATAGTGGCCCGGACACGGATCTGTTGATGAATTTTTACAAGAAAGAGAAGAATAGATCCACATTGCAAGTGTAATTCATAGTATGAATAAAAAATAGATTTTTCACCCTGCTGCTACGCATGCAAATTATACCCAGTACTTTGCACATAAATCTGAAATGGCATGCTTTCAAAAACACAGGAATAGCAAAGCGACTTTGAACTGAACCGCGAAGTTTCCTCCATTTCGGTAGTCTTGGGACTTCTGGTACCCGGTAAAGCGGTTTCCGGTGGTACAGGCGGACTCTACACGAAACCGAGGGGAGGAACCGAGTAAACCTTCCTTCCTCTTCCGTGCGGGTGCCGAGTGAAGGGCACGCTGCAAAGAACTGCGGAGAGGGTAGCAGTAGCCAAAACTCCTGCGGACGAAGCCGACGTGTTGTGTGCTTGAAGAAGCGCGCTCTCTGGTTCGCGGATGACCTGGTTGGTGCAAGTCTGTGATCTGTGGTTTATGAGGGCAACGAAGTGTTTCGTTTATTTGGTAATTATGTTGGGTTTTATTATTTGGTAATTATGTTATGTAAAGATTGCTATGGTACGGCCATTTAGAGAGGATGGATTCAGACAGACTGCCCAAAAAGTGTTATAACTGGATGCCAGCAAGATAAAAAAAAAAGTGGTCGACTAAGAGTGAAATGGGAGGATGGTGTAATTGTAGTAATGGAAGAAAGAGATATGTTACAAGACACTCGGCATGACAAAACGAAATGGCGCCGTTGATCCGATAAGCTTTCAAACTCGTGCTGTAAACATGTACGTCTGCTAGAAGTCGGCACAATAGACTCTGTTCCTCACATGATGTTACGTTTTATTGAGCACACTCGTTAGGGTTCCTGAGTAGCTACCGCGGATAATGATAGAGGATATAACTTAGTGAATCATGTGGGTGACGGAAGTGCAAAATGATTAAAAGTGAATTAACGAAAGTACTCGTTTTACTCTCGTAGGCCTCTTTTATTTGACAGGTATTTCATATTGGTCAGGCGAAATGAAGATGTTTTTGTTTATTTGACTTGTAGAATCATGGGAGAGTAGTTTGACAATTTAGTTTGATACACAATGTGAGTCACATAATTTTAGCGCCTTTTACTATTTTTGAACGATTGAAAATGCTTCAGTGTAATTTTCTCAGAAGTACATAAAAAATGGAACTAACGGACAATATGCATTTTATACTTGTATTGTTCGAGATATTACTGCATGCTAGATCAGATTATTTTGAGCAGCATCAAGAATACAGAGAAAGAACGACCATGGTAAAAAATATCACAATTGAGTTAATGCTCCCAATTGACAGTTTGAGGAAATCTATTTCCGTGTGTAATTCCTGCAACAGAAAAACGAATAGAGTCTTGCAAATTGCTTTGGAAATATATGTACACTGAACTTCAAACTTAAAAATGCTTTTCTGAAATATTTATTTTGCGCCCTGATCGTTCTTTGCACTTCTGACTGCTTGACCCAAAAGTAGTACAATTGTTTGCTTTCTCGCATACTACTTATGTAGTATAATTTTACTTACGTAGTATTGTAATGTTGCGTCAAAAGCTTGCAATTTTTCACCAGAAAAACTTTTATTTTGGGATCCTGATACCGGAAAGGGGATGAATTTTGTTGCAATATGTACTTTAGTACTCCCTGTAACTTGATGTGTCGTCAGCATCCACGTTTTGTGGGATTTGGATACTGAAAAATTGCTTTATGGCAAAATGTCTGTCAGACCGCTTTTAACAACGCTAGCTGCTAACCTGTAGACGGGTTTTTTATCCAAATTAATATTCTTCGATCGATCTGGCGCGGTCCCATAAATCTGAAAGGAATATTTTTGTGTTCTTTTTTGGGGGAGGGTAGGTGCTTTATATAAAGGGAGGGCTCCAAATTTGTTAATAAAAATGTTTGTATGACCAGATTTTACTCTTCTAAAGTCTTAGTCATATTTTAATTCAACAATTACGGTACCGTATCGCAATATTTAGAAAATGTGAAAAATGTGTCTTAAGACACCAATAGGAAGCAGAAGGGGGTGGGAAAAATAGGAAAGCTAACGGAGGCTAAAGATCCAGAATTTACAATTCTGTAGCACTGCTAGATGAACTTGGGAATGAATACTTCAACAATACTTTCCCGAATGAAATCACATTACTCCAAGTATGAATTCAATTAAATAAATCATACTAATATTTTACATAATGTACTTCAATATATCAACATTTTAAAAATTTTTCCAAAATTTTTTTTATTTTATGATAGGCAGCTGAATGGCAATTTGCCAGACAGGGAGGAATTTGTAATTGCGTGTGTGTGCGCGCAGTTGTTCCAGTGGCTGCAGGAGCTGCAGGAGCCGTGAGCAGGGCGATGGGCGGCGTGCAGGGCAAAGCGGAGGGCGGGGCTGAGCCGTCGCCCCCCATGCACATAGGCGTGACCGTGCGCCACCGCGTGGCGGACGCCCCCAGCGCCCCCTGGCCGCCCCGCCCCACCCCGCGCGCGCGCCTCCGGAGCTGCGACGCCCCCGCGCGCAGGTACGACGCGCCCAACACAAAGGACGCCACTGGCCTTGGATGGATCGTTTTATTTATTGTTTATTTATTGTACGTCAAAAAAACAGTTAAAACTCTGTACGACGTGCTATGGAGAGAAGTGAATTCTGTGCACATTTTCAAAATTCTGCGATCCCTACACTAAGTCACATACTACTTGAATTTTGAATAAATAAATAAATAAATAAATAAATAAATAAATAAATAGATAAATAAATAAATAAATAAATAAATAAATAAATAAATAAATAAATAAATAAATAAATAAATAAATAAATAAATAAATAAATAAATAAATAAATAAATAAATAAATAAATAAATAAATAAATAAATAAATAAATAAATAAATAAATAAATAAATAAATAAATAAATAAATAAATAACGCTCCCATGTAATAAAATCTATTTTCAAGGATAAATAAGCAATAAATTTTGGGCTCTTATCCGCGATGTCCTTCGTCAAGGAATAATATTTCCTGCCGCGACAACATGGAAATGATAATTTGAATAACTATATATTTCCCACTGAATTCTAGAAGACGTGCACAGTTTGATTTCGGTGACGTTTTGATTTCGGGCGCGTCAACTGTTCGGTGATTATTATGAAACGAATTTTGATGACCTAAACATCGCCAAAAATGATAAATAAAATGATCTTAAAATGCTTTAAATATGCCCTAAAACCAAAGAAAAATGACCTAAAAAGTCTTATGAAAACCAGTTCGGATGAACAACTCGAATCGTTGGCTACGTTACTGATGTAATCGAGGTTTCTTCCATTCGTTCGAGTGAACTCAGAATGCCAACTTTTGGTTTGGACTGTTCATTACCAGGAAATTTCTATCTTTCATTATCCCGAAATCGGCAAAACTGGCAATGGCGCTGATATACGTTACAAGAATTACATATTCACAACGGCTGTCAAAGCAATTTCTGAGCGAACCAATAGAATACGCTACTGAGTAATTCTATGAAGAACATTTGCATCTCGTAAATATTATTTGAAGCAAGAACCATTAAAAATGACATTAAAATCAATTAAATCAGCAAAAAATCATTAAAAAAGTCTGGAAAATGACTTCGAAATCAACAAAATTCAAAATAATGACCTACAAAAATCGATCATTTCCTTTTGTCGTAACATAAAATGAATTTCTATACTAAACGACCTTGTTCTAAAGTGAAAAAAAAAGACATTTCATTAAAATCCACCCCCTGGTTATTATACTGCGGTTTTTACTTTGCTGTCGCTGACATTTGATCAGTTGTTACCGTGTTGTCCAATCGGGACCTTACACGTCACAACAGTGACGTCATAATGGTGGCGTTCATCCTTCCGATTGGATGACACCGTAACAGCTGATATCCTTCAAACGCAGCTCTGTCAAAACTGAAGTACCGTCCCGTACATCTAGTGGGGGTTCGTTCCTTCTTTACTAGAACGTACCGTCTGAGATGCCTCAGATGTTGATTGATTAATTGTTAGCGATTCCGGGCTCGTCAACTGTTAAGGACATTAGACACGTAACTGTAGTGCATGTTTTCTCCTCGGGAGGAGACAGTGATCTTCGCCCGTTGGATGGCGTGATCCGGGACCGATCTACCGTCGGCTAGCGGGGTTTTCCCCAACTAGGCAGCTCCCACCATCGGGACACCACCCCTGCCGGTAGAAGTTCTAGGCTTGCGACCGGTCTCCTGGCACATGTGGTAGTGTAAAAAAGCATGCTGTGGTGGTTCAGAGCATCAGCTGAAGTCCAAGAAGTGCCTCCGACCGGGAGGTTCTAGGTTTCCACTCCCGACAGGGTGGCATGATTTTCAACACGTCAAATACGAATACAAATCAAGAGCGAGTTCGGCCGCTATTTGAAGGAGAATTCAAACGGTCGGCTGCTCTCATCGATAGTTTTCCGTGGTTTCTCCAATCATTACTAGGTGGAGGTCCGAGGAGTACCTTAAAAAACGGGCCACGTAACGCACTTCACATGCTGAGAGCCTAGTCGGGTGCTTAGAACTTCTCCTGGGTGGGGCGGTATCCCACTGTTGGGAAAAGACGGCAAGCCAACTTGTAGGTCGGCGCCGGATTTAGCCATCCCTCGAGGAAAGAACACCGCCAGTTCCCTCGATGAAATCATGCACTACAACTACGGGAGCAGTTGATGCGCACAGAAACACGAAATTATCAGTCCACTAGAACATCAGAACCGGCGGCGGTAGGTGTTCCCTCCGCCAAGTTTCTCCTCCAGCAGGGAAACGTTCCAGAGACTAAGCTCCAGACTGGACTCCCATGATTGTAGTAGTGTAGTGCGTACAGGAATAAGTGTGTGTGTGTGTGTGTGTGTGTGTGTCTATTAAGGGGTGTGGAAGGGACAAGGATGAGAAAGACAATATTCTGTGCGTCCGGTGTCTCGTTTATTAAGGTTCTGATTTGCGATGGCATTCGTCTGGTAAAGATCGGAGAAACCCGAGAAAACTCAATGACAACTGCTAGTCGATAGAATTCTCCTCCAGAAAGGAGACAAATTCGACCTTGCTAACGTCGAAAATTCGCCACCGTGTAGTATCATTGGAGAGTTCAACAATCATTTATTTTCTTCTTCTTCTTTACTCCTGATCCTTTCCCTTTAACTCTTTATTCTTCTTTCTCTTGGTTTATATAACCTTCAGACGTCTTGACACGATGACATCCTTCCATCTCTTTCTTGGGTGATCTGGGATGTGCCTGCCTTGAAGGACACCATCCCGACACCCTCACAATCCTTTCTGGTTCCGCTGGTTTTACTTTCCCCTTTCACCCATTGACCTTGACAGAATATTTCATAGTTATCAAATTTTAGGCATCTTACACGATTATTTAAGCATTTAACAATATTTTTTTGAATGGCTATTTCATTTGCTTCCAACATCTGTTGTTGAAGTGTGTGTGTCGTTTCTGTTGCATACGACGTATATTCTAACTTTGTTTATTTACACTTATAAACGTTTTCCCAATAATATTATTTAAGTAGCCTCATAATTTTGCAGATTTATGGTTTAGCTGTACTTCAGAATACAAATCGTCTTAGCTGGTAACTTCCATTTCTAGATACGTATGTAATTTTAATTTAACGTATTCATTTTCTATCAAATCTTGAGAGTTTAAAAACATACACGAACTTTGGAAAGTTTACTACCATGCTATAGATAACTTCAAGTCTTTTGAAGTTAATTTGGATGTTTCTCTGGCAATCAGCTTTGACATTCGATTTCCCCAATTTTCTTTCATGGGCATCTAACCGTAAAGCGAAGCCGTTGCGCTTGGCTTCTGAAGCAACGTCTGATGTCAGCAACAGATCCATACTGGGAGTCTTGAGAAACGCTCAGTTGGTCTGGAAGTATTGTTTTGTTAACAAACTGCAGTGGAAGGTGAAATATTATTAGCACCTCTATGTTACTGAATAGGCAGTTTTGGCTTTCCATTTAAATCTTTGCTTGTAAATAGTACATAACAATGTTCACTCAAGGGTGCAATGTTTGGCACGGATGAAACACAAAGGAGCTAGTATTCATGACTTGTGGCTGCCGAGAAGAATGTTTTCTTGTATGTCACTACTGGCCTTCGGGGGTAATATGTTATTGTAGTGCCCTATCAATGGGCCATGGTCCGCGCGCGATCTTTCTTTTCCATTCCTTATCCTTTCCTATCCTACCTTTTACTTACATGCACTATACTACCACACATGCCGGGAGACTGGTCGGGAGCTTAGAACTTGTCCCGGCTTGGGCGGTGCCCCGCTGGCGGGAGATACCTGGTTGGGGAGAATCTCGCTACCCGATGGTAGGTCGGAGCCGGATCTCGCCATCCAGCGGGGCAAGATCACCGCGCCGTCCCGAGAAAAAAACTATACACTACACCTACGGGACTAATGACCTTAGCAGTTGACGCACTCGGAATCACTAGTAATGAATCAATCAATCAACGTATTATTGTATTATATCTTACAAATATTTCCATGAATGAAGAGGCACATACCTTTCTAAAAGCGTTTCCGTTCCTTTAACAATGATTCCCTGTCGATCGTTTTTCATCGTCTCTACTTTATGCAAATCCTGACATGTCCCCATGTTTTTCTTCTAGACATGAATATAACTTCAGTGTCTCCGCACGTTTTCTTGTGATGTTACGAGGTGTTAGTGGGAAATATGTTATATCGTAAACAATTCAATCAGATAATCGTTCTCTATGCTCTCGACACGTGCGACATGAGGGCCAAAACCTGTAGCTCATTTTCCTTTGGAAATGGTTTTTATTACACGGAAGTGAAAATTGCTTGCGAAATGCTGCGAGAAACAAAATGCCGCGAAAACCCCTTGTTGTTACCTTTATTTATCTTTATTTCTTGTAAAATTGAGATTATTTATTCTGAAGCACACAAAATGTGCACAAACTACACTTCTTCCCATACGCAACACAGTTTTTAACTGTTTTTGACGTTAAAGAAATAAATAAAAAAGTTCCGGAAAAGTGAAGAGCACAAAAAAGTTGAAGTATTTCCAAAACCTGCAAGTTATTTGCTTTACTCGTTTATTTATTTTTATTTTACGTAAAAAAACAGTTAAAAAAACTACGTATAACGTTTATGGCAGGTTTCTGTTTCTGCGAAACATACTAGCTTATTAATTCTTTATTACAAGGAAAATATAAAAAAATAATTTTTATTATCTAACTTTCGCCAACTTCCAAGCTTCTCCCATCTGTATACAATCTAAGAATGTGCTATTTGAACAAATTAACATGAAACATTTCAAATAATCTAAACAATCTTACTTTTGTGTAATCTGACCAAAAGGCGACCCTAACGGTAAACAACATACTCGTTTGTTAATGCTTCCTGTTATGGGATATTTCGCGAGTCTCAAAGATCATTATTCTGAAATCACGAGCTAGGCTTATTCGATTGTTGGCAAAGAACATCTATATACACAGTTGTTTTACTCCAAGGCGATAGAATTTTGTAAGAATTATCACATATTGAAGTTTAAAAATAATTAATTGTTATACTACTGTAGATTATACTGATATATTAAATTATTTTTATAAACCTAAATCAGATATTTGAACATTAGACTATAAGAAATTCTTTGTTTCTTTTGTATCGCTTTCTGATAACCCCAAAATTCATTCAGTTGTATGTATACAGTCGTGTTCACTTATTGAGTGCTTTTCAGCTAGAAAAGGTGCCATAACAGTTCAATTACAATTATTTTCGTATATTAGAGAAAAATAACGAAAAACTGTTTGCCAAAGAAGAAGTATTGCGTGTCTACATGTCATTTCCAATTAAATTCACTATCCAGTGAAACGAAAATCAGTTTGAGGTAGAAGTTCATAACAGGTTAACAAGTGCAGACAACGCATACAGTACATAGGTGAGTTTGTAGTAATAGCGTTTATATTCCCGAAAATACGTTGAATTCTTGTATTATGCTCTGAATTTATTGTGGTTTTAAGATTGGAATGGTAGGTACAAGAAAAATTGCGAACCAATTACTTTGTGCTATGTTCAACAGATGTTATCCTCTAGAAGCTTATTATTACTGAGCACTTTAATCAGATCATTTCTGCCTAAATGTTAATTTTGTGGGGAAATTATTCAACTTTAGCTTCAAATGAAGGACGTATGTATTAGTTGCCTAAGATTGTGGATAAGTAAAGACTGCAAAACTTGATAATTTATTAACACTGCATTTCCAATTCTAGTAAGATAATCAATTACATTTTATTTAATTATTTTAATGTTAATTTGTTTCAATTGAACTTTGTCGTTTTATTAAACGCCATCACGGTAGCTAAACTTAGAAATAAATTATATATTAAACCAGAAAATATTAAATTTCTATATTTCTAAAATGTGTGTGAACCGTCCTATTAACATACTATAATAATACTAGCTAATACAGGAAAGAATTCTGCTTGCATTAATTTACCTGAAAACGTTACTCTATCAAATTAAAATTATCAGAAAAGTACTAATCAATTGTTGGGTTTGTGGAAGACCGAAAAAGTCATGGAGAAAGTGAGTATACGGATCATTGTTGTGAGGTCTAACAAAGACGAGTAAACGTTTGAAAAAAAACCAATTGTAGATTTCAGCGTTATAGTCTGGAGAATCATGAAAGTAAAGACTTTGAAGGCTATTTGTGTACTTCAGAATACCAGTTGCTGTTCCTGAACTTTGGTCACAGGAGTATTTATTTATTTATTTTACGACAAAAAAACAGTTAAAAACTGCGTATGACGTGCTATGGGGAAAAGTGAATTGTGTGCACATTTTCAAAATTCTGTGATCCCTAAACTAAGTCATATACTACTTAAATTTTGAATTTTGAAAGGGAGAAAAAAAAACAAAAACTCCCATGTAGTAAAATTTATTTTCAAGTATAAATAAGCAATAAATTTTGAAAGGGAGAAAAAAAAACACAAAAACTCCCATGTAATAAAATCTATTTTCAAGGATAAATAAGCAATAAATTTTGGTAAAAGCACCCATGCTGCGGTTCGATACACGAATTTCTCCTCGCCCCGAAATCCCTCAATTCAGAAATTTGCCTTACTTGCATACAGTTTACGTAGGGCAGAAAGTATTGTAATGCTGGAGGGAAAATGGCAATTTTTCGTCAGAAAAACTCGTATTGTGGCGCCCTAATGCTGAAAATGCGATTTCGATGGTATAACGGTTAGCGCGTCATGCTGTGGATTTTTAAAGGTGAAAAAATCCTCTTCTGCCCTTAAAACGTCTTCCTTCTGAGGGGAAGTAAAGCTAGATGTCCCATGATCTTGATTTATTGTTTGTAAAAGATCCTCAGACCTAAGAGAAGTGTCTGAGCTAAATTCAAATCGCCCTTTTCAAAGCATGAATACCTTCTTTCTCCGCTAGATGGCGAAAGGGACGTAGCGAAATTTGCGAGGTCAGATGGAAGTGTAGACCTGAAGGCGTGAGATGTGCCACGTAAAATAAGGCAACAATTGAATTAAATTGAAAGGTCTTATTCCAATACACAGTAAATTACTTCCTCTAACACATTGTGTAGTCGTATTCCGCGTTTTGTGGGTTTTTGATACCAAAAAAGTTATTGACAACAAAACAATAATACATACATAATTCTAATAAAACGCGTTTGGCTGTTTTATAAGGGCTAGTCCAACCCCTGTGAAGTGTTCTAAACCCTACCCCATTCCTAATTCCTTCCCATTTCTGGCCGTTAAATAGTGACGCAGGGACGCGTACGCGGAGATTCTACCTGGCGCTCCTCTTGACAACCGACAGACGAGGCGAGACATACATTAGATAGATATTTATTTGGTCAAAAACAGTAAAATGTGACGTATGGGGGGGGAATCATCTACGCACGCTTTCTTGAGTACATAAAATACGCTTAAGGACGCAACAAATTAAAGAAAAAAGGCATCTGTTTATAATCAACACTAGCACTTACACTGTTGAAACTATTTTCTTCACAAATAATATTTTCCCCTCAAGTTGACAGACTTCAAGATTCAAACGAAAAAATAGCATTGATCTAATTTTAATTGAACTCTAAATTTTGGAAAATTGCGGAAGTTGAAATTTTTTTCAGTGACTTCCTGAAAGTACAATTGTGGAAAAAGAGCTTAACTTAATGAAATCTGTCCTTAAAATACAGATTTTGAAATAAGATAGTGTACAATTTTTCGTGAAATACAGGCAATTTTAAACAAATATTTTGCTAAATAACGGAACAACATTTTTTCTTTACTTTCTTCTGGGATAGAGCTTAGAACGTTAATAAAAACGGCCCAGGTTTCAATTTTGGCGAACATTATTTTCGAAAATTACAAAAAATAACATTTCAAAAGCAATATTGACAGAGATTTTTTTTCTTTAATGAAAACTGTTGAAAAAATATATTTTAAATAAGGTCATGAACAGTTATAAAAAAGTAGTATTTTTGGCATATTTTTTGCTTGAAATTGATGCAGTTTATAATTTATTTTCTAAAAAAAGCTCAAGTTTTTGTTTATTTTTTTCTCTTGTATAGAACAAAGGGCGCTTAAAAATTGGTGCATAACTCAATTTCATTGAACTCTAAATTTGCAAACATTACAAAACTTAGAAAGAGTGAAAAATTATGCGTTGTAGCACCTCTAGTTTATTACAAAGTACTTTTATGGACGTTACGGCGGTTTTTATAGCAATGACTCATCTGCCGGAGGAAATGGGAACTTCTGAATAGCTAGAGTGCCCAAGAAAGCGGAAATCCCCAAATATAATAGAAGGAACCCAAATTTTTTTCGCAAAAATTAGCAGTTATGAAAAAACATTGGTTTAAAAGTGATAATAGCTTCACATTGGAAACCAACTCTAAATGTTTCCCCCAATCAATGCGACGGAATGACTCAACCATAAAATAATGTAAGAGAACGTCTCATTTTGTTTAAGACGTTACAGAAAACGTGTGTCTCTGGACACAAAAAACAGGTTTTAAGACTCTAAGATGCAGAGTTTTCGAGTTATTCATGAGTACAGTGGTGTTGGGGCGTAATGTGTTTTGCGGGTAGCATATGTACCTGATAATTCAAATTAGCCATAATATGCGAACTTCTGTGTTTTTTTGACTTAAGTCTCTTTAATGGTATCTCAGAGGGGAGGGGTAATTCTCTGTCTAGCAATAATAAACTTTTTGTGTTATGTGAAACAAAGTTAACAATTTGTGTTTTTATTTGTTTATAAAAGATAAAATTCTGTAATCTTCCTGAATGCTTGTAGAGGGTTTAGTATGTATCATGGTAATACATATACTGTGATATGGTCCCTAAAACGAGTTACTTTGGCCATTCAGTGTTACTTTGTCCTAAATGAAATAACGACTGAACCATGTTTCATATTAGCTGATTGCTTCAGGATCGCATAGAACTGGCGAATCCACAAGACCCCACCAATAGTGAAGCAAGCACATCCTGAACATAACTATAATAAACGCCACTAAATTTGAGAAAAAGAGACTTGTAATTGGAACAAAGTGACCCTTTTACGGTAAAATAATAAATATTTGGCGCATTCTGTAACTTTTGGACTTCATTTCATTCGTGAAGTAGGCTTCGTATTTCCCATCTTTGTATTGTAAATATCATGTTAAATTACCTCGTCCTTGAGGGAATTATCGCAAGTTTTCATTGCTCTCCACTGGCGCCTCGAGCCCTGAAAAGTTGGTGGTTCACAAAGTAATGACAATGACTTGGGGTTGCTCAATGCTGAGAGTGACCGAAAAAGAGTATAATTTTCAGAAATACTCTGTAGAGGAAGTTCGGGTAATATAGAACTGTGATTTTATTTGTTAGTATTACTTTATAATAGTACTGTTTAGTTCAAGGAATATGCAGTGAACCAAACTTCAAGTATTTTCAATTAAATTATTTTGAAAATTTGAAAAACAAACTTTTTAATAGCAATAATTTTAATTTGTTTTTATCGTTGCAGTTGGAGGGTAATATGGAATAGGAGTTTCAAAAGGACAAGAATGAAATAAGGCTGATATAAAACTATAATATAACAATAATATAATCTGACATTATAAAATACAAATTTCATAAGTTTTTGATTGTTTACTTGCAAAATTCAGACACGTAATCTTCCTGCTCTGCTCTAAAACAATCAAGGTTGGCCCAGAGGGAAAAGGGCAAACATTTCACCTAAACCTCTCCCCGCCTATCTTCCCATTACAGTATACTCATTCTGCATCATCGTTGTGTGGTGCAGAAGATGGCATGAACCGCAACTCAAACGATACACTGGAATGGAAAGTCCTAGAATTACTTATAACCCCACATGCCTTTTTGAAATCAATAGCGTCTAACCTAAATGTGAAGAACTGCAAGCTACAAAATGAGCATAAAGTAATAAAAAGCAGAGTTGTGTAGTATACATTACGCTTAGTGTGTAACTACGAGGTAGAAAACAAACTAATAATATTGGCTTGTCAAAACCTATTTGCATACATTTTTGGAAACTGAAAATCGAATCGTGTTCAGTAGCAGGAGTGCTATTATATGCGCATATGTTCTTGAGTCCCGAAATTCCTCCCCCTACTCCTTTGTCAGCATTAGTTGAATTAAGAATAAATAATAGCAACGAGCGTTGTAGACAATATCTGATGACCAGAAATGTTTGCTCCCGTGTAATAGAAACTATTTTGCATCCAAAAACGAACTAATTTGATATAAAATTCCTCTTGAGATAATAACCGAACTCCCCACACCTCTGTGGGGAGGGCTCAAGAAAACGTGCGCGAATAGTACACGTGGCAAGAGGGTGACACTAACTGCAGGGCACCTTACGAGCACATTCCGAAGTAGTTTGTCACTGTTCCACTTGGCAGCAGCTCTTGGCAGAGTAATCAGCTCCGTATTCCACATTACCGGACAATTCCACAATACTCGAACTTTCCCTTCTTAAATAATTTGCGGGCTCATTTTCTTTGGAAAGATTCCCATTCACACATCAATAATTATTTACAACAAATAAAGAACCTATTTGAAATTGAAGTCAGTTACTCAAGTCATAGCCAGCTAATATGCCCGCTATATGCATACTAGCGAGCTATGCTCAAGTAAATGAAAATTGTTCACCTATTTGTAAATAAAATAGACACGCTTTCCTTTGCTTGAAGTAAATATGGCAACAACTTTCGTTTAGGTATGCTATTTAAATAATTGAAATAACCCATGAAGAGCATTGAAAAAGCTCATAATTCTTCATCTGCCTTCATGCTCGTTCTAAGCAAGAAAGTTTTAATTATGTTCAGATTAGTAAAATAATCTCTAAAACCTTGTCGTGTATTGCCAGCTCTGCAACTTGCAGGACAATCAGTTACCTGAGGTTGGCGTTAAAAAATTTGATTTCTATCCAAGCCGCTGCCTGTGGTGTTCTGCGTAAAATCTTATCGCAACAGGCGTTGTTCGTGTGAAGCTCGAAGGAAAAAAGGCAGCGGGTTATTTCTGCTCTAATTGGCTGACTAGCGTCATTGGGACATACGCCCCACATCCCCTCGCATCCCCCCTCTCGTAGCCAGTTTCTCATCCCGCAGGCTAATATTCGGTGTAAACTACCAAACTCGGGATATTATTTCCCCCCGTCACAGTTAATAAGAGACAGTAACTCGATTATGATTTAAGAGAGTAATTACAAAAGACATAAATATGCGCATCACACATTCCTACCTAAAATATGTAAATAGTGATTTTTACTTTCTCCTACGTACATTCGTATACGTACGTACTTCCGGAGTAACATACGTAGTACACAGGAAGTTATGAAATACTGCGGAAAATCGGTTTCGAGATTTCAACGGAAATACACGTTTTGGGGTCTCCTGTTACCGAAAAATGTTGTTTTTTTTTCAAAACGTCCGTCCGTCCGTCTGTCCGTCCGTTTGTCCGTCGGTCCGTCTGGTGTATGTGAACAATACTAGCGCCTAAACTATGCGTTCAATCGTTTCCAAATTGAAGAAACCCTCCTCCACATGACCCTAGTTGAAGCTTTGGAATTTCGAAAAAATATTCTTTAAAATTTGGGGGTACTTTACATGAAGACCCCCGGACATTTTCAAAATTTTCTCAAAAACGGTTCCAATGGTTTTCTTTAAATTTCTTGTAAGAATAGAGTAACATACTTGGGTGGCATAGGTGGCACTTAGAGTGGCATAGGTCCGATTTTCGCAGTTAACTCTGCATTTTCGAAAATTGAACAATTTTAATTTTTTTCTTCGTCTTCCTACAACTATAAAATTGAAGATAGAGATTTTTTTCAAATGAAATTTGTAGTCAATAAATAGTTCTTTCATTAAGCTCACGTACACTTTTTTGAAAATTTTAGTAGTTTTTGTGCAATAGTGCGTGAAATATTTGCAATTAAAAAATAACAAAAACACTATTCTCTCAAAAATGGCTCCAAATTTTTTCCTTAAATTTTTGATAGGCGTAGTACCAAATGCACCCTATTCAATGACTTATAAGTCATACAGCTGTATTCTTTTGTTTTTCCAAAATTACGAAAATGTAATTTTTTGACTTGTCTTTCACGTCGGAAATATTTATACTAGAGGTGATTTCTTTACGTTATTAGATTTATAAGTACACGTGCTTTAAATAATGTCAGATATAGTTTCTCGAAAACTCGACAGTTTTTCGTTAAAATGAGCTCAAAATTCCGCATATACAGAAACGCTCAAACGCCATTTTCTCAACAATGGCTCCAAAGATTTTCGTCGCAGTTTCCTAACGGATAGTGGTACTGGCAATGTTGAATATCACGAAAAGTTCTTTTTCGTGTATTCATTTTTTCCCCAAAAGTTACACTAATATACTTTTTTTTTTTTTTTGAAATACCTCTCACGCCGTTAATATGAACTTTCCATCGATTTGTATGCATTATTACATTTGTGAGTGGAAGTGTTTCAAATGATTTCAAATTAACTTTTTCGGAAACTCAATAGATTTCTGTGAAAAAGAGCTTCAAATTTCACATTTGCAGTAATGCTTAATCGCCATTTTCATAAAAACCGCTTCAAATTTTTCAATGAAAATTTCTATTTAGGCCGAGTTCTCTTCTGGAATATTCTTGAAGTAATAATTCGGTTGTACTACTAGGAAAGCAAGAAGTTGAGAAAATGTGAAAAGAAAGTACTTTGGGCAATGATAGATGGCAGCTTGCCAGAGAATGGAGTAAGGACCTTAAAGCCAGACCACACCAAGGAAATTAGAAAACGTTACTACGGAAAGTCTGGCCCATTCTGTAGCACCTCTAGTTTTTTAATTGTAACGCAAACATACAACCAGCAAGAGTCGCCTATAATGCCCCCATCTCGTGCAGTGGCATCCAGAGGGGGCTGAGAAGCTGGGGCAACTTGCCCCACACTCCGAATTAATTGGAGCACCGAATTTTGTTTTCATTGAAACACAAAACATATTTATTTTGAATGTAAATCAATCGCTGTACGTTTATTCTATTCCATGGAGAGATGAGATCTGTTTATGTTTGGGGAACGTTTGTTTATGGAGGAGAGTTTTGATTGAAATAGCGTCTACTGCTTCTGGCCTCTTGTTTTGTATGGGCGCTCATACTGTAAGTTCGGCTTCGGAGGTGTAACGGTCAGCACATTGCGCTTTTATACCTGAGGTTGCGAGTTCAAACCCGATCGAAGCAGTGGATTTGTAAGGGCGAAAAAATCCCTTGTGCGCCATCCTTTGGAGGGGATGTAAAGCCGACTGTCCCATGTTGTAGTTTTACTTCATGTTAAAGAAGTCTCTGAGGTAAATTCAAATCGCCTCTTTCATCGCCCGAGTGATATCTTCTTTCTCCACGCGTTCACGAGTTGGCGAAATTTGCGAGGTCAGTCTCACGACCTAAAATAAGGCATCATTGACTTCAATTTTATTGATTGATTACTGCTAGGGTCATTAGTCTCGTAAGTGTAGAGCGTATTTTTATCGCGAGAGGTGACGAATTTTCTTCCGCTGGATGGTGAGATCCGGCTCCAACGTACGTCGACTTGCGGGGATTTTCCCTAACCAGGTATCTCTAACCAACTTGCACCAGCCGCGACGAGCTCGAAGCTCCGTACTAGTCTCCCACCAGGTGTAGTAGTGTAGTGCATGTAAGTGTTGTGTGTAATTAAGGGGTGAGGAGAGGAGAAGGACAAGGTCGAAGAAGGAAAGAGGGCGCGCGACCATTTGTTAGGGTACTGCCCCGGCGGTCGCTTGAGAAAAAAAAAAAAAAACTACCGATCAGAGCAGCTCGCCACGAGAATTTTCGTCGAAAGCGTCCTAGCAAAGTCACGTTCCGTTGAGAGGCATCATAGAGATCATCCCTTGCCGGTCATTAAATCGGATGTGGTGTGCTTCTCAGCCCGCCCGCGCAGTCGTCGCCGGGGGGCGCTCGCGGCTGGGCCAGCCGGCCGCCGCCGCCGCCCAGGGTGACGCGCGGCCTGGGCCTTCGCCTGGCGCCTCGCGCGCGCCCGCGCCCGCGCCCGCCGCCGCCGCCGCCCCGCCGCCCCTCCGACGGCGACTCCGCCCGCTCCAGCTCCAGCGGCGTCTCCAGCGCCGGCTCCGGCCCCGACGCCGCCCCCCTCGCCGGGCGCGGGTGAGCGAACACTCCCTCTCCCAGGCTGAGGCTGCTTCCTCTCTATTGTCCCATTCAGTCTCATTAACCCCTATCGCTAATTGTACGCTATAGGATACGAGTGGCTCGGGAAATCATCGCACTTACTGGTGTATTAAGAGGCCACATCTAGATGGCGTTGACTTTGAAGACCCACAGAGCTCTTATTCGCGCACCTGCTTTTATCCACGTTCACACCACTTTCCAGAGAAAGGGAACAAATGACGGGAGGTTATAGGTTTAAGGGCGATTTATAATGTACTAAGAACGCCATGGCACCACAACTTAGCCCCTGCCTTTCGTGAGGTTTGGACCATAGTTTCAATGTAATTGGTATTTGGGGGCAAATGCGCCAAGCCTCCGCGCCATGCAGGCCACGAACGGGAGGAAGATTGTTGAAAGGTATTACGAGTCCCATAATAGGACAACGAAATCAATACATGCCCGACGCAGGATTCGAATGTTTGAGCCTTGGAACTGCCACGGCTAAGGCGTGTGCCTAGTGATGTCGGCTCCCCAATCTTCATAATCAAATACTACTGAATCAGGAACAATCCCGGAGGACTGGTTGATGGATCAAGGCAGCTGTTTCTATTAATAAACCGTCCGCCACATGACATTGCTGACCTAAGGCAAAAAAGGCGTCTGTATTCCTGCAGGGAAGCTAGAGTAACGAACACTCGAGTCGTAAGGGAGGCCATTATTCCAGGGTAAAGGAAGAAGGTAGAAGTTTGGGTCATAATTATTGCAGTTGGAGTCGTTAAAAAATGTCAAATTTTGAAAGAAGAAAAGGTCGAAGTAACTGGAAAATTAATTATGATTTCAGCATTAAACTTTATTATCCTTAATAGTAATAATAATAATAATAATAATAATAATAATAATAATAATAATAATAATAATATAGTATTGTATAATATAGTTAATAAAAATAAAAAAACAGAAATTAACTCTGAAATCATAAGTCATTTTAAAATTGCACAGCTGCAACTCATTTTTGTTGTTTTATTGCAAGTGATGTGTCTAGCCCAATATATTCAAACTACGCCCATTTCCAAATTACAGAAACAATAGAGCGCTGTGTGGAATTTAAGAGGAGTTTTATGGTACTCATATTACTAATCTTGTAGTTTTGCGTTCGTCCACTACTACGGAGTACCTTTCACAAGTACATTTTTTTTAAAATCTTGGTCTAGGTGCCACCACCACGGTACGTCCCGATATAACTCGTAAGCCTGGACCACTTCAATGAAAGGGCGTCCGATCTCACCTGCATGGCGTAGCGCTGCGCCTCTTAGGTCCTTACCCCTGTCGCTCAGGATCTAATATTACCTTTATTAATCACGTACCGGGGTAGAGGGCGGGCTTTAGTGAATAATTGTTATTTAAAGTCTTAATCACATATATTAAATGAATGATGGAGTTAAGAACTCAGATGTAACTGGCATTCGCCTCAAACACAAGCACCTCTGCCATCCGGACCCATATGGGAGTCAATTTAATGCATGCGGTGAGCTAGCCAATCACGTTACAATTGAAGGATGACAGCAGCCATGCCTAAGTGGGTCCGAATATGCAATTTCACATACTGCCCAGATTGAGAAATTATCAATATTAGGGTGTACCCCAAGATATCAGCTCCCACCACGGAATTTACTCACTCCATTCTTGTTAACTTGCAGTTTGTAAATGACTGAGCGAATTTGTATTTTCCTTAGGATCGGCCGCCAGCCAGCCGCCTCCGCAGCCCGAGCGATGCACTCGCCGCACGTGCGTCTGTACAAGAGCTCCGGCTGCCGCTCGTCGGCGCCGCCGCGCCCGCTGGCCAAGCGCCAGCAGCCCGAGCTGGGCCCGCCCCTGGCGGCGGAGGGCGGCGAGCACCGGGGGCCCTCGCGCTCCGCCACGCCCCCCGCCACGCCCACGCCCCGCGCACGCTCCCCGCGCTCCGAGTGGGAGCACGCCCTCCGCCCGCGCGCCCGGACCACGTACCCCGCCCGCGCACGCGAAGCGCACGCCCAGCTCGCCAGGAGGGCTAACGACGACGCAGGGGGGCGTGGCATGGAAGCGGCTCGGCTCTCGCGGAACGATGCTTGGGAATCGTGTAAGGTGGATCGAGTCGGGCAAAGGACGTTCCACGCCGAGGACGAAGCCCCTGGCTGGCGGCTTCGTAAAAGAGGCACGTCGGAATTGAGAGGCCTTCGGCTAGCTCCGGGGTTGTCCCCCAACACCGAAGACGCGGACGTTATTTTGAGAAGCAGCTTACGAGAGACGAAGGAAAGGCCGGCGACGGCGAGAAGGTGCAGCGATTCGCGAGAACGGGTCGCGAGGCCGTCGCCTCCCGCGTCCACGTCGCCTCGTGTTTGCGCTCCCAGAGTTACTCGTCCTGTCACTTCACCAAGGAGCGATCACCACAGTGTTTCACCGAGGTGCAGTCACCAAGGTGTATCACCGAGGGGCCATCACCAAGATATTTCACCGAGGAGTGATCACCAAGGTGTTTCACCAAGGAGCAATCTCCCAGATGTTTCACCAAGGAGCAATCTCCCAGGTGTTTCACCAAGGAGCAATCTCGCAGGTGTTTCACCAAGGAGCAATCTCCCAGATGTTTCACCAAAGAGCAATCTGCCGGTGTCTCACCGAGGGGCAGTCGCGACGCACGAGTCGAGCGAGCCAGACGTCCCCTTGTGACGAAGTCCGAGGAAGAGCTGTTGCAAAGCACCTCAAAGGTTTCAAAGGCCACCATCTTTCTCAGGCACATTAATTCTACCTCGAGCAAGACCACAAGGGACAAGAACCACGGAAACAAACCGGTAAAAAGCAGACAGACTGAAGAACTTAGAGTGCTGAAGAGGGTGGATTCGTCTACTCAGACGAACGAAGAGACTGTGCACAGCGGTTTGGGCGAGAGCTTGGGCGAAACGGACGGTCAGATGCCGGTTACCAAGTTGTGTCCGGATGCCACGGAGAACATGGTCGTGCACGTGGAAATCGATGAAGTGGAGGTAGATGTGTTCGCGCACTCTCCAAGGCATCTCGATCACAAACCCATTAGGACAGGAGTGGAACTTCTGAATTCTCCAAAATTCAGAGCTCTGCGCGCATCGTCTTCGGATTCCACGCAGGTGAGTACGAGTAGTATTATTGCACCTACGCCTCCCTTCCACACCCACAGTGACGGAACTATCTATCCGGTGGCCTGGGCTACAGGACCATCAGAGCCCACACTACGTCCGCGCGCGATCTTTCCTATAAAAGCATGCACTACTCTTACGGAACTAATTACCTTAGCACCGGGAGAGATAGCTCATTTGATCAACTGATCACTTGATCACTGCAGCGCCTCTGACGGGGAGGTACCAGGTTCCCACTCCCCACGACAGCAGGAGTTTTGACACTAGCTTTTAGCTTGGTCGAATTCGGTCGCTGTCTGGAGGAGAATTCTAGCGACCGGCTACTCTGATCGGTAGTTTTCCGTGGTTTCTCCGATCAAGACCAGGCGAATGCCGGAGCAGTACCCTACCAAACGGGCCACGGATCGCGCGCGATCTTTCCTTCCTCTTCCTTGTCTTATCCTCTCCCCTTACACATTTACACTAGCATGCACTACACTAGAACATATTTCGGGAGACCGGTGGGGAGCTTAGAGCTTGTCCTGGCTGGGGCGTTGCCCCGCTGGTGGGAGAGTCCTGGTTAGGGGGAAACCCCACTAGCCGACGGTAGGTCGGCGCCGGATCTCGCCATCCAGCGGGGGAAGATCACCGCCATCGCCAGAGAAAAAACGTGCACTACACTTACAGGACTAATGACCTAAGCTGTTGACGCGCCCGGAAACACGAAAAAATCAATCAATCAATCTATTGCCTTAGCAGTTGACGCGTTGGGAATCCATAAACAAACAAACCCACCAGTTGGTCCCTTGTGCAGCCTTCCAGACGCGTGGAGCGCGACTGCAGCGGATCTCGAAGGGCGGCCGCGCCCTGGCAGCCGGAGCCCCGCGCGGGGGAGGGCGATGGGCCGGAGGCTGCGGGGCGGGCCGGCCGCCCCGCCGCGCCCGCTCCGCGCAGCGCTGCCGCCCGCGCCGGCCCTCGGGCAGCCTCGTGAGCGCCCTGGCGCGCGAGTTCGAGCACAGCATCGCCCTGCGCCAGGCCGCCGCCGCCCTTCAGCCAGGTGCGCCCCATGATGTTCTGTCATCTGATGTCATTCCGATTTGTCACAAGGATAACAGAGACGTGAAAATCTTTTGTATGACTAGTGCGACGAAGAGCGCCTTCACTTACAGGAAGCTACTTGGAACTTTCTCTTTTCACGTTTCCTTTGTTTGAATTCATCGATTTCATCATCTCAAAGGGTGGAAATCGTAAATCAAACGGAAATATGTTTTGTATCGGTGCAGGGACACATTACTCATTTTCTGTCACAGAACCTCAAATTCTAGCATGTAAAGACCTGGCATTCCCCTCTTTAATTCATGGTCAAGTCAACAAAAGTATAGGAATTAGGTGAGATAAAAACAAATATATCCTTGCTACCGTCTAGAGCACAGTTTTTATTCTTAACGGTTTTACAACTTACGAAGAAATAAATTCTAAGCTTGTCTATTTGTCTCGCTCTATTCTTCTAGTTCTCAAGATGCTACAGCCGTTTTTGGCCTTAGCCTAACATCTGCATACTCGCAGCGTAGTTGAAGACTTTCTAAATCAGTCTTTAAGTACAAGTTCATGGTACTAATATTAACTGAATATGAAAGAATTCTGAATGCGTGACATAATTTAGTTTTGAATTCATTTACATCAAAATTCCGTTTGAGGTTTGACTGAATTATAAGACTCAGAAATTTTGTTGCTTCATCAGCCAATTACATATTGTTTATTTTCAATGATGCATGCGATTGCGTTTTTTAAATTTTAAAGATATCGCTTTTCCTTCTTTTCTTAATTTGTTATTGGCAACCCTTTTAAAATATAAAATTATTGTTTCTTTTTTACAAATAACATTAATGTCATCAGTGAACAGAACTGTCTTTCCGAGGGCATATTATGAGATTATTCCGAGGGCACTTATGTTATAGAAAAAAAAATGGGGCCCAAGATCGAACCCTGCGAGACCCCATGCTCATTTGACAAACAATTGGATTAAATAAAGTTTTTCGTGCCTGTACCATTTTTCTACTCTTTACGATCAATGTTGAAGGTACTAGGATAATCAAACAATACAATGAATTCCATATGAAGGAAATTTTGAAAGCCAAAATATTATGGTCAATGACGTCTACAGCTTTCGAAAAAATCTAAAAATATTCTAATAGGGGATTCATTTTGATCCACTGATCATCTGGAAGAAAAAAATTCGTTTACGTAAATTTTGATTTTATAAATATTAATTAAAAAATTTTATAATTGAGAGTCTGGAAGAGCTTCGTTTTCCCACGAACTTCCTATAGGAAGTTCTTATAGGAAGATCCTATAGGAAGAAACACAATAATGGTTTTGGAATCTAAACTCTATGGCGTTCGGACGTTGACAGAATGTGATATTTTTAAAATTATGCAATTTAAACAACGTGCATTATCTTGTAACATTTAATATCAAAATGTTAAGCATTTTATTGTTATGTTTATCTTGGCTTCATTACAAATATCTGTGGAGAATCGTGAGGGTAGGTCAATAGAAGTTGTTTTTTTTTACAGTGCCAACGTTCCGTCCATTTATTTGGCATGCTTCAGGGCTATAAGTATACAAGATAGTAAGTGCAAGTAGTTAACGCGATTTACCATTGCATAAGAGAAACAACAATATTCAAACACAATTTGCTGTACTAAAAGACTAAAATTCGTTTTAAGAAAATAATAAAGGGCGTTGTGGCTGTTGTGGCGCAGAGCGGGGCCACGCGCCGGACGAAGGCGGCGACGCGGGGCCCAGGCAGCGACGGAGGGCGTCGGCGCCCAAGCTGGACTCGCCCTTCCTGCGCGCACCGCTGCCCTGCAAGGGCGCCCGCTCCGCGCCCTGCCGCCGCTCCGCGGGCGAGCCCCACCAGGTGCACATTCCTTTCATTTGCTTTGGCTTGGCATGAAGCGCGCTCTTTACACTTATTCTACATCTAGTACCATAATACAATAATGAATAGTAAAATACATACAATTCAATGCACACTACAAATTTATTCCGTTCAAGGCATGCCTAATAAATGCAGAGGCCCTTCACAGACTACTGATCATATCGCTATCACTAATACTAGAATTGAATCTAACTGACCTAAAAGTCTCCATTCGAGCTGAAGGCAAGCTATTCCATGACTCGATAGTCCTATTTACAAAATAATATTTTCGAACATCATTTCTTTGTTTCCTTAGCATTGTTAAATACTTAGAAAATGTGAATGCTTTTGTTTTACAACGGACCCGTACAATTATAATTAGAGTTATAACCTTTGGATTTCCTCTCACTTTTACTTCCTATGTTTACAGTAGTTTATTATCTGAGGACATAGTTTTTAATTCATTTTTATGAAATCAAAGTATATTTATAATTATACAGGTGAGTCATTTTAAGTGGTATCGAATCACTGGCGGGTTTTTATCAACGAGATTAACAAATATTTTAAATGCCATTTTTCTGAGAAACGCTTCGTCGCTGTACAGCAGTTTCTTGACGATATCTCGTCTTCTGTAACGATCAAAAGATTGTAATTGTAGGGAGTCAAAGGTCTCAGGACAGTTCTCAGTATTGCCGAAGAAAACTGTCCTTTTTTCGGGCACAAATGAACAAAAACTCAAATTTGTGAATTGACGAAATTTGGGTGCAAATAACGACAGCAAGTATCGCGCGTGGTCCTGCGATTGCGCCAGATTTTAAGGTGTCAGAAGAACCTTAGCTCGTCAGCTGGCTGTTACAATTGCAGTGCACTCACTGTTCACAAACGATTTTAGTGTCCTCGTGACTCTACAACGAGCCTCAAACACTCGACTTCGAGTGACTCTGAAATGAGTATATTGCTGTGACACACAGACTCCAACGAAATCGAAAAATTACAAAAAAAAAAAAACTCTCTAGGGAATCTATGCATCTGACGCCAAAAGCGGTAGAGGAATTCTGTGCCACTAATATTGTTAGGAGCACGCTAGTGAGTTTTACCACCTGAAATGGCTCCTCCTGTGAATTCACATTTTGTAGCATGTAGTCTTTTCTGTAGAGTAAGTTGTGCAATTATTATTGTTATTATTATGACTATTTTATTACTATACATGTGCAGTGTTGTGGCATGAAGTGGTGTGAAAGGAATGAGGAGGAATGAAAGGAAAGATATCACAATTCAATGTAGTGCAGTCAGGTAAAGTGGAGTGGAGTGAAGTGAAGGCTATTATTTCGTAGAGTTGTTGGTCAATGCAATCTTAAGTAAAGTTAAGATATTCCACCACCAAGTCCCCACACTCGTATATATTTGGTATTTTGAGTCTATTGTTTTCACACTCGTATATATTTGGGATTTTGAGTCTATTATCCGACTGCCGGCTAGCTATCGGTGTCCGCCATGCCTAGTTCAATTCCCATACTTGATGGGTAAGAGAGACATGTGGCGAACGTAACGTATTCCCTTCACCCTTCCGCCTGCCTGAGCTTTTCTTCGTCACACAGCTTCAGAAACTGAGACGACTTTAAAAGAAAGTTATAACTCAATTTTTGCCTCGACATCTTACAGGCGTTACCACACTTAATTGTAGAATCTATACCAATAAAAGTGAATTCAATGGCTAACAACCGATACAGACACCACAAAAAGTAGTGTAAGAACAGATACGAAATTTTTGCAGTCCCTTCTTCAGGATTGTTACAGTGTCCTTGCAAAGTGTGGTAAATATTAATGCAACATAAATATGGAAAGTAAATTAAAATAATACGTTGATAGATATACCACGATCAATATTTTCCGCCTGTCGCTAAGAGATTGGTTCCTTATATATTCCGAGAGGCCAGTAGCGGTGCAGCAGTACTGATACTTAATATATTCGCTAGAGGCCAGTAGCCATAATAATAATCTTATATTTAATAATGTGTACAAATTTATTTATTATTTTAGAATTGGTAGAATTTTTAGTGAATAATTTCATCTACATGTAAATTGGTTTTTATAATTTTATGTTAACAAATATAAAATCTGATGGGATATCATTCCGAAACGACGTGAAAATCGTAAAAGGAAGCATTATTTGTAATAAAATATATTATGAAAGAAAGCATATGAAGAGAATGATTTTGCCCTTGAAAATTGGTCAGAAACGGCATATTATATCGTGAGAATTAACATACAATTATAAAATAAAAGTTGAAATCATCTTAAACACCGTGATTTATATAACATATTTCCTATTTTAAAAATAATTTAATTAAAATTTAATATAATTTTATCAAATGTTTCCTCTTTTACAAGGATTAGATATGAAGAAACCGCCTGGTATAGAGCGATTTTCCTAAGGATGAGCCAAAAGTGACAGCTAGGGTTGGCAACATAACTGAAGGTTCTGTGGTCGTTGTGCCCTTGAGTCCATTAGACTCCCTTGCCGCATTCGTTCGTTTGCAACTGGCTAACTTGTAAATGGCTTCGACTCTTCCTTTTGTGATATGTTTGTCCGGCAAATATAAAGTGCGCCGCGAAAAATAATTGAAATTAGGAAATGCAGTGTAATGTGATATTTTGTAAAAATTTTTTTTTCTTTATATATTACATTGAATTTACTCTTTGTGAGATAAATATTATGTTTATTTTAAAACCGAGACTTGAATGCAAGATGCGTACCGGTGCACGTGTTTCCGGCTTAAAATCATTTTTCCTTCTATTTACATTCGTGGGAGTTTTCTTTTACTGATTGTGAGAGCATGTTAAGAGATTTTCCACATACGTATTTCCAAATACGTAAGACTTCTGCAAAGGAATGTTTTCACAGGAGCCATTAGCACTTAACGAAGGGGCGTGGCTGTCGCGGCGGAGGGATACTTCTCTGAAATACATGGGCCGTTCACTTGTTTCCGCGAACCGTCACTTTGGCTCATCGTTAGGAAAATCGTGGGTCTATATTGTGCTAGCTAATAGCGAGTGTGGGTGCGCGTGCGTGCGTGCAGGGCCCGCCGGAGCCCAGCCGCGTGCGCGTGCGCGGCCGGCGGCCGGGCTGCGCGGCGGGCGCCCACGGCGGCAGCGGCGGCGGCGGCGGCGACGGCGGCGGCGGCGGCGGGGGCGGGGACGCCGGCAGCGCGGGCGACGACACCTGGGAGGAGCCCCCGCTGCCGCCCGTGCCCTCCCTCGCCCCGCCCACCAAGACTTCCCGCGCGCGCCACGACACGCCCCGTGAGTCTCCTCTTCATTCGCTTCGTAGCCCGCTTCTTTGTACGAATGCATTTGTGACTAGTTGCAGATGGGAGGAGGCATGCTGTTAGTCTAAGGATTTGTATTCAGAAAAAAACTTTCAAGGCAATATAAACATTTTTATTGACCGTCAGATCTATGCACGATGAATGGTATATTCAGCGTTCCCTAACCAGAAATGCATTGACGGTTCTAATAGCTATTGAGGTATCTTAGGGTGGCATGCATCATGCACAAATCCTCATCATGGGCCAATGTTTCAGAATGTTTCTGTTAGGCCATTTTTGACATTTTATGCTGTGTAATTTTTCATTCCAGGGTTATTACAAATTATTATTGTCTCTTGTACGTGCATATTTTGTCTATTATGTTTAGAACATTTTTATACAATGTCAGTACGCATGCGCATTGCTTCCTCTATTGCATAATGCAAGAGCACGATATCGTGAAATTGAGTGAGTCTTCTCATGATACGTAGATGATGTTTGCTGTGGAGGAAATCATGAATGTGTGACGTGATTCAGACGGAAAGAAGAACTAATTTTACTCGTTTCTTTAGTAAAGGGTTTTTGAAAACAAGATAAACATTTTTATCATCTCTATGGCTTGTTTGTTGTCCTCTAAGCAAAGACTCTTCGATGTTTAAGATATAGCTCCAGATATTAACTTACCGCTCTTTAATACATGCGTCACAGAATACGTGAGTTTCACACAAATTCTGATTTTGGAACGGGCTGAAGAGAGAAAGTGTGAGGTACTCTTTTCATGTTCATACTTGAAGTATTTCTTGTACGTTTTTCTCTTTCAAGGGTGTCTTTTTTTGTGTTTTTTCTTCAGTGGCCGGATTTGTTTGATGCTCACCTGTTCGACACAGGCAAGGAATGAATGACAAATTTTCTGATTAATGATGAATGACGATCGTTCTTATTAAAAAAAACTATGTATGTTGTCATACCTTTAGGTTCTTATATATTCCTGTGTCTTTCAGGTTTCTTTGTCACGCTTATGCAGCCCTCCGATCAGTGTCCTGTGTTTCCTTCAGTCCCATTATTAGCGTCTGAATTTTTTTTACTCCATTGGAGTGTACAAATTTCAAAACACCTCATTAAGCAACAATTACGTGTTTGGGGTAAAAATTTCACCTGCTAGATTTTTCTGACATTTTGATCCTCTCTGTTTTTTGATTTAGCTACAACCAGTTATGTTTCTTAATTATTTTCTTTTTTGCTTCTCCAGTTATTTCTTAGGAAGCTAAGAAAATAGTTCATGTTGCATTCATTGTTGGTTTGAATTGCTCTACCTACCAAATGAAAAAAAAATGAAAATTTGCATTGACAGAGATTTTGTCTCTGCATTCTCCAAAGGAAGAGTCTGAATGGGCCTCTCTTCCAACTACCACCACAATTCATATGCAATTCATTACACAACGTTTACATTAAATCTGTTTATACCCCACCGGTAGCGGTAGCTCAGTGCATCAACTGATGCCACTGCAGCGCCTCTGGCCGGGAGGTCCTAGGTTCCAGTCCTGACGGCGGCAGGATTTTCGACACTAGCTTTTCAGCTAGATCGAATTCAGTCGCTGTCTGGAGGAGAATTCTAGCGACCAGTTGCTCTGATCGGTAGTTTTCCGTGGTTTCTCCGATCAACACCAGGCGAATGCCGGAGCAGTATCTTACCAAACGGGCCACGGACCGCGCGCGATCTGTCCTTCCTCTTCCTTGTCCTATCTTCTCCCCTTACACACACACTTACACTAACATGCACTACACTACTCCATATTTCCGAAGACCGGTCGGGAGCTTAGAGCTTGTCCCGACTGGGGCGGTGCCCCGCTGGTGGGCGAGTCCTGGTTAGGGGAAACCCAACTAGCCGACGGTAGGTCGGCGCCGGATCTCGCCATGCGGCGGGGGAAGATCACCGCCATCTCCCGAGAAAAAAACATGCACTACACTAACGGGACTAATGACCGAAGCAGTTGACGCGCCCGGAAACACGAAAAATCAATGTTTATACCCGAATGCGCAAGGGCAAAGAAGAGCAATGTGGTTGGCTGAGTATCTCGTGTGTTTCTTTGTTCCATCTACAACTCAAAATACTATACTGTTTATGATCGGGTGAAGTGCGAATTAATTAATAATGTCCCGGGAGAGTTATCACTTATCTTTGCGAAGATAATTTTCACTTAAAGAAAATAATCGTTTATTGAAAATGTTTTTTCTCGAGGTTGGAACATCTCCATATTTTAGGATATTTTCTTGCAGTTTCAGCTCTATGCTGAAACCAAATGATGCGTTAGTTGTTGCTAGCGGGACAATGAATCTAGCTTTTCTCGAACCCATAGTTTTATACACTGGAAATTTTATACTGGCGTTACAAATTATATCTCTATGATATTTATTATTAACTCTGTCAGTGTGAAGAAACATGTCGTCGTGATTGCCCTCAAGGGGCCCTTACACGTTTGGGTTACGAGCCTTTTTTACCCAAACTGTTTTACCTAATGGGTAAACTCTAACGTCTGTGGCCAGCTACGGGTAAACCTGACGCAAGCGAATCTCGTCTCCCTGATTTTCGTCAGTGCTCTTGTGGTCGGCATATGCTGAATATCTTGAATGTGGAAGCCTGATGGCGTCTTCGGGGTACGATTAAATACGGCCGACGTAGATGGTACAGGGCATCAACTGATGCCTCTGCAGTGCCTCTGACCGGCAGGGCCTACGGTTCGAGTCCCGACGGTGGCAGGATTTTCAGCAATAGCTAATGAGCTGGGTGAATCCTGCCGCTGTCTGGAGGAGAATTTTAGCGGCCAGCTACTCTGATCGGTAATTTTCCGTGGTTTCTTCGATCAACACCAGGCAAATGCCGGAGCAGTACCCTAACAAACAGACCGCGCGTGATCTTTTCTTCCTATTACTTGTCCCATCCTCACCCGTCATGCAGGCTTACATTTGCAGGCACTACCATATGTCGGGAGACCAGTTGGGAGTTTAGAGGTAGTCCCGACTCGGGCCCGCTAAACGACGGTAGGTCAGCGCCGGATCTCACCTCCCAGTGGAAGGAAATTACCGCCACCTCTGGAGCGAAACCATATACTACACTTGCGTTACTAATGACCTTAGTAGTTGACGCGCCTGGAAACACAAATCAATCAATGATTTAAGCCAGAAATTCATAAACCCGGGTGAAGGGATTCGTACGCGTTGAAATTCCGTATTTTTCTCCCCCGTTTGCTCGTCACGTGTTGAATCGTACCCTGAAGTTGCTTATAAGCACCCAGTTTTGTGGGTCTGTGTTTCTCGCCTCTCGGTAGCCGTATCTGTGCCCCCCCCTCCAATCCCATCTCTTGCTGCCCTTCCATGCAAGTGTGCGCTGCCAGAACGAGAACACTCTACCACTGGAGAGCACCGTTCTCGGCACAGGCTTAAGAGCACAGACCTTCAGGATGTGGCCATCTAGGAATACGTATTCTGAAGAACATCAGGAGCCGACGGATTCCGTTCCAGAGATTTCTACAGACCGGGTTCTCGCCACAAACGCCTGCCTTTTTCTGAGTGGAAACAAACAGGTTCATCTGTCACAATTCCAGGCGTGTGGAGGCCTGTGTGGGCTCCTTGAATTCGACACGCATTTCGAGTATGTATCAAGGATGGCTTCAAAAAATATTTAAGGACGACTATTGTAAAAAATTAAAGAATTCATTTTTGGAGAATTTATTTACGGTAATAACCATTTAATTTATACATTATTTTCAATTTATTTAAATATAATTTGTGGGGTAAAAATTAATATAAATATTATATTTGACAATTGTTGAATAAAATATTTAAATAATATGTTGTATGCATTTCATCCTGAGGTCAGAGAATGTCTAGTATATTCATCAGGGGCTCTTATCCCTTTAGGGCTGTTCAAAGAGTTGTCTTTCTCGGAAGCTGAAGTAGTTGAAACAACTGGGTATATACGGGGAAAACCGGGTTGGATTTCCGGGTGGGGCAGTGAATTCTTTGTACGATCAAAATGTAATAATAATAACAATAATAATAATAATAATAATAATAATAATAATAATAATAAATGAATGAATGAAATAAACACTCTGAGAAATTGTTAATATTATTAGAATAAATGAAGCGTTCTTAAACTTGCACTAGCTTTAACGTGCGCTGAATGCGGTGCAATGCGCAGGCGGAGGGCTGGCGGCGGGGAAGAGCTGCTCCGAGGCGCTCGCGAGCCCCCGCAAGGGCTCCCCGCGGCGCGCGCCCAGCGACCCCCGCCACGACCAGCGCCCGGCCACCCCCGCCCCCGCCCCCGACGCCTGCTGGCTGCAGTCGGAGGTACGCCCCCCCCCCTGCACACTCACTCAGTCTTCAATTGAAGCACTCGCGGTAGCTGAACCCAACGCAATAAGCCTCCCCGCTGCTTCAAAGTCAGAATAATATCGCGATTTTGATCAAAGTGAGTATCATCGTGTCACTTCAAAAATGTGAACAATACCACACTTCGAGATATTGATGCATTGCGGCAGGCTTCCTGTGACTGTTGCCTTATATTTCAATCCACGAATCGTTGCTTGTTACTAGTGTCAAGAGCCACCTTGAACGTTCACAGCAGCGCGAAAGCGAGTCTTGGAATGCGTCAGTAGTAAAATGCTTCTTTTCACACACTGTGTGTAGCCAGAATTCATGTTTTGTGGGTTCTTAATGCCTAAAAATCTATTGACGGCAAAATGCTTATCTCTATATCCAAACGTCCGTAAGCCCCTAAGACAATATTTTTCCCCCGTGTAATAGAAAAAACTATTTGCAGAGCCAGATAAGTTACAGATTTTGGCTGCTTTTGGTCTGTTTTGAGAAGCAATCGGTCTACGGGCGCGACAACATACAGAACGATTCCTTGAACTATGTTTCCCATTGGGGACATGAAAACGTGCATAGATAGAGAAGCTCTATTTACATCCCGAAGCAAAAGAAGGGTGCATCTCACCATTTGCTCTGTAGATCAAGGGTAACTGATTGGTAAATCTGGCCAAGAAAGATTAGGCGCCTCACACTCGGCCGTAGCAAAGAAACACTGTTCCTTTACAAAGTGATGGCTCTGCGAGGATTGCAAGTCGCATATGACGAGATGACATTTTATTGTGAGTGGATTCAGCAATGAATAAGTAGTCTTAGATCTTTTTTTTTCAGCTTAGGTTTGAATTCATCTCTCGGGATACTTTAATACTCACAACCATAATAATCTAATACGGATATTAGATAATTCTCTCATATTTCAAGAAGCTGCATGATCAGAAAATAAAAAGTATGGATTGCCATATCTAGAGCACATATTGAAGGTCCCTTTTTCTTTGATGAAATGATTCTCGCAGACAGATACTGCTTCCACATTCTGAATTACTTCAGGAAATTGATGACAAAAGATGATACTTATGAATGTGTATGAAAAGTGAAAGGAAATGTCTACAAAGAGAGGCCAAAGACCTTAGAAAAATTGAAAGTATTAATATTGTTTTTTGATGTGTCCATATCCCAAGCAACTTTAAAAGTAGTTTTCGATGACTAACGTAAATAAGCGACTCTTTGAGTTCAAAATACTTGTAAATTGTTTGAACAAATAATGTAATCGGACAGTAAAAGAAAAGAAGTTATCAAATTATCATAACTAAATAAACTTAGTGAAAACTATATTTGTGAATAGAGATAAATGTTGCTCGTTGTGTGTATATAGTAAAATTCTTCTTATAAGTCGCATAGTCAGTCGTCTACAAGTTTTGGAAAATGTGTATTTTTCGCATAAATTTCGCAAGTACTCAGTTTGAAAAACTTATTTTATCAAAAACGGCTTCACACACTTTTCTTTATAATTGTTATATTTTATATACGCATATAAAAATGGAGCAGATCTCATTTTAGGTAAACTCTCTGCCATTTTGTTATATTTAAAAAAATTAACATTGCAAAACTACTACATTGATGACAGATGTTTTTTTCCTTAATGAAATTTGTTCTCAATATTAATTGTTAAACAAGGACGTGTCATTTTAAAACTATGAGTAGTTTTCCTGAGTAATTTTTGCTTGAAGTAAAGATAATTAGTAACAAATTTTCTCAAAAACAGCTCCAAATGTTTTCAGAATTTTTCCCCCTCTGATTGAAAGATACGGATTGATAAACAGCGCAGATATAATTTTGTTGAATCCATGAATTTTCGGAAATTGCGAAAGTCACCAATAATGCGAGAGTATGACTGTTGTAGCACCACTAATTGAAGAATAATCACACATCATTAGGTCGCATTTAAAATACTTTTGCCACTGAGTGCATTTTAAGAAAAGATTGCTGTCGTATTAACGTTATGTGACAAGTGAACGCTCCGCCGTATGTTTATAATCAAAAGACCAAAATTTCCAGTTTTCGAATATTTTGTTGTTTCGACGTCTCAGACCGGAGGCGGACATATGTTGAAATTTAGAAGGCCGAACTTTTCCGAACTGAGAGATCCGCATTCTGTGTGTCGCTTCTAAGCACAAATGCACATTATTGAACATATTTATCACAGACGTAAACACCTTTCTCCTGCAGAGAGGAAACGAAAATCAATGCGCTGTGGGTTCTTTCGCATTGGCAAGGGTCAAAACGTTTTCCCTTTTGCCCTTTCCTATGTGCTATGAAGACCGTTGTCAAGGAGACCTGCAAGGCTGCAAGGCTGGAAAACTCTGCACTTAGACCTTCCAAGTCGCAGTGTCACAACACCGGATTAGATGGAGACAGGGAAACGGAAGGCACTCTGGCCTCGGCGCCGTTGCCATGGAAGCACGACTTGAATGCGAGCAGTTCTAACGCTTTCCGCCCGCGTCACTATCTCGTCATGGCATCTCATCTCCCCCGCGGCCAAGCATCTCAGAATTTTGGGGCCATCGAAATCGGATAGATGAACACCAATAGGTATTTTATCTACATATGTGGAATTGCATTACATCGTATTAAATGAAATTGTTGACAACTTTAAAAAAGAGGAACTGATTTCGGTTCTATAAGGATGATGTAATAGTTCGTCATTGCTAAACAGTTGCAGGTGTTTCTTAACCCAAAAAGCAACAGTTCTTTGCCTGTGTACTCAAATGAAGAATAATTACGGATAAAATTATAATACGGATAAAATTACAAATAACATCAATTATGAGAAATATTATAAAAGGCTGGGGGTAAAATTGGTTCAATTAATTATTATTTGCGCAACTGCCACTAACAGCTATGAGTTGTTAGCAATTAATGTACCTGTCACTAAGTTATTAATTACGGTGGGTGCTACTACAATGCATACAAATGTATAATAAACACTAAAATAAATGCACAGATTTGTTGCAGTAGTCACGGTGATTTAAAGGCAGGAAAATGGTTTTTATTTTTATAACTGCAGCCCAGCTGGTGAAAAAATATGAAAAACTTTCACAACAATTTGTGTATTGAGAGAAACGTTTGATATTTTTTCTAGCCTATTCCGTGGTTTTAAGAAACAATGAAAATTATTTTTTGTTATTTTTTCCAAATATATTTTTATGTTTGAATTAGGACTAATAAAATATCAAAAAATATTTTTCTGATAGTATAAATTGTCTTCCTATTTATCATATTTTTCAGCCAGATAAAATAGTGTTATGTTGCCCTAAAAAAATAAAATTAAAAAAAACTTGTTTTTGGCTGTAGAGGGTGGTGGGCTGGGGCTAAGAAACCTTTCAAAAGTATTATTTTTATGTTAGAATTATAGTGTAACCACTCTCATGTCATTGGGTTGACGGGAACGTTTTACCATCTTGTCCGGGGATACCCTTTGTGTGAAAATCACTTACAATTAAATTAAAAAAGCTGTAGTATAATATTATACATCATCTTGTGTACCCCTCACATTTGTACCTTTTAGCAAAAACCACATTTCAATATCAGCAAGATTCAGAAGATTTTGGAAGGGAACATCTTAAGTGAGGCGCCCTTTACAATAGGCCATCTGAGAGAGCAAAAACATCAGGCAGATGTGACTAAGTGGATAATGCAACTTACATATTTTTTTCTATTCTGACGCCAATCTGTATTTTGTTCAAAATGGTTACATTTAACGTGAACACATGGAATCATATTCATTTTTATAATGTTTTATCCACAAGTTGAAAGCAGTTTCCAAGACCCTTGTGGTAAGCCTCTCGGGTGCCAGTGGTGGCAGTGCAGGGCCACCGCAACAGAGAGACGTAGCGACATGGAAGGTGCACGGGCTCGGGAGCCCGAGATGGTTATTAAATAGCGAACGTTGGGGGCGAAGATTGTCACGCCTTCCGCCATCCCCCGCCGTCTCTCGTCGCATCTCATCAGGCGGCGCGGGGGCGGTGCGTCGACGCGTTTGCGCTTCCGGCGAGGCGCCCGCCGCGGCTCGAGCAGCCGGAAGCGCCGGCCTCATTTAGAAGCCGCGCCCCCGCGCCGAAAGCGAAGTTGAACAACCTCCGCTCGGCGCCTCCTGCTCCCCGCGGCGGGGGTGGGGGCGGGGGCGGCAGAGCGCAGCGGCGCCGACGAGGAACCGCAAAGGCGTGGGCGGAACCGAACCGGTTCGCCCCTCCCCCCCGGTCGCGCACGCGCCCTGCCCGCCGCCGCCGCCACAGGCTCTTGGTTTTCCGCCTCCGGGGGAAATAATTGTTTCTGCACAGATTTTCGTTTTTTATTAGTTTTAGATCGCTGCTGCGACCTGTTAGCACTGTAGGGTCTCTGTCTGGGTGAACCTATGGTTCGAGTCCTGTCAGCGGATTTTCGACGTTAGCAAGATAATAGGTCGAATTCAGCCGCTGTCTGGAGGAGAATTGTAGCGGCCGACCGCTACGGTCGGAGGTTTTCCGTATCTTCCCCGATGAATACTGGGCCAGTCGAATGCTTGATAAGTACCTTGTCGAACGGATCACGGACAACGCATGTTTTTGTCTTTCCTCATCCTTGTCCCGTTCTCTCTCCTTACACCCACCCACCCACTTTAATATATTGTGCTACCACCCAAGTCGGGGGCCAGTCGTGATCTTGAAGCGTGTTCTGGCCGGGATGGTGCTCCTCTGAGTGGACATACCAGGAGAGGGAGCTTCCCACAAGCCCAACGTGTACAATGGCACTGGATCCACGTTTCAGCTGGGAAAGAACACCGCCACCTCCAGGGTTATAAAATACACTCTCTTAAGCGACTAAAGATAATAGCAATTCACGTGCCTGTAAACAAAAGCATCGCTGTTCCCTTTGTAAGGCCTTTGTGGCTTCCCTCCTCAAACGCCTCCCTTCTCTACGGTATCCGAAACATTTTCAATGACTTTCTTGATGGGTGGGTGATATCCCTCACCTCGATCCCGATGTCCCTTACGCCCATCTCAGCAAGTTTTCTATTTCATTATTCGCTGAGGTACCCCGTGGGTCCATCTCAAATCTTACCAGCTGGGAGGGAAGGAGGATGAAGCGAATGAAGAGACAAGGACTAGAGGGAAAGGATGTTGAGACCCCTTCCTTCATCTTCAGCATCACGCTTCTCCGGAGAATCGGAAATGGAAACTTTTTGTATATATTTGTGGCAAATGGCATCATTTAATTTGTTCCCCCATATAAACCATCACTAAACGTTACAAAGGTATAGTTATGTGACTATTTGAAATTTACAATAAGGGAATACATATTAATAAAGTATCAAATCTCTGTACTTGGTTAGAAACAATGCATTGAGAATATAGTTCTAGAGGCAGGTACTTATCAGCATTCTCTTGCTTTTCTATTGCTTTTTTCTCTCTTTTCAACCCATATTACGTAAAAAAATCATTTTTACTTTCTCGTATACATACGTATATACGGAGGTACGTACAAGTCTTTCTCTATACATAGTATAGAGAAAGTCAGGTAATGTTGCAGAAAATCGATTTCGAGATTTCAACGGAAATACACGTTTCGGGGTCCCCTGATACCGAAAACGTGTTTTTTTTTTTGTTTTTTTTTTTTCTCTCCAAAACGTCCGTCTGCCCGTCTGTCTGTCCGTGCGTCCATCTATTAACACTGCTAGCACCTAAACCGCACGTACGATCTTTTTCAAATTGAAGAAACCCTGTCCATCGGGCTCTATTTGAAGCTTTGATAATTTGAAAAACGTTCTTTAAAATATTGGAGCCCCCCGCACATTTTTAACATTTTCTCAGAAAAGCTCAAATGTTTTCTTTAAATTTCTTGTAAGAATAGAGTAAATACACTTACAAAAGTGCATAGGCCCGACTTTCACGTTTTACTCTGAATTATCGAAAATTGCGAAAGTTTGAATTATTTCCGCGTCTTCCTGCAACGACAGAATTAAAGGTTAGAGATTTTTCCTTCAAATGAAATTTTTTGCTCATTATCACTTCTTTTAATAAGGTCATGCATTTGTTTTGAAAATTGGAATAATTATCGTGCAATATTTGCAATTTTAAAAAAGTACAAATACATGAAAAAAGGCTCTCAATTTTTTCTTTGGATTTTTCGTGGTGGCACTGCCAATCAAACCTTATTCGATGACAGAAACGCGATATTGCTCTATTCTTTTGTTTTTTCAAAAATTACAAAAGAAAATTTTTTGTAATTTGTGATTTGTCTCTCACGTCGCTCATATTAACATTAGCGGTAATTTGTTCGCATTATTGTATTTATGTGTACATATCACTTAAATAATGTCAAGTTAAATTTCTCTAAAGTTCAAAATTCTTTTGTGAAAATGAACTAAAAATTCCACTTTTTCAGAAAAGCTCAATTGCCATTTTCTCAAAAACGACAACAATTTTTTTCTTCAAACTTTTCCAACGGATAGTGCTAATTGCACTCTTTCATATGACGGAAAGTTAATTTTGGTATATTTATTTTTTTCAAAAATTACACAAATGCATTTTTTAACCTCTCTTATGCTGGTAATATGCACATATCCAGTAATTTGCATACATTATTTCATTTCTGAGTGAATATGCTGCAAATGACTTTCAAATGAAGTTTTCGAAAACGCAATAGATTCCTGTGAAAAGAGTTTCAAATTTTGCATTTACAGTAATTCTTAAACGTCATTTCTTAAACACGGCTCTACGTTTTTCAATTAAAATTGCCATTTAGGACGACATTTTTCTCTTCTTTAATTTTCTTAAAGTAATATTTCGGTTCTTCAATTAGGAAACCGAAAAATTGAGAAAATGTAAAAAAAAATGTACTTTGGGCGACGATGGCAGCTATCGAGAGAATGGAGCAAGACCTTAAATCTAGTCCACACCAAGGAAATTAGAAAAAATTGCTACGAGAATGCCTCTGCCATTCTGTAGCACCTCTAGTTATTTTCATTTTTCGGAATATTGCCTCGAAAATTCAAAAGTTTGTTTTATTATAACTTTCTACATGCCACTTCGAGCAAATTTTGTAATTTTCAATATGTTGTAACTCTGTAATAAATGATTTTCAGTCCCATGTTCATATGAACTTTTTTACGCTTTTGATGTGAAATGTGTGTCCCCGAAGTATTGGACACCAACAATGTTACACTCTGTGTAATTAATTACATTTGCCCAAGTAAAAATTGTTTATCTATATACTGTCAAAAACATTAGTAGTAACGTTTAAACTTTCTTACGAGACATATTGAAGAAATATATACCATAATATATACTACTACTATTATATTAATAATAATGTCTAAATACTCATCTTTACTCCTTTAATGTATGAGAGTACTACTATAATGTTTACTGTATAGTTTATGTAGTGAAATATGTTATCTTTCTCAAAGTAGGTCGACGAACATATTTTCCTGGAGTAATATGATGAGTTTCTTTCACATAAGGTACCATACTGATTTGCCAGATCTATGGTGTTTTGTGAAGAAAGGTTGAAGAAAAAAACGAAAATCTGTTATTTCCATAATTAAAACATTGTTGAACATTTAACGGCAGTGGTATTAATAAAATTGTAATTATCTTCTCGTTCTGGTGAGATAAAACTGAGACCTGTAATTGATTTGCAAAGTAGGACTGCGTTTGTTTAAATGAGAACGTTAAGATCTTGCGCGTTCTCGGCAACGGCGCAGTCACCGAGGCAGAGAGGAGCCGTAATGGCGTGATCAGACTTGAATGTTGATTATTGCATCCTGGCGCTACCATTAAGCAAAGGCGCGCTGCGTTACGGAATTGTGCATTAATCTCAAGCTTCCTTTGTTAATAAAAGCCATTAAAAATGATACAGTGGTTGTATCTATGTAGCTTACACTTGCCTTTTGTTAGCCTAATTATGTCCGTTTTTATAACCCAACCTTCTTGCAAGTCATGCATTTTACAAGATGCCTTTACTTGAGAATAGATAAAGACCCTAATTTGGTATCTTCAACACTCTGTATGTTAGGTGTGGTAGTTGCAAGTAGGGCATGTAGAAGATTTTCAGGTTTTCTTTCTTGGAAAGAGAAATGCGCATAATGGTGTTCTTGAATTTCTATGTGATACTTCCTTTCTGATTTTGTATGTAGGTGAAGTAAAATACGATTCAACCAAATGTCATTTCTTGCTCCAAAAGATGAGAGTATATTTTCTGTAAATAACAAAAAATTATTGCTATTCGAAAAATGTTTTCGATCATCGTATCAGACACTAATTACTAATTGGGAGAGTATTTTTATTCTTTGATTTAGCTGCAACTTCTGGATTTGATAAATTAAAGATATATAAGACTAGCACTTGCTACCCAAATTAAACATTGAAAAGGAAATGTAGTTTTGGGAGAAAATGACGGAAATCTTGTAAATTAACTGTAATTCCGGACCTTCTGAAATGCATTGGTGCTTAATTGGTAAATGGCGCTCTTAAACGTTCGATTTAATTCTAAGAAATGAATCATGAATGCAAAGAAAATATTGATAATAACCTAAAATTATATAAAAAACGTATACCTCATTACCTTTGCAAATCAAAGGTTTTGAGGTTTAGTTAATATCAATGCCACGACCAATTCTGAGAAATAATAAAAAACGTGCAATACTCCTGGATCTAGTACTAGTTATCGAAAACGAACAATCAGTGCACTCTACGCGAAAAAAAAACTTGTCTAAATATTAGTTTCTACTGATTGACATAATCGTTGTTTAGCATGAGTATTTATTCGAAAATCCACCTCCTGCTGGAATTGGAGGTGGGTCATTGCGATCTACAAAGATACTGTAACATGTAACGATGTTTGCAGTTCAAAATAGAGCAATAAACTAGCGTACCCGTGCGAGAACTCTCGCATGTTAAACATCACCATCCTCCCTATTTTGCCATGATAATCCAGCGATATGTCTTTTTCTTCAAGTCACTCTTATTCTCCGTCTTTTATTCCATATGTCGCCTTGTAATTGATGACAATACAATACACCCTTTTCAATACAAGCTATTTTTACTTAAAAGTTATTACCGAACAGAGAGGAACACCCGTGCAATTCAATCGTGTAGAATATAAAGTAATTAGTTGAATTTCACATACAATTGCAGGTTTTACAGGCGCTGAACAGGTGGGATAGAATCGATGAGCGTCGGACCAGCAAGATTGTAATAGAATGTTCAAGAAGATGCCATCCTATGGATTATAGTGTGAGGGAGACCTTCGGCCAGAATATTTTATTTTTAAGGCCCTAAAACGCTTCGTTTACGAGTTAGTTAACGATATAGATTCAAAAGTTCGGCTGAGTATTGTGGGTTGCATTTTACATGTATATTTAGATGCGTTATTTTAAACAAATACCTCATATTTTTAAAGTTAAAGTGCAATTCGTCACCTCTCCGTGAAATTCTCGTTCTTTAGAGACCTCATTTATTAAGATTGGTTGTGTGTGAGAGCCGCAAAAGGAATGCCTAGTACTGAAATAACAGAGGAAACGAGCATCAACTGATGTCACTGCAGCGCCTCTGACCGGGAGGTCCTAGTTTCGAGTCCTGACGGCGGCACGATTTTCGACACTAGCTATTCAGCTAGGTCGAATTCAGTCGCTGTCTGGAGGAGAATTCTAGCGGCCGTCTGCTCTCATCGGTAGTTTTCCGTGGTTTCTCCGATCAACACCAGGCGAATGCCGGAGCAGTACCCTACCAAACGGGCCACGGAACGCGCGCTATCTGTCCTTCGCATTCCTTGTCCTATCCTTTCCCCTTACACACACACACACACACACACACACACACACACTTATACTAACATGCACTACACTACCACATTTTCCGGGAGGCCGGTCGGGAGCTTACAACTAGTCCCGGCTGGGGCGATGCCCCGCTGGTGGGAGAGTCCTGGTTCGGGGAAAACCCCACTAGCCGACGGTAGGTCGCCGCCGGATCTCGCCATTCAGCGGGGGAAGATCACCGCCATCTCCCGAGAAAATACATGCCCTACGCTAACGGGACTAATGACCAGAGCAGTTGACGCGCCCGGAAACACGAAAAATCAATCAATCAATCGAGGAAACGATAATACGCAGCAGATTCCCAACCCGCACGAAGCCTCTCGTATTGAGGCTCGTTGGAAGTTGGACTAGGTGTCCCAGTTGACGCGTGGGGAACGCGCTGTGGGGCGTCGGAAAGGCACATGTTGTCGCACGCTGCCAGCGCCCTAACCAGACGCAATGGATCCCCGCGCGATACGCTCCGCGCTGCCACGCGATACTCGCAGCGTGCGAGAGGCCAGGCGGCTGCGGCGACGAGCCCGCCGTCCACGCCAGCTCGGGAGTCGCGATTGCGTTCAGATGTAGAGGACGTTAGGGCCATATACAACACCGTATTTATTTGTTAGCATTGACTTGTAATCGAACTGTTTAGAGCAAGGAATACGAAGAAAAAAAACCAAACTTCAACTTGTTTCAATTAAATATTTGTTTCGAAAATTTAAAAACATTCTTAAGAGCCATCATTTTAATTTGTTTTTAACGTTGCAGTTTGAGGGTAATATGAAACAGTCGGGTAATATGGAATAGGAATGTCAAAATAACGAAAATGAAATAAGGTTGATAAAGAATTATGTAATGGTAATCTGACATTATAAAAAACATTTCATGCGTTTTTAAAAGTTAACTTGCTAAAATCACACATGAAATCTTCCTGTTCTGCTCCAGAACTTTATCACTGTTCCACTTGGAAGCAGCTCTTGACTGACGAATGAGCTCGGACTTCCATACTACCCGTACGTCCTCTCGAGTACGCTGCCTCTGCTTCTGATATAAAGATAAATCGTCTCTTTTTAAGTGAATTCCAAGATATCGTAAATATACTAATTATCGAAAATTCGAATTAACAAAAAAGCTCATTTTCTACACAATGTTGAGTGAAATAAGTTCATTATTACTAAGTAATGAGTTTTCAGTGACCTTTTCCGTTGTAAATGTGTGATATTTTACTTACAGTTCCATTTCACACTTCCTGAAATTATTTTTAAAAATTCCCAAAGTAAACTTATGATAGACAAAAACTGTGACCTCTATTTCTTATGGATCTTTGATATGTTAGTTCTACAGTGAAGCACACACTATCCTCATAAATAATCTCTTCACATGATTTTTTCCTGCAATTCCTTCCTACACAACAGTTGGGAACTTCTTAAAGTTTACGAAGGTCTGTCTTTGAATTCTAAGGATTATAAAACGTAGTCTTTGAATTATCCGAAGTAACTTTCAAAAATAGGTGTATTTGTATCGTTGGTTTACAGTGAAACATCACTGGTACTGAATTCGTGTCAACATCGTTCAATAATTCGAATTATCCCAAGATGAATTACGAGTAAAGCGACCAGAGCCCATTGGATTGTGTATTCAATACTAAAATTCCTACATTTGTATAATTCGTGTTAAAATTGGCAAAACTCATGTACTTACAATTTGGTAATGTTTATATATTTATAGTTTCTTGCTAAATGTAATATTATAATTAGTACGTATGTGTATTAAAACAGACCGACAATAAATAAATACTATTTAAATTGTGCAATTTTTAAAACTTTCAAAAAGAGGTTAGGATCTGTCGACACACGGGCCTTTAGTTAGGTAATTTTACTGAATACCAAATCAATTAGACTGATGTATTAGAATAAAACGTCGGGAAATACATCAAATTGAATCATTCATTGATTTCATATTCAAATTTTGAATGTTCACTAAGATGTACTTTGAATACGAGGGTCTTGAAATCTATACCAGGTATGGTAAAAGGAATACTGTGCAAACGATACTGATGAAGATGACGGAAAGATGACAGAACAATGGTGGAATGATAAGAAAGGAAGAAAGAGAGAAACCAGAAAAAAACTCTCACAAACTCATTTAACTTCCACAAATTCCAAATGAATCGACTGGACTTCCATTGGTTCTCCACTCTGCTATCACCCGTCATCTTTCCCTTCCCTCTGTATTAACCTCATAACTCTGCTGTCTCAGCCTCTCCCGTTGTTGATACATTATTCTACCCCAGTCGTTTTCACTACAGACGCGTCTGTTCCATCCACTGCTGCCTCCTCCGCGAGAAACGTAGCCCCCTCATTATTTCCGCCTGTCCCACTCGCGAATTTGCCTCTTCTGCTGCCGTTCTCGCCACTGCCATCATCGTCAGACAACGCTGCTGCACCGATGCTTTTGGCTGCTTGCGTACGTTTCAGCCTTCCTCCGCACCCAGAGCGATGAACGGAATTTTCTTTCGAGAGCAGCTCAACAAAGACGTCGACCTTCGTCAGGCCCTCCTAAGACACATTTATTCTGTTATAACAATAATAATAATTAATATAATAATAATAATAATAATCTCCATCCAAATTGTTTCAGATTTACAATAAATGATTTAATTAATTTTGCGCTTGTAATTACGACTCACATGAAAACTCCAAACAACCATCAAACAATATTTGACCATTTTGTGGTAACTTTCGAGTTCGGTATTACAAAATAAGCTAAATGTCAGAGTTCTTGTTATTTTATTTTGCTATTTTATCTAATACGAACACGAATGCTTATTACTGCGTCCCTCTTCATGGACTGAATTATTTGGCATTTTTGAATTATATATCATTTGGGCGTCATACACTTCCAACTATTTTGACTGCCAATTTTTCCTGCCAGGGTACCGACATAATAACTGTCAATCATAATAACTGTCAATCATATCTCGCCAGCTGTCCTGACCGATTATGGGATCTGATTAGGAGTGGAATTTTCTGAGGATTTAATTTTGCCGGGCATTTCGCCACGTTTCTACTACATGCTACAAACATGACATGACACACTGAAAATGTTCTGTCTTTCTAAAATTCTACTTTTTCTAGCCGAGTTTGAACTCGCGAAGTTGTGTTTATGAACCCAGTAATCTGGCGCTGGCTGACCCTGGAACTGGTTTGTTATGGCTTAACATTTACCCCCCTATTTTGTAACAAAGGTAGCAGTGACACTCCGCTGCACCCCTCGCTCCCCTTGAAGCACCCAGTGTTCCAGACTTAACTGACAGGAACCGCACTTCGTCATATTTTAAAGAACGTTGGTGACAATTATTTCGCTGAGGGATGAGAATATCCTGTATATAGTTCACTTAAACGATAGTATGTAAATGTCAAGTAGTTTTATTTAACAGTCGCGCCGTCAGTCAACTTGACAGTGAACACATCCTACACTATTAGGCATGATTATTTTATTCCATCACTTCATTCAGAAAGCCACAGCAATCTCCAAGAGCTCTTAGCGATGTTGCTGTCCGCTCCCCTACCACCGCTGCTCAAACCTATTATGCGAATGGCTCCAGGTTCGTCTGTCTCTGTCCTTGGGTTCAGTTCCCCCGCTTGCCGGAATTATCATAGCTGTCGCTGGCACCTGCCATTAAACGCGCTCACCGTTCCGAGGGCGTCTTTACTGTTCCTTCCCCCGCTCTTGGCTCGCGACGCACAGTGGGCCCAAAGGCGATGACGGCTGCGATCGGCTTGCTGAGAGGATAAAGAAAAATGAACACAGAACGGAAATGCAGAGTTTTTATCTACTTACGTTAATGTTTAGGAAACGTTTCTTTTTGTGTATTCGTATTTATTTGCATTTATAGCAATATATCCCGTTCACACACTTAATGAAGTATATTGCGGAAGTTTTACCTGTGTTCACTTCATCCTTTCTTACACTTTCCAAATAAATGCAATTTTACTTTTAAGAAGATAGGGTATCATAGTTCCACGAGCTGACCATATCTATATTTCAAATAGGCATTGTTTTATATTTCCTGTTGAGATCTTCTTGAATATCTCCAATATTGACCAAACTCCAGGTTTACAATGCGAAGTAATAAACAAACAGGCAACATTAACTAGGTTTCTTGGGAACTCTGACACTTGGAAAAAATGGTATTGATTAATGATGAAATACTTATTAGGAGAATAAAAAAAGCGCTGGCATTTCAATGCAAATATTGCCAGGTCGATTCGACATGACAATGAAATACAAATTTCTTGAACATTCAGTGAAAAATAAAATTTGTTCGAGAATGAAGAACAGATTTTAATGATTTGGATCAAAAATCATCCCTTTCGTTCTTGGTCGTAAAACTTAACTTCTATTGTTGTTGATATTATTATTATTATTATTATTATTATTATTATTATTATTAATAATAATAACAATAATAATATATCAATTAACTTATTTAGCAACTCACGTGACTCAGAATATTTTAATGGACAATCTGATTTTTATTAGTATTTATGCAGTTAATTTATACCGAATACCAGAATTAGATTTTCAATTTATATTGAAATACCCATATATGCGTATTTCCAAAATGTCGTCTCGCGTCCCTTGTAACGAAGGTAATTAGTTTTGAATGCCTCAGCTATCCTAGTTGTCCATTATTTTTTTTCTATAATTCTTTCTGAATATTCTAGGAGGACTCGGCTAAAAATAGTGCCAGTAGATTTATCGTGAGAAATCGAATTTGATGACATCTGTAGATGCCTTAACATCCCCTCCCCAATCGAGATTTAGGTGCTTAAAACCCAATTTGTTTCGAGAATTCTCTTCAGAATATCGTGGAAGGACCCGGCGAAAATGGTCATTTCCTCACCAACAGACCTAGGTGCTTTGAATGGCATCTCAGTTGTCCCGGGCGGTGTACTGCAAGAAGTCTTAGCATAAGGGGTAGGGTTACCCGATTCGCAGGTTACCCGATTGCTAAATGAAGGAGTAATTTCTAATATAATCATAATCCACTGTCATCCAGTATTGAGATACAGGTCATTCAATGTGTGGCGAGCATAAGCAAATAAATGAAGAGACAAGAAAATCATTTCGGTGTTATCTTTAATCGATTAGTGATTCCGGACACGTCAATTGTTGAGGTGGTTAGTTCCGTAAGTGTAGCGCATGTTTTATTGCGGGCGGTGGCGGTGATCTCCCGCTGAATGGCGAGAGCCGTCGCCGACCTTCCCGTTGGCTAGCGGGGTGCTCCTAACCTGGTATCTCCCTCCAGCAGGGCACTGTGGTAGTGTAGTGCATCTAAGTGTAAATGTCAAAGTGAAGGTAGGACAATGATGAGGAAGGAATGATCGCGCACGGTCTATGGCCCGTTTGTTAAAGTACTGCTCCGGCATTCGCCTGGTGTTGATCGGAGAAACTACTGATCCGAGCAGCCGGCCTCTAGAATTCTCCAAACAGCGCCTGATATCGATTTTTCTATCTTGCGAGGGTCGAAAATCCCGCCATCGTTGGGCCTCGAACCCTAGGACCTAGGCACTCCAGTCACATCAAGTGATTTAGGTGTTATCCTGCCATACGTTGAGAAAAGGGAAATGTGCAGGAGTGACTGAAACTGGGTTTGCTGAGAGAAACCCGTGGTGCGGGCAAGTTGAGGACGTGAGGACTGTGGCTTGCGATGAGGTGGCCGCCGCCGCGTGCCACTTGGCGCCGCCCCGCGCGCGTGTCCAATTAGCACAGATGCGCCGCGCGTCGCCTCCCCCGCCCGCCGCTCACGGAGGCGCTGGACTCAGCCGGAAAGGCGCTCTCCTTATTCAACTTTACGACTGCACTTGCAAATTTAAACAAAAAGTCGCTGGGTGGTTTTTATAGACTTCCTTTCCGCTGTTTAATGTTTACCCTTATATACAAAATTTCCACTCTCTACATTAATATCTGCCAAAGATCTTAGCGTCCGGCTTGCTGGGTCAATGGGTCACGATATATTATAATCCTTATTACCTCTATAATGGATTATAGGATCCGCCGACTATACAGCGCAACTGGGAATCTGAAATAGAATGATTCTATTCCTAGTTCATTTCTGTTTGGATTGACTAAATGAAAGATCACTTTCTTTTCTAAAGAACAAAATTCAACAAAGTTTATTTTTACGCTTTTAGCAAACAATTTAGTGAACTTACAATTTTTAGGCCTTTGATCAAGATATCTTTCAATTTACAATTTATACCGCGGTTAACTTATCTTTTCTTCGTTGATGTCCCTCGTAGACTTCTCAGTCGAAATATCTTGCGAGCTTGCCGTAGTCCAAAGTTCCACGAAATCCTCTTCTGCCCCTATCCAAGCTGGTCTCAAACTATCAAAATTATCAGTCCCGATTACGTCCTATGACATAGTCCCGAACTCGATTACCACTCCCGACAAAGTTCCAATTTATACATCAATATTGCTTCCACATGAAAATATCTGCAATATCATTCACTGTCCTTAAAATTTCACTGATAACCCAATTTTCACGAACCTACGATCAGTTCAGAAGCGCGTTGCCGAGCAGAATGAAATCTTCCTGATGATTCATCCCTCGAAGACTTCGTATTAAACTACCTTCATTTTTTTCATAACATTTGACCGTCCTTCTCTCACCCAGCCAATCCATACGTTTGTTATATTTTGGTGTAGCTGACCTTTTGATCGTCTAAACTTCTTCGCCCAATCCCAAATTTTCTACTTTCGGCACCAAGCCATCTCTTAATGCATTTAGAAAAAAACTACATTGTTTATTCACGGTCGTTGCTAAGCTCTAGCTCTCGTGATATTTCGTAATGCATGTTCCACCATATTGTCTACAAATAAATGTTAGTTTATTTTAACGTGACATATCGGTATGTCACAATATATATATATAACACCGTGTGTGCGTGTGTGCGTGTGTGTGTCGGCAGGTTCTAATGCTGGCCATTCCGAAGCGATCATTCAGAAAACTAATATTAGAGTTCTAATATCGTTCATTGTTACTCATTTTCTTTTCGCTCTATTTTCTCTTTTTTTCCCTCCTTCTTCCCCCTCCCCATTTCGAGGTTTTGGCTGGAGAGTGAATGATATCAGAAATTCAAAGAACCCTTGTGAATCTAAGAAATGTTTTGGGGCTGTTTGGTTTTCCAAATGATTTTCTTGTTTTCTTTGCTACAGAGGGGCGATTAAAATAAAAACAGGTTGGTAAGGACGATATTAACTTGCATTACTGCTTCAGTGGCAACAATATTTCACGAACATTTCTTTATGTTGAATACTTTGTGAATGTTTAGTTGTACTTTGTGTTAAGTTAACTTTCTGAGTTTACAATGAGATATGACCGCCAAAAAGAGATTCTGTCTGTGAAATTCATCTCTCTGAAATTCGAGCTCCTATATGATTCCTCTCGGTCTTCAAAGTAAGCCAAAATATTTATTAAATCACGCTTCCACTGTATATGTATCGTTTAACCAAATTCACGCATGGATTGTTTATCTAAAAACTCATTCTAGTTAATTGCGTTTTTGTTTCTATATTTCTACAATTCCTAGGCACTGCTTTACAGGATACCAAGGAATCTTAGTTTGTATTAACTCAATTTGATATTGTTTTGTGACAAAGATAATACATTTGAGACAATGTGTTTAAGAGTTGACAAGCTTTAAACATTAGAGGCTAATGTTAAGCTAATAGACAAGGTAATCGCTAACTTTCTAGTAATCTAACATATTTCAGAAAATCAGTTGTTTTATACGCAATTGTAATCAGGTCTGGAAATTAATATGATTGCAGGAGTGGTTAAGTCATTTGTAAGGCAAGGGAAACTTTGTTTGGGTAAATTGTCTAAACATCAGAAGACATCTGATTAAATAATAACACTATATCATGATAGATATCCTTTAAAAATCAATCAAAACTTTACGACATCGAAAAGTACACTTTTTGATTGATCAACGATAATAAATAATTTTCTCTCATTTCTTTTCTTTCCATTTTTTCTGTCAGGATAAGTGTATCATGTTGATTTTTTTGAATTACGATATAATTTAAAATGTCTAGGAACTGATATGATCACATTAGAAACGACTTCATTGCTATATGAGTTGTAAGCAGAGCAACGCTATTTACTTTATAGAATATAAGACAAAGCGATAATAATTCGATTAATTTGAGAGTTGAAAATTGGTTATAACCACAAATTTTATTGTAGCTTCAATGTCTAGTGACACATACTTTTTTGTCACACAAATGTCTTCGCAGAAAAAAGTCTGCCTCAGATTAAATCCCTTTCTTATTCACTAGGCTGCGTCATATCCGCTACAAAAACATTAATTCTTTCTTGGTTGACATACGTTCTACAGGACGTCTGTAAAGTAAGCCAGATGATTCTGCTTCCGTTCAATGTGTGTTTACAAGTTCAACGTCCTAAATAATCTGCTCAGTTTCAACGAGTGACAAAAAACACATCTTCGCTGCATGTGCCATTTTCTTGTACAATGGAGAGAACTAAAAAAAACAAGTTATGAAAAATGTATTATAATTTTTTATACGTTTATTACAATTGGATCGTAGTTTTCTCTGGTTGAACATGTTCTGCTTGTCCTATCATTCTGGAGCTCCAAGATTAATTTCGTATTAAATGACTAACAGGTTAAAATTAGAGACACACGGTTAAAATTCTATAAGACAATGGCAATACCAACCCTGCTATATGGTAGAGAATGCTGGGTTTTGAAACAAAGAGAAATGAGCAGAATAGAGGCTTCAGATATGAAGTTTCTGAGGGCAGTAAAAGGTTGAACGAAAACTGACCACGAAAGAAACCAAGATATCCGAAACGAACTAAAATTTGTATCAGTTCTCGATCAAATCCAAAAGTATAAAAGAAATTGGACCCAACATCTAAATAGAATGAAAGTGCAGTGACTTCCTCAAAAGGCATGGAAATATCGACTCATTGGAAAACAAGATCAAGGGAGACCAAGAAAACAGTGGACCATCGAATCGGGTTAGGCCTAGACCAGGCCGTTAGGCCTTGACCGTGAAGATCACGATGATGATGATGATGATGATGACTAGCGAATTTGCAGCTTCTGTTTGGATTGCTAAAAAAGTTTCTGGTCTTCTTTACTACCAATCCTAAGAATTTCATTAATGAGTGTTCTAAAAGTTCGTAATTTCTTCTTCCCAACTAAATTTTGTCCAAATGTGTTGAAAATACATCTTGTTACGATGTGTAAAATATGAAAAACACGGACGGGGAAGAGATTATATCAATCTTTATTTAGTGAAATCGAAGAGATACATACTTATAAATTCAGAACTTAGAAGCAAAATGATTCAAATAATAGATGATGACAAAGAAACCACCACGTGATCTCGTGCGTAGGAAAGGGGAGCTCAAACCTATTCCCATACTACTCCTCTACTTCGCTTACTGTAAAAAGTAAGTATGATACTCGTAAATAAAACAGATCACTGAAGACCCACAAACAATTCAACATTATTCAAGAATTTTAAGTGAAAATTTTAATGAAAATGCACATGGGAGAAACGCGAGATTATGTCAGCGGAGACACAACTGCAATGCAAGAGACGGGTTTTTAAATGTTAAAAAGCATTCGAAGCTGACAAAATTCCGTAATATCCTGAGTCGTGAAACGTAACCTCAAATATATTTTTAACAAGTTGTTTTCCGTGTGTTGACGATCGGTTGGTAGGGTCAATGGCCCTCCACTTCCCATGGCGGAAGGGCCTGCCACTTCCTCCGCCCATGGGGCGCTCCACCTTCGCGACCCCACGCGTGTGCTCGCGGCGGAAGCGGCTCTAATGGCGGGTTGGGGGCCTTTCCGGGTTCCCAGCGTGGCTCAGCCCACACGCGGTGCGCGTCCAGCAATTTGGGGCCACTGGTTGGCGGACAGGTGGAGTCGTTCCCCCAGTTCGTGACCGTCTCTCTGGCCCCGATTGTATTTGCAGTAGTTCTGCTGTTTTGGAAGGTTTCTTTTCATATAGACAGAGTTGTCATTGCTGAACTGGGAAGTATAAAGTCGTGAGTGGAAAAAAAAATGAACCTTCGACTAGCTGTGTGTTAACAATGGTGAAACATTCTTAACACATTTCACTACTATTTACAAATATCAAATTGCATATAAATTAGTGAATAATTCCTGATAAATATATTTTGCTTCCAAATACTTTTAGTAAAATATATTTATTCTGGAAAGTTGAAAAGTAACTTGTTTTCCAGAACATTCCAGAAGAAAAATCACGCATGATCACATCACACGAAGAAAATATGGACAACGTTTGTGAATGTTAACTATTTTGGTCTTTTTATAAATCCATTGAAGGAGAGAACAAGCCTTCTAATAACACTTTTTTAAAAATAAAATAGTACACAGATTTAATGTACAAAACGTGTGAAATCACTCTAAGTTATTCAATTTTTGAATAATACAAACATTGGAATTGTTTTTCTAACTTTCGTATCCCCTGTTGCTCCACGACGTGAGGAAGAAAGCCAATGTAGTTGCAGTGTGCGAGAGATCTTTACACACGTCAACTCACCTTCACTATTGTCCCTTAAGACGCTCCCAAAACGCGCATGCCGCGCTTGTGCGAATCGGCAGAACTTTTAGTTCATTAGCAGATCATTTAAATTTCGTCACGTCTCGAATTTTCATTTATCCTTCCTTTTCTAAATTCATTTGGCATTTGACAACGCGGCATGTCGAAACACTAGGTATCTCGATTCTTCTGTTCCGTTTCACACTGGAGATACCGACGTTCCACCGAATTGTTCGAGAGATCCAAGTTGGATCGAGGTGATCCGCTGATAAGCCTGTTGGGGCGCGCGAGGGCGTTGCCAGTGGGAATGCGTGATCGCCCAATTAGCATGGGCGCGCCGTCGGCCGCGGCGTCCTCGGGGAAGCCATTAATTAGCGCGTCCGCTTTCTTCCTCCAGCCGGTCTCTGCTCCCCGCGAACATCAGGGCGGAACGGAATTAGCACAATCCATACGTAATAATCGAGACTGGAATTCTTTTTTAAAATTTGTTTCTCTGAAACAGAGTATGTAGAATTTATTTGGCATTTCGGGACGATTGTTCTACTAGCTAAAAGTCTTCCTCATGACCGGCCCTATTTTTGATTCCCACCCATGGGGGCAGGGGGTAAGAGAGAGAGAGATGTGGCGAACATGATGGAACTAGCTACCTCTGCCTGCCTGAGCTATTCTTCGTCACACAGATACAGAAACTGAGTCAACTTTAAAGGAAAGGTACTTTAGCCTCAACTAGGAATCGAAACCGGGATCATACTACGGGAATCTAGTACGCTGGTTATGCGCCATCCTAGGGGCATTGAAATTAATTAATAAAAATTTTGTTTTCCACGACCTTTCAGCTTTTAATTAGGATTTTCATCCGGTAGATCTTTGGTTAACTTACCAGATAATAGTAACCCAAGATCCACCTGATGAAAATTCCAGAAAAGCAATGAATGTTGATGTTAAAAACCTATTTAACAGTCGGATTCATTAGTTCCAAGTTTTGTCACATTATCACTAACAATCATTCTGAAATTTCCGGAAAAATATTACCGTAAAGAACATTGAGCAAGTTTTACGTATTTTCTAGCTACGTTACTTCACTTAACTAACAAATTATTTTGTAAAGTGTCTCTTTTCTTGTGCACCGACAGTGAAGTGACTCGAGGGAATCGCAACTCTGCGATACATCTCAGATTCTCGATGATGTCTCAGACATTTTCACAATCTATAGGGGATATTTCACATGGGGTTAGGGGATTCTTTCCGACGCGCAGCCCTAAGGAGCGTGATGAGTCAAGATGAGGAGGGAAGGTTCGCTTTCAACCTGTTGTTTAGAGTATTGCTGTGGCAAATGTCTGCACTTGATCGCATCACGAAAACGACCCATGAGAGACGTAGCCTTTAAAATTCTCGTGCTGGGAGACGCTTTCGATCCAGCCAGTTTGTAAAACAAACTTCAAAGACCTATTGGAATAGTGAGCTTATGCTCTTGTTTGGCAGAATCTTCTTCATTCATTCTTTAATACTCTTCCATAATTTCAGTGAATTGAATTGAAGAGGTCTTTCGCTGAAAGTAACCCGGAAGGTTTGTCAGAACGACTCCTATGCAGTGCGCCCGTGCCTGCGCTCTTCTAAATGTTTGAAATATTCGTTCGTTTACGGCCTTGTTCGCCCGAAGTCGACGTCGGTCGAACACGGCTCCCCTTTGACCGAACCCCAGGTTTCTTTCTACCGCTGCACCGGGAGCGGTAGCTCAGGCATCAACTGATGTCACTGTAGCACCTCTGGTAGTTTTCCGTGGTTTCTTCGATCAACACGAGGCGAATGCCGGAGCAGTTCCCCTAAGAAATGGGCCACGGATCGCGCGATCTTTCCTACCTCTTCCTTGTTCTATCCTCTTCCGTTACACACACACACACACACACTTACACACACACACACTTACACTAACATACACTACACTGCTACATATCCCGGGAGACCGGTTGAGAGATTAGAGCTTGTCCCGGCTGGGGCGGTGCCCCGCTGGTGGGAGAGTCCTGTTTAGGGGGAAACCCCACTAGCCGACGGTAGGTCGGTGCCGGATCTCGCCATCCAGCGGGGGAAGATCACCGCCACCTCCGGATGAAAAACATGCGCTACGCTTACGGGACGAATGACTTAAGCTGTTGACGCGCCCGGAATCACTAGCCAACCAACTAACCAAAACGAGTTGGCAAAAGCGAGTTGTTGGCTGGCAGCGTTCCGGTCCGCCGCGCCGGCCTGGCGTGCAGAGGCGCTCGGCCGGTGTCGGGCGCGCGCGGCAGTTCCTTTCAGGCAAATGAACGAAAGGCGCGCAGCCAGGCGGGCAGCAGGCGTAATTAACGCGCCGTGTAGGGCGGCCAGGCTGCGCGCCCGCACACGCACAGTGGGCCCTGTGCATCAGAGACGCTCCACAAATTGCAAGGCCCAAGGGGCCGTTTAAAAATGCCAAATTTAGTTTTTGTTTTATCTCTTCCCTATAGCTTTCATCGAATGATTTAATAATGGCTCCGAGCGCGTCAATTGCTAATGCCATTTGTCCCGTAAGTGTAGTGTATGATCTTCCCCTGGATGGTGAGATCCTGTGCCAACCTACAAGTCACCGAAGTTTTCCCCTACTAGGAGTCTCCCTCAGACGGGGCACTGCTCCAGCCGGGACAACCTCTAAGCTCCCGACTGGTCTCCGGGCGTGTTTTAGTAATGTAGCCCTGTAAGTGTAAGAAGGAGGATGCGCGCGGTCCGTGGCCCTTTTTTTAGGGTACTGCTCCAGCATCGCCTGACGTTGATCGGAGAAGCCGGCCGCTAGAATTCTCCTTGAGACAGAGAGAGAATTTACCTAGCTGTCTAGCCAGCGTCAAAAAATCCTTCAACCGTGGGGACTCGCACCCTAGGACCTCCCGGTCAGAGCCACTGCAGGGACTACTTTGATGCTTTGAGCCGGTTTCCCTGCAGCAAAACGTACACCCCACCACGTGATCAATGTTCAATTTTGATCTCCCCTCCCCTTCCCCGTTCTTTCTGAGTTAAAGGAAGTGTAAGATCATTTGCGGTAACTTCCATCCCTCTGAAAGCAAACATATTTTGACCCGAAATGGCGCTGAAGTGTGATAACATGAAAGACTTAAAACTTTCCATGCGGCACTTCTACCCCCTGTCAGAAGCGAACCTGTCAGCGTAAATTGCAAGACGTTGACATTTTGGCAAAATACTTCAGTCTATAGTGAACTGCTCATCTTGTAAATATGTTTCATGAAGCTATGGGGAATTGTATTTCTAAATGTATCCACACACGTACAAAACCGACTCTAAAATCTCGCTCGCATCGCAATATTCTCACAATGGAGCTGCTAGAAACACCGAGAGATTTACAACTCGCCGGGCTTCTTTTTGTATGGATATCTTACGTGCCCGACGTCACTTACCTGGCAGGGAATGTTGAATAAATTATCGGTCTCTGTCCACTTCGGCTCATACGTACCTGGCAAGGATTAAACATGCTTTGGTTGGATTATCTCATGCATTTGTTTCGCTCGTTTTTAGAATATCAGTTAGTCTTATTTGTGTGGAATCAATGAAAATGCCTTTCTTTCTCCGCTTTCCATTCCTTTGACGCTACGTTTCTAAGTGGTACCAACAAATCAGTAAAATGTCCCATACATATCTTACCACGCTTTGTGTTGTCTACAAAACGAACACAAAGGAAGGAGCAGTATTTTCAATATTATCTCAAAACCACACGTAGTCTTACATCTTACGTAGGTTCCAAAACATACAACAGTTAATGAAGAATGTCTACTTTTGTGTCATTACCTAAACAGCAGGGAAGAGAATGTAGAAATCGCTGTTAGAAAGAGCGGATAAGCGTAGCTCGCTTCGAAAGACGAATTTTACAAGTAGGCGCACTCTGCCTTCTAAAATCGCTCTGCAGATGTTCATGGGGAGGAGACTTCGTGGTGTAATGGCTAGCGCAAACGCCCTTCTTCGCTGGGACGCGAGTTCGATCCCCAGCCAATTCATGTGGAATTCGAGGTTGACAAAGCGAGCTCTCGGCTGGTTTTTTCGTATCCCCTTCTTTTTCATTCCGCCATTGCTCCATTCATCTCACCATCCTCATTATAGACATGTACCCAATAGATCATTACTCATATGCTTCAATATCCTACGGAAGGGCATCTAAATACATCAATATAAAAAATCATAATTCTTCTTCCTCCTTACATGCGCGTCGTCAAAAATATGCTAATGCCATTTGTCCTGTGCACGAAATGTGGATCTTCATCATAAAGGAAGAGAGGGAGAAGATATTTTTTGTTAGTAAGAGTATAAATCGTGTGCAACCTCATTCTTACCCATGAAGAGAGCGATTGCAGGAAGTTTCGAAAACTTTGAGCAGAGTTGGCATCTGGCTAATTAAGACGCCTTTAATCACTTCTTGGCACTATCTAATTTCTTAACTAAATGTTATTTCTTCTGGACGAGGAATATCGAGGGAAAGGGAAATATTTCAAAACAATTAAAAAGAAAAATAATGAGTATGTTCAAGGAATGATATTTTGATTGGTGAATGACAAATAATCTCATATAATAAAAGACACAAAATTGGTGTGTTTAATATATATATATATATATATATATATATATATATATATATATATATATATATATATATATCTTGAATACAGCACTACTCGTAAGTCAGGAGTTATCAAATAGAAGAAATCTGGGTATCATGTAAATTCGCAACACCTTTTTCACATTATAAAAAATGGATGATTCAATGCGTTGTGTTTACCTGAAAAATACGTGTTCCTGTACTTCATCTTGCTTGGTTATTTACGACATTAATGTATAGTGTTTGACATTAGTGTATGGTGATATCACATTTACTATCATACTTATTGTAAATAATACTTTCTCTCATGAAGACCACCACATTGTTCATATGCCGTTTTGTTTTCTAACGATATAAATGCTTTTCTGAAAAGGAAGTAAATCATGAAATTTAAAATATTAATAACAACGAAGAAATCATTTTCATTATGAACACACAAGCTTTTTTTATTAAGCCAGGATACAATTTTCATTATTTTTCATTATTGCAAAAACCATTTTTGGGGGAGGAGCCCAAACTGCAGTGGAATACTACCTCCAACCGGCTCAGGAGACTCCGGCTTCAACTACCGGGAGAACTAGGAGGTCCTAGGTTTCGAGTCCGGATAGGAGAGGCGAATTTTCGACACTAGTTAGTGGAATTCGGTTGCTGTCTGGAGGAGAATTTCAGTGGCCGGCTCCTCTGGTTGGTAGTTTTCCGAGGTTTCTCTGATCAACACCAGGCGAATGCCGGAGCAGTACCCTACAAAACGGGCCACGGACCGCGCGCGATCTGTCCTTCCCATTCCTTGTCCTATCCTCTCCTCTTACACACACACACTTACACCAACATACACTACACTATCACATATTCCGGGAGACTGGTCGGGAGCTTAGAGCTTGTCCCGGCTAGGGCGGTGCCGCGCTGGTGGGAGAGCCCTGGTTAGGGAGAAACCCCACTAGCCGACGGTAGGTCGGCGCCGGATGTCGCCATTCAGCGGGGGAAGATCACCGCCATCTCCCGAGGAAAAAACACGCCCTATACTTACGGGACTAATGACCAAATCAGTTGACGCGCCCGGAATCACTAAGCAATCTAACCGCTCCATCGTTGCTTGTGGCCCCGCCCCTTTGGCCCGGGCGCCGGGTGCGGGCCCACTGGGCGCCTTCACGAGTCCTCGAGCGGTCGAGCGCCGCCGGGCGTGGAGAGGCGCTTCCTCCCGAGCGCGGGTTCGAGCCCCGTCGGGCGCAGCGCGCGGTGGCCATGACCCGCCCGTGCCCGCCCACAATGCCCTCACATCATCAGCGAGAACAGGCGTCTGTCATCTGGTGACACTGCAAAATTCTCGCTTAAAATATGCTGAAAGTACTAAAGCGCATTTCAAGGGCGTGAATAGAAATTGAAATCAGTCCATTTGCCAGATTGGCTTGTACAGTGGCGTAAAGCGACATATACTTGGGCTTCTATGATTTAATTATGTTTTACTTTGTCATTCGCAAGAACCCGCTGATTCAATGCCTCTCAATGATGCAAGCCGCTCTATTGCTCTCATTTATTTCCGTCAAAAAAATATAAAAATTGTATGTGAATTATGGGGAAGACGTATAATCTGCGCACGTTATACTCAGCCCCAGAATTCTATATCTCCCTCTTGTACGATTCATGGTTGAATGAGAAATAGAAGTACCAACAAAGCGTAGGAAGATTTGAAAACTAGGAATTGTCGCTCCCGAGTGGCAGAAAAATTATCTGCATCCGTAAACGAACCACAGATTTGATTTGATAGTATTGGTAACAAAATAGCAACCCACAACCCCGCCTCTACTCCTACCACAACTAGCAAGAGGAGACCTGAAAAATTCACATAGTGAAGTTACATAGGTTATCGAAATTAGTCATGCCTCATGCATGGACCGCATTGGAATACTACGTTCATTCTTGCAATGAGAAAAAACATGATGAAATCGAAAAGTATCAACTCGAATGACGTATTCGAGTGGGCAACCAAGAGCTGCGGTCGCATCTTATCGATTAAAATATCTTTCATTTATCTCATCATATCGTAAAGATTATTTGTTCAATTAAAATTACGGAAGAAGTCAAATATTAGATATTTCTTCTGGTTTCCATAAATCTCCACTTCCTTCCCACTTCATTTCGCATGTGCCCTTCAACTGCTCATGTTTTTGGGACCCATGAGTGATGATCTAATAAGTAGATGATGTTGATAAAGAGGTGAATAGAGATAGAGATACATAGAAAAATTAGCGAGGGCAAACGAATAACAACCTTCCAAACCCGAGACAACCTTCCGAAAGCTCGCTTTGTCCATCATCATTTCTCATGGATTGTCCGGGGATCCTATCCAAGTTCATAAGGCAAGCACTATTAGGAAATATACAGAATCATGGACCTTATGTACATATCTGTAAGCCAAGCAAGCGTCTGCTAGGCGAAGAATCGAGTTTAGATTTCTGTAAAATCTTGGAGAGATGGCTTCATCAAGGTCTACACGTATATGCAGATCACTGCCTGTTATTTTAGAAATTTTATACATAATGAACCAATTGACATAGAAGGTACCGCTGATCAGAACTATTTATTTACGCCTTTGCTGATTTTCATGGCCTACTAAACTTCTAAAGCATAGTTTGAGAAACAGTTTCCGTTGCAAGAAAACAGATTCATTTTCCGAAAAAATGAGAATAATGCATGTAAGGAGACTCCGTGTTCGCGACAAATTTGTTTCCAGCCAATCGGCAAACTCTGCCACTGTGCGTCATGCCGCCGGGGGGTTCGAACACCCCGCCGTCGGGCCGGGCGACCGGAAGCCCGCGCCGGCCAGCGGGGCGCCGGAAGTAGCGTCAGTGGCGGAACGTCGTCCTTCGGGCGTCGTGACAGCACGCCGTGCGGTCGGGGCCGCGCCGCACGATTCCGGCAGAGCAACGGGCCAACCAACTGGCCGGGGGGGGGGCGGTTTTGGCGAACGGAAATTGGGGGGGCGGGGGAAAAATCGAAAAGCCGACCTCCATCATTATGGGGCGAAGGAAGGTGATTGAGGGTTCATGTGGGGGCGCGGGTGCAAGGGAATGCTGTTGCTCTCCCTTCCTGACATGTTGGATACATGTGTGTCTCTGCATTGCTATAATTTTAAAGTTTTAATTATTCAATTATTTTTATTAAATTTCAATAAGTACCGAGAGCGAGGGTTGGAACGGCGATGCGAACGGGAATTGAGGTAGTGCGGGGCGCGAAAATCGCGACCGCCATCATTAAAGGGTGAAGGAAGGTGATTGTGGGATGATGTGGTGGTGGCGGGGCGGATGCAATGGGATGAAGTTGCACTCCCTTCCTGATTTATGGAATACATGCGATTGTCGTCAAAGACAGCCTGAAGTAATCATAATTTTAATGTAATTATTTAACTATTTTTGTTTAAGTTCAATATATAAAGTAGTTAATGATACAGAACAGAATGATTATAACTGGATCAATCATTTTCGGGATCTTTTTTAGTAGCATCCATTTGCAAACACATTTGGTGACTTTTATTCGATTATTTAGTGAAAAAGAAACAACAGTAAAATCACTAGTAGTTTTTTTTAACGAAGCAACAATTTAGGTGTAGAAACACGGATCAAAGTAGCATTTTCTCAATACAGTAAACTCTCTTTAAAATGAATTCCAAGGCACCGACGTAATCAGTGTTCATGTTATGAAAGTTCGTGTTATACGATTGTAACATATATACTTGCCGGGGGTTGGTGTTGGTTGGTGTTGATTGGTGGTGCCTTGCCGTTGCCTTTTTTGTTTTTTGTTGTTTATTTGTTTGTTATTTATTGGCGCATCAACATCTAAGTCATTGGCGACCACTATTGGAGTTAACGGTATGGATGAACACAAATACAACCATGCCCGAGGTGGGACTCGAACCCGCTCAAATTTTTGTTCGTGTTACAGCGAAATTCGTGATGAGCGAGTTCGGCCTATCGAGGATTTACTGGAAGGAGACAAGAACGCAAGCAAAACAGATGAAGCGAACGGAAAGCACGATCGAATTGGGGTGACAAGCTCAGGATAACTTATATAATTTTTTAAAACAAGGATTACCTAATACAAAAATGGCAAAAAATATTTTGGAGGGTGGTTTCCTCAAGTCATCTCGAAATATATCTTGATTTACTTTCTGCTAAGAAGAGCTTGTGTCAGAAGGATATATTAAAAGTAATTAGACTTTTGTGTTTAGCAATAGTTATCTTTTACAGTTATCGAGTACAGAATGTCTGTACATGTATTTTGAAACTTCGCGCCAGTTCGATTTTGCAAAGTGTAAATAATGCCTGAAAATTGTGAACGGTTGACATTCTAGTTATCATTCCACCAAGTACTGAAAATGATTTACTCTTATGAGTTCTACGTACTATTTACGAGCGTCGCCATAATAAAACACTAGTAATAGAGTTTGGAAAATTAGTAACATTTTTACTGGCCATGTTCTATGATAATTTTTCGCATTTTCTTCAAAACAAACCTGTAGGAAAGCAATGATTGTTTTAAATTCTTATTTTATCCATTTTAAATGCAATGTATTTAATTATTCTCTACACGAAATAGAATTTTAAGTAGGTGATACTAAAGGAAAGAAAAAACTTTTCTTTACACAAAATCAAGTTTCGCGTTGTTAAATTTGAGCGATTTAAGAGCCAGGGCGATCAATTTCCTTACGTTCGTGAATATTAACATATAGCATTTGATATTTCAGGTCATTCAATAAAATTGATATTGCCAACATTACAAGAAGGAACATTAAACTTGAAAATTGATATCACATTGGAATTTCTATAGGTAGCCCAAATTTCTCAAGTATCTCTAGAAGACACGCAGTTTTCTTCTTTCCTTTCGTTTCTTAAGTGCTGCCCAAACATTCCAACTTCACATCCCGAAGGTTTCCAATCAAGAAATCTTTGGTCCGCAGACTCGAACTTATCCTGCTTCGTAGATACTCTTTTCATATCTTTCCAGAGAATTTTTTTTCGAACGATATAAAGAAAACGATTCAACATTCATTTGGAGTTAAAACTAACTGTTCTTTTAGAGAAACGAATTCGAAAATGTACTCTATTCTTTCGGTAATCGCAAAGCCTTCTCCCCTAGAACATTTCAAATTTATTCAGATGTGGCTTTGTCGTAGAGAATCGATCATTCCAAAACCTTATCATTTATTCTTGTTTTTACGTTTGCTTGCGTCTAACGTCTCTTCAGTTTTACAGGGCAAACATCTCTGAGTTTCGCTCAAAGCCAACATTGCCGCTGACTCTCCAGCGTCTCTGTCCGGAAGGACCTAGGGTTCGAGGCCGGCGGCGGTGGATTTTCAAGTGGAACTAGAAAATTGGTCGAATTCAGACGCTGACTGGAGGACAATTCTAGCGGCCGGTTGCTCTGGTCGGAAGTTTTTCGCGGTTTCTCCGTTCAATACCATCAAATGCCGGAGCAGTACCCTAACAAACGAGTCTTCCTTCTTTTTCTTTGTGTTATCTTTCCACCTTCAACACTGGCACAACAGGCAGCACACACGGCGGGACGTTAGACCATGTCCCGGTGAGGGCGATGCCTCGCTGGGAGAGATGTCTGTAGTCAAAAATCCCCTGCATGCCCGCCGACATGTAGGTCGGCCTTAGGCGGAGGAACACCGCCTCCTCACGAGATAAAACATTGATTGTACTGTCGGAACTAGCAATTGACGTGCCCGGAAACATTTGCGAACCTACAGGGCCAGAGCTCGTTGGCGCAATTCAATTATATCCTCTTAGGAACTTATTATATCATTGAAAATCAATATTGTGGTAAATGTTATTCAGTCATGATCTGGAACTGTGAGTGAATGTAGGGGAGACCCCAGAAGACAGCATTTTTTCGCACTCAATTTTCACAAAGAAAGTAAGGTACTTTAATAAAGAAACTTCCATCAAACATTTAGAATGATTCTTTGGATGCTTGTATGGACACATTGCCTTTATTTAACCTAAATGTAGAAAAAATAGCTTAACTTGGCGCCTCCGGCGTCGGGTTCTTTTATGTTGACAATTGTTTTGTGTTATGAGTTCATATAAAAAACAATATTTTAAACAATAAAATTGGCTTTGCTCGTTTATCTTCAGAAACAGTGTTATTATATTAATAGGTTCTTATAGCCAAAATAATGAAAAACTATCGTCAGTGTAATGAATCATGTTCTAGGGACTTAAGCTGGAAAGCCATTATAATAATCCAAAGCGTTTCAGGACTTTAGGTGTTATCCCCCACAACATGTTTTTTCTAGTATTCTTTAAGTATAGTATTCTAGAATTCCTATAGTATTGTATAGTATTTCTTTTCAATTCGTCTCGTCGAGAACAATCGATTGTGATCATCTCCGTAGATGACTTTAAAGCTTTTCAAACGCCTTTTTGGTGCTTCCCCACCAAGAGTGTTTTTTTTTTTAATTTACATATTTCACTACAAAATATGGTTTAATTACCGCCAATGTGAGAAATGAAGTCGTATGCATTCATGTAAATGACAGAAAGAGAGTATTGTAATTCCTTGCGATTCACCAATGATCCTGTAGGAACACTGAAAACATCAAAAGCACGTGTTTTCTAGAATTTCCAATCGATTTGTCTTGTCAACAGGTCTGTCTACCTGCAGGTTGCGTAGGTCACCTAGAACACGTTGGAGCTCCTTAAAAAATACAATCCAAAAAGAGAACAACTGTTTTTTGTAAAACAAAATCTTAATATTTTCTGGATAGATCAGCAAAAAATGATGATTTCCCCGCGAGGACAACGAGATGCGTTGACCGATACTTCGTTAGTGGACCACACGTAGTCTAGCCGTGACGGACGGACGTGTGGATTACTAATTAGGCTCTGCGGCTGTGGAAATTGTAATACACGTTCGCACAGCAAATAGTTGTGGAAATAAGATGAAATGACTACTTGGCTCCTGACTCCCCTAAATGCTGAAAAGTAATAAAATAATATATCTTTTTAGTCCTCATTTAGATGGAGGCTCTAAAAAATATAAAACAGTAGATTATTTACAAAACTATTATAATTTGTAATAGAATACAGCTATTGCAGTAACTCAGTTGTGTAATTAGAGGGGGCCGTGGGACGATCCGCCCTGAGTGTCGCAATTGTAGAGGTGACATCAATTATGAAATGTTAAAATTTGAATTATATAATTATTTATTTAAAGATTACATTTCATTTATTCTGAATTACATACAGTTTGTATTATTTTATAAATAAATGTCATGTGAAAGTATACTTTTATTTTTATTAAATAATCTAAAAAAGTATTCAGTAATATATATTTTAAATTTAATTTGGGGAGAGGGAACACCATTCGTTTTGCCCCGGGTGACACCAATCGAAGCTACGCCACGGCAGCAACTTGAAAAGTGCGGTGCTCGCTGCGCGTCTATTCTGACTTTTTGCGCGCTCATTGCGTATACATAATGTTCAATGAATGAAAAATATGCTCTTGCCTACAATTACTGTGAAATATTATTGAATACGATGGGGCATTAATTCCAGAATTTAAAGGTCACGTGCACAGAATACACTTCTGCTCATAGTACGTCACACACAATTTTAACTTTATTTACGTAAAAAAATAAGTTTATTTGGTTAAAGTAATAGTTATCAAATATAGTTCTGGAATTGTATGTGCACTAATTATAATTAGGCCAGAGACTGCAAACCACAATTATCATTTGTGGCTTTTCCAAATTTTTCTGTTTTTATGGAAATATGGACAATGGGTTGAACAAAACGATGTCATTTGCATGATTTTGAAAATTTTTATATACCTAAAAGTCGCTTCACGAAAAAACACAAAGATTTAAATATATAGATAAAATACAACAAACTTATTCTTGAAAAAGGGTTTTTCTGATAAATGCGTACCTGAATTATGTCCGACGGCTTCTTGCCTCGCGGTCTTGTGTTATGAATGGTCATTCACTAGCTTATTGGGAAATTGTTATATCCACACAGGTCCCAAAATGTTTAAATTCTTGTCGAAGAATTTTTTAGAAAATTCATTTATTTTAGTGTTCACTAAACCGCACGACAGTTCACAGTTCTTTTTTCAACTGATACATCTACAACCATCTACAACCCGGAATTGGAGTTATTGAACAGTAACTTCAAATTTTAAAAAATTATGAAATTGTTGTGTAGTTTATTTATCATTGTGTTTTGATATTTTCATACATGCCAAAGCCTTTGTTAGCATTTATTTAACACCCCTCAGGATTATATACACTTCAATTGTATTGTACATCATAACGTACGACTTACTCTTTTACAATAATTAGTATTCTCACAATAATCTTTAGACAAGGCATACGTTGAGAAATTCTGTCACATAAAAGCCCGGACAAAAAAATTGTTACAAAGAAAAACAAGAACGGGAAACAAATATTTTGCCAGCGAAAATAATGAACTTTATATGCATTTCAATAATGTTTATTTCGATCATTAACAAAACTGTTTCTACTAATTACCAAAATGACTGCCGCATGTAATGGTTTACGCAATAATGTAAGGTTTTTGCATTATTTGTACACTCTCGTCAAGCATCTTCAGAAAACTGATTTACAAAATATGCCACTAAAATATATGATTATGTTGTGATTGAAGGAGTCGCAGTCACGACATAACACGCGCCTATCGTGGATGCCAACAATATGGCGTCAAACAATGTCGCTGGGGGGTGATGGTTGCGGCGGCGGAAGCAGCTCGGGGATGCAGAAGCAGTCTTGAAAATTGAGACTTTCATGTTGGTTGACTCAGCCATCGCTGAGTGAACCGTGAATTTACCAGACTATACATTTAAGTTTTGTAAATTGTTTAAATAAATTTTTTGTATTTATTGCTTTTTGAATGACTTGTTTTTTCTAAAATTATTGTGTAAAGAAAGGTACGTTGGGGCAATATAAGAACTGCAGATGAAATCAAGATTACGTCGCTCGCAGCTAAAGAGCGAAAAGAACGTAGCCTTATTTCATTTTAATGATTTTATGGCGTTTCAGAGAAGCGACGTTTTACTTGTGTTTTAGTGCGTTTCGCCCGGTCAGCACGGCGGGCGCTGATATTTGGATTAGAAGCCGGCCTCTGATTGGCTGGCGCGTGGGGCGCCGCGCGCGCAACGCGCTCTGTCATTGGCGGTCGTGACGTCACTGTTAGTTGATTGCTTATACCGCACAGAGGCAGGAGAGTCGACAGTGTACTTCGGGCGGTGTGAGAGGAGGGACGTGTGCAGTTCGTTTGTGGAGCTCAAAGGTGCACATCGCTCGTCGCTGCGGACGTGACTGGAGTAGCATTCGCTGCAGCACTTACGAGTTAAGGAAGGCGATCTCCTGAACTCACCGGTAAGTGGCCCGCACGAGTCTTCGATGTTTCCACCAGTGGTTGTGCGATGAATTCTCGGGATTACAAAGAAACTGACTGTTCGTAGATTTATATTGTTGTGAGGAATAAAATGTATTCGAATCGGTAGTGTCATTTGGGGTTGTGTGAATACCCTGAGTGAAATGTCTTAATAAAATTCTAACATATATTATGTGACGGTTTGAAGATGGGTTTTGTTTCATTATCGGTAGATTTTGTTTACATTTCTTCCGAAGCTTATCCGGTGTTGAACATAACTGAAATGGACAACAATTACTTCTCAGACAAGTGTTGTTTCGAAGGATTGAAGCTTCGGTTTCTGACCGTTGTAGAACAGTACTAGTAAATCGTGTTGTCAAATCCCCTTGTATGCGGTGAATAGTTGATATTAAGAGTGCCGGTGGGGAAATAGGGCGAGTGCCTGGAGGGAAAGCGGTGCACATGGCAGCTGGGAATAGGGCAAGAAGCGCCGGCGAAGCAACGGTGCATGCTTTTCGCTGCCGCCGCCGGCGTGACAGTCGGCGAGTCTCCTGGCCGCCCCCCGCTGTCACAATAGCGTTGGCTCTTTGTGCGCGGCGGCCGCGCGCTGCTGCCCGGGGTTTCCTGTTTGTGGCGTTTTGCGTACGGCCACCGCTTCCTTCCTTTCGGACGTCTGCGGTCGGTGGACGGGTGACGGCGGCCGGTTTTGCTTGCGGTGAACGAACCGAAGCGACGTAGAAAATATTTTGTAAGAATCAAAATCTAAACGGCAAGTTTTGGAAAATCGAAGGTAATTTCAAAATGTAAGATTTACATTACTGTCGGTATTCAAATTTATTACTGTCGGTAAGCCCGTAGCAAATTTATAGATTTATTATCGAAAACATTGTATTTCATAAATAAAATTGTTAATTAATGCAAGAACTAAAAAAATAACAAGAGACTCCATTATAAGAAATTCGAGCAAGTCTGGAAGTAGGAAAAACAAATAAAGGTACCTATAAGTTGTCAAACACTCATCACTCTCGTGTGTAAAGTGTCAGACTTGCATGCTTTCTTTCTTTTTTTCTCGAACGTCTCATGACATTAATGAATATTGCAATAAAATACATTTGTCTTGCCAACAGGGGAAATTAAGAATCGCTAATGATTATGTACGCTCTTATGAATCGATGTTACTTCAGGTAAAAGCATACTGATGCAAAAGTTTCGATACACAGAATCGTCATTTTTATTTCGGTATGCCATACCTGAAATAAGTCCAGTTAATTGCGACGACAAATGCAGTTTTATTTGCCTAAATACGGTATGTACATATAAGTACATTTGACGGACTCTTTTTTTTTTTTTTTTTTTTTTCTATATCTCTGAAGATAGAATCTCTTTCCGTAGTGTATGACTTTGCATACTGCCGTTACGCTATTATGACCTGCCCATCACTATACCATGCAGCTCTTTCAAAGACATTCTTCAGCTATGTGCAGCGTAATCCCAAGTACCGTTGCATTTGCATACGAAAGCGTATCGCCACTCGCTGCAAGTACTAGCAAAATTTGCCTTTCCGAGAAGTCGTCCCAGATTCGGGATTCTTTCTCCGAGGAAACTGTAGTGTTCTTTTGTGGGGATCGCGAAGTGTGTCTGGGAGGGAAAGGTTTTCCTGGCTGGCCTGATGCGTGGAGGTTTGCCCCCGCGCAGACGGGTACCGCTTTCTGCGCCTGGCGCAGCGTGGCGCACCGCCGGCGGCTGCGCCCGGGCCTCCGCCAAGGTCGCTGGCCTTGGCTGCGCCTCCGGGCGCGCGCAGCCGGCCTGCATCGCTTCGGGAGCAGGCAGCGCCGTTCAACTGTTTGGACGAGCGTGTTTTTTTTCTCTTTTTTTTTTCTTCTCTCTATCGCTTCTTTTGTTTATTTAACGTAAGTTCAACGAGATAGAATTAAAGCTCGATACAAGGTTTGCTCGCGAACTATTAAGTGTCCATATTTTGTTTAATTTATTTTTTTTATTCGCTTCATTTGGCATTAGCTCTAATTAACATTTGCTCGCGAACAATTAAGTGTAGGTGTAGTTTAATTTATTTATTTTATCAATGCGAAACTGGTAAAATGTTTGAATATAATCATTCTGAATATAGAGTAGTTTTAACGTAAACGTTATTGGCAATTTCTTGAACGTTCGGTGTGTGTGTACTTAGATCACATTATTTATAGCCTTTTTTATTTTCTTTAATTCACTTATTTTATCACTGCAAAACTGGTAAAATGTTTATCTGAATATAATCAATCTGAATATAGTTGTTTTTAACGTAGAATGAATGGCCATTTTTTAAATCGTTCGACTTAAGTACTTGGCTCAACTCGTTTATAGCCTTTTTATTTCGCTTAAACTGCATTTGCAATTTGTCGTACATGAAATGCGAAACGATTTCGACGAATCGGATGAGATTCGTGTTAATTACGCGGAATCCGAATGCATCAGATAAGCAAGTTTCAATACGGGTATTAGATATTGGGACGCGCATTTAGAAAAATCTTTCTTTCCTTTTCTGTTTTTAAAAATCTTATTCCCAACTGCAAAGTTCTCTATTTAGAAAATAATATTTTTGGATTTCATAGGAAGGCATTTTGGCGAGCCACTGTTTTTTAACAGTACCCTGATTTTCTGTTGTCGAGGAAATGGCGCAATAATTACCTCGTAACCAATTGTTGAGTTTTTAATGGAGCGCCGCTGCAAGATTTGCGTACGCGGAAAACTTTTCTTTCTATGAAGAGATAAGAGATAAATGCGAATGCATTAGATGCAGTGTGATTTCGGATTATTCATACCGTTGCGAAACTAAATTTTATTGGAATTGGTTTTTTAATTTAATTTAATTTAATTTAATTTTTTTATTTCCTATTTCGTAAACGTTTTGAACTTACTAATATTATAGATGTAGGTTAGCGGGCTTGGCATTTAGGAGTACAATATACGATTCATTTGTGCAAAATACTCGAAAGGGGGGACTCTCCAATGTTTAGATGAAATTTTAAAAAAGCCATTGATCTAATTTGTTGTAGTCAAAGGATAGCTTTCCTTCATGCAATTAAACACTATTGCATATAACCGTATTACCGTATAACATGGCTCCCCTGATGCCGCACCCTAAACAACCAACTTGGCCATGCTTTAACCATTCCTTTTTCACCCAGCTTCCCCTTTCCAGGGGATCGTGTTCTCTCGCCAACAATCGGCTCGCCTCGCGCCCGCGACAATCGCGCAGCGCAGCTTTGCCCCCACCCTCGCGCACGCCGAGCCGGCGCGACAATGGGCGCGGCCCCCTGCACTGTTGTGTGCCATGTGCCTTGGCAGGCTCCGCCCGGTAATTGGAGCGGAGTGCTCGGCCTGCCTTTGTCGCGCGCACGGGCCCTGCGCTGTGGGCCACATTCGGGGAAAATCAGGTCAAACATTTCTTCGTTCTGTTAGCGAAATTCGCGAGTCGGGACGAAAGGAATTCAAAACAAACCCACAATAAACTGAAACATGAGGAAAGAAAGGAAGTACAATTACTGAATAACTAGTTTATGAGACGGAAGTAAGTACATCAGCTAAATGTGTTCAATCCAGCTCCTCGGATGGTCGAAACGAATCAATAAGTGAATGAAATAAAATGAAATTTGCTACGTACGAGGTTCGACTGTCGACGATGGCGGATTGACACTACTGTTTTGAGTAAGGGATTAGGCAGGCGTCTCTGTTCGGTTTCTTCGGGGTTTTCCTTCTATCAGTTGTTTGCAGATGTCGGAACTACCGCAATCTCTTGAATGTAAATAAAGTTTGATTTCTTTAAACTCCCCGATATATTGGTCAATTTCTAAAAAATAATTTTGTCCGCCATTTGTGAGTTTAAAGCACTGTCTGCATCTCTCCCTCCCCCCCGTCTTTCCCTCGGGACATAGGGGACGCGCGTGCTTTTTTCTTTTTATTTCTAATTTTTTGCGGGGTGTGGATGTTTAGGGAAATGCACCAACGGGAAACGGCTGGCAGGAGAGACTTTCAGCTGACTTCGGGGAATAAATACGACCGAGCCTGGGATATGGTAGATCCCATAACAAAGGGAAATTCGCTTCTGTAATCCTGGTGAAATAGAGAATTTGTGGGATTGGTTTGGGGAGACAAACAATGGTACTGTAATGAAATGCACGGGAAGGGGAAATCGATGTTAATTTAAAATAGAGTACGATCAAAACGGTACGTTGAGTGTATCATTCTAGATATATTCAGTTGGACAGATTCAGGGATTGCTCGGTTTTCTAGCAAAATTATTAGTGAGTTTGCAATGTGCCTACTATTATGCCTCTTTCTGTGCGACATTTCGTTCCGAACTAAACTTTTTGGTAAAGTTAAAAGTTAGGCGTAAAAGGGAATAAACTACAGTATTACTTAAATGCTGCTTATCTAGCTAAAATGTTCTCAAGCTGTATACCTCCTGAAACGTATCTGCTGCAAGAGGCATGGTCAAGGGGGAGGAGTGCATGCGTGCCCATCGCACGTAGGCTGTTTCTCCACAAACATTGCTCTTCCACTTTTCTGCTACTCGGATGACTACAATTCTATTATGGAAGTAACATATTATCGAGTATGGTTATAATTTGAATATAGCTATTATCGTAAATGAAACTTTTCCATGAATGATCTGTGGTAATTTTTAATGATCTTAGCACTATAACAGAAAATAAAAGATACGGTTGAAGATTGTAAGTCGAGGCGATAGCACAGGTTTTTAAGCAGCCGATTCTGTTATTTGTCGACCGTGTCTCACTGCAGTATCCTCTTGTAGTAAGAAGAAAAAAATGCAAACCAGAAATGTCAGTACGTGGAAGATGTAAGTTAATCAAACTGTATCTTTTTTCTCATTTGTTTCGATAGTTCGTAACGGCGGACTGTTAGTATCTTAACGGACGCCGGCTGTTAAGAAAGACTTTTGGTTCCTTTGCGTTAAGTCGATAATAACGGTACAGAAAATGATTTGAAAGGTAAGGCGGTTGTCGAATGCCAGTGCGTGGGCGTGGGCTCGGCCGGGGCAGAGGGAAATCTCGCCGCTGGGAGCGAGAGGGCGGCTGCATCCATCACGGGATGGGGCTGGACCCGCGCGCGGCGTTGCCGCTCCGCGCGCTGCCGCCGCCCGGGGTGTGTGTGTGTGTGCTCTGGGCCAGCGTTGACTCCGGGAGGCGAGGCCAGCCTCTCTGGAGAAAGGAGTCACTGGAGTGGATGGTAGGGTTCGTGTTCAATTCGTTCTGCTGTTAAACAAAAGTGTTCAAGTTTCAAAAGTGGTTGCGCTTCAAGAATTTTTTTTTTTTTTTTTTTTTAAGTTTAGGAATATGTAATATGCGAAGTGTGCACAATAACTAAATTAAATGAACAAAAATTGTGTTATAGATAATTATGCAATCATAATAGTTAGTACGCTTATTTCGTTATTTAGCTGGGAGAAAGCAGACGAATGCTAAATGACTGCGTGTTTAATGTAGTTTCGAAAGGGCAATATTTGACGTTGATATTAATATTGTAAGAATATTCGAGAGAATAATGAACAGGAGAGATTTTAATCATTGGAGTTCCGTATGTTCTACTTACGCAATTCTTCATTTGATAACTTAGCAAAGAGCAGAAAGACTCATCGGTCGAATGTATTTTGAAGTGGCGGAGAATATACAGATAAAGTGCGTCAACGAATGCTGCCGGTGCATCAGATTCCTTCGGGTGTCTTGCCCCAACCTGCTCCGTGTAATTGCATGTGATGGTAGCAGTCGGGATACCTCAACCTCGCAAGTCCCCGAGCTGCAAAGCCCAGAACCAAGCTGCCGGGTCGTCCGGGTGCTCATTTGCATCCCCATTGTGGCTGGGGGCCGCAGGTGGGGCGAGAGATGGGGCTGCTGACGTTGAGGCGCTCTGGTTGAGCCCTAGCAGCGGCGGTCGCAGGGATGGTTCTTTCACTTCGGCCCTTGCTTGTTCGTTGACTATGTCAGACTCTTGCTTGTTAGATTTATTTTATGATTGAAAACCTTTCCCTTTTAAAGTTAATATTACATAAAGAAGTTATTGCCAACAGTTGTCTACTTTTCACGAAGACTCGTACGATGTCTTGTCTTAGTATATCATTTTACGATTAATTTGACTACATAATTACTTAAATTAATTTCAAAACTTACATTGTTCTTTTCAAGAACCTGTTGTGAACTTACTGATGTGCTTACCGTATTTCTCAGTTCGCAATGTGGGAGTTACGAATTTGCTTTAAGGACCACCTTATAAATAAATGGATGTTTATTTTCAAACAGAAACAATAGAAACGGTAATCCCTTTTCAAAAAACGATACGTTTGTGACTTGAGCAAAGTTCTTCAGAACCCACATTCAGGAATATATTTTACGAGTATTTACGCGGCAATGACCTTTCCGTGTTGTAGCAAGGTTAATGGATGTTGTGACGGCTAATGATTCTTGAATGAACTGAAAGGCCTGCCGGAGAGATACCGTAGAGATAGATTTTGCTCATCGAGATATCAATCTCCTACTCTACAAATAAGTCTCTATAAATAGATATTTTCAAATCAATTAGGTCTGCTTCAGAAAAAAGTTAACGATGTAAAACCCGAAAAATGTCTTGCAAACGGCATAAAGTATTCGTTTATATATAGCTCGCAGAACAACGATTAGTGGGTTGTCGCAGTGAATGATATGATCCCAGTTTTCCGCTCCAAGTTGATAGCTGTCGCATCCTCGTTTCAGCTACCAGGGTCTTCCTCGTGATATCTTATAGTAAAGTTTTGCAAATGTAGGTCAAGTTAGGTCTGATTTCTTTTTTATGCGTTTATAAAAGGCTATCGTTGCAGAGAAGAGTGATTAGAGAATAAGCGAATTCTGCGCGTTACTTTCCCTTGGATAATTTAAAGTATAATAGTTATAATAACTAAAAATTACAATGAATCTGGTGAAACTTATTTTATGTTAAGTGGGTAATGCAAGTAACAAAATTTACATGATTCTAATTAATCACATTCTAGCTACAATACAATTTTAGTAAAATAAGGCGGGTGGAGTCCGCCAGTCTTCATTTAGCAAACGTCTTGAGATTTCTCCAAAGTCATAACTGTTGCTATAATTTTTATTCAGATTAAAGTTTGTTTTCAAGAGAAAAACTGGCAAGTAAACGGAATGTAACTTCATTTTGTCTAAACCAACTCATCGCGACCACATACATTCCACATGCTTCTTGAAAGGGTATTGCACTTGACGGTTGGAATATCTAGCTCTTGTGTATCCTAACCCGTTTTATTGTGATAGGTTTGATATCTAATTATTTATGATGGGCGTGCGTGTTGCGTACACGCACAGTCATTATATGTAACCGCCTTCCGAAAAGCTCTGCGTCATCGGTGCAGTCGTGTAGGGTGAGTGACGAGCGTGTGGCTCTCCCTTCGCCCAGATTTTCGACCACGCCTCTTGGGGCGGGCTGCCCACTGCGGGGCGGGGGAGGCTGATTTCTGCCAGACACTCTGCTCCTAGGCGGTGGGCGTGGTTAAACATTCCTTTACCCCGTACTACGTCGTTCCTTCAGGATCTTTAACTTTCATTTTTCGCTAGTATAAACGGGGTAGTTTATTTTAACTCCGTTTGGATGTTGATGGCTTCTCGGTCAATAGAAAGGGAAGTTAAATTCGTTTAGAGTTTTCGAAACTGTTCTGAACGTCGATTTTGTCACATGTACAGAAGTGGGCGAACAAGTTTGCTCTAGAGCGCGAGTACTTGCATGAATTTTCCTGTGTAGTGTGCACGTTATAATCTACAGACATGTTAGTCGTGTCTGCTGTAAACGATAGACATCGACACACAAGTACCCGCTTTTCGATTTTCATTTGAGTTTAACATAAACAAATTTGAACATTTCGATTAATCTGCTGTATCTAGTATTGTCACGAATCACAATCTACTTACGTTTTCGATACTACGATATTACGGATACGCTTTCGTTGTCTGAAAGTAATGCATCCTCTACATTTGCAAGCGTCGTTCTTGATCATACAACCTGATCCAACGAGGAATCAATGCATTGGCACGACCGATTTACGAATGGACGCAAGTCCCCCTCGATCGCGTGTGCCCAGCACAGTAGTACAGATGTGCTCGACTCGAATGAGCCTCCTCCCACAACGTTGGGCGTCCAAGGCCCTTCGAAAGGGACAGTGTTGCGGGCGCTTTGCCGCCGAACTGTACCGCGGGGGCGGACCCGGGCCCGGAGCCTTGCTTTTCCCCGAGTATTGACCTGCTCAAGGCGCGTGGTGTTGGCTCGGCCTTCCCCTCTTCCCCCCCTCCCCTTCCCCCTCGCTCATTCGGGGTCCCCTTCGTCTGCCACTCCCCCGGGCGCTCTCTGCTGTTCGTCTTAGGGCGGGCCCAGGAGAGGCGCAGCCGGCCTCTCAAACCAACCATTCATCACGCGACCCGTATGCCAGCGCACGCCGCCTCGCGGTCTGTTCCTCTCGTGTTTATTATCGCGTTATGCGCTTGCGCGACGGACGGCGATGGATCGGGCTCTGCGGACAGATAGGCCATTTTGTGGGCGTTGCCTTAATTACGATTCTGTGGGGTTTAATGTTGGTGATGAAAGGTTTCGCAGCTTCGCGCTGGAAGCACGAATACGAACGCGTAGCTCTCAACGGGATTTTCTCGTCCTAACTCAATATACTTACGTTCTCAGTCCCGCTATTTGTTCACTAGGTCCATCTGTCCTTAAGTTGGAGCGACATTCGAAGTTCAGAGCAGTGGAATGACTTGTTGATTTAGGGATTTATCTCTTGGTGACTGTTCTAATCTGCATCCGGCGCAGTTTTCCTGCTGGGTTTCCTGAAAGCACCAGCGAAGAGGAAAACTGAGAAATCGATGCTATTCTTTAATTGAAGGGCTGAGCTCAGTAGTGGTCTTATCACTCCAAAATGAAAAGTTCTTGACTATTAATTTCTGATGTAAGAAGGTTACGTACGTACGTACGTACGTACGTACGTACGTAGATGGTTGGTTTTACCAATTTTCCTCTATAAAGATGAGAAAGAAGACCCTATTTTCTCTCTTCACAACTCGTTATAACCACAACTATGTAACTTAAACTTGATTTTTCTGTTTTCTTAAAATGTGGCTTAAACCACTATTGCTCTGGCCTCTTAAATTGCAGTAATATATTTTAATTATTTGCTTATTCTGTATCTTTAATAAAAACATTTCACGAGAGTTTGGTTTACTTGAAACACATAATTTGAGACTTGATAAAATTATAACAATTTAATTATAAGTGAAGTCGTAAGCTTCCGCGGCCAGAGTCATGTAAATGATCGACGCGTCGTCACCTGGACAGCCAAGATCATTTAATTTAATTATAAGTTTTGCAAATAGTAATGCAGGGATATTTATTATTGTTATCGTGTCTGTTGAAATATTATTGGATGAGGAATCTCCTAATTAATACAATAATTGTGAAAATTAAACTCTCCACAAGGAAGAATTGTGTGAACACTGTACGAATTCCCTCTGAGCCATTCCCTCTTGGTCAAACAGAAGGCGTAACGGCCTCTCGCTTTCTTCGGCCGGCCAGCCGCCACGTGTTTTGCCTCGGCGTTGATTTGCAGTCCCGGCCGTGCCATGCCCCACCTCGTGGCCGCCCCGCCATTACACCACCCGTAGCGCATCGGCGCACTTGCACGCGATGCACGCGGCGGCTTATCACGCGCAGATAAACGGCCATTCGGCTTATCCGAATCGGTGTTGATTTTTCGCGTGGAGTACTTTCCCCACTGAGCTTGTGTATTCAGGTCTAATTAAATGTTGAAAATATCAACTTGCTTGGCAGAGGGGACTAAAAGCGTTTACCGACTCATCGCTTCGGACCGAAGGGTCGCGAGGTCGAATCCCGCCTTGGGCATGGTTGTTTGTCCCTCGTCTCCCATGTATTTGTTGTTGCGGAGGGCCGCGCGTTCGGCTAACCGCAGACCAGAGGAGCTGACAAGTGTGTTGGTGTCTAATGTATGGTCGAATATGTATCCCATCGGCATGTGGAAGGTAACCGGCTGTCGGATGGATAAAGACCTAAAAAAATCAACTTATAAGGGACGTATAAATGAAGATGATTTTTACTTTTAACTTTAATTTAAAGTAATATTTTTTTAAACGGTTATGTATTTAAATTTTTTTAACATTTCAATCTTAAATTAGAATGCTTAAACAAAGACTTCTGACGATGCGTCAATAACTGATGAAATAGGATTCAGCTTATCCAAATGTATTGAGGATTGTTCGTGTGCAGTACTTCCCCCAGTGTGCCGTCCTTATGTTTGTGTGTTCAGGTCTAATTATAAAGGTAAAAAAATCTTGTGGTTTACTGTCGCGTACAAAAGACGATACATTTTAATTCAAATGTTTAAATTTAATCTAATTTATAAAATAAACATTTTTGTCTTTAAAGCTTTTTAAAGTTAGATTTCAACAGTCAATTAGAATTCCTTAACGATTTGTTGTGACGATGCAGGCGAGCTGCTAGATACAAGCGGATTCAGCTTATCGATGAGTGTTGATTTTTCATAAACACTTCTTGTGGTGGAGCCCATATGTGTGTAATAAATGCTTGTGTAGTAGTGCGCAAATACGTTATGAAAATCTCAAAGCTTAATATCACTTCCGATGATTTAAGCATTTTCAACTTTCGAATATTTCTGAAATCTCATACAAATAACTGTGTATTTTAAATGTATTCATTACTATTGAAGCCTTTTATCAGATTATTTAGGCCAGTTGTTGTTCTGTTTTTGTTCCCTAATCTGAAGCTTTGGAAAGCTAGGTAAACCGACTTGGATTTATTCAATTTCCAATGTTGAAGTAAAAGGATAAGTGAAGCACAGATTACCACGCCATAAAAAATTGAGTGAAATTAATGCATGATTATTTTAACGTTCATGAAATAAGAAAAAATAAGTTTTAGAATTTCTCCATATGTCAACCTATTTAATAATATTTTTCAGTTATTTCATGATGTTGAAGTTGATGAAAACCACCTATGCTTTGTCAATTTGCAGATAAATCCGTGAATAAATAACTGGAGTGGGGATGAGTAAAAAAAAAAAAAGTACCCAGATTACCCCTGAATGTGTTCGTATATCAGGAGAAGCAAACTTTCATTGATTTTCCGGATCCTGCTCTCCTCTTCCCTGACCTCCCGTGGGAGCCGCATCGATATCACGAGGCCGCGGCACGGCATGTTTCCAGCACGTACCGTTCGACCTTGCTCGCTGTGGGAGTGCGTTGCCCTGCGCATTCCGTTCCAGTGCTCGCTTTGTGACGAGATGATTCAACATGAACAATACCATGCCTTGGACTTTTTGTGCTCCTGCATGTCACTGACACAAGTGTAGCTTGGAAGTCAATTAGAATGTGGAATATGGTAGAAAAGGTAAATGTTCTTCTGATGTGTAGACTGCTGGAAGTGCCCTGGAATCGTATTTGTTGCGTAGAAACAAATCGGTGGGGTGTACGTTTTGCAGTCATTTTGTGAACAGGTTAACTTTATCCTGATCTTTCACTGTGAGGTAGTGTGTATACACAGGTTTATTTCATAAAAAGATTAACAGCACGACTCCTTTCGTTGATATCCCGTGTTCATCAGAGGTGATAATTTCATGTCTAAAAGCGGACAAATATTGCTGGGGAACTCTTTAACGCTCGTAGCAATAGTTTGTTGACGCCTGTGAACTGCTTTTCGGGGGATGAAGGACTGGTGAATTAAAAAATCCGGCATGTGAGATCTAGGATGTACTTTAAAATTCCCATATTGCCATTTGTAAAAATAATGAAATACCCAGAGTCGTTCGCGAGTACAAACAGACGCAGCTTGGGAGTTGCTCATCCATCTCGCCCGCCTAGGGTGATGTGCCGCGCCAATGGCGCTCGCGAGAGACGTCCAGGGGCAAGGTCAGCGAGCAAATGACGATCGCTCTCGGGCGCGCGGGACAGCGGCGCATCGCGTCTGAGGACAGTTGCCGGTCGGCTGCGCGGCCTTCGCCACTTTCCCCCCGGCGCATCGCGCAGGACGTTTCGGAAGCGCGCTTATTGCAGAAAACCGGTTTCCGCCGCACGTCACGATTCGCGTTCCAGGCAGCGGGCTTGTATAGGTGCGCCCCAGTTCTTTGCGCCCGTTTGAATGCGTGAAATGCCGATTGCGCGATGGAAGAATGCGTTTGGTTTTTATCGCTGTGGAAGATGAGATTTAAAGCCGTGGGTAGTAATATGTGCGTTTGAGGCAGAAAGGAAGGTGAAGAACTGGTCACTGAAAAGAGGAAACCCAACTTCCTTGTCGGTGTGCTTAAAGTGCCCAACTAAATTAGCTGTTCGTTGATCTCTTGTAATGATAAACTGCAAATGTTAGAGGCATTCTACTACTACTATTACTACTATACATAACTGGACCTGAACAGGAATTCTGAAGCAAAGGTAATGTTCCTGTTCATTCAGGATGGCAGAAACTCCGAAAATGTGGAACTCTGTAATATTAACGGAATGTCAAAAAATTTGACTATTTCACCAAAGTACAGTTTGAGGAAGCTTTGTAAAGCTATTACCTTCGCGATTTATAAAAACCAGATACTTTTATGAAGGAAAAATATAAAGTGAGATTGAAACATCACGTTCAGGAACGGCGGCTTTTTTCGCACGAAATTGGCGTCTTTTGCACTGGAGAATTCTTTGTGGATGCGTAAGCTTCGTCGTGCTGCGCTCTTATGGGCATCTGGTTCCTCTCTTCCGATGCCCAACAAAGGCGCCGCCCAGCTCTGGTTTCCAAAAAGGGATCGCAGTCTTCAGGGTCGACGGTGCATATGGCAAAGTACTGGGCCTACTGATACGTACTGTGTGTGTGTGTGTGTGTGTGTGTGTGTGTGTGTGTGTGTGTGTGTGAAATTTTAATGTACCAGCGTCTTTTCTTCAGACCAAAACGTTTATGCAGATAATAACGCTGTTACACTTGTAATCCAGTATTTATTTTAATGATAGTATTAGATAATTGAACGAAGTTCTAAAGGAGGCCAGTTATAAATTCGAAATTTACATTTTCAATAATGGTGTAAATTACCTTCCATTTGGTAAACAAATATTACCTATCAGTATATTGATACAATCATTATTCCTAGTTTGCGAGAAACGGAGAGATGTTGATTCTAATGGAATGTAGTTTCGAAGTTGAAGTTAAATCGAAGTTGAAGTTAAACTTAATTGTCCCGTCAAGACCAAAGCAATGGATGGTAATCTCTAACTATTTCTTCCAGAAGTATTTGTAGTCTAAATTGCGATATCGGTAAAGTCTTAGTTATCTTTAACTTAATTCTGCAGAATTCACGGATTTTAACTGGAATCGGGGGAAGGAGTGAGAGGGGGGAATGAAGTTAGTTTGATTTAATTCATTTATTTTCGTTGAAAAGAGGAAAAACTCTGAGATGTGTGAGGAAAATTATAATCTGCGCTCGTTTTCTGATGTTCCAGAATTCCTACGCCACTGTTTTTATGTTTAATTGGAAATTTAACAAATACAGCTGTGGTTCAGTTTAATATAACGAAGAGAAACTCGATGAAATCTGTGAGAAAGGTTCTTGATTCCCAGATTCTTCTGGGTGAAAGAGTAAAAGGTCTTCAACAAAAACAGGATTGACTGTCTTGATAGCAGGTTGTTTCAAGAGCATTGTCACGAGAGTTTTTTTTTTTTTTTCGTCCGAGAGTGCCGTAATAGCGAGACGAATCTTCTGCGTTCTACATTCTTCGCGTAGTTTCTTCTCCACTTTTCATCTGGGGAGGAATGCCTGGAATTTCTAAATTAAATACGGACAGCAATTTTAAGAACTGCGCAGACGACTTGACTCCCCCGCAGGCACGCCTCTTACAGATATGTGAAAGAGGAAACCTGGAATGAAGTAGACTCGCTTCATTTTTCGTATTCACTGTAATTTCTAACCTTTGTTTTATACTATAAAGTAAATGGGTTTTACTAGGCGTTCTGCATTTCAAGCTATTCTAGTGAGAGTTGTTTTCGTATTCAGGTAAATTAGGCAGTCTTCCATTAGTTTTCTGCGTTTTTGTATTTTTTTTTCTTGTGATTTGCGATTTGTTTCCAGATTATCTATTGCATTATCGAAAATCTTTAAAGAAAGTTTCCACTTGCCATTCTGATGAATAATAGTAATGATGTTTTGGTTATAAATATTAATTACATATTATCAAATATTTTTTTCAGTTGATAAAAATTAGTTCCTGATTGGAAGTAAAAGGTAGTGTAAGCTTTCGAAAGCCCAAATTGCCTTATTAAACTTGCATAATTTAAGCGAGTAACACCTGCATGGTTCGATAAAATCCATTCTGTCACTTGGGGATCCGAATGAACTATGTAGCGTCACGACTTTGTAGAATGAAATTCAATGAGGTTGTGGTGGATATCAATAGTATTTAGGTGCTGGGCGTATTTGCAAGTCTTTTTGACAGATTTGTTGCATCAGAATTAAGACATTTATGAGTTTTGAAGTACAATAATAGTTTGCAGATGACGGACGTTAAATTGAAAAAAGTGCGTCTAATATAAGTTTATGAAATTCAGTCGGGTAGTTCTACATAAACGAAGATCCATTAGTTGATAGATAAAGGATGTACGTTCATGTGATCTGGAGGACGGTGTATTATTGTGCGTCTGGGTCAGCAGCAATGTAACGTGTGTTGAGAAGCATCTCGTTCGTCCGTTTGTTTCGTGGCCATCCCAAGCAGCTCCGCCGTGTACCCGGCGTCCTTTATTCCCCGGATGGTTTTCCTCGTGCGCTCTCGTGCACCCGTATCCTCCAGCGAGGCGCCGATCCAGTTCCCCAAACCGGCTGGATTTCAAGGGCCGACCGGCACCGGCGCTCCCGTAACTTGTCGCGTGCGCCGGCGGCCAAGGTTGCGGCGGGCGCTCGGTCGCCTGGCGGGCCGGCGGCGGCGGCGGCGGCGGGCGCTGCTCTTTTGTTGGTGGCCGGGCGAGGAGAGAATCGCAGGCGGTGGGGCAGGTGCAACGCGGACGAGCAGCTCCTATGCTACTCGCGCTGCCATCTGCGTGTAGCGTGCGCCAAGTCACCGCCAGCTGCTGCGGGCGGCTGTGAAGGTCACGGAGACCGCTGGCGACGAAAATGAGACGCCGAGGTTTAAAAGGCCTGTGAGATTGAAGGACCTGGAATGTTAATGCAAGGCGCTTTTGAGAGTTTTTCTAGACTACGAAAGAATGAAGACGGAGTCCTGGAATTCGCTGATTTTCTTTGATAAATATAAATATGTTGTTGTGGAAATTTAAGAAGTCTAGAATTGATTAATCGTATTATATTGTTTTAATTCAAAACAGATATGTGAGATAGAACCTCGTCTATATTTATTGTGAACATTAAAATTAAATATGGTATTTTTATCGATTTTTTTGCAACTTATTAGATTTAACATGCTAATCGTTAATGCTCAGAATATCGTATGCTTAATGTCACAAAATTGATCAAGTAGTTTAGCTTCCGATGTAGTCAGTGGCGCGCTTGTGTGTCCAGAAAGAAATTGCGAAGCCTCAGATGACCAGACGTTCTCGAATGCAGTCTGCGTGGTCGGCGTCTGAAGTGGTTTCGCGGTCTCGACATGAAATAGCGATTCCGAAGCAATTGCCGAAAAGGAGTTCTCGAGTGGTCGGTGATCTCATGAAGTACTTCAGTTTCATTCTGGGAAGTGACTCTGGTTTCTGCAAGCCTTCAAAACGAATAAAAAGAAAAAGATTTGCTTGCGAGAGTTCGCTCACATTGAGGCACATATCATTGGTCGGTAATGTGACAATTTAAATGGACCCGCGCCTTTTATATCGTTTTAAAAATGTGTTTCAGATGGTGAAATTACCACAAAAATAAAATACCCTCCCTTTTCTTGATAGTAGAATGTTAAAATTAATACATACTCGCATGAAGTTGTCGTTATATCTTAGTTAATATACTAACAACATTTTGTTGTAATCTAAATTGGTATATGTGATCAAATTTCTGCTTCCCAATTTCTGTAGACATAGTCCCTGCTCGACAATGGCAAGTTTACATCTTCTGTAAGAAATTAATGGCTTTTGAAAAACCCCATGCTGAAGCCTGCCTGTACCAGAGTATCAAGGACTACAACCTGTAAAGTAATTCGCGAGTGACAGATTTAATACCTTCACCACATTTTCTTCAAATCCTCCATACACTGAAAAATGTTACAAAACGAAAACTGAATTAATTGTAGGACAATCGGGCTTACTGTTTTGAATTGTCACTGTTTAGAACAATGACCTTGGCGTTGGCGACGAACGTTAAAAATAATCGTTATTTTCGATGGTGGGGATAGTGGTTTACAACTTTTTTTCTTCCCGCTTGCATATTTCTTTCTTGTCACTAGTAAAATTGTTGCAATTCAATTAGTGTGTGTGTGTGTGTGTGTGTGTGTGTAATGGTGTATATTCAGTGATATGTGGTGTACGCGTTGATTTTTCGCTGCCGCATCTTTAGTTGTGAGAGCCCGTTAAAGGAGTATTTTCTTCATGTCCAATTTCTCGTTTATTAAACATTCCCGAACAATGGAAATAACACTTCTTTTCCTCAGTTGGTGTGCGGGGTTTGTTATTCAGCCAGAACAGAAGCAATAAAATGTACTTCCAACGCCGGGTTGTTGCTCCCTTTCGTGTTGGACTAATCTATTTACTCGTGGCGCTGATCTTACGGAGCGACGGTCTTCGTGAAAGCGAATTGCTAATGTTTATGGTGTAGTCTGAATAACATGAGGCTGTGCCTATTTATGTCACGGTCTTTTTCTCGCCAAAGGCCACTACTGGTTCACTGTTGGGGGAAAATAACGTTAACAGAACGTCATAGTTCAAATCGAAGAATTACACGAGGCTCCAATAAAATAGCTTTATCCATCGAAAATAACGTGTAGTATATCACTATATTGAGAATAATATTCTTCATAGTTGCAAAATAAGTCGTTATTATCGAACTAAGAGGGAGTTTTGCGTTATCTGACTCTCTATTTCGTACTGTTTTGAAGAATAGTCATCGTCACAAATAATTTAAATCAAATATTACTTAAAATGCTGAAGTGTCAATTTTTTAAAAACCAGTGCTAAGGATGTGAAAAAAAAATTGACCGGAATCCTGAAAATTAGTTTTCATTATTTTTACTTTGAAGTTAACGTGGATCTTTCAAATCATGCTGCAGACGAGTCGTCTTCGGCTTGAATTTCCCCGTTAAATTTGTGATGACAACGAGCGGTATTCGTGCGCGTCCGGCGGGCGGCGCCAGCTCGGCTCAAGGTTCTGGGAGTCGAAGCGATCGAACGCGCTGTGGCGTCGCGGGGAGGCACGCTACGCTTAGAGTTGGAACGCGAGCGTGCGGGGGTGGAGGCGGGGGCGGCGCGCGGAGGAACGAACCCAAACTCGCCGCGCACGACTCCGCGCCTTTCATCTCCCCGGCACGACCCGCCAACCCGCTCGCTCGGCTTCGAGCTCGCCGTGTTGCTGCTCCGCTCCGATTCTGTCGAGATGGTCGAAGCTGTAAGGGGCTCACACACGTTCAGATTACGTTTTTCTCCGTTTCTTTTACCCGTACGGGCAAAGCGGAGGCGGCCTCTGTGGTTGCAACCCGGCGGGTAAGACTTGCGAACGAAACCCGTCGGCTCGTAAGGATGCGTGCCCGTGCTTGCCCTCGTCCTGGTAGTCTGTAGACGTAACTCAGTTGCAGTGCGGGATGATGAGGTGCCCCCTAACCCAGACAAGGCCGGATCCCCGCAGAGACAAAAGCCAGAAACCAAGGGGCTGAGGAGCGGAACTGTCAGACGGCCATCGAGCGAAGCACGCTCCACAGTAGTCGGTCGGACGAAGCTGGGACTGTGCGCTTTCAGGACACGTTTATTCACAGGTAGCGCGTAGATTGTCACATGAACATGACATATGCGGACCTCTTTGTGCCAGTCGCTCCGACAATCCTCTCCCCCTGTTTTCCGTTCGCAAGGTTGGTATCCTCCCTTCTCCCGTAGACTTGAATTACTCCTTATGCGGAAAAAGTGTTCATCAGAAAGAAAATTAATATTACTGAGATAATAGTGGTGAAAAGGGTGTTGTTGAAGTGTCAGCGTATTCAGTTCACTGTGACATTCCGTTTTCATGAACGTTTAGGATTAGTTAATACAAAAATCTCAAACTCAATTCATTTTTTATCGACGCTCTGAATTGATGTAATTTAAAATAAGTATTAATTAAGATTAGTTTAAATAAAGTAGTAGAAAGATACCGAACCTATTGTTAAAACAATGAAGTCCTTCCTCTGCGGGTTCCTTTATTATTAAATTTTTTGTGGCATAATTATTTAAACACCTAAATGAGAAAAGAAAACAACAACATCTAACTTTGTTTCTCCATGTGATACGTCTGTTGTTACCTTCGACGCCGTGTTTTTCCCGCGTCGCCCCGTTGAGCGTGCGAGGCCGTGGGAGCCGTGTTGGGAGCGCGGGAAGTGGGCCGCTTCGGTTGAGATTTGAAAGCCCTTTTGCGACCTTACGGCAGATTTACGACGGAAACGTCGACACCGAGGTGAAACGCACGTCACCGCTTCGGGGCAATATTCTCACGGGTCGTCCAGAAAAATCGAATCTTTCCAGGAATAAATCCCCGTTTTCGTTTTCGACTCTTGGTTTTAGTTTTTCAATAAAAAGGATTAACTTAGAAAAACGTGAGGCACACGGTCGTTTCCCTGATTGTATTACGAATATGTGTAAGGTAGTAAAGCGAATTGTTATTTTCATCTTTTCTGCTTGAATTATGTTATTAATTTACACTTTTTGTAGCGTCTGGTCCCGAAACAGATAAAAATGTATTTTGTATTCCCCGAAAATATGCCAGGTTGCCTCGTGAGTTGAATGTTTCTTCGCGTGCAGGCGAACGTGCCATTGCTCTCTGTTGATTTACACACACCCGCAGAAGCTGGCGTTTTTATCGTGTTTTTTTTTTTTCTTTCAGACGATATACTAGCTTAAAAAAATATTTTCCGTCAGGAAAGGGTCGTGAACCCGAACCGCCTTCGTGGCAGAGCGAATAGCGTCATATGCCCCTGGACGTGGATTAAACGAGGGGAGTCCGAAGCTTTCGGGATTTATCGTCTGCCTACAGCAGTATCAAATTCAGCGAAATGCTGTTCCTTCCGCAGTACTACTGTCAATAATAATAATAATAATAATATTATTATTATTATTATTATTATTATAATAATAATAATAATAATAATAATAATAATAAAGTGGCATCGAATGTGTTCATGCGAACGTAAGAATCTTGTTTTCTTACCAACGTTTACGCTGTGTGCCTCCTGTATGAATAATGGTACGAGATGGTGCATCATTAAATTAACCAATTAATTGGCTTACACGAGGCACTAAAAACGTTGATTTCTACGAATATTGAGAAAGAAAAGTGCAGACATATCAAGACATTTGTTGTTACACTTAGTTGACTTTAAAGTCATTCTTGTCATTGGAAGAGCTAGCATTTGCGTTACAAATGATTGACCGTGAATGCTATAAATTGGCGAGTGAGTGGTATGTGCAAATCATACTTGTTCGAATATTGTTTCTTGTTGGGATCAGATGTGGACTCTGACCATTTTAAAATTCAACATTGTTTAATATAAAGCAAAAATATTTGTAATATGACAGTATTTTTCTCAAATAACATCTTGTACCCCATTTTAGGAAAACAAAAGCAATAAAGGTGTGATGGATGTGAAGGGAAAATTGTAGTCGGATATCGAGGACTTCGTCGTACGGAGGCGAAGCATTGTTTCTTGGGAAGGTGAAAGAAAGTGGAGAGGAGAATAAAGGTTTTGTGGAATTCCAGTTATTGCAGACTACTGGAGACGGTTGGACGGTTCGGTATTTCGTGTGTGAATCGCTCTTCACGTTGAAGTGACTTGAAGCACGCGGACTTGGCGGTTGGGAATCAATCGAAGACTTCGCGTGGCGCAGCCAAGCGGCATCGGGAGGCTATTCACCCTGGGCGTGTTTGCTGCTGGGGCATTTGCGTGGTGCCTGGCGGCCGCTGGGCAGCTGTCGCCCGGAGACCGCCTCGCAGACGGCGGCGGCGATTCGGCCGGCGCTTTCATGAGTCACGGCCTTCCGTCCCCATACCTCGAACGCTCTTCGCTCCCACTGCTGCCTCTCCGCATTTTGCATCCAACTTCCGCCTGTGTTGCGAAATACGCCGGGGGGTTCCTCCCGTGTGACTTGTGAAAAGGAAAACAAATTGGGAGGCAGATTTATATTGGTGAAGTTAAAAATTCTGTTCATTACGTAATTGTATAAATAAATTATAATTATATAACATTTTAAAAGTTTTGTCGCAACAAATGCCATGAAACTTCATTTTTCTTGAGAAATTGGTACGTTTTCTTCGAATCTGTTAAGATCCTATGGGTGAACCGCAAGAGTTTCTAATAAAACGTATGTGCCACAGACTGCAAAAGGTTGATCTACACTGGTCTTCTTCCAGTATAAATTTTATACTTTCGTCTCGCGTCTGTCGTCCATCATTTTCTCTTCATTCTTCCCGCTATTTATCTTCACTATCTGTCCTCGTATACTTTGCCGACAACGTTGTCTTACTTTCCATTACACTTGCTCTCGCCTCACCTGTTTAATTTCAATCTTCGCTTTCTCGACATCCTTCCCGGCCATTCGGCATCCTGCGTCATGTTTATCAACCTTCTCCTAGGTTCCTCTTCCGACGCCCGCCTTCACTTCTTGACCGCCTCCGCATTTTGCTGACGGCCCAACACACCGCGGCGCAGCCTCCGCCTCCCGCTGGGCCGACCCCTTCGCGCCGCCTTCGCTTCGCTGCACTCGCGGCATCCGCGTCATTAACAACGGAGCGCACTGTCGCGCCGCGCCGCACGCCTTGCCCCTTGCGCCTTTGGCTTTGCCCTTGCGCCTTTGGCTTTGCCCCTTGCGCCTTTGGCTTTGCCCCTTGCGCCTTTGGCTGCTTGCCTTGCGCCTTTGGCTTGCCCTTGCGCCTTTGGCTTTGCCCCTTGCGCCTTTGGCTTTGCCCCCTTGCGCCTTTGGCTTTGCCCCCCTTGCGCCTTTGGCTTTGCCCCCCTTGCGCCTTTGGCTTTGCCCCCCTTGCGCCTTTGGCTTTGCCCCCCTTGCGCCTTTGGCTTTGCCCCCCTTGCGCCTTTGGCTTTGCCCCTTGCTTCTGCGATCGAACTTCCACGAAGTTCTCTGTCCGGTCTCGGGCTACGAAACAAGTTTGACCCAATAGAGTTTCACTCTCGTGTTTAACCGTATTCCCAAGGCACCTATAGTGGCCCAGTGCTTCCGTTTCTATTACCGCTTTAGCTTGCGATCTTCGTTCCGCGGACGTCTGATGAGGCCTCCACATTCCTGGGCCCAGCTGTTGCTCGCGTTCCTGAGCGCGAGGGCGTGTCTCTATCTATTCTGTGGAGTGCACTCAGATTACATTGGTGAAGTTAAAGCTCACGGGCAGTTGGAGAGGGCAACGAATGATGGCATAAGCGTTTGAGAAACTACACCCGCACGCTCTGCGAAAGCTTGGTCCTGTTTTAAATTCAGATTGTAATTTGATTACCGAAATTGCTCTTGTTGATAAATGTAGGTTGGAATAATGTAAATCATGAATAAATCCTACTTTTGATAACCGAATGATGCCAAATGCACCTGACTTGACGAAAAGTTGTACTTGTGAAGTCCGAGAATGACTAACAAGCAGTATTTATTAGAAGGATGTATTTTGTTCTTCGTAATGCTTGGAAACGAGACTCATAACTCCAAAATACTATCGCTTATAGTAATGAGCGGTGACGATCTCGCTTATTCTAGTAAGTCTCCTCGATTTGTTAAGTTGTCTGCGAAGTAATTATTTTCTTTAACTCTCCTTGTGTATAAGTCCTACACTTTAGCAGGTTGTTCATGTGATCTTTTTTGTTATGCATAATGTGCCTTGTAATTTCGTTCGGTCCTTGAGAGAACAAAAGCCCCCTAATGGCCTTCTCGTGACTGCACTACTTCTCGAGCGGTGTGCTGCATCACTGAGTTTTACTTTGTCGAGGTACGACTTGCTGCGCACCCAGATGGAAGAGTGAGCAAGACGATGCATGCTCGATAAGGCATCTGGCAGACAGGCGCCTCGCAGATGGTTAATGTGTCTGCTTTCAAGGGTTTGCTGCTTCGAAATCATCCTGACCATTCGGACAAAAATGCCTTTCCGCCTTCCACACTTCGGAAAAGGAACTCCTTTAAGTGGTTAGCGTGTTCTGTGATAACCGAGAACTGATTTCAGGTGTACTGTTTATAACAAACTGTGATTAGTGTATACCTATCTGAAATTTAATCAATGATGCACCTTGGTTGTTTCTTTAAGGGAATTAATAAATTTCATACTTTTCTGCAATTACTTCAGTTCGCATATTTTTGGGGAATTCCAAATCCAATTAGAGAATTGAATAGGATCTGAAGCGTATCAACTGAATTCGATGGCAGCCATTCAGCGACTTTTTTATCTAAACGAATTAATAGAAATTGGAAATATTGGCCAACACTAGTATTTCTAATTTGCAACTAAGCTATAAATTGGTCGAGTTTATTTTCAGATTATGCTACAGGAAATCTATTTTCTTCGATCTAACCATAGCAGCTAGCCGTTGGTTTTCAATTATAAACAATCGTGTAATCTGAAACCTTAGCATGTCGCAATTTCGATTTCTCACCCAGGAAAGAGTGACACTGGAGAAGGTATTGGAAAAGCAAGATAGTGTAGGGTTAATCCATGCTGTAGGTTGTACTGCGGCCCGTTGAGCGTATCGATGCAAACTTGGCATTTCGGAACCGGTTTCCCATATTTTGAAGGCGCTAACTCCATTGGGCAGACGCCGAAAGCTCGGCGCGAGTGGTCCCTGCCGTGGAGGCGGCCGAACACGCCCGCCCCGTTGCTACCGGACTTGGTCCACCGGTCGCGTTCTCGCGTCCCGTGGCGACGCGACGCCCGGCGGCCGGCCGGCCGGTCCGGGCGACTCTAACGGGACGCGGCACGGGGTGCCGTCTTCGCTTCCTCCTCCTGCGCTGCTTCCTTGATCTGCGCTTATGGCTCCTTACTTCTGTTATTGAAGGTCGCACCAACATCTAGGTCATTAGCGACCACTATTGGAGTGAACGTTGTGGTAACTGTGAAGATGAAACGATATGGTGATGATAAGGGGTGAAAGGACGAACAAAAATACTACAATCCCCGAGGCGGTACTGGAACCCGCGACCGTTCGGTCCGAGATCGTAACGACACTACTGCCTTATCACTATATCAGCCACTTGCGATATCAGCCACTGGATCGGCAAGCTCCGTCTTTGTTCACTTTTGTTTCAGTTATTTCTCCTCGTTCGTCGCTGCCTTTAACCTCAGCTTCTGCTTTTTTCACTGCTTCCTTTACCCGTTTAGTTGTATTCGCTTCCTTTCTTCGCTTGAAGCAACACCACCATGTTTATCACCTTATCACCTTGTCTCCGCTTAAACAGCTCGTTCAGCACTCTTTTACCCTTGGCAATTTTATTTCTTCACCCCCCCCATTTTGTGCCGTCTATACTTTTAACCGTTGCCTTTACTTTTCTCAGCTGCTGCTTCTGATTTTCGCGTTCGACGCATCAGTCACGCTTCCCTTCCACGTTAGTCGTCTCCGCCTTCGCCCCGAATCTGTCATGACTGTCCGCCCGCTCGGGTCCTAGCTCGTCCACCCTCACTCGTGCCTTCCCGTCCTTGCTCACGCTCGCTCTCGACCCGTCATCTCCGCACTCAGCTGCCATTACCGCGATATTTTCGTTCTGAGGAGTGCGAAAAACGCAAAAGAATTTCAGGACTCGATTGAAATTTTCACCTAATATTAACTACGATTTCCCTCGCTAAAGGAGGTGCTATAAATTATGCTATAACTTGTTTACGTTATTCATCTAAACTGTGAACGTAAAGTGCGTTCAGTATTAGCCAGCAACGAACCGTCGATTGGAACGATGTTGCTTTGGCCTCGTGCCCTTAACCGCATTGCGTGCCGTTTGGCTCATCCTCCGGTGCCCGGCGTTGGGCCTCCGCCGCCCGCCCGCCCCCGGCGCGCCGTCGGAGGTCACGGCCGCCGCCCACGCACCGGTTCCGGGCGGCGGTGCGCGGACAAAGGAGGGCGGGCGGGCGCGTCTTCCGCGTCCCGGCCTCGCGTGCGCCGCCGCGCCAGCCGCTGGCCCTCGATCACAGCCTTTCTTCCGACAAGGGCCGCCCGCTCTTCGGGACTGCATTCCGTGTACGTCAGGTTTGTCCGTGTACGTCAGGTTTGTCCGTCTACGTTCGGTCTGTCAAAAATGACCCTTATTCCAATTTAAATTTAAGGGTGTTTGACAGCTGATCCGTTGGGACGTGATTACCCAACCGAGAGCGGAATATTCTCGGGATTTTTTTTTTAAAATTACGCGTCGTTCGCGTCCCAGCTGGCCAGCTCGGACGCGAATGTACTTTAATTTAAATCGGCGGGGCGTATAGAGCCTATTTACACGCTTCCTTTTAACGAACGATTTTGAGAGTTTTAACTACGTGCACATGCACAATACGACTCTTGAAACCCAAGAAGTTCTGTGCGGGGACTTCCCGCGTGCAATATTTTAAGCTCCGTTCTGGGAAGACTAGTTCGAATGCAGAACGAAGGGGGCGATAAAGGGAACGCAGTGGCCCCGTCGATGACCCGGGCATTTTTCGCGCCAAGGTGCGCTGAATTCAGCTCGTTGGGCAGGCCTCCTCACCAAGGAGACTTGCAGATTTAAAGTGTCACTACAGTTACGGGGCCAGTGGGTGCGCAGGACGTGTGGCAGATCTGCCCGAACAGTTTTACTCGTCCGGATAGATGACGAGCGCGTGTTCCGGATAATTTTGGTAAACATGCGATGTTGAAAGTTGTTCCTTCCACCATGAAATGTGGGAAAACTGGATGGCAGTGGGAGCATTCTGCGGGATGCGGTGAATTGTGCCACATGGAACCGCTACGTCCAAGGACGCACGCACGAGGAGCCCTTTGTGAGCGTTTTCGTAATGCGTAGAAATTTTTGAAATAACGCTCCTTGCCGTGAACAGCTGGGACAGATTTTCTCAGTAATAAGTGAAAGAAAATTAGGCTCGGGGGCTGGGTAGGTTGAAAACAAATCTGAGTGTGAACCTCTTGAGTACTTTGAGACGAAAGTGATATTTTGGGCGTTTTCACACACACACACGGTTACAAACTTTTCTTCACCTGGCGCAAATACGTTTCCTTTTATGTGCTTGATTATTATAATGTATAGAACTGGTCGTAGAATGCTAAATTGCCGAGTCATTAACTGCAGCTTTCTGAACAAAGTGCGTAATTTTTTTGTCTGACAGACCTACACTCCTACATTTGTGTGGTGACATTGCCCCACGGTTTCATGTAAGCGTTTCTTTGCCTGCCTTCTTGCCGGTGACTCCGGCTGGCATTGTTTTCGCGATCTCTTGGAAGCAGTAAGAAAACGTTCCTGCTCTACTTGTTCGTGATTCTCACGCAATGGGCCACCTGCAAGTAGCACATCTTCCTTTCTTCTAAATGTCACGTTTCTCTTTTTAACTTCATACGTTTCTCTGTGAAACGTACGAGGAAAGTAGTAATTTCCTCGCATCTTTTTAGGTTAGCACGTTCGAATGAAAACTTATCGTGTCAATCAAAGACAGTTTGCCCCTTATTCGTGATACTTCATAAGCATTGACTGACTGCTACTATTAGTTCAAATGAGAGATGGAGAATTGATAAATGAGAAATGAAAGGTTGGATGTCTTTAGTTGTTTTTTTTTTTTCTGCAATGGAACAAATAAAGTGTAGAATCCAGATCGTAAGCAGGAATGAAATGGAAGTCTGTTGCTGTATGTGTGTTGCATATGCGAGCAAGAGCCCAACGCTTCCGCTCCCTGCCCACCGGTCTCTGCTTTTCCGCGCCGCCCCGCCGCCTCTCGCCTCCCGGTGCATCTTTCACCGGCTTCCGCCGGCCCGCATGGTTGCTCGCCGCGTTAAATATTTAGCGTGTGGAGAGGCCCTCGGCGGACTCTTGAAGAGGCGCCCGCCCCCCGCCTCCGGCCCCCTGCACTCCACGTCCCAGCCAAGCGACTGCCCTTCATTTTCTCACTGGACTGCCGTCTTTTCAATTCCACTCCTTCTATTGGCGTCTTGACCTTTTATCTCCTCGTTGCCTCGTTGCTCAGGGCATCAGCTGATGCCACTGCAGTGCCTCTGACCGGGAGGTCCTAGACGGTGGCAGCTACAGAGCTAGGTCGAAGTCAGGCGCTGTCTGGAGGAGAATTCTAGCTGCCGGCGGCTCTGATGGTAGTTTTCCGTGGTTTCTCCGATCAACACCTGACGAATGCCGTAGCGGTACGCTTACGAACGGGCCACAGATCGCGCGCGATCTTCCCTTCCTCTTCCTCGTTTTATCCTCACCGCGCGCATTCACTACACTATCATTCTTGACGGGGGGGGGGCAGTCGGGAGTTTAGAACTTACCCCGGCCGGGGCGGTGCTCTGCTGATGGGAGGTACCGGGTTGCAGAAAAAACCCGCAAGCCGACTAGTGAGTCTCACCATCTCGATCGGGAAGATCACCTCCACCTGCAGCGATAAGAACATGAACTACATTTACGGAACTAGTGAACTTGGCAGTTGACACGTCCGGAATAATCAATCAGTCGATCCTCATTGCTATTTATGGACTTCCAACTGTAATTACGTGGCAGCGCGCACACGTAAACCTATCGAAGTCATTCGAAATTCGGGAGCTGAAAAAGTGGCTACAATTACGATGGAATAACAGGTTGCTTGCAATTCATCGAGCTTCGTAATGAAACTGCAAAGTTCAACCGCTGCTAGACGTCCCACACCATTTCTCACGACCATCGGGGTTAATTACAATCTGATGAGTATCTAACATGACATTTAACTTCTCTTCCTCATTTGCCAGATATTTCTTATTTTATGTAAAAGCCCCATCTCCTCTGGCGACACCCATGGTCTTAGTTTCTCTTCTTTCCTACACAGAATAACCTTTCACTCCATTTTGCCTCTCCATTCTTCATGCATCTCCTTTTCCTCTGAGTGAGGTCGTCTTTCCTCCTTCATTCCTGCGCATTCAAACATTCATCAGTCTTCCTTTCTTTCGCCTTCTCCATCCTTTCGCAATTTTTCCGTTTTTTCCTAAGCAACGGTTTCCCCCTTTTCTATTTTTTTCCATCATTTTCGTCTCGCATTTCTTACTACTTTTTAATTAACTTAAATTTTTTTTAATTACGTATTTTTGGTTGAATTGAACCCTCTCCTTATTGTATTTCCTCTGCTGCTCACCATGTTCGCATTCTCCCTTCGAACGTTCGTGCATTTATAAGTGTCATTCATTCATCATTTCTTCGTCTAATTTTAAGTATTTTGTTTCATATATGTTTTGTCAGGTGCATCAGGATCTCGAAGCATTATATCAGAGCGACTCCGATCATTCGACATCTTGCTGCTGGACCGAGGAAGACGCAAAAAGTCGTGCCATATTCCATTTAGATACTGTCAGACGCTACGTTAGAAAAAACAAAGAATTATACGCGCACATTTTCTTGAGCCCCGGAATACCTATCCCTACCCTTTGGCCAATATTAGTTGAATGAAGAATAAATGATAGTAACAATTCCTTTGCGAACATTAGTTGTATAAAGTATAAATGATAGCAACGAGCATTGTGTACAAAATCTGAATACGAGAAACTATTTCGCATCGAAAAACGAGCCACAGATTTGACATAATATTCCTTTTGAGGAAATAACCAAACTCCCACTCCTCGCGCAAGGAGCGAAGCGAGGGCTCAAGAAAACGTGCGCGGGTAATATATCCCCGCGTAGCTTGTCTGGGCTCCGCGGGCGCTGCCCCGCCAGCCGCCCAGGCGGAATCCCCCCCGCTAATGAATTGCCGTGTTGCCCCGCATTCCGCCCGCTTTATTACCGGTGGCTTCGGAGGAGGAGGAGGCGATGCGTCGGGCGCACGGTTAATTGTCGTCGTGAGGTAGACGGTAGAAAAGCTTCCATTCTGCAATTTTTTCTTTATCGGTTCCATTGGTGAGCAGCGCAGGGTAAATGTCTGCTCCCGCCTGTGTATGCTGGTCATGACTGCGCAGAATCGAGACATACTCCTCTTAAGGTGGCACTGTTCGAATTGGGGGAAGATAATATGGATCGAATAGGGAATAGGGGTGGACGATGACGCCGTGGCGATGAGAGTTGGAGACTTTTCTGGTCTTCACCTGGATGTGTTAAGTGAAAACGTGATAACACGCCAATCATTGTTAAATATGGAAGTCAACAAATTATCTTATTGTGACAGCGTGTGACATATTGTAATACACGTTTAATGCAATAATATAATAACGTTAAATAATATAGCAACAATTTGCAATCGCTATAACTTGTAATTCTAGCCATAGTGCGAGGGGTTGGTAATTTTAATTGTAGCTTTAATTGATTGTATTCTTTATAATCCGTATACCTCGAGCGAGACTGAACTGTTTCTGCAAAAAACATAATGAAGGCGGAGTAAATAGTAAACCCGGATTTTGATAACACTTAGCGTTTCTCTTCTATTTGCATTTGACTTCCTGCACTTAGCTTTTCCTTCCTTGCAAACAGTCACCGCAGGCTTTCCTGCGCTTCTTTTCATCGCACTGGGAACATGCATGTTTCACAGTACAACTTTAGACAGCTTCTGGTGAATATTTGAGCACTTTGCTTGTTCGCTTTCTTTCGATGCTTCGGCGATGGTAGATACTAAAGCTTGTCGTCGCACACTGATAATGAAATGCACTTGTAGACGCAATGTAAAAATTGACTGAACCAACTTGTGTTACAGGCCCTGTAACTGAGTTCATAGGTGACATGAGGCGAAAACTTTTGATAGCTTGTAGTTGACTCAGCCGGATATTTGAGCTATACGCATTTGATGTATTTGATTTCTAACACTGACAGCTCCATCTCCAATTCTATATCAATTATTTTTGAACATGTTCAATGCAACCATGGACTGTTTTAACACATAGTATAGAAAATTTCATGCTTCCCATACACTTGAGTATTTCTTAGAATGTTCTCGGTTTTCAGTTGATGTAAAGATGAGCTTGTCGGATTGTTAAACTTGAGTTCGTGTTAGAATCAAATCCAATCATTCGTACGGAAAGTCGGTTGGCCCATGTAGATTTCGGACAAAAAGCCCAAATGACGTTAGAGCTAATTCAAAAATTGCTCATTTATTCGACACTGAAAGCTGATTTGGCGAGACCTTCCCTCCTTACGTACGTTAACTTGTGATAAGATGTACATATGATACGGCAGTGTTGAAGGTCCGTGTTTAAATTCCGCAGAATTTTCAACAGAAATGTCTCCTAGCGCTCGATGTTCTCTCGCGGCCTCCCATCGAGCACGGCGCCCCGTTAAGCTGATCCGCAAGCCTCGGGATTTGGTTGGCCAGCAGACGCCAACGTTTAAGGCAGGGCTGCCAATGTTTCGGTCACGATGCGCCCTTCTTCAGGGCAACCACGTCCAGGACTTTCTGCCTGAAGAAGGCCGTAGCCCAAACTAGGTTTGGGCGTCTCCCAGACAGCCGATTGAATACTTGAACGATTGAAGCCTCCGGTTGGACGCGCTGCAGGTTTGTTGCGCGCGTGTTGACGGCCCCCTGTCCTGTCCTGTTGTAGATAGCCGTCGCCACCCCCGCCCGCGCCATGTCCTTCCTGCGAATCCTGGGCGCGTGGCTGTTCCCCTACTTGCGGGCCGCGAAGGGCAGGCTGTGGGGTGCGGCCGCGTGGTGCCCCCCGTTGCTACGATTGGGTGCGGCCGCGCCAGGTACTCTCTCTCTCCCTTCGGTGGCGGTGCCTGGGTGTTGGTGCTTCGAATCAGAGTATTCGGTGCGGGGCTTCTGGACAGCTTTGTTTTGGCTTTGCACGCCCGGTGGATATTGGTTTTGTAGATACAAGCCAGGATGCACGTGACAAAGGGACTTCTTGTGACTGTCAAATTAGGCTACACCTTTTCGGCTCCTGGATCCATGTTTAAAGTGTACCGTTTATTTTTATGAATATGTGGAATGAACGAATTTAAAGGGTGCTAAGATGCTTTTTTGTAAATGACATCTATGATTCGACGTTCCTTTTTAATTGTCAGATTTGCTTCAATTACTTTGTATCTAGATTAGTTTGTTTGGAATTATGATAATATTGAAATGAATATTAAAGTGATAAAATTGAAACTTCTTAGTTTTTCGATCTTGTATGAGGGTTATTACAAAAATGTATTATATTCTTGACAAGAGAGGCAAAGTTACGTACTCTTTAATTCGCAACTCAGCATTAACAAGATTCCTGCCTCTTAGTGCAACACGTTATTCATGTGCAGTTTCGAAATAGTAGATCTCATTAAATAACATTCTGATCATCCTTGTAATAACTATCCTTGAAGGACCTCATTCTTCCTAGAACTCGGTGATGTCCGCTCCCATTTCATGGGTTCTGACCCACATTTGAACAGCTTGCTAGAACAAACCTGTTTATCCACTCTCTGATGAGCTCCCGTTATTCGGGCGACCGAAGCATACTAGAGTAATAAAGTATGAGTCGTGGTTTCAGTCAACACATTGAGGTTAAGTTGCTTTTACGTCATCATACTCTTTACAATCACGATATTACGATTTATTGAATTATTTATCAATAATAATTATGGCTTCTCAGATTCATGCAATGGAAAATTGCGCCTTTTGTAAGACAAAGGAGGCGAGTAAAACGGTCAAAGAGCGCACGCTACGCTGCTGTAGCTCATCGGGCTCGCAGCAATTTAGTGCAGGGAAACGCTTCGGAAGGCGATGTCTGACATAACTCCCCAAGGAACGCGCAGTTAATGGCGCCACCTGGATGGAGATTTACTTTCCACAGGTCCCACAGCGTGTTGCTGCAAAAAACGTTTAGTAAGGTAAATAAATATAAACACTTTAAACTTACTATAGGACCATACAATTGTACTGCAAACCAACCTTTTAAATGTAACGTCAATGATTAATTTTTGTAATTTAATGTGATAACTATTTACTGTGGCTCAGTAATTCCATATGGTAAGTTGTTGCAGACAAACTCTTCCGTAATTTATTTTCAAAAGAACTGGCGAGGAGCGTGGGGCAGTACAGGGGTTCCCGTCCGTCTCTCTAGTAATATCGTGGGAAGCGCTGAGATATTCAGCTAACCGGGTGGGGATTTCTGCTCTTCCGAGAGCTAGAATCGAGATTCCAGTTCCCCTTCCCCTTCCTTCGCAGCAATCTCATTCTTTTTCGGTGGACTGTTCTGTTATATCCAGTTCATGCAATCAAAGAGAAAAAGGCACTCTTGATAGCGGGCGTCTGTTAAAGTGTTTACAGTCCGCGGGTCGTAATCCAAACGAGAGAGATGCAGCTTAATGTGGCGGAGAACTTCTACTCCAAGCTAAGGCATTTGGTTGCATGTTTTTCTCTTATAAGGAGGTGCAATTACCAAAAAGCATTGAAGAACACAGCCGATATCACAATAACGGACTTGTTGGTTATATCCCGTAACTGTCGTCTTGGTTTGCAAACTTCAACCGTGTTGTTTATTGATCTGTGACGTTATGCATAATCACGATGATAATTGTATTATACCAGCAACCAAGCCGTTTGGCCTTTCCAGTTACCTGCATTTGATAGATGAAGTCAAGGTGACGGAACAGTGGGATGAGAGGCGGGGCAAACGCGAGGAAGTCTGCTGAAAACCCACTTCGTTCGACATAAATTCCACATGGAACTGAACCCCGGTCCTTGGGTGCAAGGTGAAGGGCCCGGCTGACCACACCACGGATCTTAGCAGACCTCGGTCGGCAACGGTTCTAGTCATTCAGCGGAAGCTCATTGCCACCTTCCGCTTAAACAAAAAGTACACGACACTTACAGGACTAATGACCTTAGCCGTTGACGCGCCCAGAATCACTAATCTATCAAAATCCACGTATCTTCCCCCGCCCAATACTTCGATGAAAAAACAAAGTCCGTTGACTCTTGGTCAGCTGTGATGCTGTCCACCCATCGGGACCTCGAACGTCACAGTGCCGTCATGCTAGTCGGGAGCTGGAATGCCACTAGTGATGAGATCGGACGACAGCGACCCAGCTGATGAAGTGTGGTTTGAACGTTTTAATCGAAGTGAAGCAGTCTCTCCCGCAGAGCCCCGCGCCGTTGTGCAGGGGGAGGCTGCTAATCGGCATGGCTGGCAGCGGCGGGGCGCGTCCGGCGCCTGCGCTTGGGCTCGGGCTCGTAAAGCGCCGCTGCCGCTGCCGCTGCGTCGCGTCGTAAAGCGCCGAGAGCGCCCGTCAACCTCGAGGCCTCGTCTGCAGTGGCGAGGCCTTCGTTGTGTGCCTCGCCTAAGGTGCTTCTGCAGTGAAAGAGTCCTCGTGTTCGGAACTGTCGAAGAATGAGATCATCGACCAATCGAGAAAACTAATAGAAAATCCGCTATTTACTAAGTTGTGTAAATAATAACGGTCTTAAATGTGTACGTTTTAGGTCCTTGGAAATAACCTTGTTAGTGTCCACTATGTTGCATTTTTTTTGCAGCTTTGCTTTGTCTTTATAACTCGTGAGGGTCAAAACCGATAGTTTGGTTCTATGATTATTCATTAATCGGTTCAAATGTGACTGGAAGAAACTTGAAAACAGACCTTCTTCCTCTGCAAATTTAAGTAAAAAATGAAAGCTAAACAAAGTTTGCAATGCAGTGGTTTCATCTCGGCGATATGCTTAATTTAATTTGCTTATGATGCCGGCTCGGGAGTCCAACGTTACAACAGCGCCTACCGAATTCGGTAGGTGCGAAGTTCGCGGGTTGGGATCCCGTTTTGAATATGAATTCTGTTTCTACTGTTTCGTGCGTGTTGTCCCGGAGGGTCTATCGTTTCTGGTGCCCGATCCGATCAAAGTGTGATGTGATTTTGTAGCTCATTGGGGTGTAAAGAGCAACCTCAAATCGACGAGGACGTCTTAAGAGAAAGCATGTAGCCATAAGAGTCGCATCTCCCAATTGTAGATTGGGTACAGCATTCATACAAAGATATTGTATGTTCCAGAGAGCTTCTTTTTTTTTCTTACCGAAATATTTGATCGTGCGATAGGTCACCACGCATGACGTGAGTGAAAGACGGTCTTGGGAGCTTGATACAGTGCTCTTCATGCGTAGAAGCAGCTCTCACTTTTGACTCCCTACAGAAAAGGCAACTTCTGATGACTGTAGTGTTCTGAGCTTGACCTTACAGCCAGATACGGGTTGTACATTCCCTCATGCTTTTCAGTGAAAAATTCGGTTAAATCGTGAGCCTTATTCTCTTTTTCTGAAGCAGAAGTTTTTAATGTACTGAAAAGCACTCACAATCATACATATTGAAGCATTATCTTAGAAAATAATATCGCAGGCTCTATTGAATATCTTGCGTTGATTTAAATTCACTACATCGGAATGACTTTATTCCCGTTCTATCCCGTGGTTTGGTTGTACTAGTTCACCGGATTCATTTTGCAGACATTCACTTGCCCTGGCAACTGCACTCGCAGTGCTTGCATGCCGTGGCTTGCACGGCGCGCCTGCTCCACGCGAAAACCTCATTACATCTTCGTTTGAGAGTCGCACGCAGCGTTCAGCCTATTGGCCAGCGCCGGGTTCATCTCGTGCGAATGGCTCCCCGGCGGATGCGTGAACGCTCACAGCACCGGGACTGCCAGGGCGGGGGCGATAAGCTGCAAATGCGAGATCCGTACGCAGCGGACATGGGCGACCGACGCGCTAGGCTAGTCCCTCTGATGTAATCCCTCTGGTCAGACGGATTTTTTTACAGTATTAGTTATTATGGTGTTGAATGTGGGTTTTACTTCGTGAAAGAATGGTTGCATCTTACTCGATCTTCAGCTAAGAGCTGAATTTGCACCATCGTGTATATATTGAAATATTATTTTCTGTGTAGAAGAAAGGTATGTATTTTTAACATTTCTGTAGTCTTGTAGGCCGATGATAACGGGCGATTATTGAAAACTGAACTATGACGAGGTGATGAACGTTCTATAGGTCCTAATGTGAGATGCAAGGAAACAGAAGGTAATATTCAACACAGTATACTGGTTACTAGTGACGAAGCGTATTTGGTTAGGATTCTCGGGAATAAACCTTTAATTACGATTAATTCTAGAAACAATTTTCGTATGATACATTTTAACTTCATTCTGCTGTCAGTATTTCGTAAACGGGAACGTCTGTTGCTTTTCGTAAGTGCAATCTCAGTGTCAAGATGATATAAACATTCATCGAGAAATGCACGAATTAATATGAAAGTTAAATTATCCTTCGTCAATTAGCGGAATGTTGAGGACCTTGCCTACCATAACACCAGAACACTCAAGAGATAAACAAACACCAAAAGCCTACTCACGCCCGACCGCCCAACAGGGTTGTCCAACTGGCGGCCCGGGGTTCCATTTATTGTCGCCCGTGAAAGGTTATTCGCCAAAAGTGAAAGTATTTTGCTTCTATGTTGGGCGAGAACATTGTGCGGCCAGCGCACGTGCCCTGCCGAAGACAACTCCCCCCTTTAATTTAAAAATGGATGGAGTTTAGATTTAAGGATTTTTGTAGTAAATTCAGAAGTTCGAAATCATCCCAAGATGTTTCACTGCGTTATGCATGGTATAGCCTGATATCACGCCCCCATCCAGTTTCAGAGGAGCGGGAATCAATAATCAGGTGTCAGGAAGTCAGGTGTGGATCCTTCGAGAAATGCAAATATGGCCCGCAACCATATTGAAATTTTTAGTCGTGGCCCTTAAGGCCTTGAAAGTTGGACGCCCCTCGCCTAACAGGCGGTCAATCTGCTCCAGCGAAGCGGCGCGCTTCATCAACCATAACGCGACCGCCCGGTGCGCGCGCAGCGTTGACGGCGCAGCGGCCGGGCGCCCATTGACGGCGGCGGCGTGTGCGCGGGCCGGGGCAAGGGGCAGCCGGGGGGGGGGGCGCGCCGAGGGTGTGGCCGCCCCCGGATCAATAGACGCGCGCGCGCGGTGCGTGAGGCGGCCCAGGCAACTTCCCTTCCGCGCCCGTCGCGCGCTCGGCCGCGCGGAAAGCTTCCGTTTTCGCTTTGCAGATTTGACGTTGCAGTCGACTGGATCTTGGGACCGGCTGAGGTGGGTCAGGGCTACAGCTGATATCACTGTAGTGCCTCTGGCTGGGAGGTCCTTGGGTTCGAGTTCCGACGGTAGCAGGATTTTTCGACGCTAGCTGCATAGCTAGGTCGGATTCAGCTGCAGTCTGGAGGAGAATTCTAGCGGCCGGCTGCTCGGATCGGTAGTTTTGCGTGGTTTCTTGATCAACCCCTGGGGAATGCCGGAACTGTACCTAACAAACCGCTCACGGACCGCACGCGAACGTGCCATCGTTTACGTTGTCGTTGCCTCTCCCCTTACACTAACATGCACCCGCCACCACTCATGCCGGAAGAGCAATCGGGAGCTTAGAGCTTGTCCTGGTTGGGGTGGTGCCCCGCTGGTGGGAGGTACCTGTTTGGGAAAAACCGCGCAATCTTGGAGCCCAAGGTTTGACGTGGAACTGAATTTTAATACCTATGGTAGTTAAATCAGGAGAATGTTACGCCAGATTCTCACGTTAGTGAAAGAAGTGTTCGTGGTGAAAAATTACGGTATTGACAACGTATTCAAAGAAGTAGCTTATCAATAATTTATTTCGATGTAGTACTGTAAATTATTTCGTTTTGAGTACGTTGTTTTATACCCGATACTTTTTAAAGATTTTTAAAAGTAATCTAAGTTACCTAATCAATGGTTGCGTAATCCAACACATTCAGTTCAATTATGCTGGAATTCAGACATCTCACGTTGCAATGAATTCCTGCAATAATAACTCACCGAGGGTTTCAGAAAAAAATAATAGAATTATAAAATAGAAAAAAAGGTATTATAAAATTAGCACACCCTCAGGTGCTCTTGCACGGTCTTAAGCTGAAATCAGTTGCCAGTGTTCTTGAGAGTTTTAGCAACGGCTCTCTCTATGAGGACACACTTGTTTCGAACCTCTCTGCTGGTCTGTCAGCCTCGTTCTTCATTGTTTTGCGTGGTTGGCAACCCCTCCCGCGACCTTCCAAACGAGGATCAAATGAAATTCGTTCGCCGTCGCCAAATGCGGGCTTCGATACCCTGCCGGGCGACCGCGCGCTGCCCTTGCATAACCGCAATCCTCTGGACGCCACCGCGCTGTCTGTCGCAGCTGTAAACATGGCGGCGCTCCATAATTCATAGAGGCGGCGCCTCGTCCTGCCACTCTCTCACGCCGCTACTGGCGCCACCATCGCCGCCGCCGCCCGGGTCTGAGCTGGGATGTGACAACGCTATTTCTCGAACATCGATGTTTTAAACATCGATATACTAAAGTCGATGTTTTTTTTAGTGTCTATGGTTCGTGCGTGATGTTTTTAAGATTTCTTTGTGTCGATACATTTTCTTTGTGAATGAAAAATTCGCATAACACAATTTTGTAGTTTGTGTTCGAACCACGGAACGCAGTTCGCACTACCCTCGTCGATCAAATTGTCTCTAGCTTGAGATGTCCCCAATGCCCTGGTATTTCTTACGTCTTTATTATGATTTTGCGTATGGCGAGGCGGTCAAGTATGGCTGCTCCAAATCCTTATTCGTCGATCTGACGACCGACCCTTCGAGATGTCCCAAGGCGGTCAGTCTTTCGTTTTTATTATTCTTTTTCTGTTCAATATTAATTAAAATGGATAAATTCGGCCACTGTCAAATTACATTTTGTTCCACGTGTATTTCATTGCAGAGGTTACTAAATCGAGGTTTTTAGGCGATGTATTATTAACATGTTTTAATTTTGAACGTGTCGATTTTTTTGTTATCGACGTCGCATCAATAGTCTGACCATCGTCCCGCCACACCGCTCCCTACCGCTCGCCCTCCCGTGTCCGGGCGTCCCCGCGCTGCCGCGTGTCGTTGATTATGGAACGCGCCCTGCTCTGCCCTCCCTCCCCTTACCCGCGCTACGTGAAGGGAGTCTTGACACTTCCGACAAATGGGCGGCGTTGCCACGTCTGTTCCGGTGGCGGACGTATTACTCAGACTCCACGAGATGGGCTGGTTTCCGAGGCGAAATGTTATGAAACTGTAATTGGAGTGTGGAATGAAGCATGCCGCTGTAATTTCATATTCACGTCCGCTTATGAAGGTACTTAAAAGAGGTGACTAAATGTATGCATATTACGATAGTTTTCATTCCATTCTATTATGACGGTAAATGTGGCGCACGAATTTTAAAGTTATTTCCCAACGGCAGTTACCCACTCAAATTAGTTTTTACGTGGTTGAATGTCAGGTTCCCTGAATTAATTGGCGTTAAACGATAATTCAAAACAATTTATTCTCTCGTTTTATGTATAGTATGACCATGGACGATGATGTCAGTCGGTCGCTCTCTTCGTGACTCGAATTGCGTCCACTGAGATGTGAAGTAATCCACAGCGGTCGGAATGAAGGTAGGAGCTGTGTACAGCACATGCGCCAAGTGCTGGTATTGAGAATGTATTGCTCCATTCCAAAAGAAGAGCGACAACCAGAAGTGGTTTCCAAGAATTTAAATTACAGATCATCCAATATGTGCGACGTACGTCGAACTCGCAATTTTTGTGGCCGTTTCTCTAACCATCTACTGATCTAAATAATGCAGTCATTTCGGCGGTAGCAGCCTTGTACGAGGGTGTGCGTTCAAATCCTGGTAAAAATGCTGCTTTTACCTCTTCTGTCGTGAGTGATACGCAAAAGGCAAACCAGCGTAGACCGTATAATAAGAATCATCGCCCATCATTTCATAACTCTTCCGGATAGCCATGTAATACATTCATTTGATCACCAATATCCCGTTGAGGACACGGCGGATGTACGCTATACAAATCATAAACGCATATAAAATATATGGGAAAATCTCGTAAGGCGAAACATACAAGTAATGTCGTCTACGAACGTTCCGCCTTTTCTCCGCCCAGTGCCCGTCAAAGAATTGTTGGGCGGGCGCGGGTAGGATTAGGCCTGTGCAGGATCAACTTGTGTCACACGGTTAACGACCTACGCTCGAGGAGCATCAACTGTCACGGATACGGAATGCGTGGAGACAAAAAGTTCGACGCCGGAGAGGGATGTTGCTCGTCGACAGCCGATAAGTTATGAAAGGGGCACAGCTTGTAAATACATTTTTTAGAGCGTAGGCTTTAAAAGTATTTTTTATGTGGTTCATCTACAGTAATAACACCTGTGCAAGTTGTGATAAAATATTTTAGTTGAGGCTGCGCTAACAGCGAGCAGAGAACCGCCCGCGACTGGGGCCGCTCGTAGCCGACGCCCGGAGCAGCTGTTGCTCCGTTGGAGCGTGTGCCCGTGCGGCCGCCGCGCCTCCCACAGCCTTCACGCCCGCGGTCCTTCGCTCTGAACCGATTGGCGGCGGCCGCGAATTATCCCTCCTTCCCTGTCCCTCATGGCGCATTTCGCCCCGCTGGCCTGTCCGCGTGTGCAGAGGCAGGAAGCGAGGTACTTGGGGTGGGGGAGTGGCCGGAAGCTCGCTCGCCCTCCGCCCAGGTGCGTGCGCGGTCGATCCCCACGCAACGCAACGACGCACGCTGGTGCGCGCTCTCTGGTGCGACGCACGCTGGTGCGCGCGATTTCCACAGCACATTTTGTTGATGCAGTTTTCAGATAGTCTTTATAATTACAGCTTCATTCCCATTATTTATCAACTACTTTTGCTTTTAACAGCGGTATTTCAAGCACTTTCAAGTTTTTCATCATTAGCATTTTTGTAGTGCTTTGAAGTCCGCTTCTCAATCAAAATTGATGTATTTAGAATGATTTCTGACGTGATAAAAAAGTAGAATTTAATTGAAAATGAACGCATTAACACACCGACAAGTAAAGGAATGTCTAGGCGAGTGTGCAGAAGTGAAAGTGCAATAAGGCTAGTTGAAGGCACGTGCAATAGCACGCCTCCAGCTGAGCTTTGCAGCTTCGGGGCGTGCGGAGCGGTGCCTGGGGGCCAGGTGCCCCTCGCGTGCGTCGACTCGCAACCTCTCCCCCCCCGCCCCTCCCCCACCCGCTGCGCGCCCTCCGGCGTGGAGATTGCATCTCCGCCTCCCCTCCGCCCTCGGCCCGCGCTCGCGTTTTCGCGAGCCAGGGGGGCGGAATTTCGTTGCCGAGCTGCCAGCGCGTCACTGCGTCACCCCTCCCGCTTCGCCCGCTCCGGGAGCTGCCAGGAAGTAATCTTCTGCCGGATATTAATACACGGAGTATATGTGCACCCGTTCTAGGGTTCCTCATTCTGGTTGGATGTTTGGGTCTGAGTGCCAGAAATGCAAGTCGCAGTTTTCCTGTTATTTTAAGAATTCGATTACACGGGTGACGGAAGAGCTTTATGTTAAATTCCTTTTGTTCAGGAGAAATGGGGAAATTGTGCAGTACTGCTTTATTTCGTGAAATGAAAAAAAGGGTAAAAGAGTTGCTTAAATGACTCGCTGAAATAGGTTTTATGAAGTAATTTGGTTTGTTACTATTTTTAACCGGCGAGACTGATGAAGGGAGGAATACCGTATTGTTTCTTTTGTTGATGGAAGATGAAAACTGGAAAAGCCTTGCATAAACATCTCGGCCTCGTTTCAGTTCGTGAGGATGGTGTGTTTTGTTGAGATTGGAGACAACGTGATGTTTACATTTCTGTTGTAGGCGTTTTGGGGAGTCGCGAAGCGTGCCTCGTGGAGTATAGGGAAAGTGACTCACTGCAAATGCAAGCTGTAACCACGGCTTCGCGAGCATGCGTCAGGGAGCAATTATATATGAGGCATTGCCGGACCTTGGTTTGGAGACGAGAAACACAATGTACTTCGCGACCAACTTTCGCCCCGCTTTTATGTTTTTGTCTAAAGATTACTCCGAAATTAAATGTGGTCGTAAAATCACAAAGGAAATATCATACTCTGGTATCTCATCTTCTTAATGGTGTTGGAGAAATGAATAGTCCTTTGCCTGGCATCTGTCTTGATTAAGGGCAATTTGTAAAAAATGAAACAGCGAAAGGTGAAAGGCAATTTTTATCGCGTTTCTCAATTTGTTTGGTTAACTCTTGGTATTCGAGGTTTTAAGATTGCCTCGTTCTTATGATCGTAATCTGTAGCAAAGTGGTGTGCCAGTAGTCATCCATTTGTTTCTCGGTGTTAACTTGAATCCCTTGTGCACGCTTAATATTGGTTTTCTGTGGCAAGTTTAGATAAATTACCTTCATTTGAGTTTCTCCCCCTTTCGTATTAATACGGAAATATGGTACAAAATTTCAAATGACATGTGCACTAATATCAAGGTGTTAAGGAACTAAAGTTGATGTTAAACTCGAATCTTTGATATTTTTTAAAAGACATTGCAGGGGCGCAGACAACCAATGTGTGTTTTGCAGACCGAGACTGATTTGTTGTGTTTGTGGGGTGGTCGATAACTTTTTGACTTGATTATCTTTTGGAGTTAATTGTCTATATGGACCACGAACTCATCATCGAATAGTTTCAAGCCAGCCGATTCGTGACCTTTTCCCACATCACAATCCCTAGGCGAAACTCAGTATATAAAGCTCAAATCTAATCCTCAACGGTACGGGGCTTGAATATGAATTGGCGACAATTCCCAGGGTAGGTTTGAAATTTTCTTCGTGTTTTTTTGACTCGAATTCAATTACACCTGAGGGACACAGTGTAAATTTCCGATATGTTCATATTTTTTAGAAATAGGCTTTTCGTTTCGAAATCTCTCCGGCGTGGCGCTGTGTGACGCTGTTTTTTATTTATTTATTTAATTAATTATTTATTTATTTATTGAGTGATTGGAAATTACATAGATCGGTACCAAATTACTATCTCATGTGCATTTGCTGGCTTACATTGTAACTTATACTAAACTTAAAACTAAACTACGTTACTAGAGGTGTAGGAAACTACAAGAGCCCCTACTATGAACAATTAGTAGAGAAAATGTTCAAGAACGCTTCGGAAGGAAATGTATTCTTAATTCTAGTAGGGAAGTCCTTTATAGTGGCCAGGTTGTAGTGGACGGCTCGGTGTATTGTATTTGTGTTGGAGTAGAAATTATTGAAAGATGGCAATATGTTTGATGATCGGTGGTATATTCAGTTCTTTATGAAGTTGGGCGTTTGAGATGGACCGTGTTGCTAATGTGAGGAATCTATTTTGTACAATTTGGAGTCTTGCGTGGCCGGTGGTCGCGCGGCGATCAGCGCCGGAGGCCGCGATGATGCAGCGCCGTGGCCCTATTGAGACGCGCCGAAGGGGGCATTGGTGGCGCGCGGGCTGATTACCGTGCACAAAGGCCGCGCGGCGGGCGCGCTCGCGTCGGTCGCCTCCAAGGCCGCGCGGCGCAGCGGATGCCTCGGCGTGTTCCCAAGCGGCCCATCCACCGGCGGGCAAGCCGGGCTCGAGCCGGTAGTAAGTCTGTCGTCGCGGTCGCGTAGTTCCATTGTCTTCCCAAGCGGCCCATCCACCGGCGGGCAAGCCGGGCTCGCCGGTGTAAATCTGTCGTCGCGTAGTTCCATTGTCTTCCCAAGCGGCCCATCCACCGGCGGGCAAGCCGGGCTCCAAGCGGCCCATCCACCGGCGGGCAAGCCGGGCTCGGTGTAAATCTGCGTGCGGTCGCGTAGTTCCATGTCTTCCCAAGCGGCCCATCCACCGGCGGGCAAGCCGGGCTCGAGCCGGTAGTAAATCTGTCGTCGCGGTCGCGTTCCCAAGCGGCCCATCCACCGGCGGGCAAGCCGGGCTCGAGCCGGTGGTAAATTTGTCGTCGCGGTCGCGGAGTTCCTCATCGTGAGCCTTCCATAAAACGGGCGGTAGCAGTACGAAATTCACAATTGGTACGATGCCGGTGGGACAAGCCTTGCTTCTCAGTGGATGGGCCTCTTTATGAAGATCCCAATGACGCGGCGTTCTTTCTCAATGGAAGCGGCGGTGTATTTTTAGCCGTGTCGAAATTAACTCGCATGCCGCCTTTAATATTTTTCAGCTTGACGAATCAGAAAACACTGAGATTTACTGGGTATTAGATTACATCGAGTAGTTCGTCACATTTGGAGGTGAATCTTCTTTGGTGACCGTTTTGTTAATCGCTTATTTCAATGCGTCATTGCTCCCTTGTTACACACACAGCTAGAAGAAAAGAGTTTTTCTTCAATAAAAATTCTGTGTAATATCGTATGTCAAATTTATCGTATTCTGATATTGAAATATCTGGTACTTACTTATACGAATGTCATCGTAAGTTATTCTCTAAATTATTAATACTATGTTGGATGTGATAATCTGTAAATGTAATTTTTCTCGGAACGTTATCGAATTATTCTGTAGATTATTGGATACGGTGTTACCTGACAAATAATTTCTTCACAAAACTTTTGTGGACGTAAAAATGTGCATTCAACGTGTGTCATGGACATGTGCGTGTGGTGCACTTATTCTCTTAAGATTTCTGAGAAAGTTGTCCCAACCAAAAAATAATGGGTACATAGCAAGTAGCGCAACAAACCTACCAGAAAGTTCAGGAACTCGTGTGTGAACCACACATGCCGCATGTCGCTTAGAGATCCAGTAGTGCTGTTGTAACATTGCCAGGTGCATAGCGAATATGAGAATTAAAAACCGAAGATTGTTTGGTCACCGCTATTCTACTTCTGAGAGCCAGCTGAGCCTCGCGGTTTCCGCCGCTAATGGCTGTGCAGGCCTTCGGTTGTGTTCTGACGCAACGTCTTCTGCACCGCGTCCCCTCCCGTGGCCCGGCAAGCAGACCGCCTTCCCGGCCCGCGGTCCCGCGCGCCCGATGGGGCGTAATGGATTCTAATGGAGGAGCCTCCTTGCGGCGCGATGTTGTGTGCGTCGCCGTCCCTGCCCCACGACCCGGACACGCCGTCTGTTCCTCACGCGGGTCGCTCCATCGGTTGCACTCAGCCACTAAGTTAGGATTTCGATACACGGGAGCGGCCGGGATCATTTCATTAGGAAGCAATCGGTGGGCCTCTTTGAAAACGCCTAAAATTATGGGCAACAGAAAGGACCAAAATCGCTCACTAGCTAAGCAGTCGATTCACGACTACAAGATGATGATGATTGTCCAGACAGTCAGAATTCTCGCGTGCCTCTCGATAGTACTAATTCCAATAAACTTCCTACCTTCTGAAAAACAAGAGTACAACAAATCATTAATGTCTTAGTGTTATATTACGCGTTAATAAAAGGTCTATGGTACTCCACATTACGAGAATAAAACATTCTTTCATACTTATTTGGACCGTATGAAATAGTGAATTGTAAAAGATCTGACTTCGTGCATTTCTCAATTGTGCTTAGCGGAAAGCGTCATGTGGCAAGTATTTTTAAAAAGTTAGGTGTTTGAGAGTACCATAATAGTAATAGCGTGGGTACTGATTTAAAAAATGGTAGTAAATAAGTGTTTGTCATTTACACTTGTATAGTAGACTACATTATTTAGCGGTAATATTACCGAGATATTGACCCTGTCTGGAAGAACGGCGGTTTTCTTAATTTTGCTGTTATATCTGCTCGTCGTATCGAATATGTGATTACTATTAACATTTTCTTGTAGTGCATACAGAATGATAAATGCATTTTAATGTAATTAATAATAATCACAATTAATGTTATTAATAATAAAAATGTTTTTTGGAGCTTAATCGATTACACTCAGGTTTTATACACTTTCTACAATAAATTTCTTGGGTTCGTTTACTGAATAATATTGAAAAACTTATTTTTTAATGTTCCTGAAGATTCCAGAGCCCCATTAGGAGAATGGTTTGGAGCGCGCTGGTTATAGTCAGTACTGTCGGGCATGGCGTCACCAAAATTCTTGTAATTTTGCTTGCTTAATTGGCCACTAGTAATGTTGATGTTGGCGGCAAACGAGTAGATTGTCACTTCTAAAGTGTTCCACATGCTTTTTCTAAGGAGGTGAATATTTTGGCGAAGGTTAGTTTTTTGCGGGAAGTCACGAATGAGGAAAAAGGTTTGGTCTTGTTAAGGTTTAAAATTGGTTAATTTCTCACAGTTTCGAATTTTCTTTATTTAATTCGCTTAACAACCAGGGTCGTGTTCTTTGACGTCTTCTTTTAAGATGTCAAAAAAATTTAGTGTGTTTTTCTAATCGCAAGTAAATAACCTCCTGCAGAGAGAAGGGTGTCTCTAGGTCATAAATCATCGTTAGAGGATTGGACCTCTAGAAGACGGTCACGGAAAACGAATAACAGTGACGAAGCAAAAGTTCTTGCGAGTCAAAATCGTGGCTAGCGGTCTCCGTGGCACTGAGGTCTCCCTTCAACTTCCTTGAGTAACAGAGACGAAACGAATGAGAGTGTATTGGGAAGACAATCGTAAAGAAATTAAAGTGTAGAGAAAGGTTAATTCGTGAAATGGCGTATATTTTAATTAAGTTACATGGATAATTTTAAATTGATAATTTTTTTAGATGAAATTTTCACATTACGAAAAATGTGAGCTAAGGTTCATCGAAAAGGGTGTACTCGAGTTGTTGGAGTCAGACTATATTAAGTCGCATGATATTTTGTTTGTAGGGGTTAAAGTACCGTATTTTTGTTGAGAGTTACATTTGTACTAACTCGTAACTAATCGGTCACGTCTCTTAATCTAGGACTTATTTTTTCGCGAACGGCTGAGCTCTGTGATCAATTCCTGTAGTATCTGCGTTCTGTACATCTTTCTTATACAAGCTCATACTTCCTTTCATCGACACTAGACGTGGTTGCGAAAGCTTCGGTCGTCATACTGAGACCTTCTTTAGGCGAAAATACAATCCTACGTCGACCGAAACATTGAGAACCATGCCGGTAATGCAGCGTTAAACACAAATTACAACGAATGGTTTACACACTCGTCCAAGTACAGCGAGCATCAGAACACGAAGCTAACAATCCCTCTACTTCCACTGCGGAAGCCTTCGCCTTGAGCGCGTCTCCTTCCGGCGCCGGTTGCCGGGCCGGCGCGGCGCGTCGCGACGCGGGGCGACGCCGGCCGCCGCCGCTAGGGGGCGGGCACGGGCCCGGGCGGCGCGGGGCCGCTGGGGAGGAGCTGGTCTTCGAAACTCGTCGCTGGAACGCGGCGCCTCCGCCGCCGCTGACCTCCTTCTCCACTTCCGACGGCGGAGGCGTCGCGGCGCCCGCCCTCCGCGGCCCCGCCCCCTCGCCCCCCGCGTCTCGAAGCGAAGCGATGGCTCCGCGGCACTTGAGGGCACTCGAGGAGGAGGCGGCGCGGCGGTTCCATGGAGAGAAGGGGCACTTGGATGGACTTCGTGAAGGAGATCCGGGATGGAAATGTTCTGCATTCGAACCATTATACTAAAATGCCTTCAGTTAGATGGACTTGCACGTTATATCTGTGGTTTGTATATCATATTTCTATATTATTAAATTTAAAAGTTCGCTTACAATCTCATAACAGTGTTGCTTTCTTTCTCATAAGAAAGTAATCGGCGAGACTCGCGACTCGTTCCTAATATTTTAATGTTTTTTCTCATTATCATACACTGCCTGTAATTTGGAAACAAATAGATTCGTTAATTAAGAGCAATTCGTTGGGTAGATTCCAACATTCGTTAAATCTGTTTGATACACCAAGAGCTACGTTCTGATTGTCATTTTGCTTTGCGAGTTTTATTTTATGCGCAATGCTTATAATGCCATCTAAGTGGAATAGTTTAAGTGTTAAGATGCAAATGATTGTGATTGAGACGTATTTTTGTAGTGATATTTAAAATGGATGCAAAACCGTTAAACCAGCACAGCATGTTATAACTCAAATGCGAAGGGAATGAAAAGGTCAGAAATAACTTGGCACGCGAGGGGATGGCGATGCATGCCTCGCCTGCCGCCCGTGGTCCTCCGCACGCCAACCAGCCAGCCCCCCCGGCCCCCGCCACGGGCCGCTCACGCTCCCGGGTGCAACGGCCGCCCCCGCCCCCGCCCGCTCGCCCGCTCGCCCGCACGCCCGCGCAGCCGTGGTAGCCGCAGCTCGACGTCCTCACTCCTTGTAGCGTCCCAATCGTAGTCACAGTCGTTAGTATCGTTATCTGTCCATCAGTACTTCTTTGAAAAATCTTTCTCAATACAATAATAATAATTATAATAATAATTATAATAATTATTATTAATTAATAATATTGCTGTTTACAGGTTACAACTTTCTAACCACTTAGAAATTAGTACTGCTAATATTGCTAGCATAACATGCATATATTTGCTTGAATCCACATTCCCGTTGGTCTGGGAATCTTTCGAAATCATCTCTACGACCTGGCAAAACATTTATTTAAGATCTTCTAGCATGGTAACCCCTTGCTAGGATAATATAACTGTCAACGGTAAACCGCTACGTTACATACGTAGCAGATGTCGCTGACGACGCTTCTGCAGATACCGCGGTGCTGCGGTGGGTAGGGAATTCAGCCAACTGCCATTTCGATGACTTACAGAACACGCAGAGTTTGTCTGCTCGCAAATGAGGCACTAGGGCAACAAAAGAAAATAGAACTGATACGAAAAAAATTGAAACCGTTCACACCAGAATTCATCAATTTTAAATGTGTAAATCGTTGAGAGCCGATAACGCAGCATTAAACATTTCCATGAACATTTAAGGAGCCGTATCAGTGTTGGTGGAGAGAAGAAACGTCAGTATCAAGAAGTCGGTTATAATTTTATTCTCACAAAAGTGTCCTATTCTTGTTGACCGTTTTCTTGTAGAATTATCTACCGTATTCACAGAACTAATAGCTCTGATCACTCATTTGTGTCTAGATCTGCTTTCATGACATTTGCTATTTCCAACTGGGGAATTACGTTAATTAGTTTTAAAATTCTTCGTATTATGAACAGCCTTTTTTAAAGAGCGATCGCTTGAACGTCTCTAGGTATCACGGGAACTTAGTTTCTGAGGTAGCGTACTGCAATAGTGTGTCGACGTTTGGCGGGCTGCGGTGCCGCGTCTGTTGGGAATAACGGAAGTGCTCGGCCGCGGGCGTCGCATCCGCCTTCTTAATCGCGGGCCCCGCGCCGCCCTCGCGGGCGCTCGGTGAAAGCGAGAGCTTCCCCGCCAACTGCGTGCGCGAGCTGCTGGCGCCGCGCTGCCTCGGACCGGGAGGTGCCAGGGTTCGAACCCCCACGGTGGCAGGTGTTCAACACTAGCTAGATACATGGCGGCAGGATAATTCTATTGGTCGGCAGATCTGATCGGTGGCGCTTTTGCTGCAAATGCCCGGTCCGTACCCTAACATGCGGACCACGCGCAATCTTTCCTTCCCCTTCCTTGTCCTACCCTTTTTCGTTACACACGGCACTATACTACATCTCACATGTCGAGACGGTAGTCGTGAACTTCTAGCTTGTTCCGGTAGCGGCGGTGCATCACTGGGGGAGATACCTGAAGAGAGATGACCCGCAAACGTGTGACGTGGAAGCCTGCGCTCACTATCCAGCGGGCAGGAACATGCAACCACGAGACTATATTGCGCTCGCAGTATAAATGATCCTGTAAACGCAAAATACTTGCTCGATTGGTTACTCACGCTCTCCAATAGGGTTCTCTCAGAAGCGGAATGTGACCGCTAAAGTGTGGTTGCAGATGATTGAAAGGGCTACTGAATTTTAGCCCCCTTCTGTCTAAAGAAAAAAAGTCGTGAATATTTTATCCAATCTCCTGTCAAGTCGTGAGCTCCTCTGTTAAGATAGAACGGTGGACGTAGTAGAAAATTTTCAGTCGGACTCCATAGTCTTCTGGTGTGCAATGGCAAATTTGGAGTATAAGTAGTAATCGTTGAAAGATAAATTTACGTAATTATAACAAAGTTCAAAATGCTGCGTAATCTACTTTTCGTGAATAATGGATTCTGAAAAGTCCCCTTCATTTTTTTTTGACTGGAATGTTGAATTCGTGATAGTTATTTTGAAACGATAAGTTTTTAATGCACATCATTAGTTTTGAGTGTCTCTTACCTATTTACGATTCCATTCCTAGTTATAAAATTGGTGTATGATGCAAATTTAATTTCGCTCTGTTCATTAGAAGGGGATATAATTATTTTACAAAGTTATCGCCCTCTCGCGTGAAGTGACTCACGATCTGGATTGGCCACGCGGGCTCGCCACTGGCTCTCCTAGAAGCGTTTTGATTCCCACACGCTCCGCTGCAGTGTTGTGCTGCCCGGCGCATCAAGGCGAAAGCGCGTCGCGGCGTGCGGAAGGCAATGGGCGGTCGCCGCCTACCCAAGGACAGGCGATCGGGCCCATCCGCGCGCGCTCACCCGCGCGGAACAGCGCGTGAAGCTCCCGTGCGCACGCGTGACACCAGGGGGCGGGTTACCTAACGCACGCGGCACGGCACGGCACCGCGCGCGCGGGTTGGCATTCGGCACACGGGCGTGGTGCGGCGGGCACGGCTGTTCCGCTGTGCGAACGCCGGTGGGGCGGGGCGATGAAACGAGGCGAAACCATGGAAGCGTCGCCTGCCTCAGCGGGTTGGTGTAGTTCGCTGCCGTTATTATAGGTTCGGGACAACAGGCGATTGTTTTGACAGGTGAGATTCGCCGGTCAGCATCGCTCCGCCAAATAATTCCTCCCCGACTAAAACAGCTGAGGGCCGCCTGCGTTAGTGAGTCCAGCTGGAGGTTACAGAGAGTTTCCAAGAGTTACTTTCCTCCAATATCGTCTCAGAGCAATGTCTTGCGAAATGACACGAATCATATTAAAGAGCATGTGAGAAAACGTGGGGCGGACTGGAGGTGTAGAAGAATATGAAACTCGACGAGAGATTTCTCTGATCGGGGAATTATAAGTGTCGCCATGCTTGTCTAAGGGAAACGGACTGCCCAGATTATGGGAACTGTTCTCTTTCATTGCTCTTTGAATTAAACTCGCAATAGGCCAACTTTCATTTAATGAATAATTCATGTCAATGATATTTCTTTAAATGCAAGTTGTACGTGAATTGTAGAATCACGAAGTTGTTTTCATGCCAAAATTTTTCGCTTGTGGGAATAACTAAATAACTGGAGTACCGCACATCCTGTAAAAATTAATCTGAAGTTTCTGAATGAAATACCAGATATTTCTACACGTTAAACGCCCCTCACCCCAATGTGACTGTCTACTGCAAAACGTCTGACAAAATAATCCCACACGTGAATGACCAGTAAAGCACGAGTGGATCAGGAATATCAATGGTGTCACTACGAGATGTTGGAGGGGGGGGCATGATATACATAAACAAATTTTATTCGAAGCTCATAAAACGCACTTCTATTTTGAGAAAGCAATTAAAAATTAAAATAAGAGAGAGGAATAATTAACATCAACAGTTGATTATTTCATGATTTCTGTGTACTCTAAAAATCGTATAAATAAATCAGGTCTTTTGAAATGCAAGGTATCTTTTCCTTCATTGCTAGTTGTTTTGTAATCAAAGACAATGAACAAAACCATGGCTGATGGTCACGAAGTAGAATGCTCTCAAACTTTCTAGTAATCGTAGAAGTACTGTGCGTCTTTGTTTTACGGTTTCTGATTGAGAGAAAGTTAGTGAGAAATCAAATGATACCCAACTTCTCAGCACTGCAATTGCTGGTAATCATGTTTCCGCAACTTCTCAAAATGCCGCGAGAGAAATCGTAAACTAAAAGAACCATTGTAGAATTCTCTGTAGAAACGGCAATGAGGGATTTTTCTGTACTTTTCTCCGGAAATATATTAAAGTATAAAGTGTCGAAAGCGGACTATGTTACCTTAAAATGTTGAGTTAGAATGATTACATTCTAATCCAGTTTTATTTGTTGTTCGGTTTCTTGCTTTTCTCAAAATAGCTATTCTCATCGTATTTTAATATAGTGCTAATCTGACGTATTAACGAAGACAATTTGCGTAATACTTTTCAAAACCAACCACAGTTGTAAGAAGTATAGGGTACAAAATGTTATTGAACAATCATTCCAACTCTATCCACAGCTTCGCAATTTGTGAAAACGAATTGAAATAAAATTTGCTAACGATGTTGAATGTACTTAGATGTGTGAAAAATCCTATTTGCACAAAGACGAAAATGAGGTGAACTCTACCGCAGCTACGTTGTCAGTTTCATCCTGTAGTACCCTGCCAGTTGGGCCGGTAGCACCTGCCTGTTGAGTTTGTTTTTCTTTTCACTGATCGACTCCGACGCGGACAACTCCACCATCACGCTCGAAGGAGTCTCGCTGCCTCGAATACAGATCAGGCCTGCGTTGGATTTGCGTCGACTAGAAGTCTCTTCGCTGACATACGCCAGGACAAAAACCTTATTCAAAGAAGATGTATTTACAATTGTGTAAAATTGTGACAACCATGTATTATTGTAGTGCTGCCAATGTATTTTAATAAGTAGTATTTTGTTATTTGTCTTTAATTTGGATAGTGTCATTTTTGTGAAAAAATATAGCTTTTTACATTTCATTTTCTGTTTCACATGAAAAAACGAAATATTGAGGGACATATTTGGCTGTGCATTTTTGTTTTGACGTGGCAATGGATTCCAGTCATTTGGAAAACTGAATACTAAGAATTAAGACGTAGTTTCATCTAAGTTGACACTGATGGAATTAGTGAATTTTAGTTATTTTTTTTCTCCTCGAATAATTAGCAGTTTCGTGTGAGACTTTATGGGGACTAGAGGATAAGGTCGAATATCTTCGGATGGTGCATTCCTGCCGTGGAGAACTGAAGCGATTTTCCTGTTTATAATTCCACAAAGAAAAAAAGATTTAAATCCATGATATCACACCTGTTCTTTGGGGTGAGCTTTGGGCAACTTCTCCGCTTTGTTGATTAATAAACCATCGATTTATAAGTAGAGTATATAAATGTTTTTCTAAATTATGGAAAGAGATAGGACTCGCCCGATTTTATCGTCAAAAGGGAATTCTCAACATTCTGGAGGCGTCTGTGACTGAAATATAGGTGGCTCGTTTTGGAGATTGGGTATTTTTATTATTTTTCTTGGTACTGATTTCTCGACTCAACTTACTGACTGCTTGGAGGGAAAATGTCTGAAGCTTTTGCTTCTTCTTTTGCTCTCTACACTCCCTCGCGACTGAATCGGACGGCTACGAGACGTGTCTCAGGGGGGGACCGTTTGTCGTGCGAATTTACGAACTCGTCGTGGAACATGGTCGAACCCGAGACTGGAAACGGGTTTTCCTGGAATCTGCGGCCAACGAGCAGGAACTTCACCCTTGCAGCTGCAGCACGCAATATTGCAGGACAACATTGCAGGAACTGCGAAAATGCTGTAAAAGTTAACAAATGTTGCTCTCGGTAATAATGTAGGCGCTGGAAAATACTCTTTCATTGAAAACGGTTGAATTTCTTTCATTTCTAAAAACATCTATTGAATATCTCGGAATTCTATTACGTATATATTGCGTAAATGATATTTTGTTCAGAGAACACTGAAATAAATTATTTGTATTCGTCCTCAGGATAACGCATTTGCAAAAAATAAATTACGGTATCACAATTGGTGGCAAATAATCTATCGCCGTAAATTCGAAGTATTTGAATTATAATCAAAGTTAAGCCTCACTTGGAATTGTTTCTTTCTGGCTCTATTTTCGTCAAGAATTAACAGTATGGAGCACATCGGAAACGCTCTCTTGTCGTAACAGGTAAGGTGGCCTCATGTGAAACTAATAATTAGCTGCTGTTTAAGTCGCTGGAACAGATCGCAGAGGGCAATTTGAACCTTCAGAATGAAATTGTCTCGCAATTACGTAAGCGGTACGGGAGGCTTCCGTCTTCGATAGATGAATCTAGGCATCCCCACACGCGAAAGCGCCATTACTGTAAACACGCTTTCCTACGCTGACTAACGACTTCGGCGTCGCCACACAGCAAAACCGAAAAGTCCTCAACGCAAGAGAAGTCGGGCATTTATACACGCGCACCCTCAGTTGATGGCCTACTGCAGGAGAGATTGTTTTCTGTGCAATCCGAAACGTAGTTTTTAATATCATTGGCAGCTTATGCAGCCATCTGTTAAACTTCCAAATACTAGTTGCTACTTAATACCCTCGTGGAGCCTCCCCAGAAGCAACGATTGTCAGAATACTTGTCTACTTGACAGCTAGCGACTGACAACGGAGAGGGGATCAAAGGCTTCAAATTCTGATTATTTCCCTGCAGATTTTCTGATTTTTTAAGAAAAAGGACCCCCCGCTATGCTGAGGGTTCTCCGCCAAAAGGATCCGCAACTCATAGCAACGCTCATAGCAACGCTCATAGCAACGCTCATAGCAACGCTCATAGCAACGCTCATAGCAACGCTCATAGCAACGCTCATAGCAACGCTCATAGCAACGCTCATGCAACGTTGCAACGCTCATGGCAACGCTCATGGCAACGCTCATGGCAACGCTCATGGCAACGCTCATGGCAACGCTCATGGCAACGCTCATGGCAACGCTCATGGCAACGCTCAGGGCAACGCTCATGGCAACGCTCATGGCAACGCCGCTCATGGCAACGCTCATGGCAACGCTCATGGCAACGCTCATGGCAACGCTCATGGCAACGCTCATGGCAACGCTCATGGCAACGCTCATAGCAACGCTCATAGCAACGCTCATAGCAACGCTCATCCGCCGAACGTGGGGACACTTCCATTTGAACCAATACAGTCGACTCCGGTTATAGTGAACTTAGGTCAGTGATCCCATTTCACCTACATTACATGTAATCATAAGAAGATTCGGCTATAGTAAACGTATGAAATACAATGTCCTGGAAATTTAATTCTCTCCTGGAAAGGAATACATTGCCTCAGAGCCACAAATTCCAACACTATACAGCGGTTTTCACAGACTCGGACCTGACGTGTCGGCAGCTGTGACTTCTCGAATCGGGAGCTTACACGACACTATATGTAGTGACGTGTAAGAAGAATCTCTATGTTAATAAAATCAATCGTTTTGGAGAAATTCATTTAATGTTGACATCGGTTATAGTGAACCAAAACCGTTAGTCTGCAGACGTTCGCTATAACCGGAGTCCACTGTACTTCGCTAGGCAGCCGCGCGCTGCAGAGGCGAAGGGGCCCTAACGGAGGCGTCCTCCCCCCGGAAAAAGTCGGGCGCCCACACGCGCACCCTCCTTTCCGGTGCGCTGCTCTCGGTGCTCCCTCGCGTGCGCTCCCGCGTGTGCGTTGATGGGCGCGCTAATTACGCGCCGCGCCTTGTGGCGGCGCCGCTGCGAACCAGAGCGGGGCGTCGCCCGGCGCCCGCGCTCCGTTTCGCCCGCCCCCCTCGGCGCCCTATGGCGGCCACGCTCTCAGACTGGAAGGGGAGGAAGTGAGAGAACGCCACGGAAAAGGGAGAACGTGCCGCTGAGCGTGGAAATCTTCTGGTGCTTCGAATATCAAACGTAACTATGTTTTTGTGGAAGTAGTTGGTGTGCGAAGTGAGATAGGTTTGCATTCATCACTTGAAGGTAAATGTGTTTTCGACCAGGTAGCCTAGGTGGCTCAGGGTTGATTGGTGTCACTGCAGTGCCTCGTACCGGAAGGTCTTGGGGTTAGTCCTGACAGTGGCAGGATTTTCGACTCTAGCTTGTCAGCTCGGTCGACTTCAGTTGCTGTCTGGAGAAGAATTCAGGCGGCCGACTGCTCTGTTCGGTAGTTTCCCGTGGTTGCTTCCATCAAAGTCAGACGAATACCGAAGCAGTACTCTGACCAACGGGTCACGGACCGCACGCGATCTTTCTTCCTCTTCATAGCTTCACACCTTACCTACATACACACACACACACACACACACTTCCACTACTCTACCATGTTGGGAAACTAGTCGGAAGCTTGGATTGCGGCATAGTTGGAGCCGTACCCCGCTGGTGAGGAGATCCCTGGTTGGAAGAAATATCGCAAATCGACGTGTAGGCCGACGCAGGATCTCATCATGCAGCGGGGTTAGACCATCACCTTCCGTGATAAAAACATACACTATCCTTACGGAACTAATATTAGCAGCTGACAAGCCCAAAAACATCAAAATCCATCAATCCGACCGCGGAAAGAACCCGGTCACGGAGGCAGCTAGATAATCGCAGAGACTTAGTTTAACGGAAGGCCTTAGTCAACTAGAGACTATTAAGCATAGCGGTTGGTCAGGAACTTGAAGAGACGGTGGACCAAGACTCACGTAAAAGAGTGTTTGTTTTTTTTCTCTTAGTCATCTCGAATCTTCGTAAGAAAATTGATCCCCAGCATTTTTCTCGGTGCCACTCCTGCTGGCCCTCCGCCGTCCAGGCCAACATTGGGTTCGCTTTGTAACTGTGGTAGAATGTTCCATCGTCGGTCGTCGCTCTTGTTTTGTTTTTCCGCGCGACCGCATTAATGGCTTTTTCAGGCTGCTGCTCCTCGCGCGACGGCTACCATCGGCCTGCCCTCCGGCGCCAAGAGGCTCCCTTTTACTTAGTTATTTCTTAATGATATATGCTTTAATGGGCTCTGCTGCCCTCAGGGAGGAGTCGGCTTTCTAAAGTGGATCGAGGTGTCCGTGTGTTATTACTTACTGGTTGTACAACGTGCAACCAGTAAGGTTGTGCCTCTGATGGAGATTTGTTGATACGAAATCACCAGAATTTGTTATTATTGCAGATGTCAAGCACCTTCGGAAGGGGTGTAACTAATTATTTTCGGCGTTATCGTAATCTTTAGGGGAATGGAAACATTATAGAACGAATTTAATTTGTCCCGTTTCTGAGGTACTACTAGGTACAGTCGGTAAGGATTTTTAGAGGATTTTTGCGTCTCGAATACTAAAAACTGTGAAACTAGAAAACGGTGTGTGATGACTAGATTTTATATGCCTTTTATAATGATGAAGCATGTTTCGAGAAAAAAACCTAATAAAGGTATTTGTCATACTTCCCTTACTTACACTTGAAGAGAATGTTGTAAGTTTCTCTACAATATTTCCCAATGATTGTTTTTTTAATTTTTAATTTTTATTTTTTTCAGAAGAAAACTAGCTTTAAACATTTGATTTGACTTTTCCTCCTAGAGTTCAAATACTCGTGAATTTCGCATTGACTGCCATTTGCAGGCGACGTGCGTCTCGGCTAAGGTCTTGGGACGTCCAAGTATAGTGTTCGTCAGTCACCCTTTACGCTTCGCCAGTTTCTTCTGAGTTCGCCTGTCGGGATTAGTCGTACGGATTTGTAGTAGCGTTAATTAGTCGCGGAAAAAGGTCAGCTTGTGCCGGTAACTTCTCCTTTTCTACTCGGCGCAGTGGAGAGCGGTCTCCTAAAACGCAGTGCTGCACTCGTGTCGCCTCGCTGAAGTGCTCCGCCACAAGGGCAGGGTTCGGAATCGTCCGCTCCAACTGAAGCTGTGCAGGAGGCACTGGCTTCCAAACGAGCGCCAGTAAGAACAGAATGCTGTGCGCAAGGGACGCCTTTTCTCGAGGTTTCCGACGTAATACTTATCTTGCCCCCCCCCCTGCTCTCGCAGTACAGATTTACAGTACAACCCTAATGAACCGAATCTCCTATAATCCGATTTTATTTGGGAGAAAGGAGAAAAAACAGAAAACTGTTCAATATTGACTTGGAAACTTCGGCACCTCAGCCTTCAACGCGGCGTCACCCGGACAGCCCAGATCATGACTGGCCGCGGAAGCCTACGATATCATTTACTGTTAAATATTGTATGCACATACGTAGTACATTGTTCATTCCGGTAAATTATTACGTTTGTACTATGTAATACTTTACTTAGTAGAAACGTACTTTTTTCAACTAAAATATTAAATGTTCATACGTAGAATATTGTTCATTTCGGTAAATTAATACGTTTATACTATGTAATACGTATTATACATAAAATTTAATTTGTTCTCTTTTATGTAAATCGTAAAGTAGGTCTGTTTTTATTTTTTTATTATGACATAGTTTTCCACGTTGATGAGTATTCACCAATAGAGTAAATTGTGCATGAATATAGGAGGTTCGCTGTAAAATTTTCCTGAAAAAGCGCATTCTTACACATCTCGTCAAAGAGCCTGGTTCGTTTCCTTAAAAGGTAGATAGGTCGCCTTTTATGTGAGAGTTTCCCCTTAGCATAGTAATGAAGTGACTCTGCCGCCAAGATCGTTCAAGATCTCCGTGTCGTAATCCACCATTACTTGGTTGTACTTTCCATTAGGTGCGAACTAATGGATATTGATCGTTGTTTGATAAGCTGTGCATCGATAGTTTGAGCGCGGGTGGTCGTTTCGCCGAATCGGAAGGTTTGGCGTGTTTCGAGTGTTCATTTGTGCTATTAATCTTGACGACAACGTTGGATTAGAAACTAGTTACTGGGTCCGGTGAACCTGTTCGTGCGAGCGAGTGTACATGTAAAGTAATCCACTATAATTTGTACCGCATCTTTCAAACATTCAACTCTATTTCTAGAACTTACCCAGTAGAAAAGTATGTTCGCATCGCAGTTGAAATGCTAATAGTTTACCTCGAAATATGGATGATACGGAGATTTGTCTCTAGGACTATGGTGAAGATTTCTGACAGTTCTGTTAAACCAGACATTCTCTTTTGCACTATTATCTGAATGGAATTATTTATATTCCTTTTCAATCTTTAAAGTATATGATTGTTTATCGGGAATTCTCCCTCAATTACGGTGGTGTAACAGGGATAGGCATTTCGCAAGTTTACGCGACATCGCCATGCAGTTATTCTTTTATTTTTGGGTGAATACAAATTAATATTACAATCGCTGACATAACATAAAAGTGCGATAATCGAAGAAATACATCGGATGTTTCTTGCTCTTAATAGTGATAAATTCTTGTTAATTAACTTCCCAAGAGTAAGTGAAGTTTCGAATCCTTAACGAGAACGCCCTTCTAAGATATCATGGCGTAACATCCTGTTTATTGGAGTGTCCAGCTACCATTAATAAAGCAAGGGGACTTGAGGAATTGAGGAAGGAATGCCTCAGCCCTAAATAAGCGAGCTGCAGCTGAGCCAGCACGCTGGTCCTTTAACTGTCAGTCTCCACGTGTAATGAGTTCGCCGATAGGGGGTTTCTGTTGACTACTGTTCGCTGATCTAATCTGAAACGTCTGCCTAAAGTATAATTTGTAATACAGAATACTGACCAGCTGCAAATTCTTTCGCCTCTTAGGTGATTTTACAAAACAGTTAACATGGATAAACAATTCCTATCAATATAAATTGTAATTAAATTGCAAGAAAGTCTGTCCAAAGTGTTCCATCGCAGTTCTTGAAGGTATATCGAGAACTTGATTGATAGTGATACAATTGAAAGAAATGGCAATGTCTCTTGTGATTTATATGCCTAGTTGGGACCAACAATGTTCTTGGTAGTCTCTGACTACTTTCCACAACATCATACAGATCAGATCTGAGCCTTCATCAGCTGGCTCTTCCGGGGGTCTGGCAGGAAATATCATTATCTCACCTGTCAAAAAGTCTTTGTTCTTGGACTTCAATATACCATTCGTTAAAAATGAATACCGAAAAAGGATGCATCATTGTGTTTCTCAACCAGATAATGTTCAGTTTAAACGAAGATTAACGCGAGGGTAGTTGTGGAAGTGTTACGCGGGCTGTGGACTCGTTCAAGGAATCTGGTAGCCGAGTTGTTGTGTGGGTTGAATGAGGTGCCCGGTGGGCGGGTGTGGGCGGCCGGGCAGCCGGAGCCTGCCCAGGAAGCCCCTGGCCACTGCGCTCGCTGCAGCTGCGACCGGAGATGTAGGCTTAAAAATCGGACCGGACGGACGAACGGATCCACGGCAAGTTTCCTGTGTTCGCTCGCTCGTATGTTCTAGTCGGCCCGGATGTAATAGATCTTGGCAAATGTACGTAGATACTTAAAAAATTTTTTTTTTCTCTATTTCCAAGCGAAAGGGAACACTGTCGATTTTTCTCAGATGAGATTAAATGATAAACTAAACCACAATTTACCAAGTAAATGTACATACAAAAAATAGTCATTGCTTTGAGAGTGTTAATAAAATGGAGTTAAACTGCATACCTCCAGGTATTAAATTGTACGCCGTATTGGTTATAAGTAGGTTTGTAAAATATGTATCACATACGAGATGTAGGCTATTAGTTTAAATCGTGTTTCGCGAATACCCCTTGACATTACAAATACAAATGTTTTGAAAAACATTATGCAACGATCTACATGTGAACGTTAAGGGAATACTTTGTAGAAATTTCGTAGGATTTGTCGGAGTTTTTTCATTGCGGGGCTAGTCTGTTGAACTTCAAACTCTTATGTTGGAATAATTGAAAATTAGTGCAAAATAATCTTTACCACCTTTTTTGACTGGTATTGTTGGTCTGAAATTACATTAACGTGTTTCATTAAATAGTCTCCATCCTATTGGAGGACACAATACGAGAGACAAATTTCGGAATCTGGTTCGCCTCTAAATGGGACCTTATGACTGTGTAACAATGTACTTATTTCAATAATTCAGATTGTTCGAGAAATTAGGTTCAACCTACCGAAATATAACCCCGTCTTCGCTTGTACGGCTAAATACTCCAAGCACTGAAGTACCGAGGCAACCAATGATTTGAGTGGTTTCTATACGCCTGCTGTATTGTTCCTTATTTCGCATTCAATTGTCACCACCCTGTCACCTTATTGGATAGGCATGGTGTACTTATTTCTTATTCGTTACTTGTTTTCGGTCGGAGATGTAAAAGGTTTGCTTAGAATATCAGAAGCAGACTTTACTTCATGGTTGCGTATCACTTGGTAGGTTAGTTAAAATCATATTAGTATCATGAGAAGCAAATACAAAATCTTGTGTACAAAATAGTGTTTATATTTTAGTAATGTACTTAAGTTTTCAAAAAAGCTTATTAAAATTAAGATACTACACAATAAACTGTGTTTAGATTCTAAATCGGAATATATAATGTGGAAACGTACGTAACGAAGTTCGTTCTGTCGAGAAACCTGTGCAAACTCCGCGAAGTGTCAGAAGTTTTGCTGACGCGGCAAGGCGTGAAATTCCAAACAGGTATCTGCACTCCGTCGAGAGCAGGTTCTCTTCCGCGGTGGAGACAAGAAACCTGGGAGTTGCCAGATCACGAGGCGTTCAGGTGCCGACGACAAACTAGTAGCAACAGCGCCGGGCTTATTGAATTGTTTCCTATGGCTCCGGGCGACAGGGTCGACTTGCATTCCGCGGTTGTCGCCTGCGATCTGGAATACAAGCTACGCTCTCCTCTGGTCTTGTTTGCACAGCTTTACACCTGTCGGCAGCATGGCAAAATTCCAAAATAGATCGCCGTGAGACATTGACACTGTTGTAAAACGTTCTGGATTAGTTCTGTAGTTTTGATCTCCCCTCTCTCTGAGTTGGTGTTTTTTTTTTTTTTTTATCAGGGCTAATAAATACTGACTTCAGTTTTTTTCACATTTTTACTTTTCTTCAGTATCTATTGAACTCGTCATGTATTTAAGATACTTTATTTTCTTAGTGCTCTAAGGGAAAACATTTTCGCACATCAGGTTTACTTGAGCATTTCATAAATGTTCATAAATACGAATCAGTAGATAATAGAATAAAAAGGAACTTCACCTGTCTTTGAACAATTTTACATAGATTGACGAGTAATTTTGAATTGTTGGACTGACGCCTCGATATCGTTCATAAGCTGCTGATTCCGGCACAACTCGGCAACTTTGATATTTCAATACAGTTTGAACTGGATTAGTTATGAAACATGAAATCTCTCAAACTTTTTTTTAACTGCACAAATTAGAAATTAAACTTAAAGATTTCGAACAGCCTTTTCAAAAATTCAAATAGGTGTAATTAGGCAAAACATAATTGTTCGTATTGTGATTTTACTATGCTTTTAGTACATATGTACCAAATTGTACTCTCTCAAATGGTTAAACGTGATTAAATTAATAACTTCAACATCCAGGACCTGAAATAATCAGGTAGTTAGTTCACGAATTTTATCGCTGAATAATTGTTAAATTCAACTAGCGTTATATATATAAGCTTGCGGGCACTATAAGGTAAATAGAAATTCGAAATGGTTATTGTTAGACGTGTGGAAACTAACCCTGCAAGTACCCAAACTCACAGGACGAAGTTGGACTTGATTCTCAAGTGTGGGAATGATTGGTTGTTTTGAATGTGTTCCTACAACTTAATGTAATCGCAAAACGAGCTTACTGTAATGGCATTGTGTCGTTCCGAACACAGAGCCTCCCCTGTCTTAATGAAGTAAGTGTGCAGCCCAGACATCCGCGAGTCACGCGACACCACTCCCGGGTCGAAGAGCGCCAGGCGGCTCTCGCCAAACAACGCGCGAATGGGTCTTCGCTCGCGGCGACACGCTCAATCCGAATCCGACACCCGAGGAGGATGTACCACTAGCCGGCTGACATCTTTCCCCACTGCGCCCGTCCGTCTCCGCTCCTCTGCGTCCCCGCGCTGCCAGGTGCGTGCGACGCCGCACTTCCATCAATCGCTCCCGCCCCGCCCCGCCCCTCCCCCCCCACTCGAGGGCGCGAGACGTCGCGGCGCCGGTGCGTCATGCGGCGGTCCCGCGCGGCGCCCGCCATCCGGACGCGGTCGCCTGCTGCCCTTTTCGACACTTTCTATTGCGGTTGGGGGATTTCGATCTTTCTGGTCGCGCATGTCTAATTCATCAGCGGGAACGGTAGCTCAGTGCATCAACTGATGTCGCTGCAGCGCCTCTGACCGGGAGGTCCTAGGTTCCCACTCCCCACGGCGGCAGGATTTTCGACACTAGCTCTTCAGCTAGGTCGAATTCAGTCGCTGTTTGGAGGAGAATTCTAGCGGCCGGCTGCTCTGATCGGTAGTTTTCCGTGGTTTCTCCGATCAACACCAGGCGAATGCCGGAGCCGTACCCTACCAAAACGGGCCACGGACCGCGCGCGATGTGTCCTTCCTCTTCCTTGACCTACCTCCCCCTTTTCCACGAGGTCGAGAGCTTGTCCCGGCTGGGGCGGTGCCCCGCTGGTGGGTGAGTCCTGGTTAGGGGGAAACCCCACTAGCCGACGGTAGGTCGGCACCGGATCTTGCCATGCAGCTGGGGAAGTTCACCGCCATCTCCCGAGAAAAAAACATGCACTACACTAAGGGGACTAATGACCAAAGCAGTTGACGCGCCCGGAAACACGAAAAATCAATCAATCAATCAATCTAATTAATCGCATTACGAGATGCCGTAGCCAACGTCGTTCATTAAGAAAGCTTATAGGGTTTTGCTGGTAGTGCGTTTTACTGATAAAACCTATCTACATAAAATCATATTGTATTGTGCCATCAACATAATGTTGAATTGTGAACTACAATATTAAATCTAATGTTATTTTCTTAGTCGTGAATATAGTTTCTGAGATTCGTGCGATTGCTGTAGTGGTAATGCTATGATGGGAGGCAATACTTTTAGATTTCGTCCCACTCTTCCTAATTTTTTTTATTTTAGTTATATTTTAGTTTTTTAGTTAACTCTCTGACATTGAATCTCTGACATGTCAATGGTTTGGCACCACTATGGGAAGGGGAGTTGCTAAATCACCGTAATAACTATTTACCGGTGTATTGCCTTCTGTGCTTAGTTCTAGTTGTTGCATATTCTTGCAGCTTGTCATTTAAATGATCAGTATTACTTTTTGAAACGGATAGAGAAATTGCAGCATCTTAAATTGTACAGAGGCCACTACAATTCCGAGAGTAATCTTCGGAAATCTGTTTTTAAATACTGCAGGATTTTGTTCACACATGTGGCATATTTGTAACGCACTGTTTCTTTCTGTTCCAGGTGAGTGTCCGCTCGTGTCACAGTCCGCGCCGTCGTTGCTACGCAAGTTTTCGTCTAACGAAAGTGGGACGATCTGTAAGTGTTCTTTTAAGTTCTTTCGAAATTAATGAAGTTTCCTCGCGAATTGCTACCTATCGTTCTGATGAAATCCTAAAAAATATGCTGTAGGCAAAGCTACAGCAGTGGAACGTGAGAGTACTGCGCTATGTTCTTTCTTTTCAACGTTAGAAGTGATGGGAAAACTAACTTACGATTATAAAAACTTAACTAATTTCGTAATCGTTGGCTTGATGAATACAGTAGATTTTAGGGTTTTTTACAATTTAGAAGTCGTCCCATCGTGATTGTAGTGTAAATCACAATCGAAGCAATAAATTTTAAGAAGAAATTAAAGAGCATCCTTCAGTATCCATTCTCGTGGGGTCAAAATTTAATGTATACTTCAGATCAATCGTCATATTTAATTGAAAAACTTATTCTTTGAATATAGCATGTGCTTTATGCATGTGTACAAGATTTTTATACTAAGTGTGCGGAGAATTCAACGCTCGTAACACGACGGACTTGACAATGAATCATCCTGAAGTATGCTGTGATGGTATGCAAAATGAATGGAGATGGTTTTGAGCTGTACGAGGGGAGCATTCAAAGGAAAAGGATAGTACGGTCTTCACTAGCATTCTAACGATCGAATTCAAAATTCGCCTCGCGTTTTAAGCGCTTTCGCGAAGGTTGTGGATGGGCTGCCTGGCGTACGGCATAAGGTATTGGATTCTCTTCGACCAAAACTTCTGTATGTCAATATTGCTTTTCCAAATGCGTGGTGCACGTATTGAATGTTGATGGAGGGAAGACGATACATTTATTTTCCAATAGATAGTGCGGCAGTCTGTCATGGATGGTTCGTTTCACGCTACACAGCAGGTACTGAACTAATTTGGTTTAGAAATGCAAGAGGGGACATAAGGTCATTTATGTGTTTCGGAACATTCTTTGAAACGATAAAACGTGTATACTGTCTACGGACTAAGTAATTGTCGGAAAACTAAATGCGCATATCATCTTGTCAGACGTGTTGCTTTTCGTCGAGAATTTTTTTAAAGACAAGCATTATTAATGGTGAAATATTGTTAATGCGTTATTTAAATGGAGGTAAAACGAGCAGAACTCTTCTTTGCGTTATTAGCCTCTTTCAAAGCGAGTGCAGTTACAGCTTCGCGTAGTGATGAAAATTCTAATACTACAAAACACTACCTTCAATATTTTTATTTGTATTTGCAAAGATTTCATTTTCTATTGATAATATCAATTTGATATTAAGAAAGGAATCCGAAAGTGTTGAAGAGAAAGCAGTCGTAAGTTATTTGAGATCTCAGCAGGCGAAACCAATATATGATGTTAAAAGAATGCATAGCAATTTAATGGGACTCACTCAACAATTGTGATAAAGGAGAAATTTTTTTTCAGTAATCAGCCATAATGATTTATATAAGACATAACATTTACACAAACACATACATTATTTGACGTGCAATTTTACGATTACGTCCGAGTTGAATCTAGAAATGTTAAACTTAAAACACCCCATGAGCCCAACAGAATTTTCATAGTCTAAGTTAGTTGTGTATTAGTTAGCGCTGGTTGAGCGGGGTTACAGAAGAGAGGAATAATTAATTTTTGACTTCTTTAGGAGAAAGGATGCGTTTTGAACACTTTTGCATGCAACAGTAAGGATGATTCTCGAGCATCTAGACAATGATTTTCATCAGCGGAGATGATGTCCTGTGCACCAGTGGCTCTGACCTTGCGCATTCGGTTGTCACTTTTTTGATTAATGGTACAACACCTACAGCATTGCGGCCAGGATCCCAACACACGAGAAGGCACGTAGGTACATGCGACGTGGGGGGAAGGGAATGCAATTGTTGAGCAAACATGTTTTAACGTGGACGCGTGATGAATTGCAACTTGCCATATGTTTGTGTTGGTCCTCTCATATGTCCGGAACCATCGTTGGTTGAACGTAATTAGCGAAGCTTGGGATGAGTGTGTCGTCTTTTAGCTGGCGCAAGTCTCTCTCTGACAATTGAAAGCAGATGTCGATGATTCACAAACCGGTGGTCGAAGATTTCATGAACAACCTATACTTAATCTATACGAATATAATACAATACATTCAAATAGCGATGACTTGTGTATTATTAAATCTTCAATAACTTTTACGCCTTACAAAACCTTTTTATACCAAGTACAGTTCGAAGGAATGAAATATCTGATGACGAAGACGTATGTTTCGTGTAGTAAATTGCGTCCGGAAAACATTCAACGCTTAGCTAATTAGTCGATACGTTATTTATGGAGAAACGACTCAATAAATTAAAACGTAAAAATATGTGCAATATACCATTGGTAATTTAGAAGATCTAGGATTAATTAGTTGTAGGCCTTTCCGTCAAAGAAATTTCTTAAAATTAAGAGAACTTTTTGGAGTTCTTGGGGCCTATTAAACATGTACTTTTTAAGAGGGTAATGAGTTTTCCGAAATGATTGTTCCAAGGTTTATTGATGTTGAGTGTATTCTGACCATTCTGTTGAAGTTGTTCCATCCGCATTCGCTTGTAATGGAGTTGTCACCTGGCACTTCGTTTTAGAGTGGTGCGAGGGAGGAGGGAGGCAGGCAACGGCGGGCGTCCTGCTGAGCTCCACTTGATCATCCGCAGCCAGGAGTTGTTGCGTTGGCTGCGGCCTTTGCTTTGACCTTCCTTAGCGGAGTCTGGAACCAGTTGGTCGTGCTGCACCTGCTGTGACGGTCGCGACTTAAAGCGAGCTGGGTTGACATTTTTGCAAGTTGTTGATGCTAGTACTAGCCAAGGGAGACCGTTGCACAGTTCTTTTGCGGGTGTCATAAATTCTGTCTTTGTAGGTGCCATCTAGGTGGTTACGGGGCGGGTATTACAGTGCATCCTGCTGGACTGAAAATGTTAATATTAAATTGTTTGTATGTAAAGTAATGCTACATCCCTAACCACGAGTTTCACGTATGGAATCTGTAAGTATTACTGGCGATTCGAACTTCTTTTCCTGTTCACTTGGAGTGGCCGTGAAGCTAGCTGGTGCTTCTCTATAAAGCCATAAAAATATTTCTCTACCGACGCTTAAGTTTTTGAAATTACAGTTAATGGAAGCACTCGATTTAAAATCTGGATATTTTGCAGGAACTCGTAAACTCAGCTGATGAGAAACGCCAGGTGTTTATACATAATTTTATGGCCGTGTTATTTTCAGGCGATATCTGTTCGACACAATTTAAATTCAAGAACGAAATGTATTTTAAGGCATTTCGTATTTGTGCATACGGAGGCAAATGGTTTTGAATCTCCCACAGGCCATTCCTGGAGGTCTGTCGCGGGATGTGCTGTGTGCGAAGGCGCTTGTCATGGCCAGGTCGCTGCATGGGAAACATGTTCTTCGCGTTGTCGGAAGTTGCAGAGGCGGCATGACTAAGGAGATGTTTTGAATTGTCTTTGCGCTTCACTTACCTCATCTCAACTCGCCCGTATTTATTTTTCGCACATGTATTAGATTCCGTGTAAAGACCTCGCAGTATTGATTTTAGTTAATCCCTTGTATTGTTTAAACATATATTCTAAAGACAAAATTCTTTAAAGCCTACTGAAGAATGCAACATGAACTGCAGCCCTGCGTTTTTTGCACTTCGAATATATACAAAGTGTTGAACTAGCTTAATAAAATGTACGTAGAAACAATTCACCAAGTGGGATTCATCCTGATTTACGAAGTCATGTTTTTGATATTCCACGCGGAAACCATAAAAAATGATTTAAATTTTATTGAGTCTGAGTAATAACATTTTCAATAAATTCCGTCAAGGAAACACTTCTGTTCTTGATTACTAAAGGAAAAAAACAGGCATATTTAAATCATTTTGAAATTAGTCGAAAAACACCATGCAAGTTTTCTTGCACCCTTTGTGAGTAATAACAATATTGTGCAAACTCCGTTTCAATGTTCGATCAAGCTGTGAGTTATAAAACAACCATTATACAATGGCATACTAAAAAAATATGTTAGGTTTGTATTTGGAAAGTAGAACAGTGATACGTTTCGGTAGTTAAATTCGTATAAAACGGTCGTCATTTTGAAAACAAAATATTTATACGTGATTTTTATGAGAAAAAATCCCGTCGGCCAAGCGCCAGTTTCGCTGTGCTTCCAGTTCAAAATCTTAAACTCCGCCTTGAAGCGCTGCAACAGGGAAGCGGCGGCGGCTGCCCGGCCCTGTTCTCGCGGCGATCGCGGTGTGAATGAATCTGGCAAGTCACGCTCCCATGGTTTTCCCCTGCTTCTGAAATGCTCCCGCTGTCCAGAGAGGCCAGCGAGGAGATCCCGCTACACCGTGTATTTGCTCGACGCGAAACAAATGCTCCCCTCCGCCCTTGCGCGGCCTCTCGTAGATCAGCCGAAGCCGTAATTTTGCTACGCCCGTCTAGGATGCGAGATTTTCGGCCTTTTACCCCCGCTGGTAAACGACGGAGTTGCCAGGTCTGGTAAAGATGGAGAAGTCGGGGAAATTGAAGATAGAACGTTTGATCTGAGATGATGGGGGCAATGAGCCGTATAAAGAGGGACATCAGCCAGTCCCTCGACCGCAAGGATGAGGGGCGGAGGAAGGCATGGGGAAGAGGAGAGGCAGGTCGTACTCCGTCCATGACGGAGCACTTAGCTTTACGGTGTCGAGAGTCCGCCATCGGCATTCGTCCTTGTCAGTCATTACTTTACAGTTGAAAATTAGTTTTTTTTATGCAATTTCGTTGAGCATCTCGAGAATTTTGGCGATGTCGAAGAATCGAAGCTTCATATATAATTCTCCAAAACAATTCAGAGTTTTCACGAAAACAATATGAGCCTAGGGACTCTGAGGAGCACGAAATTAAAACATTCCGAGACGTTGCAAGAGTTAAGATTGTATACCTTGTTTATTGATGATTTTTGGTATTCCTTTTTGCTCGTTTAAAATGATTGCGTTTTTATTAAACACTTTTGATGTGTAACATGAAAAGTTTGTTTATAGAAAATTCAGGCAATCATGAATTTGTGCTTTGAGACGTACTTCGTAGCAGTCTTGCAGAAGGCGGGGAAATGGGGAAATCAGAAGTCTGCCCTCTGTAGTCGAGAACAGGCTCCGCTACTAGAGCTCTTCCTGGGCAAACTTAATGAGCTAGTCGGCCAGTTGCGTGGCGTGATAATTTCGGAGCGAGAAGCCGCAGCACTTGAAGATAGAGTATCCCGGCTTCCCAACAATCTTGCGTGAATATTCAGGTGCTATAAATTAATGACTGGTTGAGGACTTGTTTTGTGTGCTGGTTTCTGGTTTGGGATTAAGTTACGTTCTTTGAGCGAAAGAACAGAACTGTAGTTAGTGCTCAATTACTACACCAGTATAATGTATTTCACTGTGCTAAATAAAAAAAAGTTCTTTATTGAACAGTTCCTCCAGATACAAATCTCCTAGAGTGGATTTAAGAAATATTTGGGTTTTGTTTCCGTACAATTACCTTATTGGTTATATACAATTTAAATAATTTATAAGTACTCAACAATATTACCTTCCAATCAGTACTAGCAATCAGAACAATCAGTATGGTAGTCTACCATGTACTATTCAGCGAGATACTAGTTACATTGCTTCAGTATATTTTCCAAGATCTTATCAGAGAAAACAAGTGCATATTAGTACTATTAGCTTTCCTATTCAGCAATTCTATTGTCGGACTAAATAATTCACGATTGATTCTTCAGAAACAGAACTTTAAAATTTGTAACTACTAAAACTTTTATTGTTGCGGTTTCATTATTTCTTCATCCATATTACGGGGTACCCCAAGGTATCTGCTACCACCACTGAATGTAAAACCGGACTATTCGCCGCTCCCTGGCGCCGCAGTCGTCCGAGGAGCACCTCCGAGTGCCTGGTTGGCGCTGGAGGCTGCCGGGTGCGGCGCGGGGAACCGTTGCTCGAAGACGCCTCAAACAACGGCGCCCTGTCAGCGGCCGGCGCCCGGCCTTCCAACAGGACGGGCTGCGGCGGCGGCGGCGGCGGCGGCGTTTCTCGTGACCGATATCCGAAATATAGAGAGGAAATTTGCGAAATGCCGGGAGACAAAATGATTGTTTTTAATGAATTAAATTTTTAAAAATTGAATCCAGAAATACTTTGTTATTTAAGGTCGCATCAACATTTAGGCCATTAGCGACCACTGTAGGGGTTAACGTTATGGTAATTGTGAAGATGAAATGATATGGTGATGATAATGGGTGAAAGAAGGAATACAAATACAACCGTGCGACCCGAACACGCGACCCTTAGGTCCGAGATCGCTACGACACTACTTGCCTCAGCGATCTCGGCCTCCGGATCGGCAGAAATGATTCTGTGATGTCGGATAATAATGTTTCAACATTTGAAACTCAAGATGTAACTAATTTTCGATTTTGGTTTATTCTTTGTTTCTTTACAGTTTTAGTTGGGGAAATGTGCTATTAACTTATAAACTACCATAACTCTACATACACGAAGATAGTTCCTGAATTAAAATCGTATTAAAATGTAAATATTAATTATGATATATATAAAAGAGAGACGAACCAACATACATTACATCATACAAATCACTCGTTCGGTCCTGAAAGAGAGCATACACGACATAAAATTTAACAATTCATTTGTTGAAGGGTCTATTAGTTTTGGGTTGAGATACAAAACGGAACGAAATCTCATCACAAGTCCACTTCACCGATTGTTGTCGGGTGGGGGTAGTTGTGTCGTCACAGGCACTAAGGGTGGCGTCTGTGTGACGGTCGGCGGTGCACTCCGGGTGAGAGGGCCGGCCGTCGTACGCCAGGCCTGGCCGGGGTGCCATTTCATTTGCAGTTCACTCAGTTCTATTTCACTTGTAGCTGAAACTGTGTTTAATATTATATACAATAAAGGCACGGGTGTAGCGGATTATCGAAGTTGAATATTAAAGGTGTTTCAGAACCGAAAATGACCTTACAGCAATACTTCAATGTCCTCATAATGAACTTCATAATAGTTCGTCATCCGATCAAAGTGCTATGTACGTATGAAAACTCGAGTATCGTCAACCGTTAGGTATTGCCAAATGGTACTTGAGGAACGAGACACAGTGCTCGGCTTAGTGCACTTAAGTAACATATTTCAAACAAATAAAGTGACATTTCGTTAATGCGAAGACCGCTTAAACTATTAATGTAAAAATTGTAGTAAAATACATGAGGAAAAAAATAAAACGGGGTCTGTGATATGGCTTCTATTTTTTCTAGAATACTTGATTCTAAATAACAACTTCGTTTGTCAATTCTTTAACTCTCCACCACAATAGAAAGGCAGGTCGCTGCCATCCGTCAGGTGTCGGTTGACGCCCATCGTGCTAGCAGCCGCCCGCCGCAGGGGCTTCCGTAGCCAGCGCAGCAAGGACAGGCCGTGTGAGGAAACTCCTGTCTGGAATGCAGGTTGCTTACATTTTCGGGGAGAAATGCCCGGAAGCGAGCGGCTAGGCCCAGACGGAGTGGAGCCACCGCCCCCTGCACCTCCACCGCCGCCGCGCCCTCGGAATTCCCCCGCACTATACTTGGATTTTCATGACGTGGCGCGTGAGGGGCTTGTCTTCACGATAGAACATGGCACAGCTTTTCGCGTTTGTCTCGGTAGTGCCGCTTGATGTCGATTGGTCTGCAGCTCGCGGCAACTAGCGGCACGACCCGTGAAAAGCCGTGCCGTGAAGATAAGCCCCTCACGCGCCACGTTATAAAAACCCAAGTATAGACGTCTCTTTGCTTCTTTAGCATTGCGAGTTCGCCTTAGGCCGCCCGCGTTTTCGGGAATGTAGATATTTGGCAACGCTCGCGTCAGAAAACTATAACACTGAAGGGCAAAATGTTTTGAATTGCGTAGTAATGAAACAATTTTCCGATTTGTAGAAGGAAGAAAAGCAAACCTTACAAGAGATTCAGTTGCTGTTTTTTCTTAGAGTATACTGAATTTATTGGAAGAAATTTTTGTGAGGGCGTGAAAGGTAACACTTCTGCCGTGGCACATTCTTTGGAGTTGAAATAAGAAATATACCTCATGAGTTCAAAGGACGCCTCATGGCAATGGGCGATCTCTGCAGTCTCCTTTGACTTAGTTATTTGTGGATCATTAATTCTTCTTAAAATTTGGAATTACACAAGTGTCTCGGAAACAGAAGGACCCCCTTTTTCCGTCATGTTTTTCGAAAGAGATTAACATTTATTCAGATTGTCAAGGTTAAAATTAATCCAGTTCCGATGGTATGGAGTAGCAAGCACGGATTCTGGCCGTGGTTTCCCATAAAATTCACTTAACATCCATGGTTTATGGGGAATTTGAGCATAAAATCTTGAACCGCTGGAGTCTGTCGCCACAGTCAGTCATAATATTCTTTTTACTTTTTATAACGCCTCTAAAACTCATTGAATGTACAAAAAGAATGCAATGACCGTTCTGTTACGTCGCAGTTTCATTTCTACTTCAGTGTTTGGCAATAGGCAAACTGTGGTTAGGGAAGGAGCAGTGTGCAATAAGTTGCAGCGAAATCGCAACGAACCAACAACTTATCAGATTTACCAATCCGTATTCGTATCAATTTACCAATCCTTCTTCGTAATATGTTATTTCTTTGTTGGCGAACTCGGAACGTACTGCACAGCGTACGTGCTAGAAAAAGAAAATGGTATCGATAAGAACGTGACACATCGTGTAGCACGTTCGAGATAATTTCGAAAATCGCGTCTCATTGTTTCCACTTTAAACTAACTACTTATTTCGTCACGCACAGTTTATACATTCAGATTGTTAAAGGAAAGAACCAACGATGAATCATGATGTAGTATGAAATGACGCAGAAGAATTACAATCTTCGGAACCGAATATCGTTGTTGGTTTTCTATTTCGCAAGTGTTTCATTTCGAGTAAAAACTCTTCCAATATTATTCCAGAATCTTAATTAAAAACGAGGAGCCTCTTTACTTATCTCTGACACGGCTTTAGTGTCCCGTTTTATATCCTGCGGCTCTGCAGCTTGTGCAAGTCGTTTGCGTTCCAGCTCGTATTGCAACATTTCAGGGAGCAAACATCGCTCGTAATATGTATTTGGAAGTGTTTACCCAAGGGTCATTGAACATTATAAGTAGTATATCTTCAATTTTTTAGTTTCAAGTAATATGCAAAAGTTTTGTGTGAATTTGATTAGCTGTTGTGTATTTTTAAGCTTTATGACTCATGTGGTTTTGCTTACGTATCTGTAAAAATTTTTATTTGGGGTTATTAATTCTCTCACAAAAACATCAAATTTTCAAACTTTTCTCTCAAAAGTGAACCCTTTATTTCTCAAATTCAACTCTTCCACGAGGATGTTTCCTTCGCTCGAATAAATGTAATGCGATTTACTTCACCGCTACACCCACCCCTTCAGCCACCGCATAAATAAGCTTCGCTCCTCCCCAGGTTCGGGTTCCAAGTACTCGCGTCTGTTAACATTACCCCAGGGACACGCCCCAACGCACTGGAATGAATATGAAACAGAATTTCAATGAAAGCGGAGTGGAGCGGAGTGCAGCGGCCGTGGCCCACGAGGACGAAAGGGAGCGCTCTACCCTTCCGGCTGCCTGCCCGCGACTGCCTGGAAACGGAATGAGAGACAGCCGCCTCATCGGAATTCTTTTATCGTCCCGTTGTATTTGTCCGCCGCCGTGGGAGGAGGTCTGTGTTCCCATGGCTCGCGGCGCGTGTTTGGGAGAAGATCAGAAATAGGCTTTCGATGCCGCTCTCGGGAGGGCGGGCGGACAGGCGGAGGCGCGAAGGCGCACAAATACACAGCCGTCAACGGATTTCCAGCGCTTGATTCGGAAGGGCCGCCTCGGGCGTTAAAATACCCTTCCAGAGTCTGTCTTTGGGGGCGTGGCGCACAGTGGCTCAAAATGGACAGAAAAGCGATTATAAGGAGTTTCTGTTTAATTTATTATTATTATTATTATTATTATTATTATTTATTGTTGTTGTTGTTGTTGTTGTTGGGGGGTACAAATATAAATATTTCAATTCTTTTAGACTTATTACTACTTAATATAGTCTCTAGAGTTAGACGGGCGCACTGCTATCAACCTGTACACCTGAACTTTTATATCTCAAGGTTAGTTTTGTTCACTTTCATATTTTAATTTAAAATTCGAATTCGAATTATAGGTCGTCTACCCTGTATTAGCGGAATGAATTGCGATAATGAAGCACGATCATGCCAAATTATCATGAAGAGGTCCTTTTCGACTTCGCAGCCTTAATCACAGTTATAGTGTGGATATTTTTCTCGAAAAAGTATTTTGAAAACGCGTGAAAAATCAACCACCCTGAATAATCCAGTCGTGGATGGATGGAATAGAAGGGCTTCAATACACCTTCGTTCGCAGTTGTTCTAGCAATATAGATGTTAAATACTTGTATTTAACAGCACATAACAATTTTGTGTATAACGTATAACAAAGTGTGTATAACAATCTTGTAAATATTACATTTGCCTCGGTATTTCTCTATCTTCCGTGTTATGGACCACTGTGCGACGTGGCCTATACGGAAATGCTATCGGCTGGCGCGGTGTGTTTACCAGCGGCCGTGGAAGACGTGACGATTCGCCGACGCAGAGTTGGAGGAGAGAGAAAATTTGGATTTCGGGCGACACGTGGCAGCTCCACGTGGATGCTTGGTTTGGAAAACAACTCTTCCTTGTTTGGAAATGTTCTAAGATGTGACTAATATTGACATCATCAGGCCTTTCGGAATATCTCTCTCTACACGTGTATCATTTGTTTGAAATTTCACAATGAAAAGCATTGCCAGTAATTTTGTTCAGAATAAAGTGATAGGAAGTATAGTTTTAGATTCATGGATCGTGCATTCATTTGATTGATTTTCAGAATTGAAGTTTTGTGTTTGCGTTAATGTGCGTGGGAAAACACTTTTGAAGCTCGATGGTACTGAAGGTAATGCTAATAATAACTAATCTATCGAAAGCCACTCGTTAATTTCTGAAATTATTCTAACCAATTTCAACCAAGATTTGTATTCTTCATGTACTTTCTACGCTGTTTTCAAGTATGGTGTCTTATCCGTTCCAATATTCTGTTCCATGGAATTTACCGGTTTCATTAAAATATGCCCCGTTTTTTGTGACAGTCAAGATTTTCAAGACACTTTAATGGAAAATCGAAATGTTAAATGCAACGAAGCGTTTTACGCCGCTGAGACTGAAATGGCGTCGCCAAGACGAGCGTAAAGTCTGAAAAGCGAAGGCGAAGGGGGAGAGTCTTTACTGAAAAGGGAATGTCGCAGAGGGGTGCCTACCCCTTATTGACATTTTTTAAAAAGGAATCTGCATTTCGTGAATATAAAAGCCAGAAGACCCTTCTGGGGTAACTTTCTTTTTAATCAGGTGTGCTGTTCGTTCTTTCGGTTTATGTGAGATTTACTTTCGTGAATGTGTTTATTTGATCTCTCCGTAAGCGACACACTTCATCAATCTCTTTCTTCATAAATTTATTTGTTTAATTTTCATTTTACAAAAACACCTTAGTTTCTCTAGAACTACCTCTTCTGTGTGAGAATTGTTCTGTGCAAAGAAAGCACCATTCATTGCAACCATAAGAATAGTTCCCTCAATTTCATACGCAAATATTATTGGCTTGTGGATATTGGGATGAATTCCATAACTTCAGTGGTATGCGTAACCGTACGCTTAGGAGTGGTATTACTATTAAAATATGCCGTATAAAAACCAAAAATTAATATGAAACAGGGGGCCCGGAAATGTAGTGGCCCAGATTGTTTTAGGCTGCGAACACCTGTGTTGGTATGGTACCTCGTAGGGTCTGAGAGACGCACTATATGGATTTTTAGGAATATCTCTGTTAATTAGTATGCAGAATCCAAAATCTTCGGTAGAGGAGTTTTCATACTTGTTAATTTGAATATCTTATAATATTGGAGCTTATTACACTTTCGAGAAATGAGTAGCTATTTCAGCATTTAGATGAACAAATGAGAATCGAACAATTGATATATTATTTTATATCCAGAAGAGAGACTGGGTGCTGCAGCATTTAAGAGTTCATTTTCTGTTTTGACGAAGAGCCTGAGCTCCGATGATGAGCGCGAGGAACTAACACGACTACCTCGGAGCTAGTGTTGAGCGGAACTAACGAGATACCGCGAAGAAGAGATTAGAGCGGAGAAAATGGATGCAGACACGACATCTCGTAAGGGTCAAAAACCTCACGTTCGGAGGAAGCGCTATGGGATGTGCTGAAACCTGCTTCTGTCGCGGAAAGAATCTGAGATCGATCACGTGACATTCTTTGTAACTCCCGAAGTACGGCGGAATGAGTTATTTTAAACTTTTGAATGTCGTTTTTGAATCATACGAATAAAGTTTAGAAGTATGTTTTACAAAATAATTTCTATCTCAGTATTTCGTTAATGATCGAACGTGCCATGTTTATCGATGATATCCTCAAAATGTTTTTAATTACGTTTTGTACAACCAAGCAATAATTTTCCAGAATTGCCCTGTCGTTGGTTTTCTGGTGGTACCTTCCTTTTTTCTTGTTTCGAATTGTGATGCGATGTTCGTCTTCCAGCTTGTCGCCAATGAGAAACTGTCGTCTTCCTCGATGCACTTACTTGATTAATTGGTCTATTCACTTCGTTACGGTCTGACTTTGCGTGAACGATTACGTACTACACGATGGGACATGACGAATAGGTACGAAATGTAAGTGAATTTTAATGTAAATGTAAGTAAATATACATTTTTGACTATTCACCCGACGTATATTTGCATGAGAAATGAGAAAATAGAATAAATGAAAAAAAGGAACACGTTTCTAACAGGATAAAGCGGAATTACTTTATACCCTAGTTAACTTTGAAGCAGCAACGGGAGGGAGAAACGTACTGTTATTTCATCTTTCTTCTGCCTCATATTAAATAAAATGTTGTGCAGAATTGTGTAATGAATTGAGCGAACCTGGCTCATTCACGAATTAGCATGTTGATGTTCACATTATACAAATTGGTGGATAAGTCCGTAGGAACAGCTTCGAAGCTTACTTCGGACATTAGAGGATGAATGCATATTAGTGAAAATGTGAGTGGGTAGGGTAAGTGAAGTGTGATGCGCTAACGAGAAATTGCAGGTAATAAACATGAACTGGTGTGAAGCTTCTAGGGCTAGTGAGAGACAAAATGTGTAGTTCAAAGTTTGACTGTGTCAGCGATAAACTCACTCGCTACTATCTGAGTCGGTGACCTGTTGATACTCGTTTCCAAGTTAGCAACGACGCTCAGGCCTTCGCTTTTCGCGATTTAGATAAAACGACCTGGAGTCTGTACAATGCGTTATTTCCAAAGCGTTTTTGTACCAAAAACCTTTTTGTCATCACACAAGACGCTTAGAATATCACCTACTTTACCTGAGCATATATGGTATCAACTTTAGCAGTACAGAAAGATTTTGTTGTACTTCCAAGGCCAGAATTTGATTCCAGAAAGAATTTGAAAAGGGCTTTTATCGTTTTAATTGCAATTGCACATGCATTCCAATCATTCCAACACAGAAGTAGTACATGCCCCTTGACTATAGTTTTGTTGCTTGATTGGTATTGTTTTGGCTTTTGGTTTGTTTTACTAAGTGCAGTTTTTTAAAAAAACCTTCCTTTAAAAATAAGTGAAGGCCTATTGGGCGAGGTTAGAGATTGTTAGGCCCCTCCGAAGATAAGATTTTAATTTCGGATAAAATAAAGAGTTCTGGCAATTCTCTCTGGCTCCGTTTTTATAAAACGGATTCTCTCACTAACTGCAAAGCGATGCATAGGTATTAGAAATGTAAATCCTTGTCATGGGATAAGTAATGTATTTTCCGACCTTGGGTTTTTAAATTTCTGGGTTATTTTCATTCGAGGCAACTTCGCACTTGGCATGAAATTGCGTGGCTGCGGAGCGAGGTGGGCTTCTGATGTCGCGACCACTAGCTCTTGGCTCGGACGTTTCTAGATGGGCACGCATTCTGCAGATGATGGCGCCTCAAATCGATGCTGGCAGCCGGCGGGCTGCGTTGGCCCTCGCATCTTAATCGAGGAGATACGAAATACGCCCCGAAGATTGTACTGGTGAATGATGAGTGTAATGAAAAATTGAATACATTTCTTTTGTCCATTTTAATGACTATTATTCCGTATAGTTGAGTTAATCTGGGTTTCTCTCAAGTTATTATTATTAGATATTACACGAATTTTAGTTTAAGTAAGAAATAGCATTGAAAATCCTTAGAAATATGTAAGAAGCTATTTCAAATTCCTGAAAATTGTTTAATATTGACGGCAATTCTTCAAAATGTTCTCTTCCAGTTCCAAGATTATATTAGTTACCTGACTGTAAAATTTATTTTACATGATTGGCCCCTTGTTGCATCCTTTGTCCTATTCCTGAACGATCTTGACGCAAAAGGTTCTCCCATTTCTGAGATCACCGATTGAATCCTGGAGATTCCCCAGGGATACTATTTAATGTTTCTCGTGCCATGTTGCTACCATGAGATCTGAATGGATATTATTCAACTCGACGGAACATCCTAGTGAAGAATGTGCTACTCGTAGATTGTGGGCTGAGTCGACCACAAAATACTGTACTGCGAAAAGGAAATCAGATATTTCATTTCTGCCAAGCGCCGTATTTCTGAGAGGTAAAAAAAAGTATTTACTCTAGTCAAATTTCCATATTTTTCACGTATGAGTGTAGTAAGGAACTACCAAAGTAATAAAAATCGATCCGAAAATATATTATTCAAGACTGTTAACGAAATTGTTAGGAATTTATACTCGTATTGTAAAAAAAAACAACTAGTGTACTGTTAAAATTATGCGATGGTTGTAAGATTAGAGCGCGTTAATTCTCAGTTTCGAAAAAAACTTCTGCATCCAACTTTCTCCGAGTCAATCGTTCGTGATTTGTGAAGACTGCGACTAAACGACCTTCAAGACAACCTCACCAAATCCGATTAATTAGCAATTCCGGCTGCGTTCGCGGTCACCTTACCAGACGCACGGCAGCGAGGTTCAACAGCACGTTCCCGCCCGCACGGCGATGTCTGATTAGATCCCGCGATATCAAAGGATGCATGAAGAGCGGTCGGGGCGTCTTCCGGCGGCGGCCGCCCCACATGGGCAGCCGGGCGGCGGTGGTGGTGGGGGCGGGCGCGCCGCTGCTACCGCCGCCGCCGCCTCCGCAGATAAACCTCGTGCGCCGCCGCCGAAACACCGGTAGTAGTCGCCAGGCGCTCAGCAGCTCGCAGTCAGCCCCTGTAAGTAGCGGCGAGTGTGGGAGTGCGGGCGCCCCGGCGGCGCACGTGGGTGTGTGTGGAAGTGGATGTGGATGTGGGAAGCGGTTGTGAGCTCGCTGTGGACACAGGTGGATGACTGACGGCTCGCGTAGTTAGTGTGTGTGTGTGGGATGTGTGTTTCTGCGGTTGTGGAGAAGCGAGCTCTTAGTGTTTCGTCGTGTATCGCGTTGTCGCTCGGTGTAGTTCGTGAAGTGACGTGGAAATGAATGGGTTTTTGTACTTCTAGGTGTGTTTAACTACGGATAATGAGATCGTATACTGGGAAAGTTGAATGTTCAAAGGATTCTTACATCTATTTATTCACTAGATTTTGTGACGCAAGTTCGCAGGACATAGTGATTATACATTTTTCCATTTAGTGACGCTGTTCGTAGAAATGCAATTACCGGGATACCTCTCGTACGACTTACTCATTACATGATTAATTACGGGGAAAACAGCTGCCCCGCGCCTACCAGGAACCGCGGCAGTCGTGAAGCCTCGCGGCCAATGGCGTCTGCGGAAGTTAGTGCTGTTCATGGGCTTCCCCTACCACGGGGTTGTGGTGGACTGTGACGTCACTGCACCGCAAATACCTGGCCGAGGAGTAGATGCCTCTGGATCCGGTCCATCAACGCTCTCGTACTACCTGTGACGAGCAGTACAGGTCTCAGTCCCACACGAACTACTGCTTCTGGCGATTGAGGACTTCGTTCACGTTGTTAATAGTGTTAAGACTTCACGTGTGTAAAGGAGGAAACAATATCGATGGCTTAGTGCGCACATCTTGTTACCTTCAGAATTGCTACTTTTCATAAAACAAAGTTTGAAAGTTTGTAAAGGTGCAGTTGCTTACGAAGCAACAAGGTTTGCTTTTTGGTAAAAAGCATGATCTCTTGTATGGACATACAATCTTTGTTCAGTAGGTAGATATGAACGAGAGGTCTCCGAAAATGGTATTAAGGAAATATGACGAGTGAAGATGCAGTGTTGTGCACTTAGCCATCGATATTTTCTAAGGAAACAATTGATGATATAAGTTTCTTCACATTGGCAGATTAGCTGTTTGTGTGAAAGACTTGGAGTGTGGAAGTTGGAAATTTTGAGGACGTTTTCATGTATTTGCATTAAAACAACCGTTTTTTTTTAACTCCAAAATTACTTTAATTATAACTCCTTTCAATTAATCAAATATCTCCAATGTTTTACTTCCACGTTAGAATGAGAAACTACTTGTAGCCCTTAATTGGTCATTAGGGAGGCTTTTTATATTTCGATGCTCTTTAACATACATTTTTGATTGCAATTCAAAGGCGCTTTGTTTCACTTTATTATGCATTCATATTAAAGAAGTTAACTATACTATTCATATATTTTATTTTCATTGAAATAAAACTTACATATTTAGGAGCACTAGTTGAATTAGTGTATAGTGAAGTTAAACGATGGGGTATAAGCATCTCTACTTGAACTTACAGTCGCTTAGTGTTAATCCCGCACTAATAAAATATCTTCTTCCCTTTTTGTAAACTTCATTGAACCGAAATTCGAGGCCTGTGTAACGCATGTTGTTTTTTCTCCTCATAGTTGTGACATGGAATAGTTAGCCAGATTTCTACCAACCCGTATCATATAGGTGAACCATCATGTTAGCAATAATCATTCACCCCTAATGTTTCTTCGTCTCTCATGATTACTCCTTTCTGCCATAGGTCCATTGCAACTAGAGCACCACTGTGACAATTTGCCCGGGAAAGGGCTGTTGTTAAAGCGTCAGCCACCTCCCTTTCCTGCGTTCGGCAGCGCAGTTTGGCACCCAAATCAAGCGACATCCGACCCCTCCATTGACATTGAGCTTCCGTTGATCCCGCCACCGTCACAGTCGTCGTCACGATGTGCTCCAATGACAGCGTATGGCATCGGTTTTATAAAACCATCGATGTACTTGCCATCGATGTTTCTACGTGGTCGATATTTTTTAAAATGAAAAAGTCCATATCAAAATTCTAAAACAATTTTCAGATATCTATAAATTGAATATTCTTCCGACAGAAGTTAACAAAGAAGAAAAATAAATAAAATACAATTTTCGTCAATAAAGAAGACTTTATTTTTCAATTATCCAATCAGATCATTTGTTTATTGCTGTGATTTATTGACTTTATTATGCCAATTACATCTCGATTAAAAATGAATAAATAAGACCACTTTCAAATCCCCCCTCCCCCGCACGAACTTCAATCCCCAATATTAAAAAGTGTGTGTTTATGAACATGGATGTTTTAATTTTGGTGGCTGTTTCGTTGGCCGCGCGCGCCCGCCTGTGCCTGCGCCTGGGCGTCCGAGTGTGGAATCGGGTTAACGACGCGCGCTCTCCTCCGGCTGCCCGCGGACCGGTCGGAGGCGCCTCGGCCAACGAGGCCTCGCGCGGCCTTGCGGTGACAGCGCCGCCTCGGCCCTAGTAGGGCGAGCGCGAGACTAGTTTCCCGCCGGCGATCAATTAGCGATGGACGCCGCTTTATTTCGCTTGGATCGTCGACTCTGCATGTTCGCGTTGGTTAGCAGGTGACGTCTGTATGCCGGCCGAGGGAGTCGTGATTCGCGGAGTAAAATAAACGTTTTTTGCTTTTTGCTAGAATGTTGTGTAAGATAAGGAAAACTAAACGCTCGAGATGCAGATTAACGTTTTTATAATGCTCCAAATAAATTATTTCGGTAGAATAATTGGATAAACCGATTGGGAAACACGAAAGATTAGCCCTGTAAGTTTTATTATTGTCAATGAATTGCAAACTGTGTAGTCATTCATAACGGCAGACTTGCATGTTTGAGGCTATTAGTGTTGTTAGTCTGTATGCTTATAATGGGCTGGAGTGTCTTGATTTAGAAGGGCGAAGGGCAAACAAACGTTTTTGCTTTGGGGTGTTTGCTAATTTTAAAGGAAATGTGCCAGTTACTTAATTCATCTTCACGTTTTCCTTTTATTGAAAAGTGGTAATGTTATGTTTAAAAAATATTTTTTATTGATCCAAGTACAGATACCATAACTTGGTTTAGATGTTCCTCCATGAATTCAGTTGGTTTACAGAGTTTGATTGATTGTGTGAGTGATCTTACATCTTTCCTATTTACTTACATCTTTCCTATTTACTTGGCCGTAAAACTAGATAAACAAATGTAAACGCTTGTTATTTACAAAAAAATTAACCAGAACTATGTAGCAATGTGCAGATCTATGATAGGGAGCATTTAAGGTTGCATTGGCTAACGTTACATTCATTACAGCAGGGTAATCGAATAAATACATGCCAAACTCGTCCGACTAATTATCCCTGAATACGGTTTTATCGTGAACCGCAAACTGGTGACATTTAGAATTAGTTAGTGTTCGGATCGGTTAACAACTGAATGAAGTGGACAGCCGGGATGTTTCTGGATTGCTTAACCAGGGCAAGTGGCAAAAAGTGTTCATTTCCAACTTAATGTGAAATACAAAAAAAGTTATTTTTTTCCCTTCATCCTCTCGCTGTTCATTCAATGGAAGGTTTCATTTAAGTTTCCGAACCTGAACCTACCAGAAAATTCACTTTCTAGGTTTAAAGTTTAAGTTTAAGATTTCTTTCTCGAGTTTATGCTTCTCAGATTGCATACTTAAGGTTGAATCATGTTAACTTCAACGCCAACAAATGTTACACATAACGTTTACATGTGTTTAAATTATTGTGAATGGTTGCATTAAATAGCATAGAAGTATTTTTTCATGGCCATTACGTTTACACAATAACGAATGACGTACAAGAAACAGAAAACTAGCTAATAGGGCTAGTAAAAAAAATTATATTTACATGAAATAATCGATTTATGATAGGATTTATAATTTATATAAACAAATATAGAACTTGGGAAGGCATTTCATCCCGAAACATCGTGAAAATTGTTAAAAGAAGCATTATTTGTAATAAAAATTTATTATGAAAGGAAGCATATGAAGCGAATGATTTAGTTGTCTTTGAAACTTGGCCAGACACATGTTATATCAAGAGCATTAACAGACAAATATAAAATAAAAGGTAATACTAATATATAATATATTATTATATTATACTATAATATAATAATATATTATATATAATATAATAATATATTATATATAATATAATAATATATTATATATAATATAATAATATATTATATATAATATAATAATATATTATATATAATATAATAATATATTATATATAATAATATATAATATATAATATAATAATATATAATAGTACTTATAAAAATGAATTGCCGGCCCCGTGGCTTAGGCGTTTGCGGCAGCCGACGTGTGCGCCGAGGAGGCTGCGGGTTCGAGTCCTGCGTAGGCGTGGTCGAATTTATGACGGTCCCTTCACCCCTTCATCATCCTATCACCTCAAAATTCATACTTCAAGTCGCAATCTTCATAAATCTTCGCAAATTCATACTTCAATTAGGTATCCATCTTTTTAGCTTATGACGTTGGTATGAGCGCTAGATTATGTGAATGAGGGCTGTTTTGACCATGAGGAAATTGGCGCCAGGAAGAGGAGTTGCGTAGGACAGTGAAGGGAGTGGTTCCGCTGGCGGCCGGTGCGTTGGCCGCCGCGTGCTGGGCGGGCGCGGGCGCACGGACCCGTTGATGCGCCTGGCCTGCCTCGACAGCCTCCTGCGTAACGGCCCCGCTTTCGCCCACGGCGGGGCGGCGTGCCGTGCGGGGCCTGTCCGCCGGGCCGGTCCATCGGCTTCTCCTCCGCGCCGCCTGTCCTCCATCCGAGAGCGTCATCTCGGTGTGCGTCGGACACGTTCCTCCGTCTTCCTGTGTGATTGCGGGTTAACCGGGCGCTGGCGCCTTTTTCGGGGAGTTTGCGTTCGTGTGATGATACGTTGTTGAAAGTCGGCTGCGGGATTCGGTCGCTCTTGGATCTTGCCTGCGTTGGTACCCAGATTGCTGGAGTACGGCTGTTCGGTGGTTTGTTTGGGGTAATTTCCGAACGGTGCGTTTCTTGGCCATCCCGAACCCCCTTCTTTACCTTTTGATTTCGCTTCGTAAAGATGTGTTCGTGCTCTGTAGGACGACGTGAACGAGCACAGCAAACATTCTAAAATTCGACAGAGCTATGAAGGAGGTAGGCACGGCGACACGATTCGTCTCAGAAAATTGTTCAGGGAGTTTGTAGTGGAGTGAACTGTTAGGTGAAATTGCCTTTGCTCCATATCCTGAAAGGGATTCCATAAATATTTATCATAAACTATTTGAATGGGCAGAAACAAACTATATTTGGGGTACAATTTCATACAGGATCCTTGTCTAAACGCTTTCATATAATTTAAAATATCTTATTCTCTCGTGTTTGTGTACGTGTGTGGGTATCCTTTCCTACCATGTATAATGCCAATTCAGATGATCTAATTAAAGTTTCATAACTGCTACACAGAATTCGATGCACACGTTGCTTTCGAGACAATTCTCATTCGAAGTAAGGCCAGAAAAGCAAAGGTTCGTGGTGTTTCTAGTTTGTTGGAGACCGTGCGAGTGCGTTGTTTTCAACCACTGGAATCTAAATATTAGTCTTCCAGTAGTAGCAACATTGCTCGTCAGACTTTCTGTATATCTAGCTTTCTCGTGCCCATTCAAGATACGTCCGCTATTTCTCGACAACTGCAAAACGTACGGCTGAGTGGCATTCCGCGTTGCCGACGCCTCGGCATTTACGCCGGCGATTACTCGTTGCCGCGTCGGCGCGTGCCTGCGTTTGACCTCCCCGCGCCGACGCTTCCGATTTCTCCCGCGCCGACGCCGACGTGGCCACTTCCTGCCCCTCCGCCTCCGTACTCCACCGCTCGCTCCTGCTGTCGCGTCTGCGATCGCCTGTACACTGAACCTGCGGACTGGGCATCCTTCAGATCGGTTTTCCAACGAGCGTTCCAGGACTCGGACCAGCGCTAGCGAAGGATTTAATATGGACTATTTGAACATCGAATATAAAATAATAATTTTTATAAAATGGTTTTCAGAAAATATTGCTTACAAAAAAGATTACAGCAGCATTCAAAAGTCTGGTAATTCATCTATATCAAATAATTATTTTTCTCTCACAAATAGTAAATTTCATAAAAAAGGAATTACTTTTTTATTTCCTCTAAATATGCTGTCAAAATGTCCCAGAGTATAATTATCTGGATCTAGAGTAGGTGTTTGCGCACTTCTCAAGACGTTGGTAGCACTACCCAATTAGCATCTTAAGGGCCCCTGAGCATGGTCAAACCTTGGCAGTCTCTCTAATAGTATTAATACTACACTGAACGCCACCCAACTTGAATCACGAAAACTCTTTGCCTAAACACATTACCTGGAAAATAAAGATATATAATTGAATTCAAGCGCGTTACTCCTAAGAATGTCTTTTCAATGGCGGTCATCAACGTTACGCGGAGCAATTATTTATGAATATTAAAAAAATGTGAATGGCAATTTCCACATTTGGAACCCGAATTTTATGTTGTACAAATTCTTTTTAAAAGTTAATAAAATAATTTTATGTAATTGTGAATTCACGAAATATTGACTAAAAATGACACGAGCCCTTATCTATAGTGCATAACACCGCAGTGGTGTTGTAGCATTCGCTTAGAGCGCTTGTGTGTTGGTGGACAGGCTTGCAGGGCCCAGTGGCTGGCGGGGTTTGGGTCGGCCCGCGCTCTTGTGTCGCCGGCGGGCAGCGACGCTCTACTTGCTCCTCTCCACCTGCACGTGCGCCCCGCACTCACCGCCCCGGAGCCGCGCGCGCGAATCGAGGCTGCGTCTCCCGCCCCCTCCCCCCTCTCGCGAGGGAAGCCCGCCCGCCCGCCCGCGGCCAAAACAGACGGACCACCTGTGGTTGGGATGGCAAGACGGAGGAATGAGAGGCACGCGCATGAAGTTGGGAGGGACGCTAATGACAGCCCTGCGGAGCACCAGTCCGGAAGCGCTCTTTCGAAAAGCACCTGCCCTATCACGCGCTGCAGAAAGGCTTGACGCGCAACCAGGGCCATCGTAGCATTGTTATTTTCAAGAAAATTAGACGCTAAAAATAACTTATTTGAAGGATAAATATGAAGTTTTCAAAGAACTCCGATGATAATAATAATAAAAAAAATTAAATAGTTTCATGGGATTAAGATGCTCATTGCAAATTCTCGTCTTTACTTGAATTACTTAAAAGTTGACTTGTAGACCTACAAAGTGGAAGATGACTGGAATTGTGTAGCACCGTAATTTTTTTCATTTACGCTGGCAAATTCGAACGGTTTTATGAGCGACCAACTAGGTCTGTGTTTCTTTGAAGCAACTGTGTGTTACAATATGGTTTTTACCTCATCCTATAATTTTTACCCGCCCTTTGAAAATGAATTCAATTTCGGTACTTCTCTCCCATTAGAAACATAAGACCAATGTTTTTTCTCTATTAAAAGCTGTTCGTACACAATTGTCGGCCACGGTGGTGCGAACGTACTCGGAGTAATGATTTCCTTGGAGGGAGGCAATTTCTTTTCCTTCTTCCACCACGCGCTTCTCCGGCTGGTGCGCAAGCGGCGCAGCCGTCGCTCGCCGTCCATCAGGAGCAGCGCAGCGCGTCGGACGGGCTCGGAGTGCGAACCCAGCCTCGCGCCGGGCGTGCGTGTGGAAGGTGCCTTTGGCCGCCCCCGCCCGCCCGCCCGCCCGCCCGCCCGCCCGCCCGCCCGCCCGCCCGCCCGCCCGCCGCCCGCCCGCCCGCCCGCCCGCCCGCCCGCCCGCCCGCCCGCCCGCCCGCCCGCCCGCCCGCCCGCCCGCCCGCCCGCCCGCCCGCCCGCCCGCCCGCCCGCCCGCCCTCCACGCCCGGCGCCCGCGGAGTCGTCGCCCGCGCTGCGCACCGAACAATTGGGCGGCGCCTCCCGCCCGCCGCCCACCGCCCACCGCCCACCGCCCACCGCCCGCCGCCCGCCGCCCGCCGCGCCGCCAGCTGGAAAAAATTGCGCCGGCGTGTGCGTTGCTGGCTTAATAGATGCTGAGGGGAGACCGTGTGCAAGTAATAGTATCTCATGGGTTGAACAGGTATTAGTGGTCTTTATAAAGGTAGGGAGAAGCTGTGAATTTCAAAAGATTTCAACAACCTCTCTTAAAGCTGTGCATTATGACAATGATTTCCCTCGTACGAATGCGGCATGCGTCGCTCATTGCGTAAAACTGCGATATCACATTGCATTTCCCTGGAAAATGTGAAATTGCTTACGTAAGTGCTTGCTTGGTTCTCTGAAGAATGTAAAAAGGTTAAAATTACTCGCATTCCCAACACCTCTTTTCATTGTGGTTCACATCAACCGGTGTGACTAGAATCGGCTTTCCATCCGCATTTATTATTCGTATATAGTGCTGCTAAATACTGGAGGTTTTTGTCCCTTTTGCTCCCCATTGGAATCATTTGAAGGCTGTTGTTTCGAGATTGTCACTGGTAGCGCCTGCCTAAGTGTGTATGAGCTTATAGCCTGCATTAAACTCCGGGTATCATTGGTTGATGGGTTTTTTTCCCTCACAAGATGGCCTTCTCAGCACAATTGTTTTCTGACAAGATTTTATATTTTCTTAATGAATTTTATGAATTGACAGGTGCATGTTGACCACATCAATTACCACGTATTACATCCCCATCCACCATGTCGCATGATGACCATTTTCCACGTCGTCCAATTACATTACGTAATAGTGAATGAAGTGATTGGATCCGTCTAAACGTCTCGCGCCTCGCCTCCTTACAACCAGTTCCTAGGAAAATGTGCAAACGCACGAAGTACTAAAGTATTGCAATAATAACAAAATGGTTAATTATTTACAATATTCTGTCAGAGCGTTTGCAGACAAACAAAGCGTCCCATGTTTGATGGAACAGGCCTTTCCCTCTTCGAGGAAAAGTTGAAAGATTATTGGCACCCTTCGACGGAGATGATCGTGACTTGATTGGCAGCGTAGAGTCACGTGTACTTAAACATCTCGCCGCGATGAGCAGGAAATGAATTGTTTGGGAACAAGTTTTTCTGCAGTGGCATGTCGTTGTGACACGCCACCCACAGTAGAAAACAAGTCCGTAGACATGTCTGCTGGATCTTTTCCACAGTAGTTGTCCCAGTCCCATTCGCGACTCCGCGGTCTTGGTTGATTGATTCGTGATTCCAGGCGCGTCAACTGCCAATATGAGGTCCGTAAGTATACTGCACATGTTTATTGCGGGATTTGGTGGTGATGTTCCTCCGCTGGATGACGAGATCCGGCACCAACGTACCGTCGGGGTGAGCGGTTTCCCCAATCAGTCTCCGCCGGGACAAGCTCTAAGCTTCCGACTGCTCATATGTGGTAATGCACTGATTGCATATACGTGCCGTCGTGGTACTGTTAAGTGCAGTTCGCGCCCCTTTCCGCATGCGGCGAGAGTACTGCTACTGTGGACGCTCCGGTGCGCCAGATCCCCGGGGCGATAGAGCGCGCGCGCCGCGGGAGCAGCTTCCGGGAAGCGGGGCGGGGGAGGCGTGGGCGCGGCGTCGGAGCAGGTGCCGTCGGCCGCGCCTCCCGGAGCTCCTCCGCGCCGCTTCCGGTGTTGGCTCCGGGAACCGGTTCTGCCCGCGGCCTCCGCGGAGTCGTCCGCTGCCTGTTTGCCCAACAATGAGGAACCCGAGGAGGATAAGGAAGAGGAGGAGGGGGTACGTGAGCAGGCGGCTACTGGAATTGGGAAGCGCGTGGGGGGATTGGTTGGAAGAGAATCGGGCGCGCGCGTGTGTTAATGTGTGGTCGTCTCTGCGAGTCGTTCGCTGCCTGTTGACCCAACAACGAGGGACACGAAGAAGTGGAAAAGGGAAAGGAGGTGGTGTGTGATCAGGCGGGTACTGGAATTGGGAAGCACGTGGGGAGGCTGGGTGTAAGAGAATTGGCACGCGTGTGTTAACTTGGGGTCGTTGTGAAAGGAACTAGCTCATCGATTATACCTTGGAGTTCCTGGTTAATGCTCTTATTATGGACGTTGAAGTGCCCATAAATCCCCCATTCATCATCAGTCATTATCAGAACTTACTGAATGTTAATGGAATGCAAACACTATTATACTAACATTCACTATTACAATTTGTGGTTTATCTCGTATGATAACAATAAACGTGCGGTATTCCAGATTGAGAAAAGGCGAGAACGGTATGATAAATGGTTTTAACTCCTTTCGTAACTCAAAAAATCCTCTTCGCAGGACTTCCATTGAAGATAATAACAAAACCGCTTTACTTATCTGCTAACCTAAGAAAACGTGAGGCAATTACTTCTTCTCAGAGTGTCGAGACCTCCGACAAGCTCTTCTCCCAATTAAACATGGCGGGAGTCCAAATTCCAAGAGCCATGATCATGGGGTCTCCGCGATTGGAACTTGTTCTACTAAAGAAGTGAATCAGAGAGCATTAAAAGGACCATGAAACATGAATGGTGAAGCGTAAACACCTAAACCCACAGTGCAACTGCGTCAGATGCACTTAGGATGCTCTCTCCAAAGTTTTCTGCTACCCAGGATGGATACCCTCAATAGAAATACTATTTAATGAAATATTAATTATTAATATCTCCTAGTTTATTTGGTGGATGGTGTTGCGCATCATAGCGTTTTCAGTAATGGATTGGTAGTGATGCCTGCCTCTGGGAGTTTGTGAGAGGACTAATTTGAAGGCCCGCGTTCCGCCGGGAGGTGGCGGCGCGCGTGTGCCCGCCCGCGTGCTTGTGCGTGAGCGCGGTATCTGCGTGCGTGACGCGTGCGCGTGACGTGACGTTATCGTGTCCCCCGGGGCGGCGCCGGGCCACCTGGCAGCCCCGACGGCGCCTCCACCACGGCCCCCGCCCCGCCCCCGCCCCGCCCCCACCCCGCCCCCTCCCCGCCCCCGCTCAGGGCTCTGCGGACACATCGCAAAGGAGACCAATGCACAGGCTTGCGAGATATCGTCGGCTTATTGCAAAAAGTCATCAAGTACATTTCTTCATTTTTCTGTCTAGAGTGCTTAAGTGTGAAGTACGACAGTAAGAATAATAACTTTTTAATTGTCTTTGTATTGCGTATTTATGAACGAAAAAAATTTGAGTCTTGGCCGCGGAATTTTTACACTCATTTACTCGACTCAAACTTAACTCTCTCAAAATCCTCCTCCTCGAGACACTTGTGCGCCTCACAGCATTATCAGTAGAGTAGCAGTGCGCTAATAGTCATCACAGTTCTCTTCATTGGTAGTGTTGAGCGTTCATCGGGACAGATAGCGTGGTGAAATGAAAAGACGAAAGCCGTAATCGTCTTTGTGCTCGTCAGCGTTTTAGCCTTTGTCGAGGTTCACCAACAGATTCTATCTTCCAGTCTAGAATTTTGTCTTGGATTTCAAAGAAGGCCCATTCAAATGTCCTATCTTGCTTCTCGCCTTGTCTTGTCCGTCCTTCTGTTTTCTCATTATAGCAGCTATGCTCATTTGTCTTGGTCGCGTGCCTGCGCCGGGCGCTGATAACTGGGCGCTCCCAGGAAGTCGTGCCAACCTCGGCGGAAGTCCTTCAGATAAGTCGGCTCGTCTTGACGAGGCACTGTAGGGCGAGGCTCGTCAACGCGATGGCACACCCTCCGCGTCCTTATGCAAATTAAAACTTTGCTTCGTTCGCCTTATCTGATGTGTTCTGTATTCTTCCTGTTCCTCTTTCTATGCTACCTCCGTCTCAATTAAATTTTTGGAAGGGTTTTTAATATTGATTTTACGGTTAAGGGAAGCTCGGTAAACTTTGTTGTAGATTATAAATTCCAACTATTTAGGACATCAACAACCATGTATTACTTTACTGTACTGTCGTCAGTAAGAAGATGCATTCAAGGATTTTTTTTAAAAGTTAGTGTTGTAAACATAGTTTCATTGCGAACCAGCTGAAATATTTTTGCTAGACGGATGTGGTCCGCGGTCCATCTATTTACAAGGCATATCCTAAACCAAACCACCTTGTGAACACAGACCAAAACGAGCCTTGATGAAGGTATACTCGCAGTACCACCTGAGCCTTTGCAATTGCTTGGGGGGGGGGAGATGTTCGTAGGTGTCAACCCATTGCATGGCTCTAAGAGGTGAGTGGGAACGAGGCAGGGAAGACATGATCGCTTGCGATCCGGGGCGAACTTTTAAGGAACAGCTCAAGTTTTTGGCTTGAAAGGATCGGGGAGAATCGCACATTAAAATTTTTTTGAATTCTCAACTAGCTAAGCAGTGGTGGAGGAAGACAGCTACTGAGCTGGTGACTACATCCTGCCACCGCGGTGGCGTAGGTAGTGCGTACGATGCACCGTAGGGGCAAACTTCGACCAGGGTGTTACTTTGCAATTTGGTCCAGAGAGGGACGTTCAAAACTCGAGGGGTCCAATCGAGGATTTGACGAGTGAAACGAAGACTTTTCTTTTAAAGCATAGTCTGAATAAATCCTGCTCTCCTTTTTCCAATTACTTTGATTCGATCATTTCAAAGAATAACATTATAAGAGGTACCCAGATTTGCATTAATTGTGCCCATAGCAGGTACAAATAAATACTTGAGTGGGGATATCGAACTCTTAGGGGGCACGATCCCAAGCTTCTCGCTCCCCCTGTCAATTCCCACCCTGCTTGCATTGCATTTCGTGCGCAATTTCAGAAAAACATCCACCTTGGAAGTGGGATTGAGAAGGTGCGGCTCATCGACTTGACGGCGCCCTTGTCGCTCTCCTTATGCAAAGGAACAGGCTTGGCTCGTGCGTTATCTGCTCAGTGTTCTGCATACGGTTTCCGAAATTGGCGAGTTACGTCGTTGGTGCATGCATAAATACACCGTAGAAGCGTTCTAGTGAGGTTGAAAAGACCTTGACTGGATCCTTTCAGAGGAAAGTCGGGCTACTCCCTCGGGTCGAAGTTGGTTTATCTTCGACGTATGATCTGCTGTTGCATACGCAAACTTGCAATATAGGGTTCCCACTTGAATAATTATTCAAAATGTGAGCGCGATTTTTTTACTTTTGTTGGTGGATGAAGCAATATAGCGTTAGTTCTGCAATTCTTAGTAGCTGCTTACCAAATTCAGATTTTCTTACATGTTCACTCTTTCAAATCATTTCCAATGACTCTAGTTCAGAGTAAATGGAGATTAAAACGGTCGTATATTGAAGCGTTTTCAACGCAGTTCCGAAAATACTCTCAAATTGAAAATTTGATCGAAGAGAATATTCTTGAGAAATACACCAAATGTTTCGAATAAAAAAATATAGCATAGAATGAAGCGTGATTATTTCCTTCAGAATTGCCTGTCACGGAAGTAGTGTTAACCTTGATACACATGGCCTTGATACACATGGCCTTGATTGCGCAGTCACTCGCAACGATACCGGTGGAGCGCAGAACCAAACGTTGGACGTTTCATTTCCAGGCGAGGAAGATGCATCCGCCCTCGCTGTTGTACCACAATCACCGGAGAGGACTTGATAAAATACTTGTTTATTCATACCTCTATTACCCGCATTGTGTTTCAACCATTGAATCACAGGAGATACGGAACGTGTTTAATCCTGAACAATTATAAACTGAATAAAAAATTACACTGCAAGTTCGCATTAAGCAATACATTTCACTTCGTGTTAAAGGTCGCATGGAAATGACTAAACGAATCCTTTGAAGTAATAACCTGACTACGGAGTTTTGAGCTCCTGCTGGCAACATCAGCAAAATGAATGCAGACACACAGAACACAGCACTGGATGAGCAAAGTTTTACGTCATTTAAATTTCACCATGGAAGTAATAAACGTGTATGAAAGATGGCAAAACATAATTGTATCTGTTTTCTCAGAAAATCCTACGATTTTTACTAGCCTGTCATTTAATTTATGTAAATTAATTGGATATTTCAATATTAATTAGAAGGTAAATCGTTTTTCTTGAGAAATACGAATTTTGATATTCCTCTTGACTGTCCAGGAAACGGGACGCCCCATTGTGATTCGCTAACGTTTCAACAATTTTTCGTGACGTTCTTCATGGAAGCCGCGGGAGTACTTCTCGTAGATGTGATGCAGGGACGGATGCAACCGATCGTTGTTTTGAGGGGTGGCATCGTAGATGTTTGTAAAATAATGAACATATTTATTATATTCTATATTATTCATGTGTTGTAGATACGCTACACAAAATTGTGAAAATTAATAATTGTCATAATTCAAACAAATTTAAATCAATTTTGCCAAATAAAGCAAGGTAAACACAAACGGCCGGGGGGTGGGGGAGGCATGGCCCCCATTCCATCCCTGGATCCGCCAGAGATGTGGTGTGTGGTGTAAACATTTCTGAGCTAGGCATCTGGTGCAGTTGATGCCAGTGTGTCCTCTTTTCCTGAGAGATGATTAAACGGGCAATTTGCTTTTGCCTTCCACTGTTTGAAAGATGGAGAATGACGCGATCAAGAGAGGTGAAAGAAATGGTGTGCGAAAGAGTGTGAGAACTCAGTGGCAACAGGTTCCGTTGCGACGTTTCCCGTATAGTTGATCGGGAGGTTCTGCGATTTAGTGTCAAAATGGTTTTCGATATTAGCTTCAGAGCTAGGTCGAATTCAACGGCTGCCTGAAGGAGAATCCTACCGGGGAGCTAGAATTAGTTGCTCTGATCCGATAGATTTCTCACGTCAAATATTTGGCGAATACCAGGACAGTACCCGAACAAACGGCCATGTGTTATCTTTACTTCCTCATTCTGGTCTCCACGCCTCCCTTTTACACACCCTCGCACACTTGGAGCATCACACTATCACACATTTCGCCGACCTAAGATTGGCGCCGGATATCGCGTCCCAGCGGGAAGAAACACGGCCAGTGCGAGATGGGACAAACACTACACTTACGGAAGTAATGACCTTTGTGATGGGCGCACTCGGATTCAGTGTTCAGTCGCTCCAATCTTTCACGAAATTCGAATTCTCACCCTTCTTTCCGAACATGAGGAAGCCTCTGCGTCGCTGGGGAGCGGCTCCTCTTTTCGTTACGAACACTATTAAAATTAAAATTTTAATAGTAATAATGAAATAAAAATTAATTATAAAGTAAATAAATATAAAGTAAATAAATATAAAGTAAATAAATATAAAGTAAATAAATATAAAGTAAATAAATATAAAGTAAATAAATATAAAGTAAATAAATATAAAGTAAATAAATATAAAGTAAATAAATATAAAGTAAATAAATATAAAGTAAATAAATATAAAGTAAATAAATATAAAGTAAATAAATATAAAGTAAATAAATATAAAGTAAATAAATATAAAGTAAATAAATATAAAGTAAATAAATAAAATAAATATAAAATAAATATAAAATAAATATAAAATAAATATAAAATAAATATAAAATAAATATAAAATAATACACCAACCTACGAAACATGGGTACTAAACTCAAATTCATTTTGAAAAATTCGGATCCTACAAACTAATGGCCTAGTCTTTAACGTTTGCCAGCTCGACGTGCACTGACTCCTGTTGAGCGTCACGAACCCACACGCACGCGTAACTGTTACTGTTGAGATTCAACTGTGCGGGATAATTCTTCCCAGCGAGCAGAGCGCCCACCTGCCGGCACCCGCAGCACAGCGCAGGCGACATGCGCGTGCGGACGTGCCTCGGGGCCGGAACCGCGAGCGGGAATTCCCAGGGGAGGGGGGCAGTGACTTTATCGCCAATGCAACGCCGCGCCATGGTGCACTTCAAGCGCACCAGGGGTGGGAAATAGGATCTTTTTCCAAAGAAAAATTTTCTCGATATTTTACCTGAGTGCAAGAATCTCGCTTCGAATACTACTTCGTAATAATTAGTGTAGTTCCGATAACTTCTTTTACATATTATTCTTAAACAATTTTGTGTTTTCTCTTTATTAATTGTAAAAAAAAAAAGTATTCACAAACTTGGTCAGCTGAAAAGTGTATTGCTCAGTGGACAAAACATTGAATGTTGCAAACGCAAAATAATTCTGCTGAGATGCAAAATTGTTTACATAATATCCGAAATTGTTCCTATAGATTTCTCTTAATAAGGTTATTTGGTATTCGTTTATTTACAAGTGTGCATAAAGATGAGATTTCTCAAAATATGAACGTTTTGCAATAATATGATTTGGATTCTACCATTGAAAATATTAGTTTCCAAGTCGTGATGCCGCTTCGTTACTCCAGTTTCTTTGGGCCCTTTTGTGAAAGTAAACACCAGGGAATTCCCTTGTTATCGTCTTGTCATAACATCCCGCCTTCATAAAAGCATAAATCGTTCGGGTGTACCATATTGGAAGATACCTTTGCGGCACAGCAATCATTCATAAATATCCTTGTTGAGAGATAAGATTAGTCCTCTCTGTTTACGGTAGTGCTTATATTACAGTACTCTCTTTTCGCTTTGTAGATACAACGAACTGTCGGCTCATTGAAAAAAAGCGCAATGCGTTTAAGAAATATTGAACTTATTTCAGTTTAGTTATATTGTTTTGAAGGGTCACAGCAAAAAGCACCGTAACAAGTAGCAGCAACAAATTCTAATTGGACATCTCTTGGATGCACTAGAATACTTCTTTTACTTAAGCAAAATTTTATTTAAATAGTGTATTAACGCCCATTTCAAACGTATGGTACGAAAATAATGAAGATTGCTAATTTTTGTAGATTTTTATAACGGGATTGTTATGTTAATGAATTTGCTTTGTAGGTGTGATTTCTATGAATATTATTATAAAGCATTGTTTCCCCTTGGTAATGTTTTTTGATTGGTTTTAAAAGAGATTACATCAACAACCAAATGTTATTTTAAAAAAATCCATATCCAACCAACCCGTCCCTGATACATACTGTTTTTTTTTTTTCAATTGCAGTTCAAACAAACTGATTCACACTGTCGGAAGATTTTAAAAAAACGCTGAATTTTTAGCAACAACGTATGAGAACAGTTCCTTCCTTCGGGTCCGTTGCCGTGCACACTTGCATCACCCCTGCGTATCCAGGCACTCCGCGGTCGCGGCCAAGCCGAGGCGCCCGAGGTGAGCCGTGAGATCACCCGTGCCTGAGCCATCTGAGCTCACCCGCCGAAGCTCCGCTCTGATGAAGCCGTTGCTATGCCCGCATCGCGAATTATTTCTAATGCGCCGTGATGGCGCCACAAAGGAAGATGCATCGTATCATTTTCATCGAAAACGCGTGGTGACTGTAATGCTTCTTACAGTTATACTACCGCGATAGTGTTACATTTTTTTTTTCAAAGGCTGGCTTAATCAAGTTGTCGTGGGCCATGTTTTCGTGCCAGCGAGTAGGAGATTTCGATCTTCCTTTGGTCAGGCTTCATACTGGCGTGTTGCATAATAATCCGAGAAGGTCAAGGTTGTTGAAGTTTCTATTCGTGTAGTGTGAGGCACAGATTGTCAGCGCACTGTTAGATTGTCCGGATAAATAAGAACCCATTTTTACTTTTTTCACTTGGTAAACTCATAGCGATGCTAGTTTGTTATTCAACCAGAAACTCGCATGTGCAGGTTCTATCTAGTTAGCTTTTAGTGATAAAATTGGGGTATTATGGTATTGTAATGAAAGAAACGAGACTAACTGATCATATTGGAGGAACCCTGTCTCTAATGAGCAAGCGAGGAAGGCAAATTCATAGCTGGATATTTGAAGGAGTCTTGTCGACGGATGCTGTTTTGTTGCGAGGGGAACTGCTATGCTAAACTTATGTAAGTAGTTGCTGCTGATGAATAAACTATTCAACATAGGATTTACTGCATCGTTCGTGTAAATATGCAACAACATGGAGTGCATTTCTGTAATATGCTGATGATTGCAACTTGAAGGCGAAAGTATCGAAAGGAATGTGGTGTTCTCGAAAACGTTTAATGACTTACCTCTCTGCAAAAGTTTTGTGTTTTAATATCTTAGTTCTGCTATTTTAACAATTAAAACACGTAATATTTCGTGACATTTGAATCGCGAGAAAAATTGCGAAATTTGCCACGTCAACCTTTTCCTTGCGTGCTTTCCTCTGAGGGAGTATTAGACCTCCACCCGGGGCGCGACCAACTTTCCGAAGAATCTCATGAGCAGCGAATGCCGAAGTGGGGGAGGAGGGGTTGAGAAAGGGGCGTGGCGGGTGGCAGCGCGCGCGGAATGCACGGAGCGGGGCGTGGTCGGCGGTCGATGGCGTTCCTAATCGGAATGGGGTGCCGAAGGAGGCTCTGGGACCAGGGGGGGGTAGGGTTGGCGCCACGCGCCTGGCGCCGTCGTCATGGCAACTGCCGGAACTCAACGCCCCCTCTGCGAGTCCGGGTAAACGAGATGGGCAGGGCGCTGAAATCATGAGCCACCACTCGAGCCGGCAGCGTAAAAAGAATATGCGTTCACGATCGATGAGGAGGGTGCGACTTGAAGGGATGTCGGCAATGCCGCCATTCTGAATTGGATATCTTCTGGAAATGTGTTTTATTCAGGGAAATAATATATAAACACTTCGATTTGTTCAATTCAGGAATTGAACTTTTTCAAAGAGCATTTTTAGGTTATATTCACATTGTGCTAAAAGCGAAGATAGCCTTGTTTCATTTATCGATTTGAAGTGCCCCTTTCCCCAGATGTTTGAACTACCATCCTGGAAAAAATAGCCAAATCGCACCCACGGATGTACTGGTTAAACGATTTGGAAGATAAAATTCAACACCTATTCACATTAAACGAAATAGTAAATTCTGAGAGAAATAATCCGCAATCGCTGGACAATCGTTCATGTTTTTGTTTTTCACCAAAACGTAGCCACTTCATTAGCGAGTTATTGGGCTCTCGCTGATTTCCATAAGTGGTGGGAATGTTCTGTTCAATTCGTCACTAAAACTATTTGGGTAAATACTGGCGTACTCGTTGTTTTAACGTTCACGTGCCTCTCTCACCTGCATATTTAACACCAAAGTGTTTTTAAGAAACGCATTGAGTGGTAATCTGAAAACAGGTCAAACATTTCCTGTAATGATTGAAGATCCTGCGACACGACCTTTTTACAAGGTCCGGGTAACCGTTAGCACATCTTGCCTTCAGGCACCATACGTATATGTACTCGTACTTTTATCAGGCAAGCATCTCCTTTCCGTTTAATTCCAGTTTCCTAAGTGCCATCCATTCTTCCTTCCATCTTCCCCGGCTGCACTGTTGGCAGTACCGCCTCTTGTGGGCATGGCTCTTCCATCGCCGCTTCGGCGGTCGCCTTCCGCCTCAGACCTGCCCCGGGACCCTCCGACGGGGCTGAGAAGGCCCTCGTGCACTTCCCCTTGTTCCAGGCCGCAAATGAAATTAGGGGTAATGTAGTCGGCCGGCGAATCGACTCGCGCGCTCCCAAACGGCTAGCAGGCAGCCGTGTCGGCGATTTCGGCCAGGAGTATTTTTTTGACAAACGACCCTGGATGAATGGAACACGTGTGGAATAGTTGGCGGTGATTCAAGAAGTTAAGGTAGCTAAGTTAGCTTCGGAGGAAAAAAGGGTCAAATTGATACGGCCAATTTGACATCTTCCTTCGCGCATTTCGAAGTGGACTGGGAGTAACAGGCTTTCCGCCTCCGTGGTTAATGTTAAATATTTTGATCCCATCGAACACACAATTTCCGTCGCATTTGCGCCAGAATACACGTCTTGATATGATTCGTTTCGCTTGCGTAACTAAAACTAACGAATATCTACTTGATTACAAGCAATCCATATGTGTCGCAATAATCCATATGCGTTACCTATTTTGTGTGTGTGTGTATATATATATATATATATATATATATATATATATATATATATATATATATATATAAAACCAAAAACAAACACGTGCGTGTGTTTGGGCGAGAAGATGCACGCAGCGCTGGCACATGCACTCCAGACCTGCGCTTCGTCTCGCGTCGGTGACGCAGCGAGGGGTTTGGGTTCCGCGGGCAGCTCTGAGGTATCGCCCTGCGGCGCCTTCTCACAGAAACGTTTATTTCTTAAATGGCTTCCACGAGTTTCTGTGGCTGGGAACACGTACTGTATGCTGGAGGAGGTGGGTTAACACTGGGGATTACGTATAAGCTGGATGGGTTCTTCGTTTTTATCTCCCGATGCCCATATTGATCATTTTATAATTGTTTCTACTTAATTTCAATAAAAGGAGTGGTCACAATTTTTCAATTGTTTAAATGATACGTACACTATTCGCCTTCATAAAATAAGAACTAAACTAATTGTTATTAATACTAAGCATGTGGACTTGTTTTCATTCCTTCCCTCTGTGATTTGAAGCATACACCAATAACAACCATATTTTCAAATTCTTAGAATTGGTGTGGCTGTTTGGTTCTTTCTTACGCTTCGTCTAGTACATCGTCTTCCTCACAGCTTGACTAATAGGAAAATGCATCACACGACTTTCACGCCAGAGTAGTTACTTGCAATTAAGTTTATGTAATTGCTATGAGCGTCCCACGTACTTCAGAATATCTCAAGCACGCCCAAACTTGAATATGTATTGGGATCTTCGCTTATTTCAGTGGGATTAAGTACCCTCGTTGTGGTGCTGATTCCCTGTCGTAGTAAAGAGCTCCTTCGAAAGTCGTTGGCACGAGCTAACACTAATACTAATACTTATAAAGATGATAATGGTGGTGATAATAATGATGATAGAGCCGAGCTGACAAGCAAAAAGGGGCATACAAGACGCGCTAATGAGTCAAAATGCGTTTCCCTTCCCTTTGTGTGTGCTGCTGCCACCCCTAGCGATGCACCGCCCGTGGGCGAACGCCCTCCACCGCCCGGAGTGGGATGACCAACCGGATGCTCTGCGGCGCGGGTCGCATCTGGCGCTTTGTATCAGCAGTAGGTTTGTCAACCGTAACGAGGAGGATGTTATATTTTGTATTGCAAAGATTGGAATAATACACTTAAAAGTATTTTTAAAAAGACATGCTCGACGATTTTCCCATTCTTCGGTTCTCATTATAAAAATTAACTTCTGAAATATCAGGTTACGATACGATCGTTCGATACTTGTACCTGTTTCAATACTCAATTATTTGTTTCTTTTCTTCATACGTCAGGGAAGGAAAGCAATTATTTAAAACTACTGTTCCACTTTTCAATATCCTTATCACAACATAACATTAATTTCATGAGTATCGCTAAAAATGGCAACGCGCAACGGAGAATTTCACGATCACGGACGCTCGCTCTCCAGCAGGCTGTGCAAATAGAGATTCAACGCCTTGGCACCCTTTGTCTGTGAGTGGGAAGACGTCGTGCGCATGCGCTGCCGTCTCCCGATCCGACCTGAGGTCGTTGGAGGCATTCGCCAACGGCCTGAGCTGCGCTTGCGTACTGCCTGCGTTGCGTAGATGCGCTGGTGCCGCTGTATGACGCCGATCGCACGGAAGACCGAATAAATAAAAAAAATTGTAAATAAATTCAAAGGGGGAAAAAATGTTTTTTAATTTCCTTGGGCGTTGACCCACGACTTGCACGCCCAAAGAAAACGCCACTGTTGCCAACCCTAGCCACATCGCCTCTCCCCGTGCTCAGTCTCCGCCTCCAGGATCTCATTACGCGCGCGGCGACGGCGCTGACATGCAGAAAGCGCTAATGTCCCCAAATTGCCTCCGCTCGCCCCCGCGGCGCTCCGCTCCGCTCAGCTCGGCTCCTCTCCGCCCGGCACTTTCCTGGTCCCGAGCCGCTTTCGTGGCCTTGCCACCGTTTCGCGAACGAGTGCAAATTTTTGTACAAAGCGTGATCATGCCCTCGTGTTTTGCTGCGATGTTTCATTCAGACTTCCATCCTTAATATGAGTGTAATTTACGATGCTGCGATGTTTTATTCAGACTTTCATCCTCATTTTGAGTATAATGTACGATGTTGGCGTTTGAATTACAATGATTCAATGGCTTCAGAAAAGGATGATGTGTTGATCTCCTTTCTGATAGGAAGAATCGTTGACATCTTTGGCAGTTGTTTCCTTATTTCATAGAGATGAAATGATGCGTTATTTCTTACCTGAATGCGATTTCTATTTCACTTTTAAAGCACTGTACGCGTTGAGTAAGACGTTAAAAACGTGGAAACTTCGCCTAAATAAAACGATACACTTTTAGTGCAGAGTAATGCCGTAGTGTTTATAATTCTTTGTAGTGTGACAAAAATATATTTGTCAAGATCACATCCTTCATAAAATATTACAACATACCAATTATGGAAGCAAAAACAGAATAATTTTCGAAAAAATAGTAAATGAAAATGTGGGGACGAGTTACTGTAACATTAAACGTAACTGTAACTCTAACATTAAATTTGTAAATGGAGTTTTGTAAATTAGTTTTTGAAAATGCCGGAAAATTTTGTAGATCGGGCTGATCACACATTACTTCAGATTTCTTTCAGTTCATAATGTGATTTTTAACCCTGTATTTAAGTACATTCTAGCTAACAAACTATTTATCACGCGGATAATTCGCCTCTAAAAGAAGGCGAATGGATTTTCGCTCTTCCCCGAATGAGAAGAAATACGCAGAATAGTGGATCGCCCGCTGAGAGGCCTAAGGCCGGGCCCAGAATATTCTTTGGCAGTTCGTTGGACCCGCCCCCCACTCCCCTCCCGGGCTCACCCGCGCCCCGTGGTCTTGTCAGACTCTGCTTGAGCTGCTCTTTTCTCGGAAGTTCCTCGAGTTTGTAACGACTTTCCGAGTAATGGGCACAAAGCGCTCCTCTCCTCTCCCTCAACGAATTGCTTGGCAGCGGAATTAAATTGCGAGCGGCGGCGATGGCAGGCAGCCCGTTACGAAAACTGGTGACAACGTTTCTCGGGGAGACGTCGTAAGAGAATCGGTGGATTATGATGGCGCTTCACGGGATTAAGGCAGGAGCCTCACTCACTGGAAAGCTCTTGTAAAACAGGGTAAACGCTGCAAAAGGAATTACTTCGATATTCCTTTCCGCGAAGAGTGTCAGGATGATGAAGGGAACGGTTGCATGTCACAAGTTTGTGGTAAAGAATATATTTTTCTGCTGTGAAAATTAATTCTGTCGTATTGAGAAAAGAATGTTGAATATTTAATTGTCTTTGACTTTCCAGTTCTTTCAAGAAAGCCATTGATGCGTACACTGAAATGTCGCGCAGTATAATTTGATTGACAGGATATTCTGATAAGAATGGGTGAAAACTGGTAGTTATGCTGTTGATGAGGTTTCGAGAGTTTGGAGTTAGCGCAGATTTTAAGCAAGATCTCTATCAGAAAATGCATTATATATTCAAGTTCTATTTGGAAGCGAGTTGTTAGTATGATGCAAACTGAGGTATTTTACTCGGAGCCTGGGGCTTAGTTGTACGTGTCGAAATGTAGTTTTATAGTCCGGTTAAGTTGGCTGTGCAAAACTATCACCATTAGTCTCGATTTAATCGCGCATTTCCAAGAGAATAGCTACGCTTCGGTTTTATTAACATAAACTAGGAGTCCACCCAACACAATACTTCCAAGCATTTTCCACCAAAATACAGATACAGCTAATTTTAGATCGCTTCATTCGCATAACTGCTACTAATTATCTCCACGTAATTAAATGTCCCGCATTTCCACCCTTTTCATTTATGTGTTCGCTTGAATTGTTGAACTAGCATTACTCGCGTCCCGCTCTCCTCTCCACAAACCCAGTTACAGAGGTAACAATACACTAGTTCCCCGCGCGCATTTCCAAGTTAGTGGAAAACCCCCTATGAAACTACCTTTAGACGTACGTTTTGACTTAGCAAGCACTATACTCCTATTCTACCGCCTTCCATTAATCCGTATGCTTAGCTGCTTGCTTAAAAGCTCATGAATGGGGGGTGGCTGGGCGGGCGGGCGGGCGGGTGGCTGCGTAGCCTTGAGGCAGCCCTGGCATTGACTTTGGTCGCGGGCGGGGCTGCGCCGCGCCGCGCCGGTGCGGGCCGTGGGGGCCCCCCCAATCAATACCCGGCGGGTGCAACGCCCTCGCCGCGGGGGCGGCGCGGCGCGGCGCGGGGCGGCGGTCCATGCAGCATCCCCCGCCGTGGCGTCAGCGCCGCTGCCGCAGTCTGAGCGCGCGGCTCTCGACTACGGAGAGGGTGGCTTTGGGAAGTACAAGGTTGGGATGAAAGGGATTTCGGGAACGCGATTTTAGGAGTATTCACTTACGTTGTTTTTCAGCAAATGGAAGGATCTGTTATTGTCTGGAAAATAATTCTTCAATCGTCGGTGCACAAGAGAAGTGACATGTTCCAAAAACACCTTAATTTAGTTATGTGAAATATGTTTAGGAAGTAGTATATTTTTACTTCAATAAATTTCATAAATGTAATTCAAAAAGCTGCCAAAAACACTTTGTCTTTCGAGGCAAAGGTATCGCCCGTGCTCACGATCAAATAGTTCCCTACAAATTGACACTTTCCAACTCGTGTTTTATGCATAATATAGTGAAACTCTGGCATAAATATCAATGAATAATATGTATTAGGTGACTTACGAAACTTATTCTGACCTAAAATCAAATGGTAGAATGTAGGCATTTGTTAACTTGTTGATTCTGAAAATAAATGTTCATAATTATGTGAAAACCGTCACCCGCATAGTACAAATTTTCCGGCACCTCGCTAGTGCCCTGTTAAAAAAAAGAGACTACGAATTGTGATTTCAACGAGGCCCTACCCTAGTTCAATCCCATCCAGTCGAGTGTAGTGCACCTCCCCCCTTGCGGTCCGCAGTGCTCCTACTCCACGGCGCGCCGCCTTGGGCAAGGCCCCACTGCCTCCAGCCCGCGGCGGGCGCGAATTTTCGACCACCTCGAGCCTATTCCAGACGGCGCCGACCGCGTCACCGGAAGCGGCGCGCGGGGTATTTTTAACGCGCCCTCCCGCGCCTCCCACGCACCGGACGCACCCCCCCCACCCCCGCCTTTGTTCCTCCTCTTGGGCGGTTTTTGTGCGGCTGCTTTTCCGCTAAAAATGGTATACGCGCTGTTGAAGGTCGGGTGTGCCTTCGTTGGGTTGAATACATAGTTCGGCGGATCTACAGAATTCTTTCAGGCATCTTCCAGTGAGGATACAAATTACTTATTCATGCTTTTCTGTACTCGGCATTTTAGTGAATGTTTTGAATGAAAAGCGTTTTCTTTACAGATTGGTCTGTTGGTAAAGTATTTATTATTCGAGTAAAATTCTAGTTCATCGAAGGTTTGATTTGCAAATGAAAGGCAAGATATCGAGCTATATCTTCCAACAGAAATTATAATAATAAGTATAAACGGAAATTAATAATTCGCCTTTGCTTCATTACGTGGAAGTATTGGGGTTCAATTCCGAATGACATTTTAGTTTACGCCGCGATACGAATGAGTTACGCTCCAAATGAATGCCGGAATAAGTATCCCTATTAACAGAATAAAACATAATTCGAAATAACTCGGGACACATTGAGGGCGCGTTCATTTTCTTCTCTGTAAAGTGCATTAAAATGAATCGTCAGGAAAGGCGCTGATGATTTAAGTCTACAGTGCAGCATACGGATAAATAAATTGACGCAAACGAGCAGCAGTTTGCCGCCTTTCCACCCGATGAAATGCCACGTCACGTGACTCCGAAGAAACGGCCTATGTGCCATTCAGCCACCTTGTAAACGCCATCCCCCTCCCGCCGCCTGCTCTGAGAGCGCGGGGGAAGCCGTGCGAGGTGCAGCGTGTTGGAGAGGCAGATGCGCTTCCTGCTGTCAGCTGCTGTTATCGGCGCCGGCAGTCGTCGCCACCGCTCGTGCGCTTGGCCGCTCGCTCGAGAGGCTGCGGGCTACGCTTTAGCTCGCGATACGAAGTGGGGATGGATATTGAATTAAGAAATAGAAACGGCGAAAGTAAAGTAAGCGGTAAAAGTACGGAAGTAAATGGATAGTGAAGAAAATAAGTATAGTAGGTATACAAATGAATCAATTAAATATTTGCAACTATCTTGCCGTTGCGTCTCCGAGTATTTTATTATTATTATTATTATTATTATTATTATTATTGTTGTTGTTGTTGTTGTTGTTGTTATTGCTAAGCATATTCAAGATAAAACATTTTATTGAAATGCATGCTGTACATTCCATTGGATTATGTATCCACGAACATAGAAAGTAGGATGAAAAAGTATCTGTCGAATGTTCTCCTTAAAAATTGTTTCAATACAAAATTAAGTTTCATTACCACGAATTAATTAATTAATTAATTAATTAATTATGTGGTAGTGAATAATGATTCGCTGGAAAGGCTATATAACACTTAAAACAGTATCACCACTTTTAGGTGCCATCTCGAAGTACAGAGACGGCTGACTTGCTCTGAATGATGGACCGCATATGTCTAATCAGGACATTGGCTGCGTCCTATGCTTTAGCTCGCGATACGATGATACTAAAGTGGGGATGGACATTGAATGAATAAATGGAAACGGCGAAAGTAAAGTAAGCGGTAAAAGTACGGAAGCAAATGGATAGTGAAGAAAATAAGTATAGTAGCAACATATACAGGTAAAATCTCAGCAGGCCAAAACTAAACTAATTCAACTACGACCCTTACTAAATCAACACAGCCACCTCTCCTCATCTAATGCACTATTACTCTACAAATCAATAATCCGGCCGACTCTACTTTATGCTTGCCCCATCTGGACAAACGCTGCCAATACAAATCTAAGCAAAATGCAAGGGATCCAAAATAAAATATTAAGATTAATCACAAAAGCACCTTGGTTCATCAGTAACAACCAACTACATAATGATTTGAATATAAACACAATAAAAAATGAAATAGCCTATCTTGCACACAACTTCTACACAAACCTTCCCCAAATACAAGCATCATCCTTCTATAAACTGGGCAAAAACCCCAATTATTCAACAAGAATTAAAAACAGATATCCACTTCACTCATTCTAAAAAACGTTCGCAAACCTGGAATAATACTTATCTGAGGTGCTTTCTGCTTCCTCTCCCGCTTTATATTTTTTGAAATAATTGTAATGTGTATAATTTTAAGTTAGTTTAAGTTAGGATAAGATAGATCAAGTCCATCAAACATTTGCACAGTCAATATGTAAACTGAACAATGTAATGTCAAACTATAAAAATAATAATAATAATAATAATAAAATAAAAAATAAGTATAGTAGGTATACAAATGAATCAATTAAATATTTTCAACTATCTTGACGTTGCGTCTCCGAGTATTTTATTATTATTGTTATTGTTATTGCTAAGCATATTCAAGATAAAACATTTTATTGAAATGCATGCTGTACATTCCATTGGATTGTGTATCCACGAACATAGAAAGTAGGATGAAAAAGTATCTGTCGAATGTTCTCCTTAAAAAAGTGTTTCAATACAAAATTAAGTTTCATTACCGCCAATTAATTAATTTTGTGGTAGTGAATAATGATACGCTGGAAGGGCTATATAATACTTACAATAGTATCACCGCTTTTAGGTGCCATTTCGAAGTACAGAGACGGCGGACTTGTTCTGAATGATAGACCGCATATGTCTAATCAGGGCATTAGCGGGTGGACATAGAAACACACACGGAAACTCGCATGTTACCCGATTACTGTAGATTATGTAGGCGACGGAACCGCTCTGTGCAACGGATGTAACTTCGAATCCCGCGTACACAAGGGTGTCGCGCTTCTTGTCCTGCCAGCCCATCCTCCGTCAAGGAATGGACAATTGCTTGTATATACCATTGGATAGTTTTACCACGGACGGGGCTCGTCTTTTCCTTTTGAGATCTTCAGTACCATCAAGCAATAGGACTCTTTAAGTCTCATGGATTTATTGACTTGTTCCATCTACGTAATACGCCTGCTCATACATTTCCTAGCGTTTATTTTCACCGCAATTAAGTACTAGTTCTTCGTGGTAGGACCGGTTTGATGTCGTAGACACGTGTCGTGGAGATTTGTTCGTCGAAGCCGTGACTTTGCATGTACCTGCAAGTCGACCGAGGATTTTCGTAGCAGAAGCATGTCAATGAGAGGTTTGCGTTTAATCGGGACACAATTTCAGGTCGGTGGATGAGTTGCTTCCACGTAGACTGGTTTGGAGTAGTTTCCACACGAAACAAATAAATCTATTGCGGAAATCACTTGCTCTAATCACTCTGCATGTAACCGTGATGTATTAATTGTGTCGTTCACGAGTGATACTAGAATTAAAGGCAGAACCCAAAAAGAGGTAGCGGTTGTTGTGCAAAATGCAAAACAGTGAAGAAAACTGTGGTCATTCGGTGATTTACCGTCGCGGTATCCTATGTAGCTTTTCACAACTCATTGTTATCTTGTCAAAAAATACCATTGTAACAAATAAGAAAGTATTAAAGCTTATTGTAATGGTAAGGCACGTAGATATGGTTTGAACATTCGACCAGTAGAATATTCTCACATATTAGTGTTCGTGCGACAATGTCTGTTAAATTAATATTACCGATTACATGGCCTGTTTATTGAACGTCAAAAAACAGTTGAAAACTGTCTATGGGCAAAGTGAAATAATCTTGCTTTAACCTGCATCTCACGGTACTACGAGAAATTCTCAAAACTCGTTGCTACTGTGAAGGCCGGTTGCGACTCGCATTGGACATGTGTGGATATTATTCAAAATGTCTCCCTTTAACTATCGTTAAATGTAGATCTCCCCGATCATACACATCTAATTTAACGCCGCGCTAAAACAATGTTCAAATTTTCCTGGCCATAGGTAATGGACTTCCTCTGTAGGGGGGGGGATCCAGCCGATCATTTTGGAGGTGGCCAACATAGATTTTTGTTAATTAATGAACACATGTTTTATTAATTTTATGTTATTTTTGTAGTGTATACGTGATACTTTACAATATTTTAAAATAATTTCATAGTTCTAACAAATATTTATATCAATTTTGCCAAATAAGGGAAGGTAACAAATGAAAACTCGAGGCGTTTTGGGGGAAGTCATGACCCCCATGCCCGCCCCCACCTGATCCGTCCCTGCTGATGGGAGTGTGTGTGGGGGGGCGGGGCTGGAGAGGCGGTGGCCGGCGCCTGGCGCGGCGCCAGAGGCGATGGAGGCGGCGGACGCGGGGCGCGTGTTTCCTTTTTTCTTTTCCCCTTCTTTTTTCACTAACAGCTGAATGAAATGGATAAACCGAACGCGTGTGGAATGCGCTGAGTGGTGGGGTTGATTCCGTAGGTTGTACGTGTTAAAGTACTTCGGATGAATTAGCGTGGCAAACGAATAGACGTTTTGACTCGCTTTGCTCGCGCAGTTCCAAGTCGACAGCGAGTCTTCGTTTCGGACACCGCGATGAGGGCAACACATTTGAATTCATTTTAAATCAAAATGCAGACACTTTAACTCGCTTCATTCACTTTACTGCGTGAGTGTTCCTGTTTTATTAAATGCGTGCATTTTACGCGTTCCATTTATCTATATGCTTTAACTGCTTGACAAAATGAAATAAATTTAGCTGCGCGTGGCAATATTATTAAAATGTGATATCATTATTGGCTAGAAGTGATTACTGTAGTTCACTAGCAGACCTTGAGTAATGTAAACCGTAATTTATTCTTCGTTCGTACAATGGATCTCTCGCAACATTTAAGAAAAATTATTCCACGTTTTAAAACAATCTCAGTTTATGTAAAGTGAAACATTTTGAGAAAGTTCCAGTGATTTATTTTGAGTAGATAATGTTAACCCGTCTCGGGTATATTTTTTGATAATATTTTACCCTTTTACAACAAAAGTTCCGTACTATTTATAAATGGTAATCCATCACATGTAATTAAGAATCTGATTGGTCAGAAAACAGTGTGGTGTGCGCGAGCGGGTGAAATGGCTGGAGCCCACTCGTGCGGTGGTCGCTCGCCTGGAGGTGGACGGCGCTCTGTCTCCGTCTGCCTCCGTCGTGCGCTCTTGGGCGGTGGGGTCCCCGAGCCGCTGCCGCCAGCGCCACCCGCCGCGCGGGGCTCGCCGGGCCGGGCGTTCACCTCGGGGCCCCGGGTTCGTTACCGCGCTTGCGGGCCGTTGCGGATCGTCCCGTATGAGCCTGCTGGCGAGGCGAGGACCTGTTCGGGATTAGAAAGCCCGCTCCTCCGCCAGCACTTGGGCGACGCCGTGGCTGCGATTCCCCGCCGCGTCACACTCGCCGGACAGATTTCCTGGGGAGATCGGCATGTGACCCCGATACTCGGACAGCGCAGCTTTCGGTGTCGCAGTGTGGAATGCATGTATGCGGTTGCGAGTTTACACACTGAAGCTTCGGCGACAAGAGAGGACTAGTTTACTCGTAGAGTTCCGGTGGAAGATGCTTTTCGACATAAAGAAGCTCGGTTCCTGCTATTAATTCTTCGCTGAACCAATACGATAAACAATGCTCCAATGCACCTTTTCACACACACACACACACACACACACACACACACACACACACACACACACACACAACCCTTGGCTCCGGGCGATGGGCTTCCCCCTCCCTAATCTTTATTTGGTTATCCCCCACGAACTTCCTTAGACAGAGATAGTATTCCGAACTCACACGTGTCTCATTCCATAGTGTCGTAGGACGAAACATAATCGATAACGATTTTTAAAGCTGGGTATTCTAAATGTTACACTTAACTCCTATGTCCACATTTTTTGGAAGGCGCTCAGTTGCCCATTACTGTAAGCTGTAGGCGGATAAAGGACTTAATCTTTACCGATTTCTCTTCAAAAAAGAATGAAAACATATCCAAAGAGACTCAAATGGAAAATAGATGCCTGGAATTGAAGATAATACGGGATTGAGTTCGGGTAACTTTCAGATGAAAGATATCTTAACTAACCGTTTTATTTATGCAGTTTCGGAACAGACGCAAAGCAATCTCCTCCTTTCTTTTGGAATTCTTTCAAGTAAACTTTTGTGAACATTTTTGATATAAAAACGGAATATTCCTAACTGTAAAATGTGTCGACAAACAGAATACGCAAGCACTTAACGATTTTTGTTCTACGCCCTCGCTGTTATTTGCTGGCGTGCGCTCATCACCGTCTCGGGGCGCCCCCGCCGCCGTCGCTGCTTTGTTTTCTCAAGCGAAGCGCCCGGGCGGCTGTCTCGTGCCCCGCCCCCGTCCAGCTCCCCCTCCCCCGCTCAAAGTGACTTCGCAGTCGCTGTGGCGTGACCGGCGATCCGAAGAGACCTCCAAAGCGATGACCGCCAGGTCTTGCGGTGACCTGGGAATAAACAGAAGGCGGCTGGGCGTTGGCGGTTGACAGCTTGAAAAATACGTCCGTTTCTCAGGTGCTAGTTGAAAACGTGACGTTCCGTGACCTTCCCGCTGTTGTTCATTGTCGAGCAGGACAGACCGTTTACATCTGCGCCCGCGGCACAGGAGCGTCAGATTCAGACGCGTGTAAAATGCACAAAACGTAATACGTAATATTATTAGAACGCAATTATTTTTAATCGAAATGCTATTGTTTTGTGTGCATTAGACATCAACATCTCAAGTCATAATGTAGGGTGTTTCCACAAAAGTTACTGCCAAATTTGAATATATTTGGAGGCGTTTTTATTTTTTGACCTCACGAATCCATTGTCGTACACACTTTTTTTGTAAACTTTCTGTAATATAGTATAATTGCAAAGTTTATTGTGCGGCAAATTCACTTTGTAAAAATTTGATGTACAGAAATAATTAAGCAGTTAAATTTTATTTGCAGAAATAATTTTTTATAAATAATCCTCAAATTCACATCACAAAGCTCTTTAAATGCAGACTTGCTGTTTCGAAACTTACTTCGCCAGTGGTCTGTGAATAAAATAAAATACCTAGTTTATTACAATGTAGAAATTAAACGATAAAAAATCAACTGCTATTTTTTTCTATTCTCACCTATTTTGTAAAAGATGGACATTGGATAAATTTGGCCTGCGGATCATACTACATAGATATGCACGAGTGTGACGTTCTTTACTACGTTTTTGTTCACATTGCATAAACGAACGTGCTTTGAACTTTCATTTGTATATTTCTGCCTTTTATTTAGCGCAGTGAATAATAATTAGGCTCTTCTCATCGTTTAAGAGATTCTCCAAGAAATCCTAGTGACTTTTCATCGTCGCCAAAGGTAATTTAAAAGCGAAACATGTCTGCACCTAAAAAGTAGTCGACATTGTAGTAACACGGGAGCGTGAGCACTTGAGTCAGACACGTGAATCAGCAACACAAGGAAATACCGAGTGCGAACGCTCGCAAAAGCCCTAATACGTTAGAGAAATCGGTGCGATGTCAGCGTCAAGAATTGCATTACGCCCGTGACGGGCATCCATTCTCTCCAACCGGAACAGGAAAACGTTCCGCAGGCAATGGCAATTTCGCGTGAGCGTTGTAACTCCATCCACACCTCTGCGTTGCGTCTGAAACCTTGCCGGCCCGTACATAGCCAGCGGCAGCTCGTCTTTGTGCCGTATCCGCGCGGGAGATCGCAGGTTCATCCGCGGGCAGCATTGAAAGGCCTCCCTGCCGCCACTCTCGTGGTCTCGGTCACGTCTTGCGAAAACGAGAAAATAAGCGGCAGTGCTCCGGCGGGGCTTTGTGCTGTGCCGGTCTTTCTCGTGCGCTGCGAGGTGCGCTCGCCCGCGCTCGGAATGGAATGGAATGGCTGGGCCGATAGCGACCCACGCCCGCCATTCGTTGACGAAGGGCGCGTCTTGATGCTTGTGTGTGACCCCTTTCTTGTCGCGATCCACCCTCAAACGTGATGGTTTTGCGGAAGAGACCCGCCCCTTGCGACCGAATGCGGAAGGAGTGAACTTGAGCGTTCAGTTGGAAGTCGTTATTGTAGCTTTGAACTTAGCTGCGTGTTTAATAGAATTTTTAATGACCATGATGCACCGATATCAGCACTAGCAACGGTACACCGATATGAGCAGTTGGATATTTTCTACTTAAAATTGTTTTTCCCTAATACCCTAATCCCCGAAGGCAAAATAAGACTTTTTTAGATTGAGTCTAAACTTACAAAAATAAAATTTAAATTAGAGAAAAAATGTAGAAAGCTTTGCGTGTTTATTTTTGGATTTCGAAAAATATTTGTAAAGTGACAACGTTTAGAACGCGTGCCTGCCAGTACGTATCTTTTCCCATTAGCATACACGTGTAACCACTAGAATGAATAAGTTTCCTAAACACAACGTAGATATTTTTGATATTTTTTTAAATTGAATTAGTGTTTATTGGGAACGGCTCTTACCACCAGTCTTTATCGAGTTTCTTCAGTTAACCTTTCTAAATGTCAGTTCTCCTTCTACGCTGTTATAAATGATCGAAGTTTTGAAACAAACTGCTAGCGTTTTGTCTTCTGGACAGTGCAAAATTGTTTAAACGAGACTGTGTTCTTTGAAGAACCTTTCATTCAGTAGAAGTGTAATGGTGTAATTTAAACCCGAAGAACGTGGCTTAAGAGGATGGACTTATCGTCTCTCATCTCCAGCCCCGACCTCCGGGGTTCTCCTTGCGGTTTGTTGCATTGCCACATCGTGAGCAGTTTACGCGCTCGTTGGTGCTCCGCGGCAGTGTCAGGAAGGGGCGGTCCCGGAGTCGGGTTTCAGGGGTTGCGAACTCGCGTCCCTCGGCCCCCGGCCGCCGCCGCCGCCGCAACCCGATCCCCGTTGCCCAGCGCCCGCCGCAATTCATTTGTCCCCGGCGGGCACGGCCCCCCTCGAGGGCGCCAACCTCCCGCCATTAGTCTCCATTCCGACTCCATTCGCTGACCTCCGCGACGCTTTTCTGCGGGTCGGAGGCAGGTCGCCGTCCGTCGAGAGGCTCTGAAAGCGTTGCGACTCGTGTTAATTTAGGTGATGGTTTGAGAATGATAAAAGGCATACCATTGTGCATTGTGGAAGCATTAGTACGTTGAAATTAGGACATTCGGACCATTTGATATTCTATGTCAACATGGCCACTAGAATGCTCTATGGTTTTCATGTTCACTTTGCTTTCGTTACAACTGGGTATCGTAATATTATTTCAGAAATGAATCGTGTGAAATGTGTATTTTGTAGATTTTCACGATTCTCAGATGTTAGTTTCAAGTGTATTGCAGGATATAAAATAATAAAGAAACATTGGAAATCGCAGTTTACGTTCGTGTAAACCAGTGCGAAGCCTATAAGCACGACTGCTTGGCACTCGAGAGTATTTAGATGATGCGTTCGTGACAATTTACGAACTGCGAGTGCCCTTGACGTTAGAGGCACTGCATTACGACTAATGTTCCAGACAAATGAAAAAAAAAAAACACCCTTTATGGAGCGGCTGTATACTTCTCAAGGTGATGTGTAACGTGTTTATGACAGAATTGCACCATAATTCGTACAATAATTTCCCATTGATAATTTTGACAAATGTATGTAACGTATGTGCCACAGGCTTCTCGACGATTGTTTAGCGTGCACTCATTTTTAACACGGACACGTTTTCTAGTGGATAAATTATATTCCCTAGGTAGAGTGGGTAGGTGCATAACGAGTGAAGTGTAGGAGAGTCGGTAGTAAACTTTACACGAACGCGTCAGTATGTTGATCTTTTATCACTACTGGTACTGACATTTTGTTTCATAAACTGTTTTAATAATGTTGAGATATTGTGATTTTTGAAAGAAATTTCTTCAGGTGTAATTTTAGAAAAATGTATCAAAGTGGAATTCATTGGTGGTGGTATACTAATTAATGACTCGCTGGGTACTCGTAGGCAGCGGATAACTTCGATTCTTTAAAAAAAATCGATTCGATATCGCCTTTGGGATTACCTAATTTAGGAGAGTTCAGCTATGGGATTACCTAATAATGATTTTCATTCGGTTATAGTTGAAATATATCGAATCACCTTATGGAAAACAATTACATTTAATTTGTACGATAAAGCAGTTGCATTACGTGCTGCCACTTTTGTTAAATGGTAATAATTATAATCATAGAAACGTTTTCTTTACTTATGGTGGTGTGATACTTATGAAAGTGTATGACATGATGGTAATATTTAAGATGGAATTGGCGCGTGTATAGAAACTGCATTTAAATTTCGCGGTAAACTAGTGCAATTCATTGCCGTGCTCCCACTTAGATAATCGATATAAGATTTAATATTTCACGCACACGAGTGTGTCGAGTCAAAAAGTGTAGAAAAAAAGCTTAATCTGCACAGTAAGGTAGTTGGTTTGTGTATTAGAAGGTAGTTGGTTTGTGTATTAGAAGGTAGTTGGTTTGTATATTAGAAGGTAGTTGGTTTGTGTATTAGAAGGTAGTTGTGTCTGTGGCGCGCTGACGGGCCCTTTCCTCTGTGTTGCAGCCCCCGCGCAGCCGCAGCCGCAGTCGCCGCCGCGCCGCGCCCGCCCCTACTACTCGCCGCAGCTCCGCCCGCCACCTCTCCCGCTCCCGCTCCTGCCCGCGCCCCTGCGCCCCACCATGAACGGCGTCAACGGACTCAACGGCCACGGCGACCCGCCCAAGGGCTGCTGGACCATCGGCCTCATCAACTCCAAGTACCGCTACCTCACCGCCGAGACCTTCGGCTTCAAGATCAACGCCAACGGCGCCTCCCTCAAGAAGAAGCAGGTACGCCCGGGGGGTCTTTTTCAATTTCCCCTCGCCAGTATCCCTGGCGAGACGGGAATTTATTCAAGATTTGGGAATACAAATAATTGCTCCAATCTTATGATTTCTGGAGCTTGGGGAAGGCTTTCATCTTAAAAATACTACTTAAAACTATACATTGCCACTTTGCGCGACTGAAGTTCTTACAATATATGATTTCACAGCTCATAAGATTGTTCATTGTTCTTCTTTTTTCTAATTTTATTCATTCACTCCCTCAGTCATACTTATATTATATTTACAAACACATTCACTCACACATTCATACAACGCTCTACTCCATTAACACTATTTACAGCCTGGGGGGTCATACTGCGGCTTCTACGGAGCTGCGTTTCTAGTAAATCAGGTGTCATCCAATCGGAAGGCTGAACGCCACCGTTATGACGGCACTGTAGTGACAGCTAAGGTCCCGATTGGACGACACCTTCATAGCTGATCAAATGCCAGGCGCAGCAAAGTAAAAACCGCAGTATATTTGTTGGAAGAGGGGGAGCACTGAAAAATGCCGAACATATTTGCTAGAAACGATCTCCATTAAACCATCAAACCTCTAGGCGAAAGCTTATTTTCTATTATCGTATTACAATCTTGAACGAGTTCACTGTGTATCATTAAATTCAAAATTGATTGTTGCATTCGACACAACTGTCTCAATTTCTTCCTATACATGGGTTTTGTGGAGGGAACCAATGCATGATACTTCCTGAATTTAAACAGAATACTGATATTCGAATTTTTAAATATTATTTTGTAACTCTAATATTACGTATATCTATGCCGTCGACAATGTCTAATCTTTTTTAACATGTCGTGTGGGGGTGAACAACTTGCCCTTAGTATTACGAAATTCTAGTAACCCATAATCTGTTCTTGTATGATTTTCCGACGTCTCTTTGGCTCGTTATTAAAGTCGAGTATTGAAAACATAGTTTTTTGTTTGAATGATTACAGCTTTTAATCTGTTGAGAAATAAAATTCAAGGCGCAGTCTTTTTATATAGAAGTGTAATAGTCGAACGAGCTTCGTAAAAGTTTTTGTAAAGCTAGTTTGGTCCAAAGAAAGATTTACGTAATTAAAAAAGGAGAGTTGTTTGAAAATAAAATGTCAACGGTTTAAACTGTTCTTTGCAGGCTGGTCTTCTTTTTTAACCATAATGCAATTTCTCGGAGCAGTTGCTGCTTTCTACGAAAACTTTGCTTGAGTGACTGTGCCAAGGGTTGAGAATTGCTTTCTGCGATGATAAAGGGAAGAGAAAGAAATTGTTAGCCGCATAAAAAGAGGGTCCAAAATGTGATGAGGAGGATTCGAGGAACAAGCTCGGGGAAGGGAAGTGAAAATTGAAGGGACAAGAATGGAAAAAGAGGGAAAAGGAGTGGTCTTTTGTGTCCCTTCACATTTTATAACTTCACAAATCATTCACAATTAATGTCTACTTAAATACTCCCCACTTTTTCAAAAAAGAAAAAAGTAGATATTTTGTAATTGTACCGCAAAGCTTCTTATATTTTCTTAAAAACAATACAAATACCATTCTTCTTATGAATCATATTATTTATTTTAATTTTAGCGTAGTGACAGATCCTTTTTTTTTTTTTCTTTTCCATTCTCAAAACGCAAGAGGTGGAAAATCTTGTCTGCCTCATTGTGCAAAGAAATGAGTATTATGTAACACATCTTCAAGCTGACAAACCTTTAAGACTGAGTTTGCAGGACGCATTGTAGTTCTTGCATGGGGGAGAAGTTTCAAATCAATGCAGAGGACATTTCATGTGGGCATGTTTTGATCCTTTAAGGGTCCATAATATTGCAGTGTTTCATAATTTCACGCGTTACACAGTTGATAAAAATTTGGGATTGTTTCGATACACGAGTGTAGTAAAATTACAAATGTCCTGTTTCTTACTTATGTTAGGTCGCTTCTTAACTACCAAGGTCATATAGCGACCACTGTAAGTAATATTGGGTCACACACAAACATCCTCAATCGTAGATTTCAAAATCGGAAAACAAAATCCTCACCACAATAGACTAAACCGGAAACGACCGGGACAGTTCTTAGACTGTACAGGATCATGTTTGTGATGTGGCTTCCGACATTTAATCCACAAACACATTGAATCTCGTATTCATATACTTAATGTATTCATCTGTCAGTCACGTTTCCTAAAGATTGTTAATATAATTCAATATACCCTCAATGTATCGTACTCGGCTGGTGAGGGCCTTCGGGCCAAGCAGAATTTTTTGCGGGATTTGATCCTGCGACCCTTCAGGCACGGTGCAGCTACCCAGGCCGGCCAATGCCCTGTGTGTTAACCCGTGCGTGGTGTGTGCCCTCAGGTGTGGACCCTGGAGCCCAGCTCGGCGTCCGGCTCGGACTCGTGCATCTTCCTGCGCTCGCACCTGGGCAAGTACCTGGCCGTGGACTCGTTCGGCAACGTGACGTGCGAGAGCGAGGAGAAGGACCCGGGCTCCAAGTTCCAGATCTCCGTGGCGGACGACAACACGGGCCGCTGGGCCTTCCGCAACGTCACCCGCGGCTACTTCCTCGGCGCCTCCGCCGACAAGCTCTGCTGCACCGCCAAGGTGCCCGGCGACCCAGAGTTCTGGCACGTGCACCTCGCCGCCCGCCCGCAGGTACGCCCACAAATCATCGTGAAAAGATTCCGCTATAGTGAGCGTAAGAAGCAAGTCCTGGAAACGAATTAGATCTCGTGTGTTATTAGGCCTTCGGTGAGTCGGACGGTGTTCAAACAGTGCAAGAGGCATTGAAAGGTGTCAAGACTACATGACGATACTTAGAAACAGATGATAATATAGAATCAAGTACGGAGAGAGCCCGAACTCTGGAGAAGGATCTAGAAAAATCACTAATGAAAAATATACGAAGCAAACTAACCTTGAAAATAATATTTTTTTTACTACAAATAAAGATATTGAAATTTTCAGTTACTGTTAATGAATTTTGCTGCATCTCTATACTAATAAAATCAACTATTGTGGAAAACTTCCATTTAATTTGTACATCATCGCATATAGTAAATCAAACATGAGAGGCTCCAGTAGATCGCTATAACCGGAGTCGACTGTTATTTACTTAAATATTTTGTCTAATTTATTCGGTTCCTTGCATTTAAACACACGTTGCAGCACACATCCAACAATACGCGAAGACGACTCTTTAATATTTCATGAAAATAATTGTGCTAAAGGCCTCCCATTCAAAAAAAGAAAAAAATGACAAATATAACTTTATGCATTATCAGTGTTTACAAAAGGGCAACGTTTCGGAGTCACTCTCCATCTTCAGGCCATTTGCAGTTAACAATTGTGCTGAATTAATTTATAATATTAAAAATTAATCTAAAATCTCCACGGAGGACAAATTTTTGTAACTATGGAAATAATTAAGTCTCCCCCCCTCGTTATTTGGTGGAATGATGGGTTTTCATTAAGTGTCCATTAAACGTTTTGCGGAGTTCTGGCAGCGCCTAAAAGTGTGCACTAAGTCTCACTTCCGAGCGTTTATTGTAGTCGTTTCTCGACACTTGTATTAAAGTAATTTCACGCGTGTTGGTAGACTTTATCCAACTAAGCCATTTCAAAGGCAAGCTTCTTTCCCTTCTACAATGTTCTTCGCCTCGCAACGACGGTGCGTGCGTCACACTTTAGTGCATTGGCTATTTCCTCAATAAATGGCGTGTTCGGAGCGGTCGAGCGTATTGCACTCGAGGAAGAATGCAACTAGAATCTCCGCAGCGAAAAAAAAAAAAAAAAAAAACATTCCGTAGATAGATTTTAGGTTAGGATTGGAATGTATTAGGAGCTTTTCTTCTTTTAATGATTCTCTTGCAAAATCTGTTTGAAAATATAAAATGGAAAGCAGACCAGTGATATCTGAAGAAATTAGTTCGTGGGAAAGGGAGAAATGAAAAAAGGGAAGTACTATATTTTATGCACGTTTTTAAACGAGTACGTATGTACGAGTATGCAAGACATTTGAATAAAAGAACTTCTCCAAGAATTTTCACAGGATTGTTTAGCAAGCAAGTTTATGACATTTCACGAGACATTGTATACTCTGATGTTACCGCAGCAGGTTTTATACGCCATACAGAAAGCAGTTTTTACCGGCCGCGTCTTATGCAGTCGCTTGCCTTCATAATTTTCGGCCCTTCAAGCGTGACCTCAGCAGAGAAAAATCGTCTTTCCCAGGGCCAAAAGGCAGACGGTACGTCGGTCATAAACCACCGGGATTCGTGCATTAATTTGCTTTCCAAGCCCAGGACCCCAACCGTATCTCGAAGGTCTTGCTTGATGGAACAGGTCAGGGAATCAAGAAATTACGTCTGGGGACACAATTCCTGTGATAAATTCTTTGCGAATACTTTTATGATGCACAAATACTGCGAGAAATGGACGCAATGATTAACCTATTGATTAACTGTGGAACGAAGCCGATCTGATCCAGAAATATGGAATGGAAAATCCATGAAAAAGAAAGTATTATCGTAAGGAAAATATAAAAGTTTTCTGTCTCAAACCAGTCTTGTTTCGTAACGTATTGACAGTTAGAGAAATATAAAATCATAAGTTATTTGTACTACAAACGGGTGTATTGAGAAATCATATGGGTGGACAAATTCGTTTCTACTCTTTCATGCGGTTTAAACTGCCTATCGCTGGATATTAAGCGATCTCCATTTCAGCCATGCATTTAGTTATCCCACGGTCACAAGTACTATGAAACGGGCATAAGGGGGCCGTCATCATTTAAAAGAACCTCAAACCAAAATGACCTTACGCTTATTTGAAAATCTAATAATATATCATGACAAGTTATTTTCGTATAGCTATGAGTTCAGTGGGGGTGGTAGGCGGGAAATTTTGTTTCTTAAACACCGAATAAAAGTCCGTGGAAAATTAGGATTACATGAAAGAGTTGAAGGCGTGGATTTCGTAGGATGGCCTGGCAGGCCGTCTGCCTTGCCGCTGCATCCGTCTGGGTTGTGGGTCGCGTAGTCAATAAAGTTGCAGTTTGTTTTTCTGCTGGGACAGGCGTGGTCATGAACTATCGTTACAGTCGTCGTTTTCTCTGGCCGAGATAGCATCTGGTAGAAAGTTCAAGATCAGAAAGAGGGAAACATCGGGGACGCTGCAGTACTCGGAATATAAACATGCAACGGGAGAGAAAAACGTAAAAAGCAGTTATAGGTGTGATGTCATTTAGAGGCTCCCTGGACGTAAAGTAACGATTGACAGATGATGGTAATAGTATTTCGGCATAGTAATTCTGCTTTGACACATTGGAAAAGTTCCTTGAATATTGTAAAATTCTAGAGGGATATTCTAGCAAGTTCCTGATTTTTTGACGATAAATAAATAAATAAATAAATAAATAAATAATTAAATACTGATTGGATTGCCTTGGTTCCTAATCGCCTTGTTTGTGGTGTTTGATACTAAAATCCACATTTTGTGTGTAACTGTTTCGTTGGTGTAAAGTATAAAATTTAAAGATCTTGATTGCAATTTTCTTTTAAATTAATATTTCATTGCGTTCGTAAATGAGAAAATGCAGGAATGCTTGAACTGCCAAAAATTCACATGCTGTTTTTTACTTACAGATCCACTAATTCAAATTATTCGGTGCAATTTAATGGAGAAATCATTGCAATACCTTAAAATTACACGATCCCGATGTTGATATAATGTTAGTAGTAGTTCCAACAGTCATATTCTATGTATTCTCAGATGGAGGAGAAATCTAGGGACACGGAAACCTATAACATATTTAAATTTAGCGGTGAACTTTTGTGTTCCAAGATCAGGCGTAACACGGCAACAAAACAAAAATTCCATTAAATCAGGGTATTGGTACAAAATTAATATATGCAAAGGAAAAAAAAAGCGTTGAGAGTTTTCATTTCATTCTTGTGAAGTGTTCGGTGTTTTTTTTTTTTTTTCCTTTGACAGCAGGCATGTGTTCACCTACTCCCTTGAGTGTCGCACTAAAGAAATTACGAGCATGTAGTATCTTCGTAGCTCAGGAAAGAAACGAGTTAGGCTATGCTCATTTCGTAGAGCTAGTGTCCATGACATTAGGAATGCTGCACATTGTGTTGCAGTCCTTTAGCATTTTAGCGGGCATGACTCTAGGCATTTAAAAGTAGGCCCTACTGTGTTCCGAAACGACTCTTTTACGCTTTATTCTAAACTCGTATATCCCACTAGTAACGTATTCCGATATGTTATTTCCGCAGGCCGACGGACTGCTAGAACAGTACACCTCCCTAAATCGCCGAACTTGATGATAAAGCGCGGCCGCCTCCCGCGTTTAGTGTGGAGTACCTCAAGGACCGCACATTAGACCGGCAGACGCCGCTTCCGCAACGCACCCCAGCGGAGGCTGCTCTTACGCCCATTAGCGCACGTGGGCCTCCGCTGCAGGCTCCCCTCGGCTTGAGGCGTCGCGTGACGACGATGACGCCCCGCGCACGCGGATGGTCACGCCCCCCCCCTCCACCTTGTAGAAGTGCTTGTGCTCGCTGATTAACCCGCTGGCGGTGGGGTGGAGAATGGGATGCCCCCTGAACGGAAATGGATCCTTACATGTTGCGCTGCCGTGTGTCTGGTAATTGTGACCAGGGGAATGATGTCTTGAGAAAGCAACCGCAAAAGCTACGCTTCTCTCGTATTGTTTTACGTTTTTTCAAAGATTCAACGAAATCTGGAGATTGAGAACACTTTTATTGGCAGTTTTTGATAGCTTCTTTGAGCCAAATGGTTTTGTGATTGACACGCTATTTGTTTGTAAATTAGCGCAAGTGAAGCACCGCGACTCTCGCAGCCCTACTCCCCGTTCCAGGCATAAAACGGCTTTTGTGCTTGAAGCACTAGCGCCGTATTCCTTCAATTTCCAATAAAATTGTTTGTTTAGCGTACATTATTTTGCACATACTGTTAAAGTTCAATAGAATATTTTCATAAGTCGAAATTTCATCTTTTTCTCTCACGTTTTGTTCCGAAACGTATTCCATTATGGTTCTCGCTGTTCAATCTTATCCGAGGCAAGTGAAGAAGGGGAAAAATGTATCATGGTATGAATCCAGTGAGCAGGTGCGTCGCTGGACCTGGCTGGCTCGTGCCAGTCGTCAGTGGTAAGCAAGTGCAGTTCCGTGGAAGTGACCTGCGTCTCGTGAGAGCGTGGATTGACGAATTTCGTCTGCTGCTGGACCGCGTGACCCTTGGCCGGCCGTCGGCTGCCCTCGTGCCCCTTCGAGTCGAGTCGCGTCGCGTCGGGTCGTTATCGCGCGGCGATTGATGAGCGTGACAGCTACTGAGATGCGCGGCCGCAGGGGGCGGTAAAGTGGTTTCAAGTTGCTCGGAGGATTATGGTTTTGTTGCACATAAAACCCAAGTGTTAAGCGTGTTCGCAGATTATTCTGAATGTTCTAAATTTTTCTGCAGCAGTGGAAAGTCTATCCAAGTTTTCAAATACAGTTAAGAACCTGTGAAATATTGAAATTAATATTTTGTAAAAGTACAAGTAAGATATAGGGAGTTGATGCGAATTATTAATAAACTGTATTGTACCAACTTGTAATTTAGTAAATTGAAATTTAATTAATATTAATTATTAAATTAAATATTAATTATTAATGTTAAATTCATATTTTAAAACATTTTTTCTAGTTATTTTTAATTAACATATTGGAACCAATGAAAATCCACCGATAAGTTATCCCGTACGCGCAATTGAAACCTTAATTCAGTTGCAATGCCAGCAAAGTTTCCCCAATATATTTCGATATAACAATCAACCGAGGTCACTGCTGTCCTCTGACCGAGAGGTCCTAGCTTTCCAGCTAGATCAAATTCAGTCGCTGTCTGGAGGAGAATTCTAGCGGCCGGCTGCTTTGTTCGGAAGTTTTCCGTGATTTCTCGGATGAACATTAGGTGAATGCCGAAGCAGGACCCTAACAAATGGGCTACGGACCGCGCGCGATTTTTCCTTCCTATTCCTAGCGTCACACCTTACACACACCCGCACACTAACATGCACTACAGTCATGCCGGGAGACCGGTCGGGGACTTAAAACTTGTCCCGGCTGGAGAGGTTCCCTGCTGGTGGCAAATACCTGGTTGGGAAAGCCCCGCCAATCGACGGTAGGTCGGCGCCGGAACCTGCCACCCAGTGGGGGAAGATCACCGCCACCTCCCGATGAAAAGCACGCACTACACTTCGGGACCAATGACCTCGTTAGTTCACGCGCCCGGAATCACAATCAATTCACCAATCGATCTATATAACACGACGTCGCTTTTCGCGTGATAATTGAAATATTTAAGGATACATTTTAGGGTTCTACGTACCAGCAAAAAACAATTTAAGTTATCAAGACCGGGTTGGATTCCTTAACGTTTGGGCGGCAGAGTATTATTCTTTTGGCTTCGCGCCGTAATATCCAGGGAAGATAGCGGGGAGCGGGGCGGGGCGGGGCGAGGCGTCGGTCGCGTTCGCCCAGCGCGAGCGGTTGCGCGCCCCCTGCGCTCGCGCGCGTCTAGTAAATCACTGCAGATAGCATCGCCCGCGGGGCGGCGCCGGGCGACGCCGCCCCCGGGCCCCCAACCCATCCGCCCAACCCATCCGACCAACCCATCCGACCAACCCATCCGACCAACCCATCCGACCAACCCATCCGACCAACCCATCCGACCAACCCATCCGACCAACCCATCCGACCAACCCATCCGACCAACCCATCCGACCGGGCGCATCAGGCGCCGCGCTTCCTGCGTTGGCCCAGAGACGAACACAGCGCTCAACTTTCCCTGCCCGTTTATCTACCTCCCCAAAAGACAGGCTGGATGAATCCCGTTCTGTTTCCGTCTTTTGACTTCTGCGTTTACCGTGGTCTGCTTAGTATTGTAGTGGCCGATTATGATTCACCACTTCACATTTGTACGTCCTTTTAGAGCTCTGTCCACGTTGAAAACCACACTTCAGATTTTGCTTTCGTCAACTTTTAACATCTTCTTACCCCGCTAACTTAACATACGCAATTACGATGATTATGTCACGTTCACCTGTCAGACGCTTTCTCTGGACCTGTTGAGAACATTCATTCGCGCTAGTAATGGATGGAAACTCGACCAAAATGCTTACTCCTTCCGAAAAACGGAGTAGACGAAATGGGATGCAGTCGGTCTATGCCGTATCAAGTAACGAAAAGTGAAAGGGGAATAACTGGGAAGCGGGGGTGAGTGGGTTACAGAAGGGCGATTCCCATGCGTGCGGATTGTGAGCGAAGCTGAGAAACGAGGCTTGTGTCCCTGTTGCCTTTCTGCCCTGCCACCCTGCTTGTGTGCCTTGCTGCCCTCTCCTTTGCTGGGATGGTGGCTAGTGGCAGTTCCTCTCCGCGTTGTAGGCAACTCGGGATAGGATGGTCATGATGCTGGAATATCGTGCGATGAGTGAGTGTGGATGGAAAGGTGGATCAAATGAAAGGTTTGGTGATATGAGAAAGCCAACCACACGATAATTACATGGTGAAAATACCTAATACGTATACCACACTTGGCGCAATATCTCCATGTGCACGAACATGCTTTAAAACTCAGCGCATTGGAAGCCGGGGTCCGTAACGAAAGTAAAATTTTAAGTTACTTTGTACTTTTTTTCGCGTAAATAGAATTGACAACAATGGAATCTAATAAAGTATCTAGTGAATGTACAGTTTACTCACGATGATGTATTTTAAATATTATGTAATTCAAAAACTCTTTAAATATCTCCCTTCCCAAATTTGTGATCAAATGATTCATACATACTAGTATAAACCCTCATACGAGTAAAAGGAGTTGCGATTGTATCTGCAAATGCCGAAGGTGTGCGATTCATGCTCGGGTGCTAATTTCCCTTCTCGGTTGTTCAGCGGTAATTTCAATCCTCTCGCTTTTGTATCGCTGGAGTCTCTTTAGCCAGCGAGTGTGCACGTCTCTCAACCGCTCCTGCTTCTCAATTTTGAATGAAGATCACCAGAGTACAACTTCGTAAGAGCAGATTGTGTCGCTTACATTAAATGTCACGTCGTGAATTTTGACTTCTGCTTATAACATACGCCAACTCTCAGCCACTTCTGAAGTCTTCAACCGCCTGCTTAATAAATTCCGCATTGACTGCCATCCACCAAACCTGGCGTCGGCAATGAAACGGAGCAACTGAGAGTGAAGTTTCGCCCCTGCAGTGGAGAGGAACGTGGCTGCGCGGGTGCGGGGGGGGATGAGCAGCCGGTCGAGCGGGGAATTTCCGCGCTGCATCAGCCGCTTCCTGCTCCGCGTCCCGGGGACCTGTTTGGCTGTTGGCCCGGCGATGGGGGAGGTTTCCCTCACGAGGCGCGTAGACTGAACACATTGCGACCTTGTGGAGAGTGTTAAAAACATTTCTTTTTTTTATTTCTTTGATGTGTTATGTTCCTTTTTGATCGACAGTTTTGTCTCGCCAGGTGATTATTTTCCTATACAATAATAAACTTGTTTAATAATCCTGGGGAACTATATTTAAGGTTCTTTTACCTCGTAGATTTGCTGCACAGAGGGCGGGCACTGTTCTAGGAGTCTATTGAGATGTATAATCTGGGTGGCTTTTGTGCGACTTAAAATGCAAAACATTTAGCTTGGAGAGGGGCTTCACTAACGGAAGAGCCAATCAGGCAGGTTACAGGTTTTGCATCCGCGTCGGGCGATCAGTTATTCATTAACAGTCTGTATTTCTAAGGAGGTTGTTAATGTTTTATAAATTGACCATCAAACATTGTTTAATGGGCAATCATGATCAAAATTATTCTAGGTGTAAAACTTGTGGAAAGGAAATGCGGAACTGTTCATTTCTTTTCCCTCCATTACAACATTACAGTAGAATAAAACTTAGAGGAATAGTTATGATGAAATTGTGATTGTTATGATAAAATAAACTATGCATGACGGATACAAGCATAAGGAAAGGAAATTTTAAAGATCGTCGTGGAAGGAACAAAAGAAATTCCAGAATATTATAAAATACTGACTTCCAAATTCTAGTAGTAGTCCTTAAAGGATTATAAATGCTGACAATTTACTTACGAATATTCTAATCGATGAGCTTAATCGAGTTTTAAAGTCCTAGGAGATCGATTCAGTGCTAGATGCAACGAAATGAAAACTATCGTGAGGCTGGAGAAGACAGCGTTTGTCCGCGGGTATTTGTGTGTTCCACACCATTCTTCAATTGTAAAGATGCAGAAGGGTCCTCCGAACGCAAATTCGGGACCACGCCCATCGCACCCGCCAGCCACACCTGTCGCCCGCACTCCGGCGCGTGCCGGCCGCTGACAACCTCATTAGCCCCGAAAACACGCCGCGCCCGAAGCGCGTCCTCCGGCTCAAACGGTCCCTCTCCAGCCTCTCGCGGCCGTCGCGTCGTCGGCCTGAGTGTGTGTCCGCGGAGGCGAAGTGCTGTTGGGAGGCGGCGGGCGGGCGCCAATTGGATTAGGGCAAGTGCGTTAACGCGGGTTGACGTCTGGCCGTCGCCGCCAGATGACGCTGGGCGTGGGGACCTCCCGCGCGTCGCGTGTTTCTTCGCTCCGCCGCGCTGCGGACAACGCGCACCGAATGTTTGTCTTCGAACAGCGCAGTCTTTTGATGCGGCGAACAAATACGTTGCCTTCCCCCCATTTCTCTTCTTTAAGGAGATGAAAAATTCAAGGAGAAAAAAGAATTCGAGTACTCTTTGAGTAAGAACTATCCCGTCAGAAATTACATCAAATTTAATGTAGATTTACAGTACGACTGTTCATAACTTTTGAATGTACCTTGTACATTAAAGGGAGATTAATGTACCTGTACATTAAATTTAATGCTAAAAATTTAATTTACCTGTACATTAAATTTAATGCTTATATTAAAATCAATGTAAATTTATCGTACGACTGTTAACATGTGTACATTAAATTTAATTGTATATATTAAATTTAATTGTACATGTACATTAAATTGAATGTACGTCATCAAATTACTTGCATGCACTTTTAATGTAATAGTAAGGCAGAAATTTCTGACGTTGTACATGGAACTTCTAGTAATAATTACTGTACTTCTGCCGATTCAGGAAATTACTAACAACGTTAATATTGTCTTAAATAAATGAAACGAAATATTAAATGGGCCACAAGTTAATTCAAATTTGGAAATTAAAATCAGGAACAGTTTCTTTGGTGGAACCAAGACTTATTCCATTCTCGCTTACATACATGTACATTTGTTTTAAAAAAATCAAGAAATGTAACGTTGCTTTCGGCGTATTTTAACTTCTGTTAACAAAAGTGAAACTAATTTTGTTTTCTTGTAAAACTTAATAACTAATTTATAACTTAAAACGTAATAATGAACAAAAACAAACAAAATATAAATACACATGGAAAATAAGTGCTGTTTTTTTAAAGTGGACCTTTGCTAAATTGGACAGTTTTGAAGAGGGAGATGCTTTTGCGATCTTGCGTGTCAACCACCGTGCGGTGCCTCGTGGGGTGAAGGGCGGGCGGCGAGTGGAAGCCGCGCCCGTTGACGTTCAGCGGAGTGGACTTCCTTCGCGCGGACACAAGCAGCCGGAAATATTCGCTCGTTACCTCACGTGTTATGTTAAACATCCATCCGAAATCGATATCTACAAAACGGTGTTACATGCCTTATTAATGGAGCCTTAAATCAGTGAATCTAACTTGGTTTCCTAGAACCATAGAATACCAAAATGATTAATCTTGCAAATATTGTTTTGCTTGACTTGAAACGATTGGAAATTGAAGTATATGAAGTGCCTGTTGATACCGGGACTAACCCGAAAGAACAGTAAAATACACCATGCACAATATTAATGCACATGTTTCATACTATTGTGGCGTCATACAGGATGTAATAAACACACAGACGAGAGTGGGTTGTACTCACAGCTGATTTATTACTGACTTCGACCGTGGTCACAAAACAATCAAAACACTGCAGTACAATAAACAAACTAAATTGACCCCACTACAAGAAATGATCTTAGAACGACTACCACACCGCCCCCTTTACTAACGTGCGCTGTGCGTAGCCTCACCTGCCCTGAGACCGAATTACATGTCTCCTTCGTCACGACCTAGCGGCCGGCTTCTTGCGCCGCGTGCCCCAAAGCACCACCTGCAACGACCTAACACCTCGCAGCCAGGAACACAAAGAAGAACGTCTATTGTTCGCTCGGCCCTTAAATAGCCCTCTAGCGACGCTTCCCGCCGCCTCCATTGCCTTACCAAGCGACGCGCACGCCGGGAAAAACCTGGTGCGTCATGCTTGCTATTGTCCGAGCCTGGGGCATGCCGCGTGCCCAAAGTTGTTGGTAGCGTCATGACGCTACACTATGCAGTCATTTATAGCCTTCACACTACATCGCGTACTTGCTGAACTGTCGAAGCCATTGTAGATCACGGTAGGGGGCCAGGAGCAAATTTTTATTTATATAAAATCTATAGAATTGTATACTGAACATTTCGTTGTAATTTTAGGCATATCACATGACATATTGTCGAAACGTTGATATATATTACTGTAAATTTAACAGGTGTCCTTAAGTTATAAATTATTGGTCATTATGGAAATATTTATTCGAAACTAAAATACTGACTGGCAACTAGAAGTACGTCGGTTCACGAAGATGATTTTCTACTAAGTGCTACCGAAAAGCAAAGGCTTGGAGAATCCTCGCATTGTCAAGCGGCTTTGGAAGGAGTGCAAAGCCCCGTTCGCTGTTCTCTTGACAAAAAAATCGCGTGTGGCAGCTGGCGAACGTAAATAAACCGACGGCCTATTAGAGACTTAGAGAGTTTACTTGGCGCGTTAGTTCTATAAAGTCAACACGAGCAACACTTGGAAGAAAATGCGCTCCCTCACGACTCTTCGGAATGCAAATAGTATTAGCGAATTATGTAAATACATGTGAGCGGTTTACATTTATTTGCTCCGCGTACTTCTACTTAAGCTGCGAGACGTCAGATGTCTGTCAAGAGAGCAGTCTAACTTCTGACTAAATCCAATAAGAAGACTGCGAAGGATCTATTTAGCGGGTAACGTTGAAGCAGCGTGAAACTGTAAAGAGAGCATAGCAAGTTAACCGTGTATAAAAAGAATATGCTAAAAATAAACAGTATGAAAGATAAATATTTATTGTAATTTAACGAATGAACTCAACGAATTTATTACATAATTGCATAGTAAAAAGAGGTCTGATCCAATGTCACAATTGTCTTGTTTACCAGTAAATTCAATTTTAGTAAACCGAGATTGATAAAATAACTTTTTTTTGCCAAGGATAGGCATTAGATTTGTATTGAATATGTGCCCAGTTATTCGCCTATTACACATTCACAATAAATTTTCATTAACGGAATTAGTAAAAGGAGAATAGTAGATTTGACTTCATTGTATTTTGTATTATTTTCGTTCACCAAAGGGTGATTATTGTTCCGTTTTATTCATGCGTACAACCGGTAATCCGAAGAACGCTCACTCAATAATTTCATTACATTTCCTTCTCTATTCGGAAGTAAAGATCTGCAAAGACGATTACGGCGTTATTCCTGTTATATGCTCGTTGAGACGATTGCTCACAGTGCATAGGAAATATCGGTCGTTCACTATCGGACGACTGCGTCAGCTGATTTCGGGCGAATGGGACCGACAAAACCAAACGAAACGATATTCATCGGACAGCCGATTTTTTTTCGGATGAGCGTCGTTCGGATTAACTATTTTGGGATTACCATTTCCTTTTATTAGGACACAATGGAACGAATTCGGTACTTCTGACGAAAACGACGTCGCCTGACCCGAGATTTCTGCCCAAATCGGATTCCTTGTGACAGACGCCATCCTGGCGTTCCATTTGTGCATCTTCACCCTTTACACCAAATAATTCACTTGACGGGCATTGATTGGTTCCAGCGCTAGGCCGGCCGAGCGCGCCGGGGAGGCAAACGGCCTGAGCATCAGAACGCAGTTGTGCCTGGCGCGGGCGGACACGGGCCTGCACTTAGAGCGGGCGGCGCGCGCGCACGGGCGCCCAGAAGCGGTGGGACAATGGCCAGCGAGGCGGGGAAATGGCAGGGGTGATAAAATCGTTTAAGAGGAAAAGGGGGATTGTGCGCAGTGTGAACGGGAATGTCTCATTTTTCTCCCCTCACAAGCGTCGTTACCCGTGTTGCGATCAGTAAGCTCTTGACGATCTCGTGATCTCATGTCATCGTTGGAAGGTTGGGAGTTACGGTGTTCACTGTCCACTATGCCCAAGCCATAATTTGTAACGAAACTTGCGCATTACGTAAATATACATGTTATGTTCTGTTTCACACGGATGAATTCGTTTACATAAACGTTGCAGGGAAAAGGGATTTTAAATCGTAGTGTTTCTAGGGAAAATAAGCTACATTTTGTAGGTAGATGCGGAGAGAAACGACTGTCTCAGCTTGCTTTATGGATTAACAGAAACCACATCGAAAAATATTAATTTGGGGATACCATCTGTTTTGTGGTTTAAGAAAATACCAACGAAGTACTAAATCCAAGCATACTTTCGTCTTTATTACTTCATTTTCAACCAGTCTCTTCTTCCACAAATTATCATATAATAGCTTTCCTGAACGTTTTAAATACAAGTAACTAATAGTATAAGGCTTTTAAGTAATTTGTTCGTTCTAATAGCTTGCTGAGCACACATTTTCACCTAAAAGAGTGAACTCGTTCTGTTTTGGAAAGCAATTTTCTTGTAATTACTTCCCGCCTAGTACGCAAATTATATACGGCAGACTCATGGTGCGAAATTAGCAGAAATGAAACTTACTCATGTATGAACAGTTGTGAAATTACTTGATACGTGTTGTTTTAGCGGAATAAACGAAAAAGTTTGTGGTCTTGATGACATTCAGTAGCCATTGCCACACCCATCTCCCAAGAGCTTGAGCATTATAAATTATATGGGATCATGTTACTGTAATTATTCTCTCATATATATCATGAAATTATTAAAATAAGTTTTGCAGTCTGTGAAATTAAATTATAATGTTCAGTTTTAATACATATTAATCCATGTAGTAATTTCTTGACAAGTCGCAGCTTGTCGACGCCACTCAGCAGAAGATTAGGGGAGCCTTGAGGAGTGGTGGATATTCAAAACCGTTCATTGTAAGCCCCTGAATTAGTACCCGCGGTATGTCATGGCGTAGTCGAAGGAGAACACTAAGATCTTGTTACCGTCGAAGTGACAGTGATGTGCTGTACCTCTCCGAACAAGGTTAACTCACACGTAAACATATGCAATATTTCACCCAAATACTTCTTGTTCCATAACAAATAATGCATTCAGATATATTACACAAATTCAATACTCCCCATCGCCGCCATAGTTGAAAAGAGGAATTATGGATGAATGAATCGTAGTTTATAGTGGGTTTTTCGTACTATAACGCGCCTTGTCTTTGAGCGTTGACATGGTGTAGCTGCACTAGAAAAGCAACACATCTGAAACAAAATGTTTTTATTTAGTGAAATACATACGCGAAAATGGTAAAAATAATTTGACTAATAAAACTTTAATGAGATAACCGGTATTTAAACTAAAATACTTTTTCGCTCAGGATATAATCATTCTCCTGCAAAATTACATTTGAGATGAGTCGCTTTTCTTGTGCATGAAGGCTGGGAGGCCAGCGGAAATGTTCTGTGCGTCTGAGGGCGAAGGAGATCTTTAGGGAAGCGAGATCGGGTGTAAGGTGTGAGGTTTGCATTTTTTTTTCAGGTGAGAGATAGTGTTGCCAGTCTGCTTAAAAAAAAACAACCGCTCATGTCGCGTGGTGGCTTGTGTCGCAGGTGAACCTCCGCTCCGTGGGGCGCAAGCGGTTCGCGCACCTCTCCGAGAACCTGGACGAGATCCACGTGGACGCCAACATCCCGTGGGGCGAGGACACGCTCTTCACGCTCGAGTTCCGCGCCGACGACTCGGGCAAGTACGCTCTGCACACGTGCAACAACAAGTACCTGAGCCGCGAGGGCAAGCTGGTGGACGAGTGCGGCCCCAACTGCCTCTTCTCGGCCGAGTACCACGCGGGGCAGCTGGCGCGCCGCAAGGCCCAAGTCGCGCTCCACCACCGTCACCAAGGACGGCTCTTCTCGCTCGAGGACTCGCTGCCGCAGGCCAGCTTCGTCGCCGCCCTCAACGCCCGATACGTCTCCGTCAAGCAAGGTGAGTGGAGCGACCCAACTTTCACCAATACATAGGTGTTTGACTAATTAACACAAGCTACGTTCCAAAATGTTTATTTCGTAATTCAACACATCGCCAGTCCGGTGATGCATTGGCAAATTAATTAACACACAAAAAATCACAAGAAAAGTAACATTAATTTTAACAATGATACATAATGCATTATTTACCATTTGGACTGTATAAATGAGTATAAACAACCTGTAACAACTATTGTACTACAGCTTCCGGGTCAATGACCCCCATCTCGATCAGGTTTTTCGTCCGGTTTCCCTGATCCATTGAGCAAATGCTGAGATGGCCCCTTGTTTTGCTTCTGGACATAAATGTAACTTCATTTTCTGTGCACGTCTTCTAGAATTCTGTGAGAAATACAATTATTCAAATTATCGTTTCCATGTTGTCGCGGCAGGAAGTTATAAGAGCCAAAATTTATTGCTTATTTATCCTTGAAAATAGATTTTATTACATGGGAGTTTTTTGTTGTTGTTTTTTTCTCCCTTTCAAAATTCAAAATTTAAGTAGTATATGACTCTTAGTGTAGGGATCACAGAATTTTGAAAATGTGTACACAATTCACTTTTCCTCATAGCAAGTCATACGCAGTTTAACTGTTTTTTGACGTAAAATAAATAAATACATAAATAAATAACGCGATTTCTAATAGTTATCTTCGAAAGTTTGGAAGAATAACGAAGTTCCAGAATTGTCCTGTGTGAATGTTGATAGTTCAGGGCCTCTGTAATATATTCCTAGTGATGACTAAAAATTCAGTACGGCGCGAGTCGTGTTAAGGGACACAATTCAACGTTGACTGTAGTTGCTCACATTCATCTCGCAGTGATCTTCGCAGATCGGACTTTGAAATCGCGTCGCCGCCCCGCAACGGCAGTTGGGTCGACGAACTTCCGTTTACGTGTCCCACCGTGCTATATGCCACTTTCACAATTTCCCGTCCCACCGAGTCGCTCTGCCTCGCGCCGAGTTTTTCATCTTCCGTTGCATCATTCATGGAGCATGCACGGGCCGCGCTGTTGAGGTTTTTGTGCTCCGTCAGCCATTTGTCACAGCAACGTGAGCATCATCACGTCGACGAATAGTCTCCTTACGTAGCACTGCCTTTCTTAAAATTAATTTTTTCCGGCGTGGCACTTGTGCGTTTGTTTGGATGAGAAGTTGTTTATCCACGCGGAAGTTTGTGTTCGGATTCTTCCCGCCTTCGTGGCAGAGCGCGTATTTATTATGGACGCGATGTTTGACAAGTTGTGATGGAGCTCTGCTCGTGAGTAATAGAGCTGACTGTTTCTCGAATTCGACGTTCTAGACAAGTTTCGTCTCTCGGAAGTGTAGATGCTGGAGTGTGTTTTATCGGAGCTTAAGTTACTTGATCGTTTAGTTTTTATTCGATACTAACTGTATTAGATATTTGTGAAGAGCACTGTATTGTTTAATTTTTTTTAGAATCAGATTCAATTTGTTGGTTTAAAGCAAAATGAAAAGGTATGTTCATTATAGCACGATACATTTGTTAATAAAGTTACGAATTGAAGTGTTCAGGATTACCAGCCATTGTCGGCAACATCTGAAATGTTCACTTCAAACAGCTTTGCAAAAATCTTGTAAGATGTTCCTTACTTGCAAAAGTTGTTTTAGGCTTTTCGTCAGTTAAGCGCATTTCTTTTTATAAATGGAAAATTCCGATGAGAAACTATTTATTCTCGAATTTGTCTCTAATTTCTATATCTCATACCTACGCGTATATCGTACCTGAATCTGGGTAAATATTTGACAGGCCGAACTTTCCAGTTCGAGATGCCTAGATTCCATTATAAAACATTTTCCCAGTTTTCCTAGTAAATTACCAGCTGCCATAATCTTTCAAAATTTTATTCATGTTTGGGAAGCATTGGGACGTTCATGTTCAGATCTCTCGGGTAACGAACCAGGCTATTGGAATTTAGCCTAGAGGCTTGATCTTTTACATGCTGTAAATCTACATGGCACAGCCGGCTTTACTTTCCCTCCGAAGGAAGGCGTACGAACGATTTTTTTGCTCGTAAAAATTCACAGCTTCGAAGGGGTTTGAAATCGCAAACTTGGGTATTCAGTTCGTTACGCTAACCGATACACCACCGGAGCCAAAATAGACTCGACGCCGGATGGCCTAGGGTTCCACGTTAGATTCCGGGGTTGAATCCACACAGCGAAGAGTTGTCCCTCCGTCCAGCGACCACGCCCCTCGGGGGCAGGGTCGCCGTGAAACGCGCGGCCGGGCGGTGGGCTGGCTGCGTGCGTGCTTTGGGGGGTGGGCGATTCCCGCGATGAGCGCTGGCTGCCGCCCGGGCTTTCCGCCCCTCCCCTCTCCGCCCCGCCCCGCCCCAAGCGCCGCTTCGATCGCGCGGCCGCGCTGCGTCGCCGGTGCGTTGGGGAGGCGTTGCTTAGCGACCGCTCGCCGCCGCGCTTCCGGGCCCACAAAAGGAAGCGCCAGCGTGGTTGGCGCCGCCATGCCACGTCCCATCCGACGGACGATGTGGCGCTTGGATGGATGTTGGTGGGAGCAGGCGCGATGCCTGTGTTTGGGGAAGGTGGGTGGAGACAGGCCCGTGTTAGAACCCGAAGGAGTGATCGTTTTTGCGACGTCTAGCCGTTTCAGAATCCAACGTCTGGCCTCACTATAGCAGCAATCCTTTTGGAACGTCGCGTTTGAGAACGTCAGTGAATTTGGTATATTGACGAATTTAGGAAAACGCATTACCTGCCTTCATTGCAAAGTGAAATTGTACATTACGATTAGGGGCGTTGAAAACGTGTGAGGGTTGATTTATATTGATCAGTATTGACAAGAAGATCCGCCTCCGTACCCGAAGGTGACGCCATATTTCCATCTGAATATTCGACGTTTCTAAGAAAACTAGTCTGTATCTTCACCGTTGTTGATGAAGTTTCTAGTGCAGCGTGGGCAGTCGCGCGCCTTGGGCTGGGCGTGTGGACGGCTGCGGCAGCGCGTGGGTGGAGAAGCCCCGCGCCAGCTGCGGCCCCGGAGGCGGCCTTTCTTCTCGCCCTAATGAAATGCACCGCCTCGCGCCTCGCCCGCCGGGGAAGGCGCACGACAAGGCGATGAATGCACTCGCAGCCTTAGAACCCGGCGGCGCCCAATTGCCTCGGCGCAGCAGGCTCTTCACTTCGTTTTCGCCTTTGAAAAGGGCGACACGTCTCGAGTGCCTCTCGGAAATCGGCGTTTCTTTGAAATATTTTTGGTACCAAACAATTCAAGGAGTCGTTAAAAATGTAAAAATTAATATTCAGTATAAAGGTGCTTCATTGAATATACACTTTTGACGTGATATTGTAAATTTATCGCGTGGAATTGAACGAGATTCACTGGTGAAACGAATTCAAAGCATTGATCGTAAAAAGATTTTATTTGTGTCATTAACTCGTTCTAACACATCTGGCAGTTGTTCTAGTGCATTAGAAATGAAACCATCCGCATGCCTGTGTCTGTAATAGGACTCGCAACACCAGACACTTCTCGTTGGATGTAGTTAAACTTGCTGCGAAGTAATTGGAAAACTTTATCAAGACCTATTAAATACGACATCCACAACTTATACAGACAAGTTCTCTCAACTGCAGTTGCACCGCGTGTTTTATGTTCATTTCTGGTTCTACCTGTTTTCGGAATCTCTCGCGCTGAATTCAAGCATCGTATTTCGCCGTTCGGGTCTGCGCGAACAGTCGCTACTTGCCTAGATTTAGGAGTACGGACCCAAAGAGCAAGGTTTAGTGCTTGGGTGGGTTGGTGGGAAGTCGTGAATCACCCTCTTAAAATTAAATTCATTGAATATTGCACAGGCTTCTATTTGTAAAAATAGTGATTAGAAGGTTTACTTTTCGGGTCATGCGTGGTAACCTTTGGACAATGGATGAACTTTAAAAACTCCTACTGCGTCTCATTATACACAACCAGGATTCTGCGTGTGGGGGGGTAATATGTGAGCTTCGGGTTGACAGCTGACATTGGAATGCAAAAGAACGCTAAACTCTCTTCAGAAAATAAATGCGATGCTTCCAGGACGCCTAACACTAGACTGAAAACTAAAATTGTGGGATTTCTGATGTGGTGGTGTTGACGTTCCAATGAGAAGAAATAAGAGGTCATCTTCGTCAACATACATGTCATAATATGTTGACGAAGATGGCCTTTTTTATTTCTTCTTCTACAACCTTAAGCTAAGAATATCGGGAAGGCACTAGTCTGCATCGAGTCATTCTGGACAGTAAAGCTAGTTTTGCAAAGAATGCGTGTATATCCACCGTAACTTATAGGTGAATCTGACGGAAACGTAATTGTCCACAGCTGTTTCGAAGTCCTGCGGGCGTAACACCCTGCTGCAAATCCGGGTCCGAGTCGCGTGGGACATTGAGCAGCCGCTTTTTCCTCAGCGCGAGGCCTTTTATCGCACTCGATGGCTCGGAACGGGCCGATCGAGAGCTCCTCCGGCGGCCACCTTCGCCCGACGCCGCCATGTTCCTCGGTCTCCGCTGTGCGGGCGGGAGGGGGGCGTTTTTACGTGCGGCGGCCGCCGCTTCAGAGTACAGTAATTTGGCCGCCTCCGGTAATTGGCTGCGCGGTGCGGGAGCCAAGTGCGGTTTGATTAAATGCCGCGGGAACGCGGGTTTTGCTCCCGCGCGTACACGGAACGGCGGGAGGCGCGAGGTGCGAGGGGATGGTTGCAGGCGCGCCGACTCCCACGCCTCCGGAAGTAGCTGCTTGGAAGTGTTGATGCAGTGCTTCTACGTTCAGAACCGGCTCTCGAGAATCATTGCTCAAAACGGTTCGTAATACCCGGCTGCCCTGTTGACACTCTTATATTATCCCCCCACCCCGCTTACCACAACAGATCTGAAAGACAATTTCGATAATTCAAAAAATTCCATAGCCTTCAGGTATCGCAAGTGGAAAGAAAGAGTTGGTCGTGTCTCGAAGTTCACTTCCGACTTTCGAGAATCATTCGTCAATACCGCTCGTATTTCGCGGCTGCACTATCAACATCTCTTGTTTTATTCATTCCTTTTCGCCTTGCAGACGATCAGTAAATCAAATTTCTTTTATCCGAAAAAGTCCATAATTGGTAAGTTCACCTCTTCAGAGTCGAGATAGCTAGTTCCACTTTTTTTTCAAGTATTCAGTGGTGTTGGTAACTGTAAAATCTGTTGTTGTTTTCCTTTGAAAAATAGAAGGAAGAGACGTCAAAAGTTGTTTCATTGAAGATTGATTGTACTAGTACACCCACGTCAACAAATAAAAATATAACTCTGATAACCCGCTAGCCCGAAACCAGATTCAGATCAAACGGATAGTCTCTATGAACTCGTTCGTATAGCCTACATTATTTTGAGAGTAGCTTTGTTTAGGATAATTGGAAGGAAAATTGGTTAATAAACTGCCAATCAGTTTGGAAGTGTTTGAGTAAGAACTTACTACTTAATGTAGATGGAAGTGGTTGCATGCTCTTGGGTATCCTGGATATATATTCTCTTGGAATGCAGAATATGCGGGAAACCTTTCTCGGCCGCTTGCAAGAACTTCTGTCCATTGCAAGTCCTGTACTGCGGCGCTGTGGAAATTGTGTGGGAGAAGAGCACGAAAGGGACCTAGAATAGTTGCGCACACGCACGTATCGATTCATGCAACGCCGCTGATGGCCCCCGAAAGCGTTTGAGCTGTGCACGTCCTGACAAGGACTTTGCAGTACCCGCATCAACACTCAAGACCCGGCGCCGGGTGTCATTGGAGGTAGCGATGCTTCCAATGAACTAGTTTATACAATTAATGAGAAACAAGAAAGAAGAGGAAAGATTGTTTGCCGATACATGCGGTCGACATAAAAATCTAAAGAAATATTTAGTAACTTTACAAGCATTGTTTTTGTCTGTTAAACAACCAACGCTGATTCAATAATGTAATTTAGAAAAAAAGCAATAATTAAGAATAATTTAATGTTCGAATGAGTAAAACTGAAATGCGAAGAATTACGAAGAATAAATTAAAAAGTGCGTTTTCCAAATTGTCGATATCGATGTTAGTTACCGAACAGTTTATTTGCAAATTAAAAGCAAAAGCGGCGTGAAAAACACTGAAATCCCGAAAATAGTTACTGGAGTTAAAGTTGTCATGTTTCCAAGGTACTGGAACTTATTTTTTGTCGGTCATTCTGAACATGGCATCGTGATGCGCTCTGAGTGTTTGTAGCTGTGGGCTCGTGGATTGACTTCGTACACTGTCCGGAGGGCACCGCAGGGACTGGGGTGTCTTCGAAAGGAATCGTTTGTGGTTCGCAAGCGGATGTGTACGGGGAAGCTATTAACAAGAGGGCAACGAAATTAACTGCCTCGCTGCAGAAGCAGCTAGAAAACGAGGAGGAGAGGCACTTGTGATGAAAGAGGTAATTAGGCGAAACAAGAGGCACGAGTAACAGTACACTGGGTGGCTGAAAGTAGACGTTGGAAGAAAGAAAGAAGCCTTTTTCTTTGCTTCTGAACGGGCTTGCTTTTTTACCTGAAGCTGTCAAACGATCACGTTTCACCAACGGTGTACTTAATTACTTAAATTGGTTATTAAGAATGCAAAATACGCGGAAACATTTTTCAATAAAAGCGGCATTACGACGGAGACCGATGTAGCTTTTAAATAGCGATTTATTAACAGGTTCATAAAATGTTGCGTTGTTTCTTCTCTGACTGTGTAATAGATGGACGATTCTCTACACTTACTTCCAAGGTAAAGGAGAATAACTAAAAAAAGTAATTTAATTGAAAATTCTTTAAATTAGTGCAAAGACTCGTTTACAACATGTGCTCGCCAATCCTACCACTGCAATGCCTGACTTTCTACCACCTGTGTTGCCAGGTTGTTTTATGTATCGTAAATAAGAGTCGTAAAAGACCAGAAATTAATAGAAGAGTAGTTGGAGTTTTGGGCGAGCTTGAAATTTCATGTTACAATGCAAAACAATTAAAGAATGTCAATGGTAATGATTATGAATACTCGACAATATTTGGTACTCCTGGTAATTACCAGTTCAGAAAATAACCAGTTTTAAGAGTGGTTGAGTGCTAATGCAAACAGACAGACTTCATTAAAATTCTCCGTTATCGGTCAATCCAAATTTGTAATGTCGGCCGCACCACTCAATGAGGTTTTTTCTTATTATTCGATTCCCAGTTGCTTTGCGTAACATCTTTCTCCCAGTCGGTGGCCAAAGATCAGGATGATCGTTAGGATGCGTGCACTGACCGGGTCGTTGCCCTCGTCGGAATACATCTGGATAGCGACAGCGGCTTTGTATCTCATCAGCAACACATTTTTTTAAATTGGCGATGGGTCAGACGCTTCGCGGAACTGGTCTTTTGTACCGTAACCGGCTGCCAGGCTCTATATACGGACGATGTGTTCTATTAGAAAACGATGCACATTCGCTGAACATTCTCTTGCAATACGTCTATGTCTGTGTTCGTTGAAATAGAACCGGAAGACGCGTCCGGCATTGAAAACGTTCGCCCTCTTCTAACACAGCAGAGAATCGTGGAAATACGTTTTTAGTCATCAAAAATTGTAATGTCTGTATAACTGAAATATCAGTTTCGTGATGCACATTCATGTCTTTGGTTTGTGGAAGAAATAGGTTGCTTTCTTATATCACTTTTTAATCTTTATTGATTGTGTATTAGTTGTTAATTGTTTTGGTAATGCTTTAATTTGTATCAAGAATTTATTTAATAGTGAAGAGAGCCTGATCGATTTGTTAAGTTTTGTTGACAAATCAAATGCAGTTCTCTCGTATTTAAAATGGTTTTAACATAATCCGGTATTAATATTCCAAACATTTCCAGAATTGTATCCTTCACACATTTTATGAATGAAGTAGATTTATATATATTCGTTTTTTAATGCATCTCATTTTGTCAGTATTTTGAAGTCTGTAGCAACCTTGCTACCTCCATCCATATTCCCATCACAAGACGAAATAAGAGGAGTAATGTATTGCTTCACAGAAATAAGAAATGTGAAAAATATCTCCCTTATACTAAACATAGTTCTCCACCTCGACCAATTTAATATACTCGCCTTTAGGAATCTGTATGTATGACGTTCATTTTCAAAAAAACATTCAGAAAGTAAATGTTACTATAAACTGAATCATTATTAATAAACAACTTTGTTTTCGTGTAATCTCTACTGCAAATGGGGTGAGTCAAAGAATCTCTGACTCGCGATATCTAGAAACTTCTTTCGCTGTTCGCGTGCCACCGCGACGCGATGCTTCGACTAGACTGACGCCTCCTCGCCCCAACCCCTGCCCCCACTACCGCCTCCTGCCATGCGCCGCCCCTGACCTTTGCTCGGTCCCTGTGGAACCTGTTGCCTCATCTCTGCGATTCTGTTTTCCGCCTCCGAGAGGTTGCGAGGCGATTGAAAACTGATGTTGCCACTGAGCGAGGCTCCAGGGCACACCCGTGGATGCAAATGCCTTTAGCGAAATAAATAAATTTAAAAAACAAACAACAGGAGAACGGAACGTGTGTGATGAAGTACGTTGCTAGAGGTCTTCGAGAGATATTGGAATTCATTATTCGCGCTTCTGGTTGAAGCTGTTTTCGTATTCTGCTGCCGGTGTAATTGAAAATTGAGGGACAATGAATTTTTAAACGAGAATGAAAAACTCTCTGTTTCATTCAAATTGTTTTTTCATAAAGGAAGTCCGGTTTGGAATTCACGACAGGTCCAGATGAGACAACTGAAATTGACTGCGTTAACGAGTAAATAAATCTTTTTGGACATAGCTTTTCATTTATAATGAGTGCAAAATCGGTACTGTGCAAGAGTTGTGTACTACCAGTTCCACTGCAGTGAATCTGCATCCACTCTAGGCAATTAATCATGGATGCCTTCTTATTTACTCTGGCACCGAGGAAGAGATTTTTCATAGTGAACTTTTGAGCTTCTTCCTGCCGCAATACTCGAAACTCGAATATTCAAGGGGGAAAATATTAAAATTATTATTAATATTAAAGTTATATTACACGACTCATCAAATGTGAATCTTTTGTGACGTATTGATTAGTATATTATCGAAAGTTAACAATGCTTAGTGTCGAAAGTAAATTATAAATGCACACGTGTTATTGATAAAAGCGCCTGCCCCAGAAAGTTATTTAAACAAGCGTACCGCTGGAGATAATAATGAACCATCTTTGCAGGCAGTTGGGTATTTCGTATTTTATTCCAACGATGACACTGTACTTGAGGATAGTATCATGGCATTCTGAATCTTCATTGCGTAGTTGGAACACTCTCTTTGCATCCTCCTTTTTTAGCATTGGGTTGCCGTTGCTAGGAGACTCCTCTCGTGGGGTAGTCCTTGCGGGCGCGCGGGGCTTCCGCGCCCGGGGGCGGGGCCTCTTCGCGCTCTGCTTCTCGGGGGCGAGTGGGCGGGGCGGGGGGGGGCGGAGCGTAGGCCGCGCGCCGCTTTTCCTGTGGGAGCCCTGCGCTGCGCCCCCGCCGACTTCCTTCCCATTGTGCGCAAATGGCGACTCGGCTCGGAGCCACGTGCTCCGGTTTCCCCCCCCCCCGGTTCCGGTTGGGAGGGACGGCGCCTCGTCCCTGTTTGCCGCCCACGCACAGCCGCTTTGCTTTCGTCCTCGACGCTCCCTTCTGCTGTGGGGGAACAGTTGTTCTCAAGTGCAGTCTGTTGCGTGCACCCATACATGTCCTGGCGCTCCACAAGGTCCTTTAGAACTCCACTTGGAAGGAACAACCCGTTCCCGCCAACAGAGGGATGGCGCCAAGGGGGAGGGGCGACGGTTATTAGAGAGAGCCTTTCTCTGTTCTGGCGAGGTAGAAGACTAGGTTGTTCCCGGAATGTTGTGCCGTCTTTAAATTCTCATTTTCAATTTGTTGAGAGTTGGTAATTTCCTGATCCCGCTCGTGCACTCCCTGCTGAGGCCACCTCTTTCCGGCGCTCTACTTCGCCCACGAAGCTGAGGCGAACAGCTGTTCCCAGCTGAAGCTAGAGCGCTTACATACTTCAGCGACATGTGCTATTGGAGAATGCCTGATTTCAATATGCTAGTTGCAGTTCGAAAGGAGCTCGCGAAGCACGCCCTTCAACGTCCGTTGATTTGACGCTACATTGAAATACAGAGCATTTCCCCCGTTGTTTAATAAAATTCCGTAAACAGACTTTAAAATAATAATACACATGTTATTTGTAGTAAAGAAGTGTGTTTATTGAAGAAATTGCCTAGTTAAGCAAGTCCTTATCAGATCCTAAACAAAGGTCTTAGACGACCTCCCACAATGTAATTTCGTTCGAAAATTGTTTCTATCAAACCTAAAAACCAGTAGCAGATACTACAGGAGAAAAACATTCTTGGAATGGAGGAGCCCCTGTCGAATAGATGCTGCCTCGCTTTGTGGCCGCCCTCCCTCCCCCCTACATGAACAAATGCATTCCATACACAAATCTATTTATGCTCAATATTCAACTTTTTTTACTAAAATGCTACTCTTTTAATCCAACGATCGTTGCCAACATGTGAATTTGAAGGGTGAATTGTAAATAACTTGCTGTGTGTGACAGCGCGGTAATGACGTCCAAATGATCAAGCTATTGAGCTACCACCTTGCATCAGCTGTAACGGGCTTTATAAAGTGTGGATTTGCTGTGAATGGTGAGATTAAAATATTTTCAATAACCCTTTAATTACTTTCGACATCAATTGCCCGAATGTACGAATGCAGTCATACGTTTTGGCCAAAAGAGTGTAATTGTGTTTAAATAAAATTCTTGGATTAAATAAAATGTTTGATGGGCATTTTATCCAAAATTGTAAACGATCTTCGCAAAGAAATCGAACGAAAAAATATCTTTTAAATGTTCCATTATCTTCAAAATAATACTCACTTATGTTCTATTTCACATTAACGTTAAATCAATAAATATTAAAAAATATAATTAGGACCTATGAACTAAAAGCTGGGCAATCTTTTGATATCAGACGTCGATGATAGGGGCATTTTCACTCAAGTTTTTAAAGAGAATGTCGACGTTGGAGGCTCCAGTTCAGTGTGTATACGAGTTACCATGCTACCTTTGCTTATGAATTATGGAAATGCGTACTATTATCACAGATATATCGCATATCGCGGTAATAGATGTTAAAACAATCGAAACTTACTTTATCTTGAGACTAATGTTCTTGAACCGGAAACACGCCTCACTTCACCTCCAACCCAGCGCCCCCTGCCTGAGAGTGGATCACCGACGCATCCCTGGGGAACAAAAGCCGCGGTCTCCGCGCCCGCTTCCACGTGTCATCTCGCCCGCGATCGCCGCGCCGCTCCCAGCATTGAGCCTTCTGGGGCGGATGGCAGCCCGCTGGCGATTTCCCAGCGATAGCGGTCCGCATTCTCCTAACGCGTGGGGCCCTCGGCCAAGGGAACTCTGGCGTCACGTGAGAGAACAAACGCGCTCCCGCCCCGCCCCACCCCGCTCTCTTTTTTTTTCTAACAAAGTAAAGCAAGTGGGTGAGTGGAACTTGACAGATGTAATGTGTAGTGGGCGGCGATTCAAGAAGTTCTGTTGAGGTAGTTTCATTGAGTTAGCTTAGGAAAGAAGTGGGCCAATTTGAATATTTCCAAGTGATGGCGAGGTTCGGTCTTCGAATTCCGCGCCACTATTAAATTCAGACACATTTTACTCCAAAATACAGATGCAGGTTATCATTCCTCTTGCGTTGAAGATCTTCACTTCTCTTTTCCTCTACTACTCACCCCTATTACGTGTGTTTCCCAGGTATTTCATTTATCCAGGTGTCGCGTCCATCTCGCCCGTTATATACGGTTTATCTGTTCGTAAAAAGTAAGTATTTTTTTTAACCCTCACTCCTCTAGCCTTGCGCGTGGAATTGCTCGAGGGTGAGTCATCGCGAGTCTCTTCATTCCGATTTCCTGCCCCATGCGCATTTTATATCGTGAGGGGGTCAAGGAGTTGTGAATGCAAGGGAAAGAGGTGTTCTCTGGTGTGTATGCTATAGCGACAAAGGTTTCTATCGTTTGTGAAGAGGCGCAGAATCATTTTATTTGTGGAGATCTTGTAAAGACATTCCGAAGGAAATATTAACCGACCAAGAAATGAAATCATTAAGCATGTTTTTAACAATTTGAAATTGCCTATAGTACCGTTCAGACGGCAAGACGCTCTGCCGACCAAGTGTACTTCAGCCCCATGTAAATCATAAGACATACAGATTACTTCGAGAATGAATTAAAGAATTCCGATGAATTTATATTTACAGGCACTAATGCAGCTACTTTTCATTTTCGATATAATTTAAAGATTTGTGATATCGATTTTCCGTAGTTTGACTTCTTTAAAGTTCATTGCTGTTTCTCTTGTTAAATTCTCAATGGCTAAGTGGACGAGTGAAGTTTTTTGCTTTCATAAAAATAAACTCGAAGGCTTTAAATGCCATCTTAAAACGTTCAGTATCTTTAAAACCTGTCGCCATTCAAGGCGTATAGGGTGCTGGGAATGAGCGCAAAACTTTCCGGAATGACCTCACATGACACCGGTTTCCCTCCAGTTAAAGAGCTTTGTACCGTTCGGAGAGTTTTAGCAAGTTTGGGCAGCCAGATGGGTAGAAACGGAAACAGAGTGTAAATAATTCGTTGAAAATGTTGAAACGAAATGAACGATTAAATATTGAGGGCGCAGGGCATTGTGGTTGCCATATACATAGTTATGTACGCAACTAGTACAGAAAGGTAGACGGCAAACGAATGACGTTCAAGGACGAGGTGACGTTACGAGCAGAGTCCGGCGTTTTGAAAGGAGTACGCCAAAAGCACGTTTGTACGAGTGGTGTACTTTTTTTAGTACGAATTCAAGAAAAGTAAAAGTAAATACTCTTAAGGGCATTATCAATTAGTGAGGTGGCAGTCTCCAGTGTTTTGTCTTTGCAGTACCCAGTTGTTTTATGTGGTCATGACTTCTTTGAGGTTCGTTTACTGCAAGGTATTTTTTGCCGTACGCGTACTGTAAAGTAACACTTCCATTCAGTAAACAGTGGGGGTAAGCCATACTTTTCATGTAAGAGTGCTTAAAGTAAATATTTGCATATCGAACTTCGGATATTAATTTTTAATGCATTTGCTTGTATTGCGTGTCTTGTGCTCAATACGTCGACAGTCGAAAGCTGTGTATCTTAGTATTCTTGATTTGAGTATGTCAAACAGAATTCTATAACTATTCACCCACGTAATTTAGCGGCCATGCATACAAAAATTCAAACGCGAATGTGTTAAAACTTCAGCTATAGTTCATAGAAGAATTTGAGCAAAAGCTTCCAAGGGATTTCCTGCCACTCTTTGAATCACTGTAGCAACATCTCTTCTTTATTAAAAGGGACTTGCGTTGCAAAGGCGCATTCCAAATTCCCTGTCACGTGACCTAATATTTGAATGTCCAGTTTGTGTTGCACACGATAAGAGTTGTTTATAATGCATCCTCTTGTACACTAATGTAAATATTTCACGATCAAACTTCGTTTGGAAAGAAAGGGTGAAAGAAATATTATATTTAATATTTCTTTTAAAATTTCCAACAGCATAAATGTTCGTCACGATGACTGCAAGCTTCGTCAAATTTCCGGAGTTGCTGGCGGAAATAAAATTTTCAAAACCTTCATTCATTCTCACAGGTTCAGGTTCCTAAGCGTATTTGTAGACAGATACCAGATGGATGCGTTTACAAATAAACATTTGCTTTGAGAGGAAAAAACGTTTGAAATTTCAAAAGATTTTACGTGTCAATTAGTTTATGATCCTTTGCAAATAGTATGATATTTCTGAAAAGTTACTAATAGTTGACTTTTAAATGTGTGTTTATTTGAAATTCTATACATATTTGTTATTAGTGTACACGTAGATGAGATCAGTTAATTTTCATTAGATTTGCATTTGGCTTGGCACCTCATTATACACTTGAAAATGTTCACTTAACACCGACGAATAGAAAATAAATGCTAATTTAGGATATGCATATTCGACATTCTATTTATTGTATTCTTACAACCAGCTACGGCAAGGTTATCATGGATGGAAGCTACTCCTTAATTGTTTCAAGTGTGTTATTTGCTATCAGCTTAGTTTGCGAAGATTATTTTCTTATGACGTCCCATAAACATTGTTTAAAGTAATTTTATTCTGCATGCCGTTGATGTTTTGGTACTTTATTACGGAGGATCTATTCGTTTCAATCAACCCCACTGATGTGCATTACTTTGCTTCCGCTGCCGGAGTGCGTAACTGCTCGGCTGTCCAGGCTACGCAGCGTCATAGGTACCTGTGCGTAGGGCGCGGCGTCTCTCGGACAGCCAATTACCGTACACTCTCATTAACGCGAATTCAAAAGGACCGAAATAATAGGAGTTCGTACTATAAAAATGTATGTTATTAGAGTATTATAAATGTCGAGGATTGACTGTAGTTACTGCATCATGGTTCGCCGCACCTAGCATTGCAGCTAATAGGTGACGCGACATCTCAAGCTTTTTTCCTTCTTCTTTTTCTCCTTCCCTGTGGACTCGTGCCACGCCTTTGAGCGCGCGGCGTCGCCGACAGCCAAGATGCATTGATCGCCGGAGAGGGTCGGGAAATTCCCGCTGACGGGGGCGGGAAAGAAGTTACGTCTATTGATCCGGCACCTGAGGTGGCTCTTCCCCTGTTGACGAAGGGAAGGAGGGACGAGGAGGGAGCTCTGACAAGCGATAAATCAGCGCCCGAAATGCGGGGCATTGACGGGGTCGGCGATTAAGTCGAGAGACTGACAGATATCGAGAGTTACGAGGAGTTAACGAGTTTGTGATTCGTATTGGAAATGAGGGTTTGGGGAAGCGGAAGTGAAAGCAATGAGAGTATTGGCAGGAAGGAGGATTCGACTGAAAATGCGATAGGTAGAAAATACAAAACTCCTATGATAAACGTTTAGTTTTAACTTGATCGTTAAGTTAGATCAACAACGAAACTTCGACGACAAAAACTTATAATTTATTAATGCAAATACGTTCATCAGGCATAATTATGTTTCCAGGTTCTCCGCAATTCTTTTATAACATTGCGTTTTGTTAGCATTTGAAATACTAATTTTTTTCGCTCTGACCTTTCGGTTGATTTTGGGTTTCCCTCCGGATACTGAATTGGTTAAAAACACGAAATATTTTATAGCACCTGAAATCCTCACCGAGATTGTTTAGTTGTTTGCAAGACTGACATAGATAATCATGGCTAAGATATTAGACTGGTCAATTAGGTTTATATTAAATAATTAAATGGCAAAACTAATAACAGTCTTAAGTTACTAAGAATTCATTCAAAATACGTTGTTTATACCAGATAAGTTCTTCCATTTCTTTATGCAAATGAGTAAGAAATTTGTCAGGCAATGTTTCGTATTGAGTGTCTGCCGGCACTTCTTTACAAGTCAGGTCTGTCGCCTTGAGCCGCGTGTCGCCGACAAAGGCACAGCCACGGCACTGTTCGTCCGAAGGCAAAAAAGGATCTAAAACAGAATTGGAACGTGAGAGCGCAACTGCAACTAGAGTGCAATGCACTTCTGCGCAGTGCAACGAAGTGCAATGTGGCTTGCACATGCAACTGTTTCTGTGCCGGCGATTCGTCGAGTTAAGGATTGTTTCAAGGGGTTTAGTTCTGTGTACCCGCACAGATAATGCAACGACAGGAAATCCGAATTAATCTTGCTAATTTGAGAAAAGGTGTTGCCAAGTATCAATATTTTTATTCTCAAGATATTTTCGACCACGTAATGATCATCATAAGAGATAATCTTGCAACGTCTGATCGGAAAACGAAGTCCTGAAGGCAGTTAGGAAATTGATGTTGTGAAGAAAGAACTTCAATTTTCGAGATTAGCTCCGATGACCGCTAAGCGATCGAAAAGATCTTTAGAATAAAAATATTGATACTCGACAACTCTTTTTCAATTATTAGAAGGTATCAACCTCGCCAAACATATTAATAATCTTACCAAATATAGTGGTAGATAATTTGTGAAGATGCTAGTTTTCTGCAACACCAGAGCCAGGTTAGTTGTTCCTGAACGTTAACTGTGATAATTTCGTCACATGGAAGGTGATTAGATGTAGAAAATTAATTTCGGGTAGGACCATTACCAGTTGTATTAATTTGCGATAATGAACAATAAGAGCATTTAGCAGACATGAGTTTCTAAGAATGAAAAGGATATGATAACAACATTTTTACATCTTTCGTTTAAAAATAGTTTCGTTCAAACCACAACAGCCCTTCGTTGCAACGCTATCTGACCTAGTAAATGTAAAATGAAATGGAATGTGAATATTTATTTGCTTCGCGAGTTCACTTGGAGGCTCGTAAATCTTTATCCATTGATAGTATTTTGTCATTGAATGTTCCTTTTATAAGTCCTGATTTACGAAGACCATGTGATGTTTTTTTATCTCCAGTTTCCGCTTTTTCGTGGAACAACTTTCAGGCTTGCTTCTGCTGAATAGAGTTGAACCTTTTTAGAGATTTTGTCGTCCAATAAGCTGACTCCATGCTGCCCCCGTGACTTGTATTCTGAAAACACGCTAGCCTGCTTTCACTACTATGCGACCGTAGAGATGCACCAGTGATTACAAAAACTCACTGGTGCTGATAGTCTTTGTGACAACGACCTACTTGGCAACTCGGCATCCAGCCCACTCTTCCATTCACCTCGAGTTCCTCAGCTTCCTCCCACGAGGAGTTTCTTCTTTCCACCGATGAGGCGGGGATTGATGTATGCACGAGGAACACTCTCCTCTCTGCAAAGCCTTTAGAACTCAAGGCGCGCAGAAATATCAGTTTTCGTTAATGAAAGTGATACAGAAGGGAAAAATAAAAACAAACAAACAAGCAAACCTACATATACGGTGTTTCGTTTGAAATATATTTCCAGTAAAGTAGCTGATTAGTGCAAAATAATCTCGTAAACTTGAAGTAAACAAATCGAATGAGTATATTCATTTGCTTAGAAAGTACATTTTGAGATTACCAAATTTTGGTAGTATTTAGGTTGAAAATGCGCAAGAGACTGCAAGGCGTTCCCGTGAGGATTGCGGGACACCGACCAAATCTAGTAAGACCATCTTTATAAGACTATCCGGATAAAGACTGGCATCTTTATAATTTCCTTCGTTGAGGTAATCGGTGACGTTCTTCAGCACTGTATATGGTTCTCGCATTTTCTTGCAAATCTTGGTACTTACTAAGCAACCCTTATTGTGTTGCGCATTAGAGAACCTGCTTTCAATAGTACATGAACATACGGATGACCCAGAAACGATAAAAAGCCTCTGATGTGGATGGGCAGGCATTGTGGCAACGACCTACTTCAAGTACTCCGCCTCTTTCCCCGCTTTCCTTCTCCTCCAGTTCCCTCAACTTCCTTCCACAAGGCGTTTCTCCTTTCCTCCAACGCGGCGGGGATGAATGCCTGGCCGAGGAGCGTTTAGGATTCAGCAGGCGCGCGCGGAGGGGGCGGGGCGGGGCGGAGCGGGGCGCCTCATCGGCATGCGCCTTATGTAACACGTGTCTCCGGTGGGCGGGGCGGGGCGGGGCGGCGGCCGAGGCGTGAGTCACTGCCGCTCGCGCCTCCAAGTTCAAGGCCTCGCCCGTGGAGAGGTGACCGCTGCGGATCTGGCGCCCAAACCACGCCCCCCTAGCAAGGCGCGATTCCAGTAGACTCGTGATTGTGACAAGGCGGCTGGACGATAAATTTGGGCGGTTTGAGTTTATTTTTGAGGTCTTTCCTCTTCTCAAAAGGAGGTTCTTCCACGGCCTAGCATTGCAGCAATCGACAGCACCATAGATTTTCTCGGGGACTGCTGTTGGAGTTTCGCATCACTTTTGTGCATATGAGCATTAGAGATGGGCGATGATTAAATAATAATCGATTAATATCTAATTGACGATTGTATTTATTAATTTTCATCGGTTAATCGTTCCGAATTAATTAATTTTTCGTACGTTTTAAATGTGCAAAATAGTTAATATTTAATTCGTAAATTAATTGATCGTTTAGTAGTTTTTTAGAAGCACGTCACGATTTAATTAATATTTTTATTCATTATTTAAATAATATTAATTCGATTCCGCACATGTACTCATGAGAAACGACTGTAACTCAGTTTAAAATGCAAGTGGTCGTGGAATGTCTAGATACAGTAACACCAATAATTGTAATCTAACGATGTACTTGGTTGAGGATAATTTTAGAAAAACTGGTAATTCTCTCTTTTATACCGAATATAATAGCGTCATTATAATATTAAATCAAACACACCAACTTTTCTAGTTATTATCTTTTATTAATTTTACTAACATGAAATGAATGGTGTATGTCTCTTTTTTTCCATTTCGAAAGAAATGAACAGACGAGGAATTTGAATTAAAATAGAGCTAAAAATCGGAAAAATTAATCGAAGAGTTCAATAATCGATGTAAAAATAATGATTTCGGTTTTTCAATTAATCGTACAAAATAATAGATTGTTGTACTAATCGCAATTAAATCGCCCATCCCTGTTGAGCATGCACAAGTGATGGACATTGCAGTTTATTGGTATTCGCTATGCCGAACAAAAGCATCCTAATGTCGCGGCTCCCGTGGTCTATTTTCTGAAACACTGGTATAATTGTGCAGACTTCGCTGACTGCCCGTTGGGAGGGGAATGTGTGGTAAAGATCACGTAGTGAAGACCTCGCAGACGAGATGCGATCCGCCTTAATTATTTGCCTCGCTATTTATACATTATTTTGATATGTACAATTCTAGAATTAAAAGTTCATTCTCGAAATAACCATCTTGGAATTCACAATACTCTGAATTAAACGGTTCTGTACAGCGCTCAGTGCTGTTCCAGCTAGAGTAATAGTCTCAAATTAGAAGTGTAAAATTGCCTCTCTGACCCTGGTATTGCCTTTAGCAAAGTATGGAAATGCAAAATGTGTTCAGTGTAAGGAGGATGTGAATGATCACACCCAAAATCTCTAGCAACCGAAATAAGCTCTGCACTGTTTTGGCCTGACTGAGAATTACATTCATCGTGGGCTTGGTCGAAAGGGGAGCAGGAAACCAGTTATGACTGCTTTTTTTTCCGTGTCCTTCGATCAAAGAACAGATTTCAGTGTGAAGTGCGGGTTAGCATTTCCAATGGAACTCGCATCCAGTCTGCCCCATTGGTGTTATTTCGTTTCTCAAATGTTCGAAGATGAAATTTTCAAAATACAATTTATATCTTAACCCTGCCGACACCGAAAGTATTCAGATGATAAGTAGATGCTAATGTAATACTTTCAATACGATCTAGTAATTTTATATTGAAAATTATCATCCAATCAAATTAAATAGAATTGATCTTGCTTGAAAACAGAGGCAATAAATTTTGTCTAATTTTTTCTTCCTATTTTCTGAGAGCGTCTTTAACTTTTTCCCCTGCCTCTTTATCTTACTCTTAACACTTCGGTTCGTTGTTCAAACATTTTCCAGTTGTAACAACAAGCAAGAGGCTGAAAGTTCATCATTCTTTCCGTCTGTCAATTGTTACTTGAGAAAAAGGTGATTGCCCGGAACAGAGCTTCAAAGACGATGCATTTTGCCTGTATGGTTGAGTGCCTGAGTCGGCACATTTCTACATTAAATACGTTGTTGCTGGATATAAACAAACATGTTGGCAAAGCCTTTGCCGTGGCTTCTGTGGAATGCTACTCCTGAACGACAACAGGGACTACGTTAGTCAGTTGAATTTTAAGCCACTTTCCTTCTATTTTATAGTAGCATCATAAGAACGCGTTTCAGGTCGTCTTCTAAAATTTTCTTGTTACAATCCTCAGCTTTTAAATTATTTTCTGGTCGAACTAGATGCTACAAAAAAATCCGTTTGACTCTGGTTAACTAATATAGGCGTCTCATTTGATTTCCCATCACTATTTCAGGTGTTTGAATAATTAAGGTATGGTTTTTCGCTTGTTCAAAACAAAGCATTTGTAGATCTGAAACGATTGTATAAGTTTATGGCAATTGTTCGGTGGTTTCGACACAAGTGCAAATGTTATCAAATCACATATCTAATTAATTAGTCCGTGATGGCTGTGACAACCCCTCGCCGGAAACATGGTGGGGAACGCTGGTCTTAGATAACTTCTATTAACTTATATTATTCGGACGCCATACCTGTCTTTTTGCGATAGAGGCAAGTAATGAGAAAATAATGAGTAAAAGATTGAAATAAGGTCTTTAATACAAATTGAGGGGTCGTGGCTTTTATTTCTGTAACTAACTCTCTCTTAATTCGGCACTGAATTAAGACGTCACGAGTGTTGCAGAACGAGAGCTGTCTGCGGTGTCACTCGATGTCACTGGTGTCGAATCTGGTGACTCAGCGAAAACCCGGGGAATTGGTGCCAGCCCGTGGTGTTTTTGGTCGTTTTTTTATGAGGGAAGATCTTTTGTTCATGAGATCAATGTCTTGGACTACTTCGCTCTCTGGATACATGACCAAATTTCGGTTATCACCAGACCCACATGTCGAGAATTGCGTTATCTCGTGACACCCTGTTTGTAGAAGTTTCTTGTACATTTTTGCTTTGTTCCGTAGGTTTCCCCACTCCATCCCACCCTCTTGCTATACTGACTGTGAAAGTAATGTTACTGTGGAAAATAAGCAACAGAGTTTCACTGGGTGCCTAACTTACCCGTGAGGTATGGGCAATCATCTGTAAAGCAGCGAAAGTGCTTTGTGCACTGTCCCCAATGCATTTATGTTTTGCAAACAACTCAATGGAAACAATTATGCCAAGTGAAAGACCTTTTAATGGTTGCGTATTATTCATGGCTTCATGTAATTGTGCATGAGATTTTTTTCTTTTGAGCAATGTTGGTATTACGTTCTTTTCACACTAAACTGCAAATGTAAAATGGACATTCTACAAAGAACTTGAGGCATCAAATTTCGTTTCACACTTTTGTACTTCTTAATTGCTTATTACAGTAGCTCCCGTTCTGGTCGTGGTAGCATTTATTTTTTTATTTTCATTGCTATTACTTTCGCGGAAAAAATTGTTCCTACTTCTTGCAGTGAAGCCTGGTGATAAATTGAGTTGAAGACGTGTCGCTGCTAGACTTTTTAGGCTCCACTTCTAACGATCCAAAGTACATAAAGCGGTTTGAATGCGTTTTTCCCCCTTGAACGTTCCTAGTACTACCTTGAACGACAGGTCATCTGAAGCGTTAATGAAGAGGTCAAATCCCCGTGAACCCGTTCTGGGTAAGTCGTGGAAGTCGGATGGTTTTTGCACACTTCAAATGTCATGAGCGAAAGTGGTCATTTTCAATTATGATTTAGGTGCAAGCTGTTAAGAGTATTACACACATTTAAGAGCATTCGAAAAGCCATTATCCACGGTCGTGAAAGTCAATTGTTAACCATATGATTACGTAGGCTTCCGCGGCCGGAGTATGTCTCTTGGCTGTCCGGGACAAGCCGCGTCGATCTGCTCATAGCTGACGTTTCGGCCAACATATTGTGGCCTTCCTCAGCATTACGCTCTGAGGAAGGCCACAATATGTTGGCCGAAACGTCGGCTATGAGCAGATCGACGCGGCTTGTCCCGGACAGCCAAGAGACAATTGTTAACCATGTTAACGATAATCCTTTTGACGTCCCACGCTCGCTATATGAACTGAACCTTCGTCAATATGCACCGAATGGAACCATCAGTCATGCAAATTCCTGGGTGACGAAGAACACGAAACGTATTTTCACGCCGTTGTAATCAATCATGTGCGTAGTCACTTTCTGCCGCTACCCTCACGAAATCTTGGAACGGAAGATACAAAAGGACAATGCACCGCCTCGCTCGCTGTTGGATTCTCTCTCCTCACGATGTTGACTCCTCGGAGAGAACCCGTTGCTTGCGGGTCACGACCTCACGTGCAATCAGCGTCGAGAAGAATAAGAAACGACGTGCATATTTTGCATTGTGCTCAGTGAAAAATGGGGGAAACGTGTATTTGGCACAGTGGATAACGAAAAATGTGAAGGTTGTATTTGGTTGCTGAAAGCATCTGCGAAAAAATAGTGTCACTTCTTTGTTTTCAAAGATTATCCCCCTGTTGGTCTGCGGATGGGGGCAAAATAATCTCGCGAAGAATTCTGTCATCTGTGCTGTTTCTTCTTAAATTTCTACAAATGAAACAAATTTCTGCTTCACAGTAAGTGAGAATTACAAATGTTTTTAGACATTTTTGTTGTAATTCCCAATTATTACGTTTCGATTATTACGCCATCCTCTTAACTTGGCTCAGGAAGCGAATAGTTCATCGAAGCTATAAATAAATAAGTAAATACGGAGGATCTTAGATTGTTTTTGTACGTGAAAGAACTCGTATGAAGCCTCGGTAAATCGCCACTTGAAATTTTGTCAATAATTGTTCTAATTATGAAACATTTAAAATACAATGTAAACAATGGTCGTTAGTATCCGTATATCACAGAAGTCGCCATAAATGTAGATGAAACTCGCCTAACAAAAATTTGTTTCGCGAAGGCGTGTTCAAAAACGTTACCAGTGTATTAGAAGATAGGGTTTGGCATTGACTGCGGTCATTAGCCCAACGAGGCAATGTGTAGTTTTAATTAGGTTAAGATTAGTTTTAATTAGTATTTTTAAGTCATCGCCCTCACACAGCTCCAAAAAACCTGATCGGTTGGAGCTTATAGTTGTATCCCGTACACTTGAATAAATTCCCGCCTTGCCAGGGCTACTGGCGAGGGAAAAATAAAAAATAAAAAATAAAAAAAAAACTTCGGTCATAAGGTGTCTGCCCACCAGTCCCGAGTGTCCGAAGGGTCGTGAGCCCGCGCGCAGCTGCGCAGGCGCAGTTGAGGGGATGGTCGCGCGCGCAGCACGGCTCGCACAATGGAGCCTGCGAGCGCCATGGTGACCGGCGAGGCGCCGGCTCTTCAACGCGCGGCTTTGCCATTGTTTGGCTCGCCAGGTGACCGGCGAGGCGCCGGCTCTTCAACGCGCGGCTTTGCCTATTGTTGGGCTCGGGCGGTCGCCTCCAGCGCCGCCGCACCCCGTTGCAATCTTGCACACGGCCTCCTTCGCCTCGCGTGTTCTCGCACGCAACGCCAGGGATGTAGTGTTTTGGGATGGAGGGCTCGATTTCAGCCTCTTCGTAAATTCGGTCTACAACGTCACGCTTCATTCTGCGTGCGAGCTTCGGGGCATTACGACGCTGCCAAGGAGAGGCGCTTGAGCTCCCTTCGAAGGCTGACAACGAACGTAAAAACAGCAGGACGCCGAAAGGATTCCACAATGTTATCACCGCCCTCCAGGATATTTGCTAAACGTTTGTAACCTACTCGTAGATCAGTTGGCATCCGGATTTATAGGGGGCAGTGACCTCTGCGGGGCAATCGTCGTTCCTTCAGCATCACTAAGTTCACGGTAGGGGGCTAAAATAATTCGATGTATCTCGATGGGTGTGAACATTTTTCATGTTAAATAGCTTTCTTAATTCACTTTTAGAGTAAATTATTGAATTTACTGCGTGATTTGCTGCATGATGTTTAATCTGCCTTAACCCCAATAAATAAATTTTAAAACAATATGCTGAAAACTAAATATTCGTGAAGTGCTAGCATTTAAAATGCATTAACACACACACACTCACACACCTCAAAAAATGTACGTGCCAGAGACGCCCATGCATGAGTCTGGAATGATATGACAAGTCCTTGGAAAAAATTGACTTCTACAATGGTTTGTCTAGAATTGTATTTCCAGGAAAAGGCGCGAAATCTTTTACGGTACATGAAGCTAAGCGCTTTCTTCATTTAGATAAAAAGTGTTGTAAAACGTAAGATTTGTGCTTCATATTTGGGAAAGAGGAAAGCGGGCGTGTCGCGTTTCGAATGAGCCGGCGCGGCGGTCGGGCGGGCGTCGGTCGCTCGGGGCGGCAGCTGGCAGCGCTTGGGTGCCTCCGCCGCCTCATTGCGCGGGGGCGACGCGCTCGGGACAATAGGGCGCGCGCCATGCAAATGGGGGCGGGGCCCTTTTCTTCGACGCCCCTGCGAGTCGCCTGCGCCGGCGGAGTGCAGCGCAGCGCAGCGGACGAGGCGAAAGGGGAAAGCGGCCCCTGCGCGACAATCCCGCTGCACATGGAAATGTGGGATTCGTGAACGTGGCCAATGCGCAGTCGTGCCTTAGTTCCGAATGCAGAATTATCGATCGTTGAACACTTACGTAACGCGTAACAATATGCAACTCAAAATGTAATTTTTTAGTTCGCGTAGGGGTGTGAACTTTCCCCATGTGGAAAATTGACGTTCTTATTTATGAACAGTGCTCCTTAGTTTGAGGAATGGAAATAGATCAATAGGATACTTTCAAGACGGTTTTTTTCAATTACACATTTTCTGGAAAAATATTTTTAGTAATAGGAGTGTGAGAATGTCATTTACATCATAGATTCTAAAAATGAATTCCACTTTCTTCTCTCTGCTTAGTTACTGGCGGAAGTTTCGATTACACGGAAAACGCACGACGAAAATAAATGCCTTTTAATGTAGCACTATTCGCATCGCCCGACGTAAACGCAAACTTCCCGAAAACGAATCCCATATAATTTATTTGGAACTAGTACACATTTTGGATTAGATATTTGTTAATCGAATTAGTGAAGTAGTTCCAATAGAGCCTGTACCGGACAAAACTTTTTGTCTAAGTTGTTAGCTTTATTGTTACTTCTTTTTAGTTAAGTTCTACCAGGAAATGTGCGATATCTACATAATTCTGGGACGACATCCGCCTGGCCTCAGTGTGATTGTGATATGTGAAAAAATTCATATATAATTTCTTTCCAATGCTAACAAATGCAGTTCACAAGTCATTTCATTAGAAAACACAAGTTATCGCATAAACAAAGAAACTCTGTATGCGTCATAGCATTTATAACACACATTTTAGTATCTTGGAATCTGCCATTCGTGTTTTAAGTAACAGACGTAATATTTGTCTTATTTTTTAAAATACTCCCACACGCGAGTTCTCCTTCGTATTAATGGAGCTGAGCAAACGAGGTAGATATGGATTTTTTTCCTTTTACTTATTTTTGTATTCTATAGTTTTTACAGGCTTATATACATTTCACTTATAGATCGCTCAGTCTTTGCGACTATTCCGAAAGGAGAACGTCCGTCTCAACTTCGACCCGTTTGCCGTCTGTAAATCATTGAAATGCCCTCAGCTGTGTTGACGTTGGCGAAGTCAACATTTATTCGGAAGCAACCTGGAGCGTATGGCCCCGTTCCTGGTGGGCTTCTTATAAATTCGGTCAGATGGATAGTAGAAAGCGGCCGGGTCAACATTCGAAACTAGAGGGAAGGCAGCGTACATACTATAAGCATTTCTGGGAAAGGTGATTATTCGATAGCGCCAATAGTGTTTTATGACAGAATAAATATTTGATAACCGATTTTTAAAAAAATAATTCTACTTTGATATATCACAACGAATCCGCAGGACTCGATCATTCGTCAATCACTATTCACAACGAGCTCATTCTACGCGTCATATTGACAAATAAAACTTAGAGGTTTTTTCTTGTAGTATTAAACCTAAGGCTGCCGACGAAGTACAGCTAAATGAGGCTTTCGCGGAAAATGACACAATGCAGAGTTTATATACATTGATCCTTGCGGAAGTCTGTTACAGTCGTGGAGCTGAACGGTTGCTGCACTTACCGAGCTATTTAGGTCGACATTCTTGTAATCGTTGAATTGACATTGACTTGATGCAACGTATCATAGTTTGGCTTCCTTGCATCTTCAGCCGGTCCCGAACCTGCGAGCGCTTTACGTCACCGACGCCAGCGCCCCCTGCAACGGCGCCTTCGCCTTTGCGGCTGCTTCGCATCGGCGGTGACCGCAGGATTGTAAAGGCTCCGGACTGTTTGTTTCTCTGCCGCTGAGCGTGTGCTCACAGAATCCTAACGCGTTGAGCAAGGAGGGAAGGGTTTTGTATTAAACGATATCCAGCTATAAAACGCTGTAATGCGTTTCGGCCGTACTCCGTAATGGCGGAAGGGTACCGTAAGGATTACTGTCGTCTCCATTGGACGTCTTCTTGTGGGGTTGCTGGTTTTAATACGATCGTTAAGAAGGGAAATACAAGGGGAGAAACATACCGAATTGGAATTCTAGAAGTAGCGTTGTAAGAAAGAAGAAGTAGATTACTTACGGAAATGGAATTACGAAGAAAGGGGAAAAAATGTTTCGAACGTTATGAATAATAACGCTTTTGGTCTTAATTATAATCAAAGTACATTAATACAAAACGGTTAACTCGTGCTACGTGGTTCCCATCCTTCGAAAGTTTTTAGTGTCCCCAAAAGAGTTTCATTTGATATTATTTATGTGATAACGCAAGTAGAAAGTACGAATCGTGAAAACTGCTTTGCGAAGCGAATGGAACTAAGAAAGAGTAGTTTATTATTTCAAACGCGCGTTAACGTGCAAAGTACACGTGCACACCACGTTTAAACTGCTACGAGAATGTTGTGTACTCGGAGCGACTCGAGATTAGACTGGAGTTTCTTCGGCGGAGATGTTTCCAACTGCTGAAACTGTTTAGCCTAACGGGTCGTTAACATCGAAGTACGCTCGCGGCCTAGAACGAAAGTTCACTGCCACGCCTCGCGTTTTTGCACTGTTTCGCGAATGGCCCTGTGAAGCGGTTCTCTGAAAACGCGTAGCAGCGAACTTCGGTTCAAAATACATTTGCGAATAAATCGTGCATAACAGGACTTCGTACCTAAACGAATGGTCTTCATTCCCATCATTTTCAGTTCTGATACGCTGTTTTCGAGAATTTGGGCGATTGAGTTAAGAATTGGTTTTCCCATTGGAGAAAACGCAATTTTGTAGTTTTGGAATTGCATGAAAATAATTCGCAAAGTAAATATCAGGCTTGTTAATGAATGTACTTGCATCTGCTCGTTACCTTACGATTCGAACTATGTTGTGAGCCGCACGGAATGCATTATCGCCTGTTGGACATTTCTCAAACTACGATGCGAAGAATTCCTGCATTTTCAAACGCGCTGGAGAAGATTTTTGGTGTGGGTGGGGAAGCAATTTTGCTTAGACTGCCAGTTTTCTCTTTACGTTCATTAACTTTGACGGAGTGGGCCATAAGTGGATTACCTGGGAGCGCGCTCTGGTGGCCGAGGCGAAACCGGTGCGGCGGCTCGCGGCCGCTTCGCGAGGTGTGTCGATCAACATGTGTCGATCGCCTCTCCGCCTCGCGCCGCGCCCCGCCTTTCACGCCCGGCGTCGTAGCGGCGTCGATACCCCCTTGGAGGGAGCAGGCGGCCTATCGGGTGGATCTCGGGCGGCGACGCCCCCTTGGTAGAGAAGGTGGTGGGTGGCGACGGAGACGACATTCGAGTTTTTGCCGCTCCGTCGCCTGCGCGGCTGTCAGCCCACGCCCTCCCCGGCGGTCCCGCCAGCGCAAACGGCTCCACCTCCAACACGGCGCCGGCAGCAGCTGATGTCGCTGTAGAGCCTGCGACCGGAAGGTCTTACAGTTAGAGTTCCGACGGTGGCAGGCACGACGGTCGAATTTAGCCGGTGTCTGGAGGACAATTATAGCGGGTGGCTGATCTGGTTGGTTGTTTCAGATTGCCAGGCGAATGCCGGAGCGGTATCCTAACAAACGGGCCGTGGACTGCGCGCGATCTTTCCTTCCTCTTCCTTGTCATCCGTACACACTTGTATGCGTGCAATACACTACCACAGTCAGGTGCATAGAGCTTATTGCGGTTGGGGCGGTGCTGACCTGATGGGAGATACCTGTATGTAGAAAACTGCGCAATATGACGTGTAAGTCGCCACCAAATCTCGTCATACAGCGATGGAAGAACACCGCCACCTTCCGTGATACACACGTGCACTACACTGATTGCACTATTTAGCAAAGCAGTTGACGCGCCCGGAAATACGAAATAATAAATCCAATACTGCGACTCCCTTGAGCGGCGCAGCTGCCCCTGATGTTTGACCTGCGACAGGTGTTCCGTGTACTTGCGCTGGCGCACTTTGTAGGAGGACCGAGTAGGCGTGGGCCGCCGATGCTGAATGAGCTCGTCGCGCAAAGAGCTTCAAAAAGAATTCTGAATGCAGAGATTTTTTGTGAGCCTGAAATGTAGAAAATCACATGTCTGCCATTTAGCATGTTTTGTTTCAAACATCTCTAAACTTGTGTTTCTTCGTTGGTTTTGAAAATGAAAAGCGTGATTAGATTGATGTAATCAGTGAGAGGATTAAAATAGCTTTTTACCCCATTATATACAACGTTTCTCTTAAAAAAAAAAATAAAAAAAAAATAAATAAATAAAAAAAAATTAAAAAAAACACCTTTCCACACTGACAGGACGATCATATCGACTCTCGAGTATTTAACGCATTCAATTAATAATGCAATTAAGTTTATGCTTTGTGCTGTCATTTTCGCCGCCGCGCCGCTTGGGGTCTCGAGTCGCCGCCATAATGACTGGTGATGCCACCGTTTCGTATGCAGCCACCTCCTCCCGAAACCCCCGTTGCACTCTGCGGGGAGCGCAGGCTGGCTCGTGCGATCTTTTTTGTGCAGCGACATCTGGTGCATGAAACCCACATGCTGAAACTATGTTAGTTACACGTTACGTGAAAATTCTGATATTCTTTGAATCCGATGTTGCGACGAAAGTTTACGGTAGCTTATCATCTTTTATATTTTGTGTAATATCTTAGATTCCGTATTAATCTGAACCGTCTGTGTACATGGTTATCTTCAGAACGAATGTTTGCGATTATTTGCTGCAGATTTTTATTTCGCAAAGAAAAATGTAATTGAATTCTTGACTAGACTACGTGTACCAACAACCAAAAAAAGACTTTTTTGAATAAATTATTTTTAGGCGAAATATTCTAGGTATTTTATTACTATTAGAACCGAATAACCTACAGTTATTTTTGTCTTCAGTAATAGAGTAAATAAAATTGTGTAAACGATAACGTAAGACTAGTCGTGCGTGGAAGATGTTCGGGAGTATGAGTTTAACACTATGCTGTCAGAATAGAATGTTAAATTGTAATAACGAGATTCAATTTCTGACGACCTTTGAACTTGACTAATAGTGTGTTGTTAGTGTTATTTCTCCAATCCGTTATTTCGACCAGTGACAGCGGAGACGGGCACAACAGAAACTGTAAATGAATCCGAGCAGCGCGTGGGGGAGTGACGGTTGCCTAATGTGTTGTCTGTATCGGGTGGCGGCGGAAGAAAAACCGGCGCCTCCCCGCCCGCCCGCCCGTGTGTCTCGGAGCGCGTGCGGCCGCAGTCTGCGCGCACGCGTGCGACGCGTCCCGTGGCGTCAACCGCCGGCCTCGAGGCCGCACGCGCGTGCTCGCTTCGCACGGCCCGCCCGCCGCCCCGGGAATGCCAACGTTTCACGTTAACGCGCCGCGGCTCCACGCCGGTGGGTGAGAGAGTCGGGGCGGGTGCTGGCGTCGTGTTTACCCCCAGGGACCACGCCCCCTCGTGCAATTTGCCCTATTTATGGGTAGCAAATGGGAGCTGAAATACCAAGCGGGAGGGGAGGCACATGGTTTATTGGTCTAGTTTTTTTCGGAATGGTACAAAACCGGAAGCTTATGCTCGTGCAAGAGTCTGCCCTTTCTTTTGCCAATAAGGAAAGAGAATTTCACGATGGACTTCCAGAGATTCTTCTCGTACTTCTAACTTCTGTACCAATTAAAAACGAAACTTGCTTTGAGCTTGGAATTTTTGTGGATTTCGTAAAAGGTAGTTTTAAATTCATTCGTCTGGTCATGAACAATGTGATGGATTGTAATTTATATCGAATGGACTAGTTTAAGACTTTCAACGACAGCGTTGTTTCTGGGATTTTTCTTTTGATTCACAAACATAAACATCACAAACAACTTATCGTTTGCTTTATTATAATCTTGTAAAAACATATAACAGAAGCGCACTTACCAAACTTAAATGGAAAGAATTAATTATTTCAGAGCAGTCGGATTTTTGTTCTTTAAATGAACGATAATGTCACGAATTGTCGCCCATAACCTGATTGTCGGAGTGCCACTATTGAAGAATACAAACAGAACAATTAAATTAGGATTGTTTTTTTGTTAGTTTGATAAGGCTCGTTTCATTGGTCATGAAAATTTCGAAGGGTTTGTTTGAAATGTTTTAACTCCTCTCTCCTGTACACACTATTCTCCCTCACATTTCCCCCATCACAGTCCGTACTAAAAAGAACACGTTATTCATCTCAAAAATGTTCTGGACACGTTCTGGATTCATTCATTGCTCAGATTTCATTTACTGAACAATAATTTTGTCTCGTCTACCCTTAAATAATTTTCTTCCAGCGAATGTTTTTATCTCCCGAAGTTATTTCGTGTACTACCTTTTTATTTGCTGACTTATTTATTCGTTTTCATGCAAATATCCCCTTTCCTCGGTTTCAAATACAGTTCTGTCTCAATGAAAAAGAGACGACATGAAGTACTTCGTAAAAACAGGCCGAATCCTTTGGCGTCGTTCAACGTGCTGTTTCAGTGCCGCGGAGGGACGGGTCGCGCATTTATGCTTCTGAAGTAACTGTCTCGCGGAAACTATCTTCGCAGGTTCGCAAGTGGCTCTTCGCGGCGTCGGCTGCATGCGGCGCGTGTCCTTCTCCTGTCCTTCTGTGGACACGTTAGAGGGCCATTTGCATGCTCTTAGGCTTGCCCCAACGGTCTGCGTTACCGTAAATATTTTAACTGGTTGAATTTGATGTCAACATTCTTCATCTCTGCAGCTGTCTTATTTCAAAGTGCAATAAAAAAATGCTTCGGTCCAGACCTTTCCTGTAAATTTGAACTCTTTTTATTATATGATTCGATTTATTGCACTTCGTAATGTATCCCAATGTCAAATCGTTGAGCTTTTAGAATTGCTTAAAGTTTTAAAGCCACGCCTAGGTTCTTAATATAGTCGAAAATTAGTTTGTCTGTACATACACACTTCGGTAAAAATACTGGAAAAAATTAGGAAATATATTGAATTTGATAGATTGACGTACGTATGTGTAGCAACACTTCGTGGAATGTTTCTAATGTGAAATTAATGATTTACAGCTCTTCTGTCAGTAGAAATAAATATTTGTAGGGGAAACAAAACTGGTGTTAGAAATTGGAGATTCATAAACTCTTGGCTGTGTAACATTTACATGATCTATTTGATGGAACTCAATACTTGGAGTGAAGGAATTCTAGTGTACAGACGTTCCGTTGTGTCGTGAGCACACCGTTGACTATTGGCGGCTTGGAGATCTTCTCGGACGCCGCGGCTGTACATTGCTGGGCGGCCTGCGCGCGACCTCGATTGCGCGCAATTACCGATTCCGCGATTCCCGCCGCTTTCGCGCTCATCCGCGGCCATCTTCCGCGCGCCGCCGCCCCTGGACTTTCGCTGCGATCGCTATCGCCCCCCCCCCGCCCCGGCGCGCCACTCTCCGGTCGCCGTCTGATCACCATCGATGCGGTCGGTGGTGTAACGGTTAGCGTGTCGCCCTGCTGTACCAAAGTTTTCTTGTACAAACGCGATCGAAGCCGCGGATTTTTGAGGGCGAAAACAATCCTTCGTACGCCCTTTTTTCTTAGGGGAAGTAAAGCGGGATGTCCCATGTTGTAGATTTACTGCACACAAAAGATCAAGGCTAAAAGAAGCCTCTGATCTAATTATAAATCGCATCTTTTCGCGCCCGAGTAATGCCTTCCGGTCTCAGTATCAGGAGCTTTAATATTTATTTTTAAGTAAGTGAAATTACAAATCTTATCAGGAGAAAATCGCTGGAAAACGGGGAAAAGTCAGGGTCACCCTTTTTAGCTCCCGCCACTGGATTGATTTGTACTGTATTAAAAACTATGTGTAGCTGATGTATGACCCCTTTTGCTGCTCTCACACCCAACCAATTTCAACTAATCGTGTGTCCACAGAAGTACAAATTTTCGGAGAATTCATGTTTTTACTTTCATTATAATTCTAAGGATTTGTTGAAACATACGCGGATAAAATGTGGTCGGTGCACATGCAATCTGCAGCGCTGAATGTGAACTGTGCGCCCTAAGGTACGTCAAGAAAACCTAAGTTTGTAAACCAAGGCCTAGAGTTATGTTCATACTGGTCTCTTCAAAATTTCTTTTGGAAGCATTCATGCACCAGTTCCAGGAAATTAATATAAAGTTTTATTCGGTTCAAAGCTGTTTTTAGGAAATCGTCACACTATGGTTTAGGTTTTTCATTCGTCTACAGAACTCGGACAATAGACCTTTCGTGTATGTACTGTTAAGAGTAGATTACTTTTCTTGAAGATTGAATATTTTCAATCGAGAAAGAAGTTGAATTACTTTTGACTATAACTCAAAGGGCCAAGGAATCATGATTGTAACTGAAATAAAATCGTGCCAGGCAATGCCGAGTAGAAAATTGCACGTGGATATCTCGATCGGCGCTTGTCATATAGAGTTTTTTTTCAATTTCCCCTCGCCAATATCCTTGGCGAGGGGGGAATTTATTCAATTTGTGGGATACATGGGCTCCAGCTGTTAAGCTTATGGAGCGAAGGTAAGGGCTTTTAACTTAAACAAACTAACTTAAATCTAACTTAAAACATATCGAGTAGCTGCAAGCGCAACGTGGTTTGCTCTGGAGGCCCTGATTGGCGGCGCCGCAGCGTGCGGCGTCAGGGTCCATGAACTGGAGCGGGCGCCTCCGTCCGCCGCGACGTCGCAGGCTTCACGCACACCGCCCTCGTGCCCTTGCCTCCCCTTCGCATTGGGCGGCGGCAGCCGAGAATGGAGTTTGAGCCGCAAGAAACGGGGAGTTCGTTAGAGGAAACCAGCTCTGGTCAATCTACGAAACACGGTTTCGTTCTTCTTCTTTGGAGAATAAATGAAATTACCTGCTTCTTGTAATAATATCGCGGGCATTCCACAGCGATGTTCTGTTTTTTTTCTGGTAATATTGTCTGTATTACGGTCTTGCCAAAGCGTCGGTTAGCATTGTAGTTTCCTGAAAGAGGGCATCAGAATAACTTGAATTCAAACTGTTTTTTCATGTAAAAACATTGTATTCGCAGCATTTACACGAGTACGTATTTAACGAAACGAGTACGTATTTAACGTACAGCATTTAACGAAAATCTTAATTTGTACAAAATGTGCCGATGTTGGAATACCGCGAATGAGTGAAAATTCAGTGAAAAATAATTAATTGCACATGACTCCTAATCGAATGTCATTTCGAGTTATGAACGTTGATTGAAATAAAAAAAATTATCAAAAATGTAGAAAACATTCTTGTACTTCTCCGAAGTTAATTCAGTTGGGAGGAGGTCCAAACAAGCACGCTGATTATATCTCATGAAGTGTTGTTAATTGATTCATGTTCACCCAAAGTTTTGCAGTTTCGCGCCACAATCAGAAACTTTCCAGGGTAACAGGTCAGTAATTTGTGAAGGGATACAACAACTATGATACTTTCGGTTCGAAGCTGGATTCTCCTCCTGCAGCTTCTGTCAGGCCGTTTTCTTATCTTCCTCGATAACGTCTTCCCTCTCTCGCGATTTCCCACCATTCGTTTTCTTTACCTTCAGAGCTTTTCTCTTATCGCTGCTTGCTCGGTGCTCTTGGCCATGAGCCAGCGCAGGCCACCCCGCACCCCACTGCGGTTGCCTAGCTCCGTGGTCAAGCACCCTTATCTCCGCCAAGCCACTTGTTTGTAGGTGTAGAAAAGGCCATTGTTAGTGGATATTTATGTGTACGTGTGCAGTTTCGCGATGCGCTGGTACATGATTAGTACTCGAGGTCAAATAATTTGGAAAATGTCCCGGTGCAATCCTCCAGGGCTAAGATGCCGCTTCTACTTTTTTAGTACCCTCCACATCCATTGAATTTCTTTCCCCTTTCTTGATCTTTCACCGCTTGTTTCAGTTTCTTCGTCTTGTTCTTCTCCTCGCCGCTTCATTGCCTGTTCTCAGAATGGCCTGTTCTGCGATGGCCGTCAGCCTCTACGGGTGGTCCACAATTCTGCGCCTGGGGAGAACTCTCTCTCCCCCTGAACCGTCTACTTCTTCGTGCATAAATTGACCTCTTAGCAATGGATGTTTGATAATAGTTGGCAGTACGCACTGTATTCAAAGATGCCTCAGATTAATTCGGGAGGAAATGGTACTACTGAAATTCTTATTTCGAAGATCATTCTTTTTCCTGCCTCAGCAGACGGTATGTTCCATGTTAGTTGAAAACATAACCAAGAATCCAATCCTTATTATGCAACATGTTTACCTGTTGTCGAACTAATAAACATAGACAAAAATGCAACCAGTAAAATTCTTGTGTTGAAATTTGCTACAGTGTATCGCGTATCAAACCGTTTCCTGTTTCGTTGGAACCTCGGTTCCTCACCACTTCCTTTGGTTTTCTTAATAGCTTTCCTTCCCTCGCTGCTTTATCGTTCGTTCCTAGACCGCCGTGCTCCACCGCCCTTTGGCCGGTCGCCACCGCCCCCCCCCTCTCTCGTTCTGGCGGTCCCCAATTCTGCGCCCGAGGGCCCTTATCTCCCCCTGGGCCACCCCGCCCCGCCCCGCCCCGCCCCGCCCCGCCCCCGTCCCAGCCGCCGCCGGTCGTTAATTTCCTGCGGCTTAGGCTGCGAGCGGGCGCCGCGGCTGCTATTGCCAGTTGCTGCTTGGGGCGCGGATTATGGCGGCGGGGGGCGAGGGCGGTGGATTGCGCCCTGCGCCACGCCTCGCTCTCCTTCGGTGATTCGCAGGATTTGTGCTCCAATGCGAAGTACCTGCTGGGTGCATGCATGCTTCGAAAACGCCTGAAATTATACGGTAATACCCCTGAACCGGCTTAGAGTTCATTAACTTGGGTATTCGCCTTGAACTGTTATAGCGTGTAGTAGGTGAAAGTACGGCGAGATAAATGTATTATTTGCGGTTTGTGTAAGATAATAGTGAGTAAATTTATTCTACTCGCATGAATAAGTTAGATATTTTGGATCGTACGTGCAGGTAGAGGATTTTGGAGGGTTGAATAAAATGTATTCTGAGAGAAATTCCATTTGAAGCGAATCGATTCGTAAGTTTGTGAAACGATGGAAGGAAAAATGAAAAGGGGTCTAGATGTGGTAGTATGAACTTTTCGAGGGGTTAGTTTCAACCGCTGAGTCGTCCATCGCATTTCATTTTAATAAATACCTTCTGCTCGTGCCCAGCTATTAATCCACGTCAGGATTTGTTTAGGGGACCCATAGCTATGCGCGTCACGTAGGCAGCGTCCGTTGGCCAGGTAATGCGTTCTCGGTACTCAGAGGCTCTGGGAGGGTTCCGGATTCTGTACGCGGATGCGCAAAGGAAATTGTTCGGCGGGGTTTTACAGGCACAACTTTAACTTAGGCGGAAGCGACTTGTAATAATAGTCTACTTTGCTGGATCGGTTAGAATTCACGAAGATACAAATTGACCCGGAACTATCATAATATCTTTGTTTTAATCGGAATATAGTTAAGTTCTAGCAGAGGGCGATTTGACAGCGATCAGATACAAGGTTTTATACATTCCAGTTTCTTGGAATTGCTAACCATCGGTAATCAGTTGTAGTTATCGATACTGATTTTGTAAACGATTTTCCTACTTCTGCATATTACTTTTTTTATGTATGGTAAGTTTATTTTAATGTTTTAATGTAATTTTTTTGTGATTTTATAATCAAAGTTCGCGTGGGTGGACAAGAAATAAAAATCTAGCACTATAATACAAAATTAGTAAAAGATTACAGAGATGTAGCAAGTATATTTCCATAACCAAAAGTATTACTCCGTATCATAAGTCTTTGTGAGGCAGCACTCTGCCTTGTGGTCGGGGTGTGTGCGTAAGCCGACGAGAATCGTCCGCCTGCGACAGCCGACGGCTGCGGGGACCCCCTGGCGCGGGCCGGGCAGGCGCGGCGTTTCCGGAAACGCCCCCCCCCGCCCCGCCCCGCCCCTGGTCCTCCACGTGTTATCGAGTTTCGTCAATTAGTTCCGAGAGCGGGGCGCGGGCGCGTACAGCCTGAACGAAAGTGTGCGCGACGAATGCAGCCTCCCCGCGCCTCGATCCGGACGACTGCGTGCTGGGGAATACGCGGCCGGGAAGTCGTGATCGGGCTGGGGTTTGCGCCGGCACAAACTAGTGCAGAAGCGCTTCTATAAATCGAATCCCAACAATGAAATTCCAACACCTTTCCTATACACCTAGCATTTGCGGCTCTTTTCGTTAGATTTTTTTCGTTAGATTTCGCTTTCAGATTGTGAATACGAGTTTTCTTGCGAAACGGCTGATTGTTTTCCTCCTATGATGACCAGAATCCTTGCTTTGAGTCATCTCTCGCGAGATAAAACGATTCTTGTTTTGTTGTGCCGTTTTATGTATTCTTTTAAAGATTAGAATAGTCTTGGGATTTGAGCTGCCGTCACTTTGTAATCCTCTATACCCTGCCCAGAAAAAATGACCCATGCCGGCACATCTGTTGTCGTCGCGCACAAAACAGTGGTGTACAATTTTCTGCTGGAGACTAAACGCCCGAGTTCTCAGTGTCAGCACTAGTCCCGTCTGCATAAAACATCTGGCGGCGTAATTATAAAGGGACGAGAGTGTTTTATGGTGTTTTGCTAGTTGTTTTCATGCGTGCTAAATGTTATAATTTACTCTGCCTTAATATCCACAACTCTTCCAGAAGAATCCGAAAACCCTCCCTGCTTTAGAATCGGGAGCATAGCTAGGGGAAGGCTACGGGGTTAAAGCACTCTGATATTTAAAAAAGTACATTTAATGTTCTCACGGCACAGAGCTCCCAAGTTAGAACTCGTTAAATGATTTAATTTTACATTTTGTATTCAAAAAGTACCATCTATTTCACATCTCCAGTACACATAGTGAAAAATCTTTGTAACGAACTTCTATACAACGGTGTTATAGTATAGTTATATAGTATATAGTTATATAGTGTTAACCTTACTTGAGCTTGGTTGGTTTCCGTTAAGTTCATTCATTGATACTCGACTTATACCTTTAACTCTCTACAACGAACTTCTTGGTCATTTGAATTGTTAGAAAAGATTTCCGCTGAATGTCAACATTTTGTAACAGATTTTTCACGCAAACTTTCGACATGGGTTTTCATCAGTTAAATCCTCATTGTCCTCCTCCGCAAAAGTGTGGCTCCGCCCCATGCGAGGATCTGGGCGACTGGGGAGCGGCCGGGCCCGGGAGTGCCATTGATCATCCTTGCAGTGGTTTTTGTCTCGGAGCCGAAACTCGCGGAATGGTGTCGTGGCCATGGTTCTCAGAGATGAGCTGTGCTCTCTGAGAGAGGGAAGTACAGCCGTGGAGGATAGAGAGTACGGAGACGACTTGTAGTTTTTCTGGCTGGTTTGATCAGGTTTGTGTGAATTCAAAAATGTAAATTGTAGCTACAATTTTAACTGAAAATCCTCATTACAAGGAAGGACCGGTTTTCAATGCAAATGCATTTTTTTCTCCTGTAGCCAGAAAAAAAGCTCTCGTGGTATGCGCATGAAACATAAAATTGCCAATTATTTTAACATGATTTTATTTTGCAAATCTTGCTTATTTTGTCTATTTTATTAATAAGAATCATATTTCTGCGAATTGCTCATTGTTTTGCATAAGTTGTTTGAAAACGTTTATCATGACTCATTTATTCTTATAAATTATTCATATCGTTCGGTAGCAGTGACAGCGTGCTTCTGTGGAACTACCTTCAGTGGTGACTCATATTGTAACAAGTGGTGACAGATGTTTTCATCAATAATATCGGATTAGATAGTATCCTATGCACCCATAAACACAAACGGTATTTAGATTGGTTGGATATAATCTGTACATTCCGAATGCAGCAGAACTCTTGACAGCATAAATCCAGGGTCTGATAAATGCGATGTGATGGATCCTGTAGCGCTGATTGTCATTTCGAAAGTATAAAACCCGTTTACTGCATACCTGCGAAAGTATCATTCTACTCCCACATTTTTTATTACATTGTGAACTCTGAATCTCGAATGTACGGAAAAGTCTAGTAAACTGATTTATTGGAGTGCGGATATCCACGTTACCTGGTGAATAGGAAGGGGCAGATAAAGAAAATCGAAAAGTAAATAGTTATCGAGGATCTTCTGGTATTCACAAACCTACCCGAGGTTCATAGAATACCAAAGCAAACCTTTAAGTACTTAACATGCTGGAGGTAGGTTTTTGGAATTTGGCGTTTTACGCTCTTCATCCACGGTGAAACCACGTCAGCGCTTCGAAATCTTTGCGTTGCGCATTATTCGCCACAAATGTTTCCGGCTTATAGAGGAAGTTGGTGCCACGAAAATAATTTTGCCTCGCGTCGTACGCCTTGTGTTCAATGTGCCGTCGCGTCACGTGACATTCTTCTAATTGATTCTGCGTATTCGGTGATCTTGTGATTAGTTTTTCGTAGTAATTCTTGTCTTTTGCTATAACTCATTTTTCATTATGAGATGGTGCGTTAAGATGAAAACACCGCTTTGCTTCGCATTAGTGCACATTTATGAGCTTATATCACCTTCTGACTTATGTCACCTGCAGTAAACGGTACACTCGAACGCGCCTCGTCCACATGTCAACTGACATGCGCTGCGAATTCTTTTCGTGTGCGTGGGAAACCCGTGCGAGCGCAACTCGCGCGCGCGTGCTGTGCTGCGAACATTTTTGCCTACGTTCCTGTTCGTCCACACTTCAGGAACCCGGTTCGCTCGCGCAAAATTGTATGTCGCGCGCGGCATGCGGTGGCAAATGTGGAGTCGGCTCGAAATCCGTTCAGACGGAGTGCCGCGTCCCAAGGGTGGCCGATTGGGTTTCGTCTGAGAGGTCGAGCGCGACTGCGACGCCGGTGTGGCGGCCTTGCTGCGCAGCGAATTTCCCCGAAGAGGATCCGAAGCGATTGATACGGTTTCGCGTCCTTCCACGAAGGAACCGCGTGTTCCCCGCCCAAGGTACGAATTGGCCGGTCATTAACCGAGGCACTGGCGATAGCGGAACCGAGTGCTTGGGAGCGGCCTCGTCCCTTCCCGAGGTGTGCGTGAGGAAGGACACACAGCAAGGAGGGTACTTGTATTTGGTTTTTATTGAAGAAGCTTCATTGAAGTTTCCGAAATCATCAATGTCTGATTTCGCGACATCAAACATGCCGATGGTGCAGTTCGTATGTTTTGGTAAGTTTAAATAGAAAAGTATAACGAGGACTGGCGCTCTCGTGCGTTAAACATGTCTTTTCATCTTGTTACTTTACCCAAAACTCGGATAGAACATTTTGTATAAATTGTGCACCCTTGTTGAAAGACCAATGATATTAAAAATGTAATACATTGGTTTTATCTGCGTTAGTTTTGTTCCTAAGCCTTTATTACGACGATGAGTCAAGTAAATTTCTATAGTCTTTACAAACTATTCTAAAGCAAATGAAATACGTTAGTAAAGCGTCAACGTAATGAACACCAACAACACTGCACCAGCACATCAATGCTGTGGGTTTTCGAGTTAGTTTTTGTGCACAAAATGTATGGGCCGGCTTCGCGTCCACGCCCAAAGCGCCGCCTCCGCTTTCAACCCCTCGACTCAATTCACAGCCCTGTCGCCCGGCCCGGGCCGCCCGTGCCAGACAGCGGGCGGGCGCGGCGGCGCGGTCAAGGGCGGGGCTGGGGTCAAGTTCGGGGTCGCGGGATCGATCCGGCGCCCGGGCGAGGGCAGTGCCCTCCGCCAACGGCCCCGCTCCCCTCCCCCCCCCCCGCCCCGCCGCGCCACGCGACAGCCTCTGCGCACGCGCCCCTCCCCGCTCCTGCCGCGCCGGCCCGGATGCTGCAGTGCTGAATGTCGCCGGCCCCGCCCCCGCCCCCGCGAGCGTCACCCGCTCGGAATAGCGCTCTCCTTCTGTCTTCTCCCTCCTCTCTCTCTCTCTCTCTCTCTCTCTCTCTCTCTCTCTCTCTCTCTCTCAGCCACATCTTTTTCCCGGGGATGATGTAACTTTGCTGCCCCTTTACGCGCAATTGAATATCGTATATGAATAAAATCGAGCGTTCTGTTACTGATGCGAGTGCATGTGATTGGATGTTTTAGAGATATTCGAAGATTATTTTGGAACTTCTGTAAATTATAACCTTTGTTCACGTTAAAGTGATATTAACTTGCGTATTTCTAGCACTAATAATGATGTTAATCAATGCTTGTAAAAACGTAATTAAATAAATATCTGTACTATGTAAGTAATGCCATTCTCACGGAATTTTGTTGATCTCAATACAAATTGTGAACTAAACAGAATTAAGAGGAATGTAATTGGTATGGAGTGTTTTTTAAATAAATCTTCTATTTTTCTTTTCTTACTATGTTTATATTATTGGAATGCTTGAAATGACAATTGTCTTTGTTTTGTTATAGGTGGGTACCGAGAGATGTTTGAGAAATGCTGACTTTCTACGTGAGTAATATTATAAGCAGATTATTTCAGCCGTTCTTTTTCTTTCTGACACCTACCAATGTAAAGAGGTTAGTCGTCAGATCATCCCTAATGTTACAGAGGTTAGGTTCTCTTTTGTTCTCTCAAGGATAGTTCGTCAATATTTATAGTTAATATTGACATCCCGTTATCGAACCATTTTCGTAGCCTCTTCAAATTCAACGCCCAGATAAAAGTGTTGAGTAAGAGATTGTCTAGGATCAAAATGGAATGTTCTTACAGTTAGTTCTGGATATTGAACTAAACATAAAGTTTCAACATATGTCCCAGTTATAGTGTAAATGGCCTCAGTATACGCGATGTTTTTCGTGAAGCAACGCCCAACGTAGGAAGTTGTGTGATGTAGGTGGGGTGTCATGGCGGCGTCGTGGTGCGCTCCGCCGGGCGCGCGACCGGTCCATGGAGGGAGGGCGGGTGTAATTCCATCTTCCGCAACGGAGCGGCGAGGACGCGCGAAGGCTGGGTGGGCGGGGAGACGGCCTCTTGTGCGGAGCAGTGTCGTCGACACCGCGGGGCGAAGGTGCAGCGTAGACATGTCGCGCACGTCGCTCGGCGACGAGGCTGAACGGGAAGCCGCGGGCACATTACTCGAGGCGTGTGCTGCTGATTTGGAAGGGGAATGTTGCGGTACGCTCTAGTTGCGCAAGTTGACGAGAAAAAGAATAGTGGTAAGGAAATCACAAAATACGAGTATAAAGGATATTACTAGGGGGCGGATTTTCATGACCTAAAGCATCTTCTAAAATGATCAATAAAATGCTCTTTACAGGTTTTAAAAATACCCTAAAAAACAAAGAAAAATGATATAAATATTGTGATCGCAGCCACTTCAGATGAATAACTCAAGCTGTTGGATATGTTATTGATGTAATAAATACTTATTCCTTTTGTTCAAGTGATCTCAGCTTGCAAAAGTTTGGTTTCGACCATTCTTTACCAAGAAATCTCTGCCTTTATTTATCGCGAAATCGGCCAAAGTGCCAATGGCGACGATAGGCGTCACAGAAACCATAGATTAATAATACTCACATCGGCGGTCATTGCGGTACATGAGCGAAGAAATCGGAAAGGCTACTCAGGAATTTTGTGGTGAGCATTTTTTTGAATCTCGAAAAATTGTTTGAAGCAAGTACCATTAAAATGACATTAAAGCAAGCAGCAAACCAGGCTTGCGTGCGACGTTTGAAGACGAAAACCTCGCACTCAAGCCTCGCTTGCGTGCGGGCTTTTAGTGGCGGATTTCCAAACTAGATATCCCCTGCTTGACCTGTCCTTATTCGAGGCCCTGCGAGTTGAAAACGGATCTTTCCATTTCTGTGAGCACTTCTCACGAAGCCTAAGCTTTCTTTATGTAACGTGCGCCCGTAGTAGTGGAGGTGCGCGGGCGGGCGGCGATGGCCGTGAAGCTGCGCACCCCGTGCCCGCTCGGCCCCATCTCCGCGAGACCGCAGGAAGTTTGCGGCGGCGGCGGCGGCGAGGGCTGGGGGAGCGGTTTTCCGGTCTCGTGCGCTTCCCGTTACGGCGAAGATTTTATGGCGCGTTCGGCCTTCTGTGCCCCGCCCCCTCCCCCCTCCCCCTCCGTGCTAGGTGTGCGCCGCGCACGGCGACGGTGAGAGCAACCGACGCAAGTGCACTTCCAGCCTCACGCGCATCTTCGAGCCGGGGTAGCTGTTGTGAAGCCTGTGTTATTGCGACAGTGGTTCTTAGTCTTTAAGTTACTTACGGGAGATGAATGACTGACTGGCAAAATAAGCAAGAATAAATACCCGCGTTCAGGGTGGGTCTGGAGCATACGAAACAGTTAGGGGTCTCTCGCCTCTCTTAGCGATCTCGGGTTCTCAGGTCGTCCATTATCAGGGAATTTTTTGAATTTGTTTTTGTTTCTTTGGAGTTCACGGGCGTGTCAAGTATTCTCAATAGTTCCGTATGTATAGTGCATGTTGTATCCTGAGGGGCGGTGGTGTTCCCCACCCCTCGAACCTAAAGGGTTTCTCATCCAGGTATCTCCTCCTAACGGGATACCCTCCCCCAGCGTAGGTAAGCTCTGTAAGCCCGACTGGGCTCCTGACGTCTGTGGAAATGTAGAGCGTGAAAGTGTTGGTATGTGGTAAACGGGAGAGAGGGAGACAAGGCTGAGAAAGGAAAGATGCGTACGGGTCGATGGCCGTTTGTTAAGCTATCGCTTCCAGAACTATCGATCAGACCACCGGCTGCGCGATCCTTTGAAACGAAAAGGATCAGATCACTCGCGTAAACCTCCAAAATGACGGAATATGCGTTTGGCTCGTATTGGTGCATTTAGAAGTGGCGGTTCTTAAGGAAACCCTGTTTATTCTCGGACGAGCCAATCCTCCACGTGTTTGATAGCTCTGCTTCTGCGAACGCGCTTTTAATCGCCGGTTGCGCTCCGACTTGTCCAGCTCGTGGCGCTCCTGGAAGGCTCAAATCGCGGATGAACAGCCCCGCGCCAGCGGAACGCAAAGCAGGGGGAGGGTGGACTTCAGCTCGATAACGGGGCTTAGTATCATTGTAGAGGTAATGATAGGTTTCGGCCAGCGAATAGCTATCGTGACTGTTTCGTGGAATGGAGATTAAACGTTACAGCTATTGGCGGAGTTGGAAGAATGTGGAAGTAATCGAAGATTGGTTTTTTGCGTTAGTTCGTGGGGGTTGTAATATTATGAAAGTTCTGTTTCCATTCCATGTTATCGAGTTTAACATGGTGATCATTCCATGTGGAATGTGTTGCTTGTCAAAAGGATGTGGATAATGTTTCAGTGAACCTGAACCTTCTACCTGTTTTTTTTGTCTCCACTGAATACGTTCATTATGGGTAACTATAATTATGTTCCCGTAACGGCGATTTGACTATTATTCCCGACAAAAAATAAATCGAAGTGAATGAAAAGCTTGTTTTCCTAACAATGTACAGTGTGTAACATTCTGCAACATGCTTCATAAGAAGGCAGGGAAGAAAACTGCCAAAGAAGGCGGTATTTTACCGCTCAAATAATTTCTAAGTGGTCTCCGGCTGATACTGTGTTATCTGGCTTGGATGAACATGGAATGTTTTGAACATTACATCTACAGTAAACCTAAAAATAAAAACTCCACTGCTGAGAGTGGATTTTCAGGAACAAGCCTTCTTTTCCCTCTCGTTAGATTTATCCTTGGGCGTGGATATTAGCGAACTCTTTCAAAATGTCCATCGTTCTTAGAAGTATATTCGTGAGGGTTCGTTCACGTTCTATTCCAACGCATTCACTTTACACTCGGTTCGGTCTTCTTCTGCAGGTGTTCTGCATTCTGCAGCGTGTGCATCAGAGACTTCTACTTCAAACAGCCTTTGGAATACCTCTAGCAGGGAAGTTTATAGTTCGCCGGAAGTTCTTGAAGGACTGCAGAAGTCTGTGTGTGCAACTTCCGCCCGAGAGCGCCAGGTGCTCGACGCCCCCCCACTTTGCCGCGTCCCCCATCCTCCCCCCTCCTCGCGCCGGTTTCAGTCAACTCCCCTGTCCCGTGACTCACGACGTTGCTCTGACAGCGCCGACCAGCAAAACCTTTCCTCCCAGCTAAGCTTTTTTCGAAGGCCGATGTATGTGCTAGGCGAAACAGACTGCGTTGGTTCAGCAATAATATGTGGGATTTAACAGGGTTAGTTTCTTATGGATTGTGGAAAATAAAAGAACGACACGTTATTAGGAGGTATTCCTTTTAAACTTTGCGTCAACCCTAGTCAAGTGCATGGGTAAGCAGAATAAAATTTGCGACAGTGTTTAGTGAAGAAGCTAATACTGTTTAAATTATACAAAAGAATCAAATAATTTCAAATAATAAACAACGAAAAAGCATTTGTTAAGGACGTACTTCTGAGTCACGTGTGTAATAAACGTGCGGAAGGTTTGCTGTTAGCAAAGAACAGTGAGTCTATATTGGGACTTGTCTGAAACGAATTGAGAGTTCCATATAAGAGTGGAACTGCTGTGCCACAAATTACGGCGCTTTTGGTTAAATAAGGCCCTGCAGTAAGCTCCGCACTCCTCCCTTGCGAAGGTCATTGCCTGACGCATGCGCCCAGTGCCCCCCCCCCCCCCCGAGTAATTTTGAAAAGGCTCCGAAGATTCATTAATGAAGTTTTTCCCATAAAATTTTCAATCCCTGATTTCCTCCCCCTTTTTTAACCTGGCAATTTTGAAAATTGTTATATTTGGGGAAAAGGCTCCCCAAATTATATTTTCATTTGGTTTACTTGCAAAATTGAAGTCAAAAACTTCCATGGAAAAGGGGTCCAGAAATGTAGTTGCCGCCCCCCCCCCTTCTCTTATTTTACGCTATGCATGCCTATTGTCATTGCCATTGCTAATGACGTTGTCATTACCTGGCATTGCGCTCCTTCCTGCTTCCTCCCTCGCAGTCAACCACAAACTGTTGCGCGGTCCGTTGCTAGCGCCAGTCCGTTGTCGTTCAGCCGCCGAGGGAGCTATCAGGATTCAATTGAGGCGGAAAGAAACTACGAGAATCTTCAGTGTTCCATTAATGCTGGATCGTTGTAGTTGCGTTGGAAATTTCTCACAATTGATCGGCAAATAGAAATAGTATGCGCTGTTTTTGTGCGGACTTCACTTCCGCTTCCCTTCTAGTAGTAAAGTACAAGCTTTGACGCCCGTTTCAAGTTGCTAGTCTTGTCGGTTGTCATCGGGACGTTGACGAAGTTAACGTTTGTCTTCCTCGACGAAGTGTCGGAAGTAAAATGCTAGAATCATAAATGTCGCATGAACGTAGTATCGGTGTCCTCGTGTTAGATGTTTACTGCTTAATCGCTATCGTATGCGTGAGTTTTGCGAGGGCTATGCTGTCCACTCCCACCTCGTTGCACTCAGCCGCGGGCAGTGTCGGCTGGCCCGTTGTCGAGCGGCCGCCCTCCCACGCGGGATGCCTGTGTTCCTCCCGGCCACGAGTATTTTTTTTTTGACTAACGGCTAAACCAGATTGGTAAATGTGTGGAAGTCTTTAGTTAATGCTGATGATTCCAAAAGTTTTACGTGGAATGTATTAAAGTTTTATGTAGTTGTATTAAGACATTTTAGCTAATACATCGTCGATTCGAGACAGCCCATTTGACTCGTCTCGTTCCCGCATTTCCAAGTCGACGGCGAGGCTATGGCCTTTGGCTTCCACGATTATCGTAGCAGAGTCGACCGAACGCAAACTTTCCAACACATTTTACATCGAAATGCAGATACGGACTATCATTATTCGCTTACCTTGTATAACAACAAACGAAAGTATTTCTACTTAATAAAATACGTGCATTCCAGGCGTGTTTGTCCATTTGCTCTAGCGGTTTGTAAAAAAACAAAGAAGGAAGAAAAAAAAGAAATGCAGGCGCCCCGCTTCTCTCACGCTTCCTGCGCCGCGTCGTTGTGGGCGGCGGTGGCGCGGAGGCGTCGACCGAGACGCCGTAATGGCTGACGCCGGGAATCGAGCGAGGGCCCTCCTTCCCAGGACGTTGACGAGCGCTGCCTGCGCGAGCAACTGCGCTTCGGGCACAGCTGCCTCGACCAGTGGAGCGACTCGCGGAGGAAATCGGTTTTCAAGGTTTATTGAAATAAAACCTTCGGAACTTTCGTGCCCGGAGGAGCTTCCGTCTAAATAGATCTGCTCTTACCTCGTTCTTAGGCTTTGATAAATTGTTTTTCTTCACGGGTTATTTATAGTCAAGTGGAGCACAGAAACGCCCGATCTCCGTATTCAAAATGACGCATTCCTTTGCTGCAGGTACGGAACTGGCGCAAATAAAATACATTGATTGTTCATGGCAATCTTCTTGTTATAAATATTTGACTGAAAAGTACCTCGTACGTCTTCATGAAAAGTAGTGTTCGTGAAAAGGAAATAATTAATCAATCTCTTGGATTATTTCACGCAAGTAGGTAGGTTTCTGTAGGCAATTGGAGTACAAATTGTTTTTCATGACTAAAACGGAGAAGTGGCACATGTGTTATGATGAAGTTACCTTGAACAGATCTCTTGAGATGGAAAGTTAAATTCATTCTTAATCTCTTGTAAATCAACAAGGCAATAATTTTTGTAGAAGTTGAAATTTTTCGAAAAACATCAAATGTGAAATGCTAAAAAAAGGAAATATTATGCTCAAATGTGGGATATCACGGTGGTTCCGGAATGTGAATTGGTCACCATCACGACCTCTAGTCTGCCACGGGTGCAAAAAAAAGTTGGCTTACCGCAAATTGTGTAGGTTTTGAGCGAGGGTTACTCCTGTGATATTAGAGCCAACGCACTGTTCCTCTGGAACCGCATTCAACATCGGATCCCGACGAAGCGTGAAAGCGCTCTGCTTCTCGTCCGCTGTCTGCTGTCGTGAGAACGATGCGACAGTACATCGGGGTGAACGCTCTAAAACGACGGGCGAAAATGGATCTCGACCGTTACGGTTCATCGTGGGAAGGGAAGACTCGTTATAGAATATTCCCTTCATTTTCCTGTGGAAATCGTGAATCACGTCGAAATAGGAAACTCCTGGAAGAAACAGAACTGATTTCTTGACATCTTGCATTCCTGCAAAATAGTATGGATTGGAAGATTGCAGAATTATGAACACCTAGTGGCACAAGAAAAGATGATAATAAACCAGTTGGTAGGATTGTGCCAATTTTAATGAAGCAAAATTCGTTCTGGAAGTTTAGTTTAAACTTCAGGCAAGAATTGTTTTGAATCTCTTGTACATCCGTGAAGTTATTTAAGCATTTTTCTTGTAACGTATGTAAAATTTCAAGGCAATCTTGTCGAGGTCGTTTGAAAACAAAATGGACTAGTGCGACATTGGAATAGTTCACACATTTGTAGTAGTTCTGAAAATGTAAATGGTAAGCGCAACTGTTGTCAGTAACAGACATTTTTTAAAGGACCAAAATCAAAATAATGCATTTGAAATGTGTTATAAATTATTCGATTAGAGGCACTTGTAAAACATAAGATGCAGAGTCTAAGTATTCAACGAACTGTTCGTCTCTGTGGCACGCACGTATTTTACAGGAGGACATTTTTCAGAGACGAAATGAATCTGCCAGAATCGGTATTGCTTCGTTATCTGTGAATCAGAGGCCTTCATGTATTTTTATTTCAGGCTGAAAAGTCTTATTCCAGTAATATATACGGTGTTCTATTACAACACGTATTCTGGTTACATATTGCAAAAGTGCTTAAAAAATAAAAAGTCTCCATGGTTCGTTATTCATCATTTTGTGTAACTGCTCTGCTGGCCAGTGGAGTGCCGAGGGAGCTTGAATGGGCGTTGTAGGTATGTTAACCCGCGCAGTCCGTTCACAGCGGCCTTGCGTTTCGCGTAGTTTGCATAGCGTGGTGGGCGTTGCGGGCGGATCAATGGCGCTCGGCCGGCGGGCGGGAGCTGGGCGGGGCGCCGCGGCGGCGGGCGCCGGAGGTGAATGGGCGGCGCCGGCCAAGACGGATGGGTGCAGGGGGCGGGGCGGAAGCGGGGTTACTAATGGGTTGACGCTCCATGGCGGTTCTTAATACATGGAGATGGTTTATGTCTCGCTGAGAGTTGATGGTTAAGAAATAGAAGTTGTCGTGCCGGCAATTATTGAGGCATGGACGGGTCTTTCGTGATATTTATGAGGGTGTAGTGTTGAGTGAAAGAGAGGCGTGTTTAGAAAGTGTTAAGGGGTGAAAGAATCGGTGGAATGAAAGGATAGAATTTTGTAAATACACGATAAGAATTGCGTTGATGAAAATAGTTCGTGTTATTTCAAACAAATTCACACCTTCGCAAAAGGCTGACGTAAATTACGTGTTTCTATGACTCTTTTTTTCTCCTCTTAGACGTAATTCATTCATGATTCTCATCTGTGTAGTATGTGCGTCTGTTGATTCGAACAGTGCTGCGATACGTGAACTGACCTTCGCAAAAGGAAACTTGATTGTTAGTATCAAACATTTAATTGGTCAATTAGAAACTTTTCAGATGGGTTGCGGAGAGAAGGAAAGAAACAAAGAAATATAAAAAAAGTTTTCCTGGGGAAACTATGCTTGTCTGCTTCCGCAGGAAATTCGTATTGACACGCGGAGAGACTCAATTTCAAACTCCCATCCAAGAGTCTCGGAGAACCAAGAAGGGGTCGGTCAAACTAGAGAGGAAAGAAAAATATGGGGGATATATCCGAGTGATAGCAAAGGGCCGCGCGTTTTCTCGCAGTAGATTTCCTTCGCTCTCAGCCATTTCCCGGCGCGCTCGGGTTCTCCCCAGATGCTGCCTTGTCTGCTGTCTGCACCCTCTGTTCCTTCGTCGTTCATCCTCGAGCTGCGTTCGATTTGCGCTGGGAGAGAAGCCTTGGGTGCTCCCAAGCGATTCGAGGTCCATCGCTTGCTTGAACCTGAAAGGGCGAGATATGATTTTTCTACGGAGCCTCTGCGAAAGAATAATGGCCGCGCCCGAGGATTCTCTTTCCTTTTTTTCCTTCGTTGCTTAATTTTTTTTTCTACAAACCTGGAAGTGGGATTGGTTGATGTGAATCAGCAACTACAAAATTCGTGGTTTTATTATTTTGGAATTTGCTAGTTGTTCCGGGTTACCCTGTTTTCGCAGTGATTCGTAATTTGCAAAGATTTCTGAGATCTCTAGTACGGGTGGTTCTTAGGATAAAGGTGTAAAAGAAAGATTTTTAGAAGCTACTTGCAAAATTCTGCCTGGCTTTCAATAGCCTAGTTACGATTCAATTACATTGTTGGAGACTGCTGTTGGGATGTTATGTTCTCACCATTCGTCACCCATTGTACATTCCTAAAAAACTTGAAGATTGCAAAAAGATTTGACTTCACCGACGTCGCACTAGGGTCTGAATTCCGAGACACCCAAAGCGTGCATTTATGTGTTCGTGTATTGTAGCAAGAGCTATTCGAGTAATGCTTGTGCTTACAACTATGGATTTCTTCTTCTAGCGACGTACACACATGCACATCTCTGTAGAAAAACCGAGCGGACATCTGGAAAGTCTTGTGCGTCAAGGACTCGTGACTTCTTGCAGTGCATGTCAAGGAATTCGAACTTTGCCACTCAGCAAGGAATTTGTAACGCGCTGTGTTCACATCGGCATCTAATTTCAGCATCTCGTTTGAGAGATTCGATGCACTTACACGAGTGACCGTGTGAGTAGAAAGTAGAATATCGTGTGGAAAGGTGAAATTATTTGCTCGTGCAGTTCTTTTACTTGTCTGAAAATAACAGCGCTACTCCGTGAAGGTACAGCACGCCTCTGCACCTCATTGTCTGCGCCTTCTCACACCCACGCCGTCGCTGGGTTATTTCCTCTTTCTCTTTCCTTTGTTGCCCTCGGGAGAGAGAATGGCCGGGCACACTAACCTCCTTGCGTCATGTCTCAGAGAAGAGCCTTGCGTTTCATGTTGTGGGTGACGGGGCGCGCTCGCCTCCTCATAGTGGCCTCATGATGCGACGGTCGTCATGCTCCTTTGTGGACAGTGGGTCGATACTTCACAAATACCAACGGTATCATTTTTGCCTCTAGAAGTAGAATTTTAATTAGTAAAATAGTAGACGTGGAACTTGTAAATATAGTTTTGATTTAACGAAAAAATGTAAAAACTTCGAAGTTTGCGGAGTGGGAGGAGAAAAGCTATATTTACCACTCAGAAGAAATTCAATGGGCTATCTCACCATTTGCTCGGTGGATCAAAGGAAAACTGGACAAAACCGCGATCTGATGGTCAAATATCGAAGAACTTAACAGTACGAATAAAGCCCACGTTTGTTGTTGCTTTTCATATATTATGTTAACATTGGTGTTGAGCAAAATTTAAAGTCGCTTCATGTAGGTTTTCCATTTTACACCAGAGTGAAGTACAGCCGGAAAGTTTCAATCTTAACTCTAAAAAAAAATCTATAATTTTGTTTCATTACCCCTCTAGTAGCCATTCCTTAGATGCGATACGTCTGTCGTAGGACATGGTGTAGCGGACTACTGATTTTGACATATTCCGATTTTTGACCATGGAACAGTTATTCTTGAACATTTCGGTGCATAAAAATGCTTAAGAGTAAAGCCCTCTGGTAATAAAAGAGGATCATAAAACATTTATATATCATTCATTGTCACGCGTGTTTTCTGCACAAAACACGGCATTTCGGTTGGCAACAGGTTCGCGCCCTTCATTCACGCGTTCTGCCCACTGTGCGTCCTCGTTTCGCGCCTGGGGGCGGGGGGGGGCGTGCCGCAGCGTTCCCCAGGGATCGACGCGCGGACTCCCCCGTGCTAACGACGCGCCTACTTGCATTGACGCGCGCCTCGCATGGGAAATGTGGCTTGACCGGATAGACTCGTCTCCTTTTCAGACGTCGCGCGGTCGTTTGCGGTATTTCGCTGGTAATGGAACTGCCGAGATGTTGTGAGTTATGAAAATGCGTTTTGAAGTGCTTCGCAGTTGTTGCGCACATTCATTGTGGTTCCGGCCGTGACTAAATTGTGGGAATGACATTTAAAATGAAAGGCCAAAGTACGTTGTTAGGTGCATTACTAGTTAACTTAAAAGAAATAATTGTTATCCAACACTAATGATGAATTCATTTGATGTACTTTTTTAGTTTTGCACCAAGATGCTGGTTTAGAATCCCGCGTAATGAACTCCGTTACACCCAAGGCGAATATTTGTCTAATAAAAAATGCCAGAAATTTTAGCATCAACATTCCTTGGTAGGTTAACGTTCATGAAACGTGTGCTGTGCTCTCGTCGAGCCTTTCAATCGCATGTATCTTTCATGCAACTCTCTAAAAATCTGAAAGTTTATATTCTTCAGTTCACAATAACATTGTACTAACCTATAAGGAGAGATTAGTAGTGGTAAAAAAGCTTTTTAATGCGCGAACGTTTCTGAACTTCTATTTGAATCATCAGAGCCGCGAAGGTAAAAAATATAGTGAATGACCACTTGTCGTAACGAAAGCTTTGCACCATCCTTGAAGTGTCTAAAATCCGAAAGTGTGCAGAGGCATCTTGGGGCCGATTGCAAGCACTTTCTTGGCGGGCGGGAGCCGCCGCCTCCGAAGGGAATGGAGGGCGCGAGCGAAAGGCCGGGCTGGTCCATCCTGCGCCGTAATTGGTATGGCGGTAACAAGCGGCGCGTGACTTCCGTGGGCATCGCCATGCGCGGGCCGTCGCGCGCAGGAAGAAGGCGCGTGGGCGGCCTTCGGCGGCGGCGCGCGCTCTGCCAGGGGGACGAGTGCCAAAGCAAAGACGCCGGGGAGATGGAGCGAGATAAGAAAGAAAGGTGGTCAGTCATCCCCTGTGATGGGGATGACTGATGTAAAGAAGTATGCATGCGTGCATAAATGGAGGGAAAAAATATTGATTCAGTGGTGAGGTGTAGTTGACATTTACATAATTGGAATGATTGAAGGCGTTGTCATTGTCAACAATAGTTGTCATCAGTTTTCTGCTGTCTGGGAGCAGTCCGTTTTTGTGGCTCCCAGACAGCAGAAAACTGATGATGATGGCTAAGCCATCGAAAGCTGCTATTTGTGAAATAAATACTATTGTTGACAATGACAACGCCTTCAATCATTCCAAGGAGGGAAAAAAAGAAAGAAACAAGGCTAAAAAAATATATAAAAATTTTAACAAGACAAAAATATATTCCGCGTGTATGTGGATCGTAGGCTGCCGACCAAAGCGCCTGTTACTTCCTTAGTTTTAAGTTAACGCTAGTTATTTAAGTACTAACCTCTTTTTGCCCACAAAAGCCCAATGAGCTGCGCGCATTTAACCCCGCATGTACTACATAAAAATTGACCGCCTCACTCAGGCCACTGGAAGACTGGGAGATAGGGATAAAAAAAGAAAATGGGCATATCTGCGTACGGCAATACAAAACTGCAGCTAAAGAAATATTTTTTTAACCAAATAATCACATTTTATTCATGTTAAGAATACGTGAATTTTACCTATCGGCCTTGCCGCTGTACGTAGAATGTTAGCCATGCGATTGAAGAAATGTGGAACATTCTTTTTAATGCACTCTGATAAAATTTTCCTGATGCAAATGCATAGAATGTGCGCCGTCAATTTCGTTTCTGCGCAGTTGCCGCCGTGTTGACAGTGAAGGGTTTTTCGTAATGGAAGTAGGGACAGATGCTGTGGGTTGTGTGGGCAGAAAAGTTAACACACAGTTTTGAAAGTGTTTTCTGAGCTCGCTCAGTGGAATTACCCGCGCTCCGAAACGGTCCCCGTTCACGCCCCAAATATCAAGAACGCCGCCATGAAACCGCAAGCTGCTCCGGGCAAAGAACGGGGGAAACATCACGCACGAACGAACGAGTCGCCGCAAATCGCCGTCACCACAACCAAGACCCTCGTTGCCATTACCACCGGCACTTTCTCTTCCACTTCTACCTCTACTCTACCTCCAGAACTCCTCACAAGCTACTCAAAAGTATTTCCTCTGGGTATTCTTCAATCTCAAAGCGCCTTCGCACCCCGCTGGTCATTCGCTATCGCGCATCAGATCCAGATTCTTGAAAGGCCTCTACCGTGAAATCACTTTCTCTTTCTCTCACGAAGCCCCACTTTCCACTCCTAATCCATAATGCACTAATTGTACAATTCTAAAGGAAACAACTAAAAATGGTGAAAGGTGTTACCGAGACGGGTATTTTCCTATGGATCTAAATAATCCATCCATATAATATTGTCGGATTAAATCGAGCTTCAATCGACAAACTGCAATATAATTTTAAGTAAGGTCTTTAAAGATGAATCCACAATATTTCGTATACAATTGGAACTATTGTCTTAATTATTTTTTACACTGGCTCAAAATATTTCTTTCTGAACAGTTATAGCAAATAACGAATAGCACAATATTTACTGAAGCCCTTAATTCTTGTCATTTATAATTATGGTAACAATATTCAGTAAAACCTCATATTAAGACTTTATGCATTAGAAGAAATAAATTAGGTCATCTTCGTCGCGTTGACAAAGATGACGTCTTTTATTTATTCTCATAAGAACGTCAACAACGCCGCCACAATTGACTTAATGCATTAAATACTCACATACGGGAAGTATACAAATGTAGGAAGGAAAAAAGAAGGGGAGGAGAAGCAGCTCCATCTGCTTGGTGACCCTGCCGTCCGTCGCCACCGCCTCCGCGCCGGCGTCATGTCACGTGGTGGGGCGCCACCGGAAGCCGCTCGGCTCTGGCATTCGGACGCGCCGCCGACTGTGAATGCGCCGGACGCCGTCTTCGTCAGGTCGGCGCCGGCAGGGCCACTGTAAGGGGGCTCGGATCTCGTTCGTCGGTTCTGTAGACAAGGCTCTCAACTGCCACGCCTCATTTGTCTTCACACGGAGCCACTCGGTGGCCCCACCGAACGCCACTAAGCGCTAGGGCAGGAGGATTCGTGCGTCACACGGCTATGGGCGAAAGGCAGCCAGCAGTGGAACTGTCTTCTGCTGGCAGTGGCGCGGCTGGTGGCGGGAGTTCGCCAGACCAACAGCGCGACTCCGCCGTTGCTCTTGTGAATACCTCCATTTCAACCAATGCTTTGCCGGCAGACGCCGCTCGGAAGCTCTGCTGCGTGGCGCCGTGTGGACGGGCTTGTGTGGTTGCATCTCGTCGCCGCCGCCGCAGTGGTTTGTGCGAGCAATGAAGCGGGTGGCAGTGCCCAATTTCCAGCTGGTAGAAACCAGGCTTGCGAGAGCGGCCTGTTCGTGTGTAGGGCCCATGAAGAACCCTATTTGCAGTACCATACCGGAGACTGGTATATCATTGGGCCATGGAGGATCAGTTCAACCTTAAGGCTCGGAATGCAGATCAAAATAGGGAAAAGGATCGCGCGTGGTTCCTGGACGTTTTTGAGGCACGGCTTCGATAGCCACTGGTTTGATCGGGACAAACCACTGATCACAGCGGCGGCCACTAGCATTCTCAAGTGAGCAGTGGCAGACATCGGTCTGCTAATTAAGCAGGTGTTGAAAATATTCACCATTGAGGTCGAAAACTGGAACCTCAGGCTTCAGTTAGAGCTAAGAAGCTTCACGTATGGTGGACCCGAAACTACAAACGCTTTCGCACTACTTTGAACTATCTGCAGCGTATTGGTGAACTTGTCGGTGGGATTTTGGATTGTGTAAAGATAATGACGGTTGATGTAGCCTTAATCAACATTTTATTCATTAGTAAAGCAGCTTCCATTAGATATATTATTAATTCGAGAGGACGATGACTAAAACCATTGTAAGGGGCATCAGTATCTGTTCTTAAATCCCAGCAAGAGATGTTCGGGCAGGATGCCACTGTGCATGTGCGGTACTAAGAGTTCTCCCCAAAAATTTGTAAGAGGCCCTGCGAGAAAATTACTCTCTCTGAAGTATCATTTTGAAGTTAAAGTATTAAGTATACGCATTCCAATTTATTTTGTTTCTTGTCAGGTATTCAGTTAGAATTTAATGAGATCAACAGCTTTCAAATTCCTTCTACAATAAATTTGAAATTATTTCTAATACCTGATAAGTTGTTTTCATGAGAGAGCAATTTTCTCTGATACCAGGTTCCGCTTTCCTAGCTCCCTTCTCTGCACCAGCCTTATTATTTATTGGTCCCAGCTACTTTGTTAATAGAAGCCTGCAGCACTCGTGAAGGGGAATTCGTCCTATTTTGTGTACATCGAATCCGATCGCAATTATTTAAAGATACAATGTACAAAACGTCTTCGACGATTTTATGCATAATAAAATGTAATTCTTGAATTGGTAGTCTCCATTGGAGCCTACAAACGGCAACGTCGCAAATACAGTAATGTTTTCTTGTTCACGATCGTGCATTAGCCTCTTATTCACAAAACTTGTTAGCACAAAGAGCAAAAGTGCTGTGCGTTTCCTACCGTCGTTTCTTCCTCCGATGGTAATTAGTTTTTTGCTCCTTGCCTTCTTTCTCTGAACAACTGCATCCTCTTAGGGTAATTTCTACCTGCCTTCGTTCGAAAGTAGGGAATTTCCTCAAGCGGCAGATCGATCAAAGGCTTGGCTTGCTCTCTCCCGGAGTGCATTTCACGCCGACCCGCCCACTACTTAACAATAGGGCTTCCTGTTTGTAGAGAGTTGCGTTTTACGATGTTGGGCTTTGAGTTATTACTCTTAGAAATTCTCTACTCTCTAATGTGGACTGGCTCTACAGGCGGGATGACATTACTGTTGAATGAGTTCTGCTTTGTTTTCGCAGCAGTATTTAAAAAATATTTTGTAATGAGCTCGCAGAACAGAAATAATATAGTGGAAGTAAGGAATTTTATCACATAAACAATCTGCCTGGTACCATTCAAGTCAAGGAGCTAGCTTTTTTTAAAGGAAACTAAGAGCATCAGAAAACTACTTAAGTTATGCGTATTGTATTAGTTAATTTCGGAATTTCAAAATTCTTGTAAATATATTTAAAAACTTGTTTAACAAGTATTGAAGAAAGTAATTGCCCAACTAACATTTGTTTCGCGACATTTTGTTCATTTATCTCGTAATTTTCCACCCACAAATATTCATTCTCGAAAGGTTTACACGTTTTACTAAATTACACCGGATCTCCCATCACTCGCTTCCTTGCCCTTCATCGCACGTAGAGCAGAGACGTGTTTTAATTTTTTGTTTAATTGAAGCAAAATAACCCTTTCGGCTTTCCTGTCAAGTTGACTGATGCCACATCACGAATCGCTTGTGTGGGAGAGCCCCCTCGCTCCTGGACTTTTCGTCACTTCTCCCAACCTGCGCCCCTCTGCTTTTCGATATCGCCCTCCCACCGGAAGTCCGGATTTATCCCCGCGATGAAAGTACGCCTCGCGATTGAGAGGTTTGCTCATTGGATGTGTAGAGGCGGGAACGAATCTGGAAGTGAGGTGAGAAAGATTCTTCCTCGTTGCAAGGAACGATTCAGCTTTGGATGTGGTGTGTACAAATAATGCAAATTGTGGAGAAAGTGGAAGTGAGAAAATAAAAAGTCGCGATTTACATCGCGTCATGTTCAATACATTCTTAAACTATATTAAAAATATTTTCCACTCGTAGTTTGTTTTAATATGCTCGTAGTTTCTATAGTCCATAACGTCTGTAGTTGAACATTACTTCACAACTATTATTGAGAAACATATTTGAATTATTCTTGCGGACATCGATAAAAAAATCACATATGAAATAGATCTTACGTACTGCAAAATAAAAACTTTCTACAATTTAATGCTAACACATTATCGAACTGTTGTTAGAAACATAAAAAGTTAAGTGGATCCTAATTCTTGAACCTCTTAAATTATGCGAACACTGTTTTTGACAGCGAACCAATAAAACAGCAAATGCTGTTTTATTGCCCGCGAGGTTTATTACCAAAACCGGCTCGCCTGCTTAAATCAATCTTCCCTCATTACGAATAGTCGGAGCACGCCAGTCGACAAATTTCGGACGATCCGATCACACCAGTTTTGCCACCGCTCGGAATACGTTGAAACCCGGCGGGCGACTAACTTGCTTGGCGAAGAGGGCCAGCAGCGACTGGGCGGTCGCAGGTAAAAAGAGCTTTGAAAGATCGCATGATGCCCCAAGAGGCTCGGAGCTTCGAACACTCGGACAAATTCTCTGAAAAATGTCGAGATTTTTCACTGAAGGTATTTGCGTAGGCATTATTTTCTTTACTCCTGTCACTAGTATCATAATATGTTGCCTTCGTTCCCAAAATGAGGCGTCAGTAAATTAAAGCTCTTATTCGTATTAATTGTCTTAGTAATTTTCGATTTTTTAAAAAGCGTGGCACTGGAGTTGATTTGCCAAGATTATCATTAATTAGTAAATATTTATTTCAATTCGTTTTTTCGCAAATAACTTTTTGAGGAGAATGAATGGTTGTGCCTCTGGAATGCTGATTCTCGTCGCATTCAGAAGTAGCTTGTAATGTCTTGTATTCCTTGGATAATATATCTTTCGAATTCATTATTTCGACATTTGCATGTGATTGTGCAGTCAATTGAAGATTATTTGCAAGTATTTTATCAGGGTTTATAAATAATTTGCATAATTAATACATATACGTTTTTTTCTATTCAGAAACTTAAAGAATTGGATTTACAGATACGTATTGAAAGTAGTGAATATTACAAATTCGTCATTATTTTCCTCGAGAAGGTTGGATTTGTTGTGTAAAAAAGGTTCGAAATAACTCGTTTGATTTCTTTTTTTAGAAACATACTTTCGAAGGATGTGCTACGATACTTTTACATAGGCATTGCAGTCATTCATGTACTGGAGTAACAAAGAAACGTCATAGAGCAACCATACAAGGTACAGACGCACCCCTGTAACGTATGCAACATTCTCCAGAGTCTCAACAGGAAGCGAAACTCGTTTTCTTATTCGAAGCACACGCAGGTATCCGGTCTTTCAAGTCCGAGTACGCAATCGCCAATTGCCCCTGCCTGGCGGCTGGTTGGGCCCGCTCCGTCCGCAGGCTGGCCCTCCGATCCATAATGGCACCTTCCTCTCCTCGTAAACGCGCCTTAATGCATCTTCATCAGGCGGCGAGCCGCAGCCTAACCCCTGTGATCGCCGCACTGCTCTTTGCGCTAATCGGCGCGCCTTTTTGTCTTGCCCTGCACCGGCGCCGACGAGTCGTCCCCCAGCGAGGGAAGGCTCCGCAGAAGTCCCTCGCCGAATGCTCGCTCTGCGGGTGTGTCGCTATTCCAAACTACAATTGGGCTCGTTTCTTTTGCAAATTATTTCGTATAGTCTCCGGAGGAGGAGTGGTTTCTGGAGTGCTTTTTAACAGAAATGTTGGCTAATGGGCCCCGACGTCCCATGAATTCCACGTTCCGAGTCTTTAGTGTTCAGAAGGTCAGTTACCGGTTGTGGAACAAAGTCAGCACAAACTTAAACAATCTCACCAATCCAACACATTAGGCGTGCACATTTCGGAGAATTCTTTGATCTAAATTGTGTATTTGCTAATGGTAAGTTTCTTTGCGTTGTCGCGCTTGGGTTATTGAACACCAACGAGATGGGTTTCTGGAAGTGAGCGTTGCATTTCTAAGGCACATGGCGTTCGAGAGATACGAAAGAACTGCTTCAACAGACAGTATGTATTTAGTAGTTACTCTGTTGACTGTGCTCGATAGAGCCGGAGTGCTTACTCTGTGATTTCTCCAGTGGTTTGGCAATTGACACAGATTCCATTCCGGGACCGAAGTACGAGTAGGATATTTGCTAGAACAACCAGTGCTCATCGTATTTCAGTTCATCTCATCTTTCGTCGAAAGTTATTGCAAATGATAAACCTATAAAACATTTCTCAATACCTGACTTCGGATGAAGAGTTAGGTGTATTAAACGTTAAACATCGTGTAAATGTAATAGCAAGAATACAAAATAGTGTACCAATAGACCCAAACATTCTCACAGTGAAGATAAAAAGCAGTACATTTTTAATATCAACGTTTGTTTAAAAATATATATAATTCATGTAACACTCTTGCGGAAATATACTGTGTCTTATAAGGAGAAATAAAAATTTGGAGAAACGCACTTGCTACGATAAGGCCCGTTTGTAGTAAGATAGTGACTCAAAGCCATCGGGTATTTTCCGGGAGGAACGAAACTATTATGTCCGAAGTACATTGTTTGTTCAGAGTTTAGTATTATTTATCAATTCTCTTCATAATGGTACTTGATTGTGGTTTCTTTATAAAACAATTTTGCAAAATACGTAAGCCGTTGGTTGTGGGCGGAGATCTAGCCTGTTTCGGCTGTTTGGAGAGACTTATTGAAAGTATGAAATGTGAACAGATCACATGACTTGTTTATGTGAATATATAATATATTAATAATATATTTTAATGTATATATTAGTAATGTATATATTAGTAATGTATTTGTATGCATTAATTGATTTCAATGCAACAGTAAAATATTGAACGTCGGTTTTATAAGAGAGAGTAAGAGGTACGTTGTATCCTTACTGTTTTAATCTTCAAAGCGACAGGAGTTCTTGGTGTGCAATGAAGTAAGTATTGGAACTCGCGCTAGAGGTGGAGCCTTGAGGGACGTGAAGCGGCCGGTGCGCGACCGTCCTGAGTTCGAACTGGCAGCACGGCGTCGCCCGCCTGCTGACCACCGGCCGTTGGGCTGCGGCGCGGCGCGGGGCTGTGTGCTTAACGGGGCCCGGAATTACAAACACATTAATGGGCGGTGCGCGTGGGCTTCGCCGGTCGGCTGGTCGGTCGGTCGAGTGGATGGCCGGGTGGTCGGCAGGAGAGGGCGGATCGATGCTGTGGATTCCCGCGTGGAGCGCCCGAGGCAACGGTAAACGCTTCGTGTGGACACGGAGCGTCCGGGCGGGGAGTTGCGGCGACACGAGTCCGGGCATGGTACTTCGAACATTCAAACGCCCCTTTCTTATTATAATTATTGCCACTTTTCGTAATGTTACCTGTTATATCTAGCGGTATTGAGCCTTTCTTTCTTATAATCGAAGTGATGTATTAAAATTTACTCGATGTGCAGCTGCGATTTGAATGAGAGCAAGTTAATAAGGGGGCATGTAATTTATTAGCTTAATTCAATTGTTTTTCCCCACTGATTTTATTTTGTAGCAAGTACGTCACTTTAAAGATGTTATAACTTCCTTATAATGCTTTTCGGTGTTTCTTTCGACGTGCCTAATAACTTGACAATGGAGATGTTGTTTCACTGTCATAAATTCGATGAGTTTTTTATGGAGTGAATGAGCAAGATCTGGAAAGAAGTGATATTTTTTCTCCCTAGCTGAAAAGAACAGTTCGAACTGAGCCAATGACTTCTGAGGGGATATACAGTCGAATTTGGAATATGAATAATTGAATTTTGTAACTGTTAAAGGGAAATTATACATATTTACTCTCCTTTATTACTATATCACTTAAATTAATATTCTACGTATTACAAATTTTATTGGGTACTCATTTTCAGTTATGGAAGTAACTTGTCGAATATTACATGTACTATACCTTGGGGACGTTAGTAAAATTTCAGTAACCTATGCGCTTTGGCCTCCTAATCTTGCATCATTTTTCAAATTCGTTTGTACATCTCTTTTTTGCCCGAGCTTCTGAACTGAATTTTCAGCTTTGTTCACATCAACTGCTCTCTCACTCTTCCTCTGTCTTCTTTCTCCTAGTCGCTCTCCATCTCCATCTCGCCTCCCTCCCTCTTCTCCTCCTTCTGCTGCTCACCCTTCCCCCTCCTCGCCTCTTTGTCCCTCTGGACTGCCTTCCGCGTGCGGTGCACAGCACCTCTTTCTGCTCGGTGTGTCTCTCCCCCGCGTCCTTGCGGTCGCCGGCGCTCGTCCCGCCGTCGGCCGCCTCGTCCTCTGCCCCGGCGGGCCCTGCACGACGGCGGCCCGTACCGGTCCGTCCGGCCCCGCGCGCCGGCCTCCTCGTCCCGCCGATCCGGATTTTTCAGTAATTCGGGCGGGCGAGCGCGGGGCCGCGGCGCCGTTGGTGAGGGCGAGGGCGCCGCTCGCGCGCTCTGCCTCGAGGTGCAGCAGATGCCGGCGGCGATGCACCGGCGAGTCATCGACGAGAACAGATGCGGAACCTCTGCCTGACGGACGGTGATGCACTGGCCACACTGCCGTTTATTTACTGCTGCCTCTGACTGGTCAACAGCAACGTTGACAGTTGTTACGGTGTCATCTAATTGGGAGCTTACACGTCACTACAATGACGTCACTATTGTGGCGTTCAACCTTCCGATTGGATGACACTGCAACAGCTGATTGACGTCGGAGGCAGCTCTGAAAGAATCAAAGTATATAACTCGATTTTGACCCTTTGAAAGTCATGGCGCTCGCATCTTCTGACGGAGGAGACCTGCCGAACGCTTTTTCCTTCCGGGCAGCTCCCTGTCATGCATAGGCCATCCTCCGATTGCAACGAGTAATTACGTCTTTTACAAAACAACCAGTTACAGCGAACTAAATGTTGATTTCAAGTCGATTTTAATCTTGTGATACGTATGTTTGGTGGTGCTCTGCTACATCTAAGTGTTAATCGCATCTTATTTGTGTTTAGCCTTTAACTGCCTGATACTTTAACGATCCTCCTTTCACGGTATAGAAATGGGAAGGGCAGCTCCCAAACTGCCATCTAGTCGGGAAATCCAGACAATTGACGTTCTGAGACTGTGTTTTAGCTTGCGATTCATTAAACGCAGGCTCTCTGCGTCCTGGAGTATTCTTTTGTGTTGAATTGTTCCCTCGGACGTCCTGACGCTAGGAAGGCGGCGAGCGACCGCGTTCGGACCTCCCGGCCAACAGAAGCTTGCGCTGGGCGCCCGCCGAGAGGTTTTTCCCTCTCCAACAGCTGTCGTGTGATGCACCGCTGTGCAGTCATGGGCCGGGCGCGTGGCGAGGCGAGTCAGCGCGGTTGCCGCCTGTTGGGGGATTGCGAGGAGCAAGTGCTTCAGCGCTGTGGCACGTTTAATCTACTGGGGACGCTCACTTTAATATTTTTGAAACATAGGAAAGGATCCGAACAAACTGGGTTTCTGGAGCATTAAAATACGTAAGTAGTTTGAAATCGTCGGTGTTGCGGATAACTTTGGAATACCTGACTATTACGCCACATGTACGAAGTATGTCAAGTTTCAATTTTATAACAAATATGTAATTATTGCATATTGGCGAGAAGTCAGAATTTCCAACGCGTAAATACTGTTTTGTTAAAAGTAAAACAGAGGTCTTGTGAAAAGAAAGAAGAAAATACCCAGCTAGCTGCTTGCGTAGCTTACTGATGCCTAAAAAGCGAGGAAACAAAGGGGACATGATTGACTCGAGATGAGCAATGGTGCTGTGCCGTGAGGTTGGAGGGGGGGGACGTGGCGCGCAGTGGTCCATCGGGGAACGCGAGGGGGGGCTTGGGGCCCGCCGTGGGCGTGACGCGGCGCCTGGGAATGTCCGCCGGCCCGTTAGGCACCGCCGTTAGCCCCGCCCCGCCGCGTCGCCGTCCTCGCTGCCGGCCCGGGCGACGGCCACGCTGCCGCCTCGCTTAGGTGCGGGACGAAGGGTGACTAATAGGCGTGGCAACTGCTACGCCCGCCAATGTAGTAATTTTTTTTTTTTTGCCTTGACGTGGCGATGTTCTACCCCGCTAAACTTTGAGATCCGGCGCTGACCTACACGTTTTCTTACTGAGGAAGTCGCGTCTCTTCCCCGCCGGGGGAAGCTCTAAGCAACCGACCGGGGGAGAATAGGACGATGGAGGAAGGAAAGATGCGCGGCCCGTGACCCATTTGTTAGGGTACTGCTTCGGCATTGTCTGTTATGAAATGGAGAAACCGCAGAAAATCTCCGATCAGAGCATTCGGCCTCTAGAATGGTTCTCCCGAACTGTAATTGAATTCGACCTACGTATGCAGCTAGTGTCGAAAGTCCGCCACAGTCTGGTCACGAACCCTATGTCATTATTCACAAAATTTTGAATTAATACTGCAATTGTGACATGGACAACTAAGGTTACTGTCAATTTAGGCAGTCCATAGCTATTGAAACATACGAATTTTTAATATAACCTTCCAACATTCAGAATTTGGAGATACGGTAATACTCAACGAAATGGGGACGTTCAAAACTGCAATAAATTCATCCTTGTATAAAAATGCATCACTTCCATCATCCGAAAATTTCGACAAACGTTCGGTGGGGGTTCAGCTGAATGAAGTTTAGTTCAGTTTAGTTTAATGCCTTATTTTACGTGTCGAGACTCGGCCCATCAGGTCTTTTCTTCCGTCTAACTACGCAAATTTCGATACGCTCCTTTCACCACCTAGCGGAGAAAGGAGGTATCGTCTTGGGCAATGAAACAGACGATTTGAATTTAGCTCAGCTCAGAGGCTTCATTTAGGCTTGAGAATATTTTACATGCAGTAAATCTACTACATAGGACATCCGGCTTTACTTCCCCTCCGAAGGAAGGAGTACGAGGGATTTTTTCGCCCACGTCTTCGATCGGGATTGAACCCGCAAACTCGGGTACAACAGTCCGGTGCGCTGACCGTTATACCACCGAATCCCAGAAGTCAGTGCCTTCCAATCGCACGGTGCAGGGAAGCGCGTTTGGGGGGGGGGGCCCCGGCGGCGCCGGGGCCCAATTGACGGCGCGCGGGGGCGGGGCCGGCGAGGTGGGCGTTCCCCTCGCGTGCGATCCCCCGGGGGATGACGCGTGCTCGCGCCGATTTCCACGGGATTAGGTCGCGAGCGCGTCACGCGGTGACGTGGCGCGGGAGAGGAGGAAAAACGCGAGTTTTGCCGTGAATCAGTTCGTGAAACGGTCAGAGCCAATATTTTAGGCGAGTCCAAAGGGGCTACGGGCCCGTAGCGAGTAATATATACAGTTCTGTCGTACAGAGAGCTAGGTCGAGTCGGTTTGGTGAGTTCTAGCGGCCGGGTGTGGTCGGTACCTAGTTTTCAGTATTTTCTCAGATCTATACCAGGTGAGTGCCGGAGCAGTACTCCAACAAACGGGGCCACGGATCGCGTGCAATCTTTCCTTCCTTTTCCTTGTATCCTCACTCCTTACACACACACACACACACACACACACACACACACACACACACACACACACACATATTCTTGCATGCTCTGCACTTCCATTCTACATTGGAAGATCGGTCGGATCTTTGAACTTGTCCCCGCTGGGTGTGACTCCGCAGGAGGAGATATCTGGAGGGGGAAAGCTAGTGTGATTCGACTTTTCAAACAGGGCACCTGCGTTTTAATTTCTTCGCTCTCTGTCACTTGATTTTCGATTCTCAATGAGCTCCGGTTTTAGCAAAACGCGCTCCAGAATGAAAGCACTTGTTATATTGCACATTAGAAGTAGAATAAAATAAAGTATTATTGTAGCGAAAGAACATTATAATTTTTTTTTTTAAAATCCGAGCATTATAGACATTTAAACGCATTTGGAGAGTTAGTTATAAGTTGCATTGCAATATGTGAAATGAAGCATTCAGCTTACTTCAACAAGAAGCTCGTAGCATTCCAGCCTCGACTTCGTCGATGTACTGACTTAGAAAATTTTAATTTTGTTCCATTCATTCTGTAGATATATCACTAATTCAATCGTAGTAGTTTCAAAACCGTTCTGGTCGAAACTGTTACGGATATTATCCACAGTGAACGTAGTCTCGAGCTGTTAGTGAATGTTCATTCATTTCACTGACAAATTTCACTCGACATGGCACTGCGTACGAGTTCATAAATATTTAGCTTCCACCACGCGTCAGTCGTGAATAATTACTCCCCAGTGGTGATAGATGAGGCGGCTAAAAAATGTCGTCCTGAATTTGTAGTTAGGTTCTCCAGAAGCATGTTGTCATCTTCAAATACCGAAAGTCTCCATCCGACGATCACATAAACGTGTATCTATTACGAGAACTTTTGGCTCATATACGTAAACAACATGTTATGTTTGTTGGAAAGCATATTAAGATTTATTACGTGACCTTACATAACTAAGATAAACATTGTTTTGAATAGATTCAAACAAGGTTTTCTATGAATTTTATGCTAAGGAACTTCTTACCGCGCCATGGTACTGATAAACGTCAATATGCGTTTTGTTTTGGGGCTAACCCTCTTATGAAGTTTGATCCCCCCCCCCCGAGCAAATTTCACAGTAATTATATTTCAAATGCAGAACCTTTGAACATTGAATTGCAATATTAAAATGCTCTTTGTGCGCCACAATTGGTTCGCATTTCACTATCAAAATTGGTCGTGAAAAAAAAAAAAAAAAAAAAAAAATCACACTGGGCCGTGCGTATGGCGAGAAGACGATTGCTCTGCGACATTTCAGCATTTCAGGATCGGTGTTCATTACTTCAGATACAAAACGTTTATGAGGAATGCTTCTTTACAGCTAAGGCCCTGTAATAATAAATAAATTGTAATCTAAAACTGTAGGCTTTATGTTGACATTCCGATGGCTCAGGACAGACTATCAGGACTTAACAGACTATCCTAGGGCGTAAAGCGTTGTGGTGTCTATTCTGTTTCCGTGAAGATAATCTTCCGATCATGTGAAACACTCAGCACTGTCTTTAGCGATCTGCGATTGTCAGTGAATGTAAGGCACAATGCGCTGTGGTGGCTTTGAGAGCGCCCTGCGGATCCGCAACCGCGCGGAGCGAGCGAGCAGGCAGCGGCCGGCTCGCTCGCAGCTGTCGCTCGCCCTCGCCCACGCCCACGCAGCCACCCGCCCACGCGCTCTTCCGCGACGCCGGAAATTGGGTGGCGCGGCATAAAGCATCCCCTCCCCTCCCCTCTTCTGGCCACCCGCTCGCGACTAATTTCTGACGAACGGCTGAAGCGAATGGATAAATGGAACGCCTGTGGAGTGGGCGATCTATTCAGTTGAATTGAGCTACTTCAGTAGTAGTTACGCCTGGGAAGTGATCCAAGATCAGCCGAATCTGTATTTTGGTGTAAAAATGCGTAGGAAATTGTACCTTGGCGCTCTCAGTGATGTTTATGTTAATCGCGGTGGCCGAATCTTGGCGTCTCCCCGAATTGGAAATGCGCGAGCAGTCATTAGTCTGGTTGCAAACCAGTCGTATTAGCCCTGTTAAATCGGCGATTAATTTTTTGTAAATTAACTTAACCCATCAACCTTACACATGACCAACATTTTGAATCGCCCCCTTCCCATTATTCTAGCATGTTCCATTCCACACAGGGAACAAACATTCAAAACGGGACACCACCACTTAACTCTTTTTCAATAAAAATGTGGCACAAATTTTAAAATTTTCATCATGGTCTTCAACTTAACGAATAGAGTACTCAATGCAGGGCGTACTGTAGTACATCTCGCTTTTGTTTCCTGGAAATAAAATTCTTGAGAAAAAACAAAACAAAAAAAAAAACAGTAAACTCAATTTTTGCCAAGTGGTCATGCCACGTTTTCAAAGTGTGCCCCTGAACTATCCCCGCGTCTCGCTCAGCTTCTGCCCCGTCCCCTCCCGCCCGTGCTGCAGCTGGCGCTGCGGGTCGCGCGCTCGCTTGGAGACGCTGACGGAGTATCCGCGTTTGTCACCGCCCCCGCCCCCGCCGTCGCTGCGAGAGGGGCGGCACGCCGGCGCGGCCGGGCGAGCGGGGTGGTTCGTATTATCGTAGCAGATCGCTGCGGATGTAAGGGAGGACTGGCGTAACGCACACTTGACATCGACGGCGTGTTTCCATCACGGATTTATGAACACACGGTGTGTTAATGAATTTATGGAACACACGAACACGCCTGTGAACTGTGAATGAATGTATAAGAATCTTTTATGCACTGCGATTGTTGCTCTCTAACATACTCTAATAAATGCTCTAATAAATACTCTAAAAAATAAATAAACTCTATAAATTACGATTTTGATATTTTAAAAGGAGTCTCGTTATTAAACGATGACATCGAGATGAGTTCTGTTTAAAATATGAAGCATCATTTCTCCTCCAGAAATGAATTGGAATTTGAATATCTTATATTGTACCTAAATGCGGAATGCAAAATATTCTTATTTCTTGTTACTAGGACCGCGATAGTTATTTCACACCATTTGCTGTGGTATACAATGTGTGAATACGAAATTCCATTGTTTAATAGTTGAAAAAAACGGTTGTTAATATTTTAAGCGCATATGGGAATAATGCTCAAAAAGGGCCCATAACAACAAATGTCTTGATATTAAACACAAGAACAACGGCATGAATGGTCTAGTCAAACTTCGATCCAGCGTCTTGGATGCCCGACTCCTTTTTGACAAGTAGGAATTTTAGTTTCTTCATGGAACGATACTCCTAATTTAAAATTCCGCACGAGATGCTGTTATAAGAAGACTGCAGGCAGAATTTCATAAGTGCTGGCGGAGTGCTGTTTCTCAACCCGAGACTTGGGCGAATACTAGAGAGAGTATTAGTTCCCGTGTCGGAGTGGGAGGCCGGGCAGCGGGGCTCGTTCGGTCGAAGGCCCGGCCTCCGGCGCTTGCTCAGCTGGGGCCGCGGCGCTGTCTGCTTCGGCGCGCACAGTGGCCCAACGCGCGCTTTTCTAGGCCCCGTCCCCACACGTCTCTACCCCCATACCTACCGCCCTTTACAGCTCGGGAGAACCGCGGATGTCCATTTCGACTATCTGCACCGGGTACGCACTATGTCCCTCATGGGGATACACACATATGCACGCTCGTCGGACTGGGGTCAGCAGACTCTCAAGGCCTCCCGCGACAAAACACATACGTGTAAGACAAGGGACAAACACCATGCACGGCGCGCCTCGAACCCGCGACACTTGAGAGCGAGGTGCTGAGTCGACACACGCTCTGACCACCTCCAACTCTGCCATTTAGGTCCCTACACAGGCATTGATATTGTTCTTGCGGGATAATTTGATTCATTCTTCATAGAATTATGCCTTCACGATTGTCATTCTGCTGCCTTAACGTCATTTCGAAATTGAAATAAAGCGCGTTATTTGCATAATCTCCGTTCGGATTTATGGTCCGTTTTTCAGCCCTTGCACAAAGAACAAACTTAAAAAAAAAAAGTGTTCTTGTAAGCTCAGCAGAGCGCCATTGAAACGTTTATATTTAAGAGCAATACAAAAGTTCAGAATTGATTTTCGTGTTTGAAGAGAGAAAATGTGCTCCTGTTTATTAAAGAAACGGTTATTTTTAGTCCTACCGCCTGTCAAATGTCCTGCGGCCACTGTGCGCGGGCGACGGCGGCCGCGCTCCTGTTTGCTCACGCGCGGAGCCGCCGGCGGCAGCCGATAAGTTCGTCGCGTGTTCCTTTGCGACGCAGCTGGCGCGGACGGCACGATGTTCACGACTTGGCTTCCGAAGGTGTCATTGGCATTGGGCGCTTGCTTACTTGTTGAAAACATACGACGTATATGCTCGTGATGTCGGACTTAGCGTGTATGGTGTGTGATCTCGTTTCGGGGGGGATTTTGGGGATGACTGCTTCAGGTTGGTATGAAAGAGGTGTGGAGTAACGCATTAAAATCACTCCATAGTCAGTCAGTTTAGTTCGTGCCAAATTCTGTATTTTAAATTTTCTCAACGTACACCTTAGATACGTGAAATCAAATATTATGGTAATTTTAAATGAGAAAAAAGAATCATCACATCGAAAATAGTTAAATCCTGTTACATGACCTTTTGAGTACGGCATTATATTTGATCTTGGATTGACTAAGTATTGATCTGTTAGTAGACGGATAGACTGTAGACTTGTGTATTATCTATTATTTTGTTGGTTCTATGACAGCTTACAGGTTGTTTTTTTTTTTTTTTTGTACCTTTTAATCTCCGTCGCCCATCGCCGCGCCACAACTCGGAAGCCGGGGCTACTTCGACACGTCCCCGAATTGCGCGCAGGTCGAGCGTATCTCGTTTCTCGCGCCGTTTCCTCCATCCGCCGCGATGTTCCGGCGATACGCTCCTCTTCCGGTCACCACGCCCCCCACCGCCCCCGTCCACCCACTTCCACTTCACCTTCGTCTCGCCTCGGTCGGCGGCCCGATCATTTCCGTTGCATTCCGTCGACGTCGACCTCCCTGCCTCTGCCGCTCCCGCTTTCAGGCTCCCACACACCGACGCGGAAGATCCGCAGCCTACACGGATTGGCCGCAGCGGATGTTTCGCGTCAAGTGTTGCTGCCTTATGAGCACGTTCCGACTTTGCGCGGCAGGCGAGCATCGCAGCAACGGATTGACAGCGTTTAATCGGCGGCGAAATTTGTAACGCTGTCGCGTTTCTTCCGCTGCAGCTCGAGTTTCGTGGAAGTCCGCCCGTGTTCGGGAGTCTTCGCTCTCCTCTGTGTCGAGCGATCTTGCCAACCGTCACCAAACGCTGACTCAAAATTGACGCGCCGGTGTGAACGGTCTCGCGAATTCCGCGGCCGCGTCTAGCTCGCAGCTAGCTTTCCGCGCCGCAGCCGCTGCGGATCTACCGCGCCGGTCTGTGCGAGCCTCGCTCGTAGCTGCGGCCTTTGTCCCGGTGTGGCCCTGGCCGGTCGCGGCCCATTGCGAGCTGTTTCACGGTGCGCTGGCGCCGCGCCGGTCGGCGGCGGAAGACCCGCGCCCCATTGTTTCACGCGTGCCCCCTCCCCCACCTCCCCCGGATGCGTCACAGGCCCCGCCCCCCTTCCTCGCTCCACTTGCCTGCCTTCATCTCGCCCCCTCCCTATTAATCCTTTTTGTATTTTTACTCAATTTATTCGGGGCTCGCACATTGATCGCATGACGTTGCAGAGTAATGTTTACGTTATGAATATTTTTTAAGTTGAAGATATAATTTTTTATTCGTAATTATTCATGGAATTCGGTCTAAAATTAAATAATCTTCCCGCCCTGCGAATACTACTTGAACCCGCCCCCGCCAGCCTCCTCAGTCCGTACATTTTGATGATCACAGGAAGAAGGTAGAGATGTCGGTCTTTAGTTGAAAAATTTCCTCTATGAAAGTTTAAAGCATATTGATAGACATTCGATCAGAAAAAAGGTTTTCTTTGAGATTTTTGACTTCATTTGTTGATCGGATTTATGTTCGTATCTTGTAGAAGCAATACAGAAGAGTAAATAAAGTTATGGAATTTAATCTATCTTCTAGAATATGATTTTCTTAACATTATTTTTTTTTTGTGGTCTTAATTTTATTGACGCCCGGATTCCACTTAGGCGGTGTTTCATCTTCTCCATATCTTATATTTTCGATATATCTGTCTCAAGTAATTCGTAAACGATACTCGACATGATGCCGAATCTTCAACGCCTTTCTCAATTTTTTTCTCTATAATATGAAAGGTAAAAATGCAGTTATTGAAATCCCAATTGTGCCCGTGTTTCGTTGAGGTGATATCGATGCAAGTCTACGGCCAGTTACTGCTGGATACACTTCCCTTCATTGAAGTTCTTTGCTCTTGACAAAGCTTTCTTGTCGGGTGCAGGTTATAAAAGTAATTTCCTGGTAGCTTTTCTCAGAGTTAGTTTCCTGAGTGAGGCTAAGTGCCATTCCCTTAATGTTCCTGCTATTTTAGGAACTTCGGCGTCCCCATGAAATGTGGCTTTTACGTCCCTTTGCGGGAGCCAAGAAACCTTTCTTTCCCCCCTTCGGACTAGGAATTTTTCATAGCTCGATCTCGCAAACGACAAGCTTCCCCTCTTGAATTTCCCCTGAGATTTGCAGCGCAGCGCCTTTCTTTTTTGGAACGGGAAGGGCTGTTCCTACCCAAAATGTAGCTTTTTCTGCCTTTGTACCTTCCACTTGTAATTCTTGTCCTTTAGGTAGACTTGTGTTAGGATGCTAGACAGGATTACTTCCGACTTAATAGGCTTAGGACGTCACTGCAGCCGCAAACATCACGACCGCCGGTTGATTTTGAACTACCATTCCTTACGGTTGTCTTTTATTTGAAATGTTTATATTCACCTTCGATTCTTAAAACCTATAAGCATTTTCATGTAATTGTCATAGAGAGAGAAAAGAGATCTCCTAGCAACTATTAGAGTGACGGTAAATGTTAACTTCAAATAAACAAATATTCCATATTCTACGTAAATTTCACACCAGAGATTTTAGTGAATTCATTAAATATTCAAATTCTTCCGTTCTTCCATTCTGAGCCGGGCTGAGAAACCTAAAATTCTCGTAAAATGTAATCTTAATAATACAAGTTTTCAGAATTTATCTTCTCCAGAAACTGAAAAAGAAGGTGGTTTACTGTCTGGTCACATATTATTACAAAACAGATCTTAATATTAAAATAAAAAACCGTAACTCACCTTAGGACGAGACAGAAGCGTTGTGCCCAAAGAGGGCGGGGCAGCCTAATGTTTAACGCGTGGAATTTAGAGCTCCATTGTAAATTGGGAGGTGGGACCTGCCACTGTTCCTCCACTGCTCTTTCAGGACTCACAATAGTGCATCCCACGCCTTTCCAGACCTTTGCCACCACAAAAGGATGTCCTCGTAGAAGACGGTTTCTGCCACGCGGGCCGGAGATTTAATTAACGAGCAACCAGAACGATTGTATTTTCCGCCGTAATGAGTTTTCTTGGGAGTACCCGACCGTCGTGAAGGATGAGAGGAAGTGCACCTGTAAGACAGGATAGTTTTGATTTCGCTTGACGGCGTGGGTTGCGAAACTGCTGTCTCGGGGAGATGTTCTTGTGTTTGTTGCTTCACTTATGTGCAACATGACAGTGTAATTATCGTGTACTGCATGGGGTGTTAGACTACACAAGACATACATGTAAGTGCTGAAAATAAGTGCCTTAACCTTAAGCCTTTAAAGCAATGGAAGTAGATAAGTATTTTATGATCATTTAGTGCTTGAACGTGTTTTTGCGTTTTAATTGCCCACACTGAGAAGTGTCCCAAATGTTAATTGTAATCTGGGAGCGTAATAAACTTCCTGAGGTTTTGAATAACAAATTGTTACTTTCTCCGTTCTGTTTAAAAAACGTACTGTTCAGTTCCCGAAATATTACTGGCTGATGTTCGCAAGTTATCAGTTAGTGTTACCGGTCTTGCAAAAAAGATTAGTGTTCACATTTTGAGTTTCTTAACAACTTTTATCTGCAATTAAAGTCGTGATATTTATTCGAAATACAATGGTCTCAGAGAGTCGAGAATCGCTTTGGAGCGATAGCGCCGCGCCTGTGGCTGTGGCCATAACGCAACCCGCACGACGCTTTGCTGAACAACAGAAAGGCAGTGGGTCCAGCTCGCTAGTTCATCGGTCGAAGATTCTTCGTTATAATAGTTCGAACTGCACCTCAATCACAGTTTATGGTCTATTTTTAATCTCCAGTCATAATGTGAATGCTCCCAAACTGTCTAGTCGATCGCCTCATGCATAAACCAAGGTTTTTTGAAATTATAAGTCGCGTATGTTAGTTCATTATTCGATTTTCGAATTAGAATATATCATTTGAAAAACTTAATACCACGATTTTTTTTCTAAGGTGGAGAAACTGAGGTGAAGGGAAACATAATTTCAAATAATCGAGGTAGGAACTTTTCAGGTTATACTGCAGAAGAGGGAACTCATATTGAGGACACATAGTTAATCTTCGCACTTGATGTCATTCATCACTCTAGTAGTGAAATAAAACACTATTTAAATAGTTCCACATGCTCTGCTCCTCTGCAATTGACTTCCACTCATTGCTTAAAATATTCAATGGTTTTTCATTTTGGATGTAGATTGTTGGAGCATATCATGGTGCAATATTATCAAAGTTGCTACGCTAGTTAATGCCCATTTCTCCATTCACCCCCCGACCCCACATTTCGTCCCATCCGGCCCCGAATAAGCCGAAATTCTGATTTGGCAATAAAATTTATATTTTAATGCAGTTAAGTCCAGTTCTGATTTTTAGGTAAACGACGGATGCATTAGTATTATCAATATGTCGTTCGAAAGATGAAAATTAACTATTTTCGCAGTTTCAATCAGTTTCCTGGAATCTCGATCCTTAAAAATGGTATTTGCAAATAAAGATTTGTAACGTAAATACGTGCTGCGCAGAAAATTAGGATGGAAAAAGGACGCGGAAATTCTACTATGGCTTGCAAAAAACGAACTCCGTGACTTGGCGGAGAATTCCACAGCCAGCGAACTCTACTGACTCCGCGAAGAACTACTCTTGTATTAACACTCAATTTCCGTTCTTGACGGGAATAGAAAATTCGTAGACAATGAAGGAAATTGTTCATTTAAATCACTAAGGTTCTTTAGGAAGTTGTTAAGGCTTTGCTTTCAACCACATTTCGTGATTTTTTTCGCTTTAAATTAAAGGTGGTAGGCTTTGGAAGTGTTATCACTTCCTTTTGATAACTGTTTTTGTAGTGGAAGTGCAAGTAAAAGGGCCCTGCCATCGTAATTCCGATCTATCGGGCTCGTCTTAGTATTTTGTTTAAATAGTGCGAAATACTCTACAAATGTTATCAGCAGATTTTTTTTTTTTTTTTTTTAAAAGAAAAAATCCTGTGAAACTGGGAAAAGTCGGGGAAATTTGTTTTGGAAGATCAATGGCCGTCCTGTAAAGACGGCTCCACACATTCGGCATTCGCCGAGCAGCGAGCTAGCGCCCGCCCAATCCCGAGCAGCTGACGTGTTCGGCGCATGTTCGCTCCCTTTGATGTGGGTAGGGCGAACCCCGAATGTTCGTCACTCGGCAAATAGCGAGCAACTCATCCACACCACTCGGGATTCGGCGAGCGGTAGTTAGCTCGGTGTTCGCGGAATACCGAATGTGTGGAGCCGCCTTAACCCTTGTCGAGTACACGTACCACTGAACCAAAAGAGGCCAATCCACGAGCCGTGCGGAGCGTCGTGGAGGTGTGTGGCCCTGTCGCCCTCGCCGCCGGCGGAAGCCGCCGCGTCTGCACCCCTGCGGCGCGCGCTCCCCTCGAGGGCGGCGTTTTTGTGCGCGCGGGGGCGGGGGCGGGGCGGGGCGGCTGGCCCCGGGCAGCGACGTTGCCAATGCGGGTTTTCACGCCATAAATTTAGCCCCCGCGCGCGCGCGCGCCCTGCGTGTGTGGGCGCGCCGGGGTGACGGGCAGCTGAGGGAAGAGTGATGCTGCAGTCGCAGCGGCGAGGGGAGGCCGCGCCCGGGGGGCTGGTGTTCTCAACACGCCGTGCGGTGAATGATCTGCCTGGAGGCGTGAGTGATAGTGGTCGCGTTTAATAGAACAAATGCAAAATAAAATAACCTTTAGGAAAGATCGTGTGGAAGAGGGTAGGATAATATCCTTAAATTCTGTGCAGTATGTGTAATCTGAGATGCTGCTATAAGAAATACTTTTACTTTTGGCAGGAGCCAGTAGCAGCTTTGAAATTGTCCGGCAGTCTTTTGTAAAACGGTTCCTACTTAGTGGCACAGTGGCAAATGTTCCAAATTTCTTAATACCTTCACTTGTCAAAAGACTGTGTGGTAAAGAGCTTTTCAGTATAGCTGCTAATGCAAACTTTACCACGCTGTCTGTATTGTATTGAATTGAGTATTCGCGTTTCCGAAATGTTTAGCCTAATATTAAGAGGTTAATTTTTAAGTCTTGAATACGATGAATTTCTTCTCATCGTGCAGAAGTTATCTGCAAATATTAGTGGTATCCGAAGAATTGCCTCTTCTCTGCGCTAGCCAGATGAAATGTTTATTACTAGACATAATATTACCACTAATTACAGGATATGTATACCAATCGTAAATAAATAATTAACGCTTAATCAAAGAAAAAAAAATTCGCCTCAACTTCTGTATCGGGTCGGTGCTTTGTCCGTGTTAGTGAGCAATTCTCCTCGTATGTCTCCTCCAAGTCGTGTCGTCATCAGGGGTAGCAACCTGTCACGAGCACAGCGTGTGGGCGACGTGCACGAATCGGCCGTAGACCGCAGCGGCCGCCTGCTGGGTGGGTGGGCGGGGGCGGTGCCTTTCGCGCAGGCGGCGGGGAGGGAGGGAGGGGCTCCGGCTGCAACCGCAACACATGTCGATCAGCGGGGCTCAGCACACAGCCACTGCCGCAGGGGAGCAACGCGTGGTTCAGCACAACAAAACCATCAAGAACACCCTCGTAGGCCTCTTAGTAAATCTTAAACGGTGGTCATAGTGGCCGAAACCCCTGACAGTAAATGCAAATGGGCCTATTGAACCCGAACGACCTCTTCTGACGGCGGCGTCCGGAAACATCTGCTGCCGTTCGAAGAGCTGTTTCGTTTGATTGTCGGTTCCATTCGGCCTAAATCAGCTGGAGAGTCAAGGCCATCTGTACTACCAAGACTACCTACCACGTAGATAGTTTTGAGCAGGCTCTGATTTGTATCAGGAGAGAATTTCCTGGCGCACTGTCGTTCGGTCATTACAGTCCTCGGAAGACGCTGTACGACAGGCAGTGTGCTCCCACAGCACTCCACGCGTGCCGTGCGCAGTGTTTCTGTCGTGGCCCAGGAGGCCTGGCGGAGCGCGGTGTTTACGAGAGCACTCGCGGAAGCGCTGGGCACCCGATGACAAGCGCGCCGCACACTCCCGAGGACTCGTTCTCGTCGGTTGCCCTGCTGCGTTCAATAGCATGCGGCGTTCACATTGCTTCCATTTGCCTGACAGTTGAGTCGAAGACGACGTTGCCACGTTATCGCACGCCACATACCCGAGGCGTCTTTTCATCATCGGATATTTTCTATTCAGACAGCGATAAACTTACCACTAATAATGTGCAGTAAAAGGAACAAAGAGCATACGAGCACTGGGTTCGTCTGCAACGAGACGTGTGAGCTTAATGATGCAATATGGGTTTAATTTTCCTTGCCCTATTATAGTAAGGGAGGCCGCGACCGATGGTCCTTGCCACGTAAACACAAAGGAACAGGTGAGAAATTATTCGTACTCATTGCTAATATCATTAGGCTTGCCAATGTGGCCCGCTAGCGCCTGTAGCGAAGGACAGAGTTGCCTAATGCGAGGCATGCGTTCGGGTCTTCCTGTGTTGGAGGCGGCCCGTTCTTCCCGCACTCCCCTTCGGCTGTTGCGCGAGAGGTGACGAGGCGGCGCGTGGCGGCCAACCTGAGGGGAGAAGACGCTGCCGCGAGCATATTGGCGAACCCGTCTCCCCCTCATGCGCGGGGCCACGCGAGTATTCCATCTGCACTCATCGGTTTCCCCTGTTCGCCACTTGCTCGCAGCGGCCCGTTCACGAAACGCGGCATGACTCATGCTCCGCGGAACTGCTTTATTCCGAGAGCCTGTTTTAGTTTAAGCTGCAATGGTCTTCTCAAAACGGTTCCAGGATTTTGAGATGTTCAAAAGAGATTTTTTTTCCCAGGCGGATCGGATGAATGATCCGAAAATCTATTAAAGGTTACGAAACTCACAGGTGGTTTTGAAGAGAATGGTAAGGAAAATGGTGATCTTAGGAGTGCGATGCACAAATATACGTGTAAAATTAACTCTAGAAATCGAACCAAGCACTTATAGAATGTCCTGTGTTCATTAAAAATCGTGGTCGCTTTATAAAGGCTTGCTATTTGTCGCGCGTCTGTTATTAAGAAGATCTGCATTCCCTTGAAAGTGGAAAATACATGCACGCTCAAGGTGTGACCTTTACCTATTCACTTTATGCGCTTGGCAATCACGAGCGTCTCACTTTCATGGCAAACACTAGTTGTCCAAATACTATTGAGTAATATTAGTACGTCGCGAATTAGTTAAAACCCCATACGGAAGGCGCAGAGAGTAATTTTCTGCATTTACAGCTCTGACTTTTACTTCTTTCAGAAACCTCGAACAAGTTTGCGAATTTCCTTTTCTGCAACTGTCTCTCTCGTTAATCATGTATAAAAAGATGAACGGCCGATGAAGTCCCGAACCTTCGCGGGCGCGCTTCCTCCGGCCACTGGGTGCGTTGCTGGGCGTCAGCCTAATTGGAGCCTCTCCAAAGGCAGACTCCTGCGGTTTGTTGCTGGGCCCGTCCCCATTAACCCAATACCGGGAAGAAGTGGGGAGAACGCGCGCTTTTCCTAAATATACCGCCCCCGCGAGCCCCCCGCCCGGACAGCTGCGTGCGTCTGGGGACCCCCGTCTCCCTTCGAAGTATGCTCTTCTGTCCCCCCTCATCACTTCTGCCGCAGAAGGGGGGTGCCCTTGCAGACGCAGACGTTGGAAGTGCAAAGGAGTACAAGATTTTCGTTATTTCCTTCTGGGCGACAAACGAATAAGATCAATAACGTTAAGATGTGCCAGTATTATCCTACGTATGTTGACTTGGTGTTTGGTGTAGAATGTCCGTTCGTTACTCGCGGAGTAACTTGCATGTGTGCGTGTCTGTCGTGCAACTTGTGTGTCTCATCTATGTCCGTTCAGTGCTCATGAGGAGAGCTCTGTTGGTCTAGCATTCAGAGGCAAGTGATGCCCTTCCACGCGACTCGATCTATTGGTGGGGAAACTGTGCGACCACCGTTTTCCGTATTCTTCCAGATCATTTTTAGCCAATTCTTGAAAAAAAAAAAAAAAATTTAGCGGAGAGGGATAAATGTAAGTCTTACGCAACGTGTCTCGTCCTCTGGAAGAAGTGGCGTGAGGGCGAGGGAAATGCCCTTCTTAAGATGCGCTCCTAGACGGAGGTCTGTCTGCCCTTCGTCGCCGCCTCCCACGCACACGAGTGCGGTCTCAGCCGCGCCCTCGCTCCGGCGCGGTGGGGGCACAACCTTGACGGATGGACTGCAGGAAGCACGCGTCTGAGCACGACCTTCCGGAGATTGTCGCGGAGGGCAGTGCCCGCGAGGTGGCATCGCTCTGGGCTATCGGGGCTCCGTCATAACATGTGCTCTCGCGGTAGTCGACTTACAGCTGTGAAGGGGACGGTTCAAACGAATGGCTTATTAACCTATTAACAGCGAATTATTTCACCGTGCGCAGTATATTTCACCGCTTGGGTGTGTCGATAGGTTTACGAGTCAAAATATACATTGAATTTGAACGTGCCCCAGACTTAGCAAGGGTCTCCACATGGTATGGTAACTAAACCAGAAATCTGTTGCAATTTACAGTCCTTTCTCAGTGCATGAATTTGAATTCATTGCTTTAAGTGCGGTTTGATTACAAATAGAGGTCGTTCAATGTTACGAAATCAGAATTTGCTGAATGCCATAGTAGCGAGAGGAAGTGAAGGGTTTCTTTTACTCAAGGGTTTCTACACCTTTTGAATTGTGAGAAAGTCGAGAATGTTCTAAGCTGCTCAGTGTATTCAAGCAGGAACATAGAGCAATTTTCACAATGCTTTGCAGGACACTATTCTGTAGAACGAAACCTATCTGGATTCTAACGACGTAGTCTAATGTTTTTACAAGAATCGACTTACAGATGACTAATTTGGTGCAGGTAAACAAGCGCAGACTGTACTTTTCCTCCATACGTCACAAGTTTTACTGTTCATTGCTAAAATAAATCAAATGAAATGAATCATGGTCCGGGAGTGATGATCTAAATAGATGATAGCGATAACGATGAAGCGCATAATGGAGAAACGGTGGCAAAAAAGCAAGGATACAGGGAATCCTCCCAGAAAACTTGCTTGAGCTCGCTTTGCCTACCTCATTCTCCGTGGATTGGCCGGAAATCGAACCCGTGCTCCAGAAATGAAAGGGCGAATCCGCTTACCTTACGCCACAACCCACCTCCCCCAGATGTCAAGTTTCTCTCGGCTTACAACTTTATTTGCAAAAAGTGCGTATTCGTATGGTTGTTCGTCGGGTGAGGGATATCGCACAGATTATAAACTAGGGTTGTGTCCACGGCCCCTCAGGTCATCTTCGGAGTAGGTTTTGTGAGCTTCCTTTGTGCGGCGCGTGCCGCCGGTAATAGCCATCAGTCCCCTCAGTGGCGTAGCGCCCTTTGCTCCTCGGCTCGCCCACTGAGCCTCGCGGCCTCTTTGAAGGCGAGCCCTTTCTCCACGCCCCCGCCCCCGCCCCCGCCCGTAGATCTTTCCTCGTGTCAACGTTTCTCGGGCTAAATCTAGTCTTCTTTCCGAGACCGACTGCACGTCAGTCTCCCACACAGATTGAGAGAACTATACAAACACAGATGAATGCGGTTGTATTATTTCATGCTTCAGTTAGCTCTAAAACTCATACGTAAATAAATATACAGACCTACTAAATGGCAGATTATATTATTATTATTGTTATTATTATTATCTTACTGTAAATAATTGGGAACTTTGACTCTTTCATTCATTCACAATGCGCGATACGTCAGCCATATTGATTCATTTCTTCCCAGTGTTTTGTCTTCTTTACGGTACGCAAGGTTTTGTTTACCTCGACGAATTGTAAACTGCAACATTCCAATCGGCAAACGGTAAACGTAAGAAGTTGTTTCTTTGAGCAATTGCTGAAAATAAATACACTAGATGGTTAGTTTTGTTGGATCACGGTTCATCCTCGGATAATGTTAACATGAATATTTTCCTTTCAATTCCTTACCCTGTTGGCTCAGGGATATATTGTCTTATGAACAGATGTTCCTTTTGTTTATTTATTTATTTATTTATTTATTCAAAAACAAACAAAAACTGTATGTGACGTATAGGGGAGAATCCTTCGTTGACAGACGCCTCAGAATTTACGTTGTGATCAATTGATAAATATACCACGTAAGTTTATAGAGAATAATAACGAAGCTGTAAATCGAAAAAAAATGGTTGTAGATTAATTTAATTAGTAAAACAGCATAAGCGGCAGCAATTAACTACATCGTCCAATTAACTACATCTACTCCCTTCCCCCCCTTCGAAGTCGGAATGCCAATTGAACTGAACATTGGTATGGCGTGCCGAGTTATCGTGAGGTTAAATAGAAAAAGATCAGTGAAGAAACCGTGCCTTTGTCGGCATGAATTTTCTGGCTGTAATCTAAATGCAAGTCTTTCGGTCAAACTAATAAAGATTAAGTAAACACGCCACAAACATCCTAATGACAGCTGCTGCTCAATTTTTCCGCTCGTAAATTCGTTCTACTATCGCAAATTCAGTGGAGTAGATGTTGATGGAATTCGACATAATTAAAATTTTGTTCACTCGAAGGCATTACAAATTGAATTTGAGAGCCTCGTTATTCAAAAATGGGATCATCAGTCGAAAATTAAAAAAGTTTGGGCTCGATAATGGAAAGGCACTATCAGTGAAGAGATAGAAGATGGCACTCGAATAGTTAATATTGCGGGCCTGTATTCCTCGTCAAAAGGAACATTTTTAATTTCGATCAGATGCGCTGCAAAATGTAGATATGCAAGTATGTATTGCACCAGAAGAATTCAAACAAGAGAGCGAACCTTATAACAACGACGAAGACGACTTGTTCAAGGTCCTAGAACGTAAAACGAATTAAAACCCTGGAGATTACTAAACATTGAAGACCTTAAAAAAAATTATATGGGAGACTTACTATTTCTTCGATTTATTCAGACGGTTTTAGGGTCTGTAGAACAAACATTGCTCTATTTTTCGGACCCTGCAGTTCGTGAATTACCCATTCGGGTAAGTTTAATTTTGTAGAAGTTGATGCGATTCGTTCTCTTCCTTATTGCTAGAGGAAGGACTCAAAAAACCCTCTGAAAGACCACTTTCCATCGACTCCCCACAGAGCGTTCTTGCATAGCGTGAAGCGTCATAGCGTAGACCGCTTTTGAGCCTCTGCGCATGCGCCAACACGAACTCGAAATGTTTGCGGAGTCCGCTATTCCTCCGGATTCACGAAGCTACATACATTGAATGCTAATGGATCACGCTGTCGTGGTCGATAGAATGTATTCCCAACTACGGCGGTAAAACGTGTTGTTAACTTTAGATTCTCATGATGCATATTCCAATGTTGGTGGCATTAATCTGTGCATATGATATTCGTTATAGTATGTTAATAATATAATATAATTGTATAATAGTTGGCATGCAGCAGCAAAAGTGCTGTTAACAAATATCACACAAAGTTGTTTCTCAAAATGTAGCATGCACACTTCTCTCAAGAATAACGAAAAATACTCTCGTTTAACAATCTCCTCCGTTGAGCATTGCTGTCGCAGTACATAAGTTGTGTTGTAATCAGTGAGAGAGAATATAGGAATTCAGTGTGTATACGCAGAACGAGTAAAGACAGAATAACACAAATATTTGCATTTTTCAGTCAAAATCTGAACGATTTCATTTATATTTATATTTTTCCCGGGTCCCTGGGTATATAACGAGACCATGGACATGTAGACACCTCCAGAGACTGTCATGTTTTCTTTCGATTTCTGCACGCATCGGAAATGAGTATTATAAATATACACAGATCAGTGGTAGATAAGCAGCTCCACTCGAACAAAAGCGAATCAAGACGTACTTCTGCCACCACATTTCGGAACCACTTCCATTTAGAACAAAACGTGCAAAACCTCATTTCGGACTTCGCATGCTGTTGGTGACGTGGCTGCTTTGCGCTACGCGACGCAGGAACGCCTTGCGTCCGCCGCTCCGCTTGTCCGTCTCTTCCTATCGCGCGGGCTGCGGGAATTCAATTAGCCGCCGCAGCCGTCGTGAGGGCGCCAGCGCGTGAGGCGGCGAGTGAAGCCCGAGGCAGTGGGCCGCGCGCACTGATACTTTTGAAAAAGCAAGAATTCAGACTCTTGTGTGGAAGGGAAATGGAGGGACAGAGTGCTCTGGTCGGTATTCTTCCGTGGTTTCTCCGATCAACATCAGACAAATACTGGAGTGTCACCCTAAAGCACGGGCCACGGACCGCGCGCGATCTTACCTTCCTCTTCCTTGTCCCATTATCACCCCTAACACGCTTACACTTAAATGCACTACACCACCACAGATACTGGGAGACCAGTTCGGAGCTTAGGACTTGTCCCGACTGGGGCGGTGTCACGCTGGTGGGAGATACCTGATGAGGGAAAACTCGGCGCCGGATGTCACCATCCATCGCCGGAACATCACTGCCACCTTCCTCTCACAATGAAAAAAATAACAAACAAAAGCATTTCTCGTACGGGACTAATGATGTTAGCAGTTGTCTCGCTTGGAAATCCACGAACGCGAACACTGCGTTGAGAGGGGCCGACGCGGCGACCAGTGGTCATGGTGGCGGGGGGGGGGGGCAGTCGTTAGCGCCGGCGCTGACCCGGCGCCCGCCCTCGCCCTCGCCCCCGCCCCCGGGCCGTCCTTCGCGGAAGCGGACCACAGCGGCGGCGCGGCTCTGCGCTTCAGAGCAAGAGGTCTATCGGCTGCCCTCCGCCCTCTCCCCCCTCCCGGGCGCTTCCTTTTTCTCTCTGCTTGGGCTGGAATGTCAGTATGGTCTCAATACCCCACATTTTGGAGGGGTTGTCAGAAGTGTTTGGGTTCGCTTCAACTTCCTGTACTTTAGAATTGAGTTCGTCCATTCATATTAGGTGCGCCAAACGTTAAATCGAATCTGCTTCTTCCTTCGTCTTGCACTCCAGGTTTCGGCTGAATCGTGCAAAATTAAATACTAACATTATGTAATATGCAGTAATTTTAAAGTTGGGATCATTCATCTCATCGTCAGATAAATATTATATTACTTATAAACGTAACTCAGTAATACTCTTGTTTACCTCGTTAAAACTGACGCGACGCATATTTACGCATAGTTCTAAATAATTAGTGCTCTTTTTCTTAAAAATTGGCTCTTAACGTTCCGTTCAGAAATGTAAATGTTTAATTTAGGGTTTCTGAATGTGCTTTGCTAGTCAGAGATGTGGCCCGGAGAATCTACAAAAGTCGTGATTTGTCAAGGCTGCTAGATAAGGTTTCTCTCAAGAACATCTCGCATTAAATGCGGCATTAGGCGAATGGCAAGCACGAAACATTCTTTTGTCTTTCGTCCTTTTACCGACTGAACGTAAACGAATGCAAAAGTTGAAAGGAGTTTGGCAAATACTCTCCCATACACACACTATTTGGCGAACTTTGCAGGTCTAGTGTGTAGTTGAATTGAGTGATCGCTGCCGTTGCATTCAAGGGCCGAGGCCGGGGTGGGTGTCCAGCCAAATCCGGGCCTGGTCCGCCGCGTCGTTTATCAGATGGAGTGCCGGCGGCACTTCCGGCGTGTGACTCGAATACTCGGCTCCGAGTGGGAGGCTGCCTCAAGGTCGGGTATTTCTGGACCCGCCCTCGCCAACCGCGTCTCGGTGGGTCAGGCCTTCTGGAATGTTTACATGAAATGAGCTTTACACGCGGCGCCGATGCTATTCGCCCTTTCTTTGGAAAGGGCTTCCCCAGATCTCTCATGTATAACATTCAAAGTGGATTCGTATCTAAGTAGCAGTGTATCAGATGATTAATTTATTGCAGATGTTAATGTAATTGAAAAGTGTGTAATTATATCTGCAACTAATGCATTTGGTGTTGAATTATCTAGACCACATCTCGTCCTTCAAAATAAAGTTTTCCGGAACATCCAAGGCCAAACCATAATTTTAATGTTCCCCAATTAAATTGTCCTGGCGGAAAAAGAAATCAATGAAAAAATAACAATGACAAAAAGAGAAAACAACAAATATATCTTAGTTTCCCTAGTGGAGGTGAAGAATGACTTGAAGAAATTATCATGTACAGTGGCGCACCCTGCGGGAGTGGGGGTCATACCCCACCACTAGGATTGAATGATAGACATTTAAAATATAGATTTTATTAATTTTCTGTGAAAAGAAAGTCATTCAGTTTGCCAGTTTTTTACGTAACATTAACTAAATGTGAACAAATTAAAATTCATTTTATATTTAGTATAAATGAAAAACTATTGATAAGAAAACATCAAGTAACATGGGCACAAAGATCTGTAACCCCCCACAAAATCCTGGGTGCGCCTCTGGTCATGAATGTAAAACTTGATGTGTCATAAAGTCATTTCAATAGATATTAGATGATGTATTGTTAAGAGTTTTTATTTTTTAAGTAGTGTTCAATGAAAGGGAAATAGTTGTCAAATTTTTGTTTATTGCTTGTGCTCTTAATATCTTGATAAGAAATTATTTTTGAAACTTAAAAAGAAAATGAAAATAAGACAGAGTTATTTCAATCTTTCCACTTTAATGCAATTTAATGCCTTGAGGTCAGCAAATGCTTTTGTTTACTAAGTGTTACATACTGTATTGTTTTTACATTGATCTTGCTTGTTTTTTTTATTTTTTATGTAACTTTCAATCATTATTCTAACTTTCATGTGGACTTTCTGTTGTAGGTGTGGATGTTACTGCTAACCAGGATGAGATTTCTGACCACGAGACCTTCCAATTGGAATTTGACGGCAGCACCAAGCGCTGGTACATCCGCACCATGCAGGACCGCTACTGGACTCTGGAAACTGGCGGTGGCATTCAGGCCAGCAGCGATAAGAAGTATGTATCATCAAGTATCTTGGATAATATCAGTCTCTCAGTTCACTGAAAAAATAATCATTCCATTGCAAAAGAAATTTAATTAAATTATGGAATTCGAGATGTTATGATGTGGAAAAGAAGATACTTTGTCCCTTCTTTGTCTTGAATAAAATTCAGAAATATATAGTATTGAATATGTTGAAAACTTTTTGTGTACAAAGAAATTCATTCAAGGGCGGTAGAAAATCTCCTGTCTGTGCTTAGAATATAATGTTTATTGACAATTGTTTCAGATCCTCTAATGCTCTGTTTGACCTGGTGTGGCAAGATGGTGGAGCTGTAGCTTTCAGGGCTAACAATGGAAAATACATTGCTACAAAACGGTCTGGTCACTTGTATGCCAACTGTGACACTGTGGAAGATAATGCAAAATACTACTTTTATCTCATCAACAGGTAAAAATAAGTGATATACTGAATTAAATATCTGGGTTCTAATTTGTATCCTTGGTATTCTTGCCATGAGAAGAAAAATTAGATTTTTATTTTCTGTGATATTTGTACTTTGGTGTTAATTGAGAATAATTCAATTATTGATGAAGCAAAACATTAAAGGTTTTGTTTGGCAAAATAAAATTGATGATTCAAAGTAAATTATTAAATTACAGTAGACCAAAAGTATGTATGGAACTCAATGTATTATTTTTAAAACTTAGTTTTATTTAATAAATGATGATGCTCTATAATTAAAAATACAAGTTTTATTAAAAGAAATGGCAATAAAGGCATATATAATTGGGCAATACATTGGGCCTGCAAATCTGTTCAAACAATTGGTCGTCTTGATTTTTGAGTGATGAGAGCAACTGGGCGTAAACCTAGATTTCTGGATTCGAATCCTACTCACGGTAACGATTCTTCAAACAAATTCAATTATTAAAATGGAGGTGTATAAAGCATTTATTAAATGAAATTAAGTTATTATCATTTAAATGTTACAAAGTCATAAATATTTTACAATTGTAATATAACCAATTACAGTCAATTATATATAAAATTGTATATAGTTCTGCATTTCCTTTCCAAAAAGGAAGGGTCTCAAGGACCTACTTTATGGAATTATTCAGAGCATTCCCTTCTGTGGATAATACACCTCCAGGTGCATGTCCACGGGAGGGAAATGAGGGAAATCCCCGTGTAGCCTGAGACGTTTTATCAAATCTGTAATGCAACACATTTGATCAAAACATTTTTAATTTTGCCTCCCAAAATTTGTCTCAGGATCCACCCCTGCACCTCTATATACTAATGCGTTTTCATAAGAAAATTAAAATATTTTGGATGTGTGATGTTGGAGACAGTGTTGAAAAATTATATGCTTTGTAACATGCCAATTAATTGGGAAAATGGAAGTTTTGTTTTATTAGCTTCTTTTAATTTAGAAACCCTGTTAAGAATTGTAAATCAGTCTTTCTCTGCCCTTATTGGGGTGGCATGATATATGAAAAGCCTGTGTTCTAATCATTTGTTTTCTTTTCAGGCCTATTCTTGTGCTGAAATGTGAACAAGGTTTCGTTGGTTACAAGAGCGCATCATCACCAAAGCTGGAATGCAACAAAGCCACCTATGAAACCATCCAAGTTGAGCGAAGTGAGAAGGGAGTCGTTTTCTTCAAGGGTATGTATAGTTTTCTATTTTTGAACAAGTTTTTACAACATTAAGATTTTTGTGCTTTTGTTACCCATTCAAAGTAATGTTACAATATTTAATATTATTTAAACTATATATTTTTATAAAACTTGGGGGGATGGAATAAAAACAACAACTCGTTACGATTTTTTTTTCTCCAACAATTAATTATTAATAATACACAATTACATAAATTGCTTCACATTTGGTAACCTTATTCACTTACTCATTTTTAACCTTCGATATTGTTCCATGCAAACTTAAACTTTTACAGTAGGACTGAAATTTTAATTTTTGTGCAGGACAAAATGGAAAGTACTGGCATGTTGATGGAGAATCTGTGACTGCTGATTCTGACACACCTGAGGGCTTCTTCCTGGAACTGCGTGAACCCACCAGGATATGCATCAAGAGCGTGGGTGGGGAATATCTTATTGCCAACAAGAATGGCAATTTCCGTCTTGGTGACACCGATTATGAAAATGCTACCAAGTGGGAGTACTAAATAAATGCACCTCCTCTAAGTCCTTGCTTTGAGATATGACAAAAAGCTTTCATACAATTTGTGATAAATGATTGCAATTTTAATACTGAAGTGGTTAAGGAGTTCATTTGCATATTACCATTTAATTAATGGAAATTTAAAATTCTTGAATTATATGTATAATGCCTTCTGCAGTAAAGGCAAACAGACTGATAGGAATGTATGGCAGTAACTCAAGAGCTGTTGTAGATTTTTCCTTATTTGTACTTCTCTATCCATCTTCCACCTAAGTAAATCTCATTCAAAATATAAGGGTTACTTAACTGGAATATGTAGTTTCAAGAGATTTTCTACTTTCAACCTGTAATTTATGTTAATTAATAAAATTGGGCTGGAATCTCTCTTACAGCTGCAGACAATTTCTATGAAGCAAATCTAAATTTCTGTCATAGAAATAGTTCCTTCAAAAAAATATTTATTTATACATATTTATATCAACTTATTTATTCATAATTAATATAATATTCCAAGCAAGTCACATATTAGGAAATAGCAGTGTGAATAGAATTTGAACTACTTACATCTGTACAAAAAAATTGTAATTGGGAATTATTTTTTAAAGTTCATTGAAATAAAAATATTTGTGAAAACATTGCTTTCTTTAGATGGATAAAATGCTGAAATATTTAATGAAATTGTAATACATTCAAATTAAGGAAAGAGATTGTTCTGGAAACGCCGTAATCTAAAAATATAAAATTCTGGGCAAATTGTTAAAGTATTTATGCTGCCTACCTTAATTTCTGTATTTGCAATATATGTAATGTTCCCCTTTGCATGTGAAATAATGTATTTGTTAAACATATACCCTATATATGATTAAAGTGCTTTGTTTTATAGTCTGTGTATGTCTTCAATAAATTAATCCTGTACATTAAATACATTCTTGGATCCCTGGATCTTGTCTGAAAAACAAAAAAACAAAAACGAAAAAAATCCTGAAATTTCGTAAAGAACTTGCATTACTTGTGAATATGGTTAAGAAATGTGAATATTGTTGAATGATAATGACGTTTGCAAATAAGCACATATGATGTCATTGATAATTTAAAATGATTTTCTTCGGTAATTTTAAATAAATTTAAAATGTTTCCTGCTTCATCTTGAATGTCCTCTAGACTGAATGACATAAAAATGGCCTAGAGCTCACCACCTCAAATTTCTCAGGCGTATACCATTTTTCTGTGAATACAGGTTTTTAAGCTGATTTTTACACTTGGCCATCAATGCTTATGAGCCAATCCAAACACTGCCAGATTTCTGACATGCACCAACCAAATGAATTTCACATACCTTCTTAAAAATGATGCCACTTTACCTTCAACATCCCTTGGAATAAAATTTATTGAAGAAAGCCTTTCTTTTCAGAGCCTTTTAAAGCATTCCGGAACAACAGCATACCCTTATTCCTTTGCTCAGGAATACATTGTTGTGAACATAATCCTTTAAATGTAATATTTCCATGAAAGAAATATTCAAAGTACCAATCCTCTTGTGAGAGATGTTTCATCATTTGATTCACTTCATCACCCACTACATAAATTATAGTTAATTTTTAGTCATCGTTTGTGATGTATGAGATGATTAAATTCCAGCTTGGTACAGTGTGATAAAACTAACAGAACTGAATTTTCAACATACTTTTTGTAATATTTGGACCATGTTTGTAAATCACCTTGTGCCAAGGGAAATGTTTTATATGCATGGAAGCTATAAAAGACAATTTCTAGCTTAAATGAATTTTGTACTTACAGTATGTGCTCAATTTTATCAGATTTGAAGTATTTAAAAATTAATTGCAAAAATTTTGAAAGTTGCAGGTTGAGAGAATGTTCAAAATATTCTGTATGAATACTAGTATTGTATTTTCCTTTAAGAATTACTTTAGCTGCCATGTGAAAAATGCTACTTCCCAAACAAAAGATAAAAAAATGTATGTTTTAAGACATGGACAGAGGTTTATTAGCTATGTACTCCAATTGTATGGAGTTCCTTTCCATATGTTTACATGTATTTTATATATTTGTAAGTGGTTGCACATATTTCCTTATGTGAAGGATAATTATTGTTTTTATACTACACCTTGTTTTCATCAATGTACATATTATAGGCATAGTTAGTATGATTCAAAAAATTGCATGATATAGTGGTGGTAATCAGTAGGTACATTTACTTTCAGAAGCAAACATTTATTTATTAAGTTTTAGGATACAACTGCATTCTATGTAGTGAAAAACATGATTTACCAGATTTTGCATTTATATGATATTTAAGAGTGACATTCACTGGCATTGACTAGTGAATCCCTCTTTTCATTAAAGGGAAAGCTCTTTGAATACTGGTCGTGCTTTTTTAACTCATTAATGTTTCTCATATTACAGCATTCCACAACAATTTCTATTATATGTTTAAATATATGTAATCTATAATATTAAGCTCAAAATAAAATTCCTTAGTAGCTGGAATGACAAAGGGTTTGTGTGACTGGTTAAGTATTATACCTACATGTTGAAAGAATGAATTGGTGTTTGATTGTGTTTAGTGGAAAACCTTTGCGCTGTACATTGTCATGAGACAGGAATGTGCATGACTTACATGTTGCTCCTTATTTTTAGTACTTGCTAAATGATTTTATGACCAGTATTAATATTTATATGGTCACTCAGAGGTATTTGAAGTAGTGTAGACACATCAATAATATTCTCATTTTTGTTTGTAGAAAGTGAGTCTTTAGTCATAGATTGTATTAATTGTTTCCAATGTAAAGGAGATATGAATGTGTGATACTAACCTTTAATACAGAGAAGTTTTTTGAATGTGAAATTTTGCTAAATTAATTATAAATTTGAAAAGTATCTAGAACATGTGCAGATACATACACTGTGTTCATATTTTTTGTCACTACTATTGTGATTTCATTTGCACATTTATTTCTGCTCAAATTTGAAAAATGCTTAGAATAGTTTGTAAAACAGAGCAAGAATAACCCTATTAATGCAGTGCAAATGATTTGTGTAAAATGCTATTCTGAATTGAATGGTAAAACGTAATCTATCTGATACTGAGATTAAAATTATTTCTTCTAACTTTGCAGAGAAAAAACTTATGTAAAATTAGTTCTAAGATGTAACCATGTTTTTGCTACTGTATAAATGAGCTTCACCATTGCTATGTATGATACTTGTAGATCATATACTGACATACAAACAAATTCTGTAATTTTTTTGTGTGTTATTTCTTATAATTTTTTAACCTTAACATTTTTATTGTATTTTTATTTTTCTTCTGGAAATGATTTTGTGACATAATGGAATGTTGAGCAAAACTCAATTTAGAGTTTTTTTAGTCATTGCCTGAGAAACGATTAGTGTTATTTTGTTTGAAAAATTAGTAAAATCATAAGTATGTGAAGTTACTCATATCTGTTGATTTATACTTTTCATACTGAAAGTTTTTTTGGTCAAAATTAGTGAAGCTAATTCTGTGCTTTTGTTTATTCCCTTTTTGGTTAATTTAATTTTTCATTAAAGCCATTTTTATGATGGAGTGCAAATATAATAATGTATAGCAGTGTGCTTAAAATGGATACATTTGTTAAACAGCAATATAATACAATTTGACACTAGTTATGAAGTAACACTAGAGTTTAAACACAGCATCCCAAGTGCGCACACTTACTGTGTTATGTATTAACATATACATTTGTTCACATTAGGTGATTTAAGTTATATTTCACATTTATCAGAGTAGATGCTCACTAAATATGGACAGGTTCTGTAATTGGGAAACTTATCTGATACCCTGCAGGGGAAAGTTCTCAGATTTGTGCCTTTTATTTTTTATCTGGTGTGTTGCTGAAGGGAATATCATATGTTGGTTTGTAACAATCTGACCTGTTTTTTTTCCTTTAATGCTGTTGAGAGGCACATTATTGACAAATGAGATGTTTATAAGTGATATTGGAAGAGATAAAGCTACTGTGCTGTCTGGATAGGAAATGGAATTGGGTCTATTTATTTAGTTTAACTTCAAAGCAAAAGGGAGAGAACAGTTATTGGCCAAAAAAAGTCATCACACACATAAAATGAAAATCTGAAAATCCAGATTGGAGTGTCATTTTCTACAGACACTGCATTGATAATTGTTCCCATTCAAGAGGGCATCTTGAGAAATTCATGGTAGTTTTACTTTTTATCTTCAAAATAAATACCAACTACATGCTTCTGTTTACAGTGATTTTCTCAGTTTGTTACACACTCAACTTGTTACTTTTTTTCCAGTGGCTAAAGTTTGCCCATCTCTCTTGCTTCTTTCTACCAACATCACAGAGAATTGTTCCCCTAATGATTGATATTCTTGTCTACCAATTTCATCGATGCAATAGGAACATTTATGTTTTCCAAAGAAAAAACAGCAGATATCAAGATGGCCTCTGCCGATCCATGGTGAAACTGCATTGGTCCAGATGAGTAATTTTAAATAAAATTTAGAAAATTACTCTAAATATTTGGTCTCCATTCTGGGTCTCTGTGAAGCCAATTTCCTTGTATTGGAAATACAGATAGTTCCTTGGGGTAGGCTGTGATAAATATGTTCTAGTTTAATACATTATTTATTTTATAAAATTAACTGATTTTGTATTAAGTAATTTTTATCCAGAAATATAAAATGAACACTTCATTAACATGGTACAAGGCTGCATTCAGTTAATGCGTTTTATAAGTTAAGCGTTTGTGATCAATCTAGTTTCTTCTTGCATTGATTCACGCATCTCTGAATAAGCTTTTAATGTTTTTGCAGATATTTTCTCCATTCTCCTACACAGCCCTGTCAATGCAGAGGTTAATTAATGTTCATTGTACACGCAGCTGCTACGGTCATTAGTTCCGTTGGTGTAAATGATTCTACGATGATCTGGGCTGTCCGGGTGACGCCGCGTCGAAGGCTGAGGTGCCGACGTTTCGACCGACTTGTCGCGGTCCTCTTCAGGGCTGTACTGCCCTGAAGAGGACCGCCTACGATATCAATGATTCTACCCATGTTTTACGTGATGCGACTTTGTTCTTTCCGTACCCGATGGTGAGATCCGGTGCCGACGTACACGCCGCCTTGCGGATTTTCTCATCAGTTGTCTCTCCAAACGAGGCACCGCCCCAGCAGGGATAAGCTCTAAAGTCCCGACTAGTCTTTGACATGTAGGGTAGTGTATCTGAGTAAGAGGAGAGGATAGAACAAGGAAGGAAAGATGGCGTGCGGTCTGTTGTTAGGGTACTGCTCCGGCATTCGCCTGGTGTTGATCAGAGAAGTATCCGTTCAGAGCAGCCAGAATTCTCCTCCACACAGTGGCTGAATCCGATCTCGCTAGAGTATCGAAAATCCTCCACCGTCAGGTCTCGAACCCTAGAACCGCTATAGAGACAGGTAAGGCTGCCCCCGAGTTAACTCAGTCTGTCTCGTATTCGGCTGCCTCGCTCACGTGTGGTGAGGTTGGCAGCACGCGGAAAGTGAAGGCGACGAGTTGTGGCCTTTCCCCTAGGCCTATCAACTCTGCATTGGAATCTTCGAGTTCCGTGCAATACCTAGAGATGTCATGAACGGGCAATTTTGAAGCACTCATAACGCAGACCCGTGACGTCAAAAGTAGGCATACAGCTTTCGTGGAGTTCGAGAATTGAGTACTCTCATTTCGGGGTTTAGATACTGTGAGGTCTCCAGCACAAAATCTTATCTCCCCCTCCCCGTCCGGAAAAAGCGTACTTATAATAAAATAACGTTTTTGTTTAAATAGGAATAAAAATTAATACATTTCTTACAGAATTTATATACTTTTTATTTAAGTACATTTTTAATTTATTGTCTGCAAATGCAAACACATGCTTAGTTTCTTAACGCTTAAAAAACTTGTTTCAACCATCGGATGTAGACAATTAGTAGATGTCTTGAAAGCGTCAGGATTTTTTTATTTTTAATTTATATTTTTTGGGGGACGCGGAGCCCACATGGAATGATGACCCTAAGCAACTGCTTTTTTTGCTCGTCTGGTCCTGAAGTCCTGTTTTGCTTTTGCTTAATCTGGTCCTGAAGAGGAATGTGCAGCTTGTCCCTTATGTTAATTGGGAAAGTTCTCTGGGAATCCATAGGTAACATGATGACTTTCAAACATCACACATTATTTTATAACAGAAATGATACACATTTATCTTTTTTGTGAATTTAAGTAATTTAGAATAAAAGTTTATGGTATACTAGCGGAAACCGGCAGACGTTCTGCCCTTCCATCTTCCTCTTTCCCTTCCCTCCCTCTCTCTCTCTCTCTCATTCACATTTAGTGATACTCCACGACCCTGAACATGTGAGGCAATATCGTTATCGAGAAGCGCCGGACCAGCAAAAATGTAATAGAATATTCAAGATTTCATCCTGTAGATTACGGTATGAGAAACGTTTCTTTGAGGTCTTCGGCCTCAAAATTTTAGTTTTCAATGTCTTGGAACGCTTCGTTTAGGAGTTATTTAACTATATAGATTAAAAAATCCTGTCGAATGTTGCGGGTTGCATTTGACACGAATATTTTTCTTTTGTTCTACAGCGCCATCTAATGGAGTTACAACAAAATTAACAGCCTATAAACCTTCTGGGTGAATATATATATATATATATATATATATATATATATATATATATATATATATATATATATAATCGCGTAGCGTTCCCTAATTAGTTCTGTTTTGCATGTGAAATTTCGACACTATCTGCTTTATTCGGTTCTGGCAGAGCCGTCGCGAAGACCTCTGATGCATCATAGAGGGCTTCCAGCACTGATTTCCAGCTGCAGATATAAATACAGGTATCAAAAAGAAGAAGAACGGCTGTTCTTGTTCCACATCCAGCGCTTTGTTCACAAGGAAATGGTCTGTCATGCTGCATTGAAACTTCCCCTCTTTTTCCCCCAGTCATGGTTGATGACACATTTAGTTCATATGATGTTTTAACTGTTGAGGCAAACAACTTACTAAAAACTAACTTATCTTACTAAATATTAAGTATTCAAATATCTACACTTGATACTGACACCTGAGGAATATGATTCCTATGTTTACATACAAAAAACAAACAGATTTCTCTGTCAAAAAACAAATAAAACATATAATGCGAGTACATCCTTTCAACTCAATAGTTTTCACAGATTAAAAACTTGTATAAACTGCAAATGCGTTTATACAAGTAGTATGAATTTAAAAAAGATACTGATATTTAGTTTTCATACAATATTAGAACATCCATTTTAGATTAGTGGTCGCAGCTACATTGAACTAATAAGGAAATGTATTTCATAATATCGAAAAAGGACATAAACGTGTCAAAATCTGAAGAATTAAACGTACTGAAATTTTCTGTTTTACTCGAGTTTCAACTTCCCTTTTCGTCACCTAGTGACATTACTCGATACACTGCAAACTGAAATTGTAAGATTGTCTCGACATCTGCGAGGTAAATATTCTGTACTGAATGGCATTTCAGTAATATCGTCGGAAGCGACGCTTTTGGAATTGTATTAAAATATTCAATTATTTCTGGATTGATGTATTCTGAAAGCGGTGTTCAAGTAAATTACAACGCAATGTGAAAAGAATTCGAGCACATTTTCTTCTACGAGATTATTGTCACAACTGTGATAATGCGAATTTAAAACTCGTTACTAACCTATCATCCCATGAACAATGTTGACTAGAAACCCAATATTTATGGCACTGACTTACATTAATCTCAGGTCACCGGAAAAATATTTATATTTTAGATTCTTCGTAGTCCACGGTAATAAGCCTCGACCGAGTACCAAACTCGTCGTGAATAGGTACAATGCCAGTCATTATTTGTTTATTTTACGTCAAAAAATAGTTAAAAACTGCGTATGACGTGCTATGGGGATAAGTGAATTGTGTGCACATTTTCAAAATTCTGTGATCCCTACACTGTCATATACTACTTAAATTTTGAAAGAAAAAAAGTTTTAAAAAAGCTCCCGTGTAATAAAATCTATTTTCAAGGATAAAAAGACAATAAATTTTGGCTCTTATCTATGTTGTCCTTCGGAATAATACTTCCTGCCGCGACAACATGGAAGCGATAATTTGAATAATTGTATTTCCCACTGAATTCTAGAAGACGTGCACAGAAAATGAAGTTACATTTATGTCCAGAAGCAAAACAAGGGGCCATCTCAGCAATTGCTCAATGGATCAGGGAAACTGGACGAAAAACCTGATCGAGATGTGGGTCATTGACCCGGAGACTGCAATACAATACTTGTCACACATTTATACAGTTCTAATGTTGAATAATGCATTATGTATAATTGTTAAAATTAATGTTACTTTTCTTGTGATGCTCAGTGTAGTCTCTAATTGTATAGAAACTGTTATGCAGCAGAAACGATTTCACTTTCATTTAATCTTTTCTATCGAATTTAATCGTTTAATGTAATCGAGTTTAACGTAATTATTCGGGATAAAGTCTTAAAATGCCTGCAGAATTCGGTGCAGCACGTGAGAGAGAACGCAGAGCATATTCTGGACTCTGACAAAGCGTTAGAGTGACATTCGCCGAATATAAGTCCCAAATCACAATATTCATTTATGGTAAAGCAGTGCGACACTGCTGCAGTATATTTCTGAACGCACTCCGAAAATAATTTGTGTGCAACATTTTAAACAAATACACTTTGAGAAAGTTTCACATTCGACTGGCGATTTTTCTGCTAAGTACTGTGATAAGTTAAAAGAATTCGTCAACGAAGTTCAGTCCAATACCGTGACTGAAAAGTTGTGCACATTTTACAAAATGCTATTGCATGGAAACTATGAGGAATATACACATAATGGTAGCAATGTTTTCGACTTTATTTGATAAGTTCTTTCACATACTACGAGCTTTTATGAACATATAGGGATATTGTATACTATGACATAAAAAACATCTGTAGTAACCCTTATAGCCACCTAACCGTAGGTAGTGAAGCAACTAATAAATTAGAAAATATGAAAACAAAAAAACAACAAAAAACTAAAAACAAAAAAAACCGTTTTAATTCAAATAAAAATAACGAACTTCAACTAAAGATTAGCGCTCTTAATGTGTCTAAAGATCAATCATTACAAAATATTAAACATTGAAATAGAATAGAAAAGACATAATTAGGTTCTTCTGAAAATGATTATTTGTATAAGTGAATCAGACTTACACATACCTACTGTAGATCAAAGGTTCTCAAATTAAGGATGTAAAATGCTTGTGGGAGTAGGGGTTCATGAGCAACATTCATGGAAAGATAGGGAGAAATTAACCACTTAACTGAAAAGTACAAAAAAAATTCTGGATTATCAAGTTTGAAGTAAATTGCATTCGTGCCTCTGACTCATGGTAACCTAAACATGTTCATTTCTAAAGAATCAGTAATTACCACCAAATATCAATTAGGTGACTAACACCTCTTTAAAACGTACCTACATTTGTAACAGGCTCAAATATCTCAAATTCTACATTAAGAAGAAAACAACAAGTTATTATTGCAAAATTAAGAATTGGCCACTAGTCCCTCACCCACTCCCTTCTAATAAAGAAACGACCCAGCCACCTGTCCAAAATGTGGAGGAATGTTATCGTAGTCTCACATTATCCTGGAATGTTTAAGCCTCCAAAATCTAAGAAACTCTCTTGGCATCAGAAACGAAATTTATGAAATTATTAAATTTTTAAATTTTAAGGTTGCTAATATGATCTAAATTATTGTAAAATTTATTGTAATTAGTATTTCTGTTTATTCTAATTTATAAAATGTATCAATAGTAGTCGCTAATGACCTTAGATGTTTTTCAAGCGATCTAAAATAAACAATTAAAAACAATAGATGTGCGAACCCAAGTGCAGCCAATTCCTGCAGGCCTCAACAAATGCCGGATCGGGAAGAAGGCTCTTCCTCGGCTGAAGCGGCTAGAAGGCCGGGCGAGAATGTGAAGTGACTACGTCCAGGGTGAAAGGGAAAGTTTGGTTTGTCAGGAAACAAATCATGTTAAAAGTGGATTATTTCATTTAATTTAATTTATTTAGTCAAAGAACAGTAAAAACTGTATGTGACATGTGGGGGAGGAGTATACCATCTGCGCACGTTTTCTTGAGCTCCAGAATCTCTTTCTAACAAACACTAGTTGAAAGATACAAAATAAATAAATACAAATAAAAATATTTTTTAAAAAAAGCGCGAGGTTTGCAGCGTTTGAAAAACTAGGCATTTTCGCTCCCGAGTTATAGAAAACTTATTTGCATTGGTAAACGAACTGCGGATTTGACTTTATTGCATTCCTAACAAAATAGTAAACCCCCCTGGCTCTCCTACCACTACAAACAAAAGGAGAGCTCAACAAAACGTGCGCATAGTTGTTTTTTATATTTTTTCTTCTCGTTCGACATTTCTGTCTCTTGAGGAGTTTGAGAATAGTACATTTTATAACGTTTTGGAAATTGCCATCCATAGCAAAGGAGTATTCATTCCTACTCGTGAACATGGTCTAAGTTTCGAAGGTTTGCTCAGGCTTCGAGGTTTGTTCTGAGGTGTACGAGTAACGTTGAAAGTTAAGGTAGCGCTAGGAAGGGTGTAAAAACAAGTTACAGAGGTCTCAGTCTATTCTTGGGGAACCTTGATTTCATACGGGGCCATGAAGCACGTTGGCCCAGATTAAATATTGTGGAACAGGGTGAAGAGAAAAGATTTTCACAGAAATAGCCAGCTATTTTACTTATGTGTTTGTTCAGTGGCAATATATTTAGCTCACGATGAATTCGGAAATTTGGAATAAACCATGGTGCCTTGAGGGTCTTTCTTGGGAACTTATTTTGAAATGTAACTAACTTTTGGAGGTTACTAGGTGCTACGCCACCCCATACTGGACATGCATAGGTTAGAGTGGGTTGAATAACTGATTTGTACAGTAAAATTCGGCTTTCGATACTAGTAAGATCCAGAGTTAATTAAGGGGAACATTTGTGACATTTTGACCAAGGCTTTGTTAGCAGTTCCGTGAATGTGGGGTTTCCACGTTCATCTTTTGTCAAATATTTATCGTAGGTACTTCACCGGTGAAGAGGTCCACGAGATGAAATTTCTGTTGATGTTTAAGTTCGGGGGATTTTTCGGTCGGCGAAACGCGAATGTCTGCCTTGTGCAGCGTCATTCAGCAAGTTGCTGCAAATTCTACTAAGCTACTACTGCTAGTAATAATAGTGAATATCTTTGCTTGGCATTTAGTATGATTTAGCTTTATTCTCCATTTTCGACTACTTTTAATATAATTGTTTAGATTGTTTTGAATATTCTCCTTCGCCATTATGTTATCGGTAAGAGAGGTGAATAGTACAATATCATCAGCGTATAAAGCAAGGTTGGAGTCGCCTTGGATTGGAATGTCATGACTCAAAATGTTAAATAGTAAGGGAGAGAGAACTGAACCCTGCGGTACTCCTGCAGCAATAGTGTGAGGGGTAGATGTGTCTGTGTTACTACAAACGATCTGTCCGTGAGGAAACTTTCCGTAATCTTTAGTAGGTATGCGGGTATTCCTAAAGTTCGAATTTTGTATAGCAGGCATTGATGTCAAACTCGATCATGTGCCTCACTTACGTCAAGAAAAACTGTAACAGTATGTTTCTTTTGGTGAAAACCGTTAGTTATGGCTTCAGTGATACGCAATAATTGGTGGGTAGTTGAATGATTTGGTTTGATTCCGAATTGTTCCGAGGGGATTGCTCTTATATTGTTGATAAATTTTATTAGTCTTGCACAGATTAGACGTTCGTAGATTTTTGATAAAATTGGAAGTAGACTGATAGGTCTAAAGTTTTCAGCTATCCTTGGGGTTTTCCCCTGTTTGCAAACTGGCAAAATGACAGCTCTTTTCCAAGCGGTAGGAAAATAGTTGTATCGTAAAGATGCATTAAATATTGCACTTAAAACTGCTACAGTCGGTTTGCACAGCATTTTGATACATACATTGTTAATACAGTCGATACCCGGAGATTTTCTTAATTTTAGAAGTTTAATGACTGAGATGCTTTACGAAGGGGAAATGAATTTGATGGGAGGTGCCGCAGTGGGGATATTAGTACTAAGGTAATTTACTATTTCCGTATAAATTTGTACATCAGAAACAGGATGCGATTTGAAGGTGTTCTTTAGATGTACAGCAAATATTTTTGCTTTTTGTGTCAGTAAATTGTTTTCGAGCCATGTCGTAAAGTAAGAAGGTTCTTTCCCTACTTTTCCTTTAGTAAGTCTTTCAACAGTTGACCATAGGTGCCTTGAGTTATAGTGGATTTCCGCAATAAATTTATTGTAGTTCTGTAGACGTAATTTTACAAGAAATTATCTTACGCGTTATCCGATTTACTTTTTTTTAAAATATCTGGTCGCCTTGTGTGATGCCAGAACCGTCTCAGATTATTTTTTGTTTTAATTAGGTTAACTATATTTAGGGGTATTGCTTTCCCTTTTGGAATTCGATAAGGTGTCGATTGTTTGAAAGATGCAATTATCGCTGTAGAGAATTTTTCTATTTCATTGTCAATGTCGTTTGCGGTATTAAAATGTTTTCGGCACGTGTAATTGATGAACTTGGCATACTTTTTCCTATTGGTATTTCCTTTTTTCATTGACGTTTGTTTTATCAATTGGCAAAGAAAGCGAGATGACCACCGGGCAGTGGTTACAATCAAGCTCTGGCAATACAACGTGCGCATAGTGAAGTTACATTTAGTACATTCTTCTTTCTAGTTTTTTTATCCAGCCTACAGCCGGTTACCCTTTACGTCCCGATGGGACGCATATTCGACCATACACTAGACACCAACACACTTGCGGGTTCCTCTGATCTGGGGTCAGCAGAACGCAAGACTCTCCGCGACAACACATACATACAAAGACAAGGGACAAACAACCATGCCCAAAGCGGGACTCGAACCCGCGCCCCTTCGGACCGAAGCGCTGAGTCGGTACTCGCTCTTAGCCACCTCGGCCATCCAGGTCGGCACATTTAGTACATCCAGAAGCAAAACAAGTGGCCATCTCAGCATTTGCTCTATGGAATGGGAAGAAGGCGCTAAGCGAACTGGACAGAAACCTGATCGAGATGAGGGTCATTGACCATGGAAGGTGAAGTACATTACTCGTTAGAGACGTATTAAGTGTATTTTTAATTATATAATACAAATGTAAAGTAATGCATTACATATCTCAGTTAAAATAAACATTTTTTTCTTTTTGATGATCTGTAGACTCTAATTGTATAGAAACAGTTATGGAGGAGAAAATATTTAACTTTTAATTTATGTTTGTATAACGATTTTAATTATTTAATGCCATCTGGCAATGTGTTGTAAAGTAACGTACGATTATTATCTATACATATATTATACAGGTATGTGGATTTCTTGTAGTGAGATGTTGATTGTCACCTGAAGAATGTGATTTCTACGGTGTGTGTTATAATTATAAATATCAGTATGAAAATAGTATGTTCCCATCGTTGAGTAAGTTAGTTTTGACAAAAAATGCAAATTCGTAATTAAATAGGCAAGGTAATAGTAAGATTCCAAAATCAATGAAGAAACACGTCCAGCAATCACCTGGGAATCACATTTGCTTATTATTCATACATTTTTTCCTACAATCTGAAGTTCTGACTACTGTCGGATGAACTTCCCTAGAATATTATACCATATCTCAGGCGGGAACGTACATTTGCAAAATACACACAATGAGCTGCATGAAGGCTGACAGTTTCAAAGAATTCTGGAAGCGTAACATAATGGACATAAGTTAGTGTTTAGTTCTGTTATAAGTACATTTCAATTAAGGTTTGACTGAATTGAGAGACCCAAGAAATTTTGTTACCGTAACATAATACGGATATGAACATTCTAAATCGCTCGGCGCAGTACAGTTAGCCTACACCAATGACGTTCACACGGCAAGTACTGTACAAGCGTTCAAAACTTAAATTCCATTTTTCTCAGTTCGATAAATGACAGGGTCATTTGATCTTTGCTTTTCTACCTCCGCGGCCGAGAAATTTCATTCCGCTCCCGCTTAGATTAAGAAACCATGGAGAGTAAAAGTATAATCAGTTACTTTATCTTTGTTTTCTAGCCTGTTGAAATATTTATTATAGACGTTTACGGTTGTACGTACAGAATTTTTAAACATTAGCTCTCAACGTTTATTTAAAAGTTTTCACACATGACAAGATACCCAACGATCACTGAAAATATATTAACCTGCACAGCCAGACAAATATGTGTAATAATAATAAGTAATATAATAATCCAACACATACTACTTTCGAAAATTCAGCACCAATATTATATCAAAAAGAAAAAAAGATTTCTGGCAATCAGGTTTTCTCGGTTTCAACCACACTAACGTTATGCACAAATTACAGCAGTACGTACATTTTGCCAAAAAATAATGGTGCAGTATTTACATCGCATTATTTGAAATGAAACAAGTTCGACAAGAAGTTCAAGACTCATCATTCTCTCTTCCATGCGTCTTGTTATTCACAAAAACTATCTAATTTGCGTCGATATTTTCAAATCAATGACACTCCACTAAGTAATACTTTTTATAAGAAATAACATACTACAATTTTCCACGCCAAATGCTTGTAAAAAATAAATCAACAGTAGAATGTGTTGGTCTCAAAACACATAAATAAAATGATTTGATATATACCCACCTCTTTGCCCAAGTTAAAAAAATATTTTGGAATAAATTTCTGGTCGGAATAGTGAACACTCAAGAGTATTCGCGCACTATTTCGCTTAACATCAAAATTAACTGATTAATCCACTTATATATTTTTTTATTAATGTAACGTTTTGAGGGCGGTCTGAATCACGAGATCTGCGCGAGATTCCCGCGAGATTAGCACCACATTAACAAGATATTTTTATTGGCTTTCATAAAATAGAGAAATATTTTCCTTCTCAATATTCACCATTTGTTTTACGAATTTCGCCTTTTATTTGGATAAAAACAAAACAAGAGAAATCATAAAACACTTGGAGACTTTTGAAACAATTTCTGTAATTTTCCTCAATTTCGAAAATGGAATTTGATGAATGTTTGGTGTTGTAGATCGCGCGTTCGTTTGCCGCCAATCGACAGTCCTTTTGGCAGTGCGCGCCGAAACACCTGTCGAAGTGGTTGTGGTCCGAGCGTCTCGCGTGGTAGGACATTCTTATAATGTGGTTTTCGCTTTTCAAGTGAGTCGTGTATTTATTGTGTTGTTTCTTTGTGATAACAGTGCGCTTTCTGCCTTGAAGGACATGGTCACTTTTGGGTTCAACGATTTTCACCGAGTGCTGGTCCCGGAACGACTATTCAAGGTTGGTTTGCATGATTTTCCAGTGTCTTATGTTTAATACTCTCACGTTGAATTTGTAGCGTATTTTTCTCCTTGTGGCATGTGAAGATGATTTACGAACGAAGATTTTCTATTTTAATTTAAACTACATCTCTTTGAATGTAAAAATGAATATTGAATCAAATTCATGAAACCGTAGTGTATTACTCGTGAGCTGCAATAGTACCACAACTAAAAAATTACGAGTTTGGGGTTAATGCACTCTGTAGATTTGCAGATTGTTCTCCCCTCCTGCAGCAACAATAGCATATCTTATACCAACAAATGGCAGAAGTGTGAATGCGAGAAGGTTGTATTTCAATACAAGATGAAACTTCAAACTCAGTTTATCTCATTTAATTTTCTAGTTGTGCTATTGCAGCTACGAACAATATATTCTCTCATTTGCTGTGAAGGAAGGAAGGAAGGAAGGAAGGTAGGGTTCCTCGGTTTCTACCACACTAAAGTTATGCGCAATTTATAGCATTATGTAAATTTTGCCAAAAAATAATGGTGCAGTATTAATATTGCCTTATTTGAAACGGAAGAAGTTCGAAAAGAAGTTCAATACTGTGTATTTCCTACCATTCATTCTTCGATTTTGTTTTCTTGGCGTCTTTATTCACAAAAACCTGATTTACTTCGATATTTTCAAATAAATGACTCTCCACTAAGTAATACTTTTTACAAGAAATAATATACTGTAATTTTCCATGCTATAAGATTTAAAAAAAATAATCAACCTTAGAATGTGTTGGCCATATTGTCTCAAAACATATAAATAAAGTGACCCACCTGTTTACCCAAAGTTAAAAAATTTTTTGGAATAAATTTCTGGTCGGAATAGTGAACACTCCGAAGTATATGCGCACTATTTCGCATGACATCGAAATTAACTGAATAATATATTTATATTTTTTATTAATGTGACGTTTTGAGGGCGGTCTGAATCACGAGATCTGCGCGAGATTCCCGCGAGATTAGCGCCATATTAACAAGATATTTTTATTGGCTTTCATAAAATAGAGAAATATTTTTCCTTCTCAATATTCACCATTTGTTTTACGAATTTCGCCTTTTATTTAGATAAAAACAAAACAAGAGAAATCATAAAACACTTGGAGACTTTTGAAACAATTTCTGTAATTTTCCTCAATTTCGAAAATGGAATTTGATGAATGTTTGGTGTTGTAGATCGCGCGTTCGTTCGCCGCCAATCGACAGTCCTCTTGGCAGTGCCCGCCGAAACACCTGTCGAAGTGGTTGTGATCCGAGCGTCTCGCGTGGTAGGACATTCTTATAATGTGGTTTTCGCTTTTCAAGTGAGTCGTGTATTTATTGTGTTGTTTCTTTGTGATAACAGTGCGTTTTCTTTCTTGAAGGACATGGTCACTTTTGGGTTCAACGATTTTCACCGAGTGCTGGTCCCGGGACGACTATTCAAGGTTGGTTTACTTGTTTTTCCAGTGTCTTATGTCTAATAATCTGATGTTGAATTTGTTCCGCATTCGTCACCTCGTGGCATGTGAAGGTGAATTACTAAGTGTTTTGCTATTTCAATATGGACATCTCTATGACCGTAAAAATGAATATTGAATCAAATTCTCGAAACCGTAGTGTATTGCTCGTGAGCTGCAATAGTACCACAACTCAAAAATTACGAGTTTGGTTTAATGCATTTTCTAGATTTGCAGATTGTTCTCCCCTCCTGCAGCAACAATACATATCTTATACCAACAAATGGCAAAAGTGTGAATGCGGGTGTTAATGCACTTTCTAGATTTGCAAATTGTTCTCCCCTCCTGCAGCAACAATAGCATATCTTATACCAACAAATGGCAAAAGTGTGAATGCGAGAAGGATGCATTTCAATACAACATGAAACTTCAAACTCAGCTTCTTTCTTTCTTTTTTTTTGTTTGAGTTGTGCCACTATTGCTGCCCACGAACAAGGTACTGTTGGAACTCTCTTGTTATGAAGGAAGATTCCAAATATCAAATATAAAGTATTTCGTGTTACCAATTTTTATATTGGGATATGGTGTGGTTATTGTTAGTATATTTCCCAATTTTTAATGTTTCTGAAGTGGGTTTTAAAAACATTTCTGTTGCTCAAAAAAAGACAAACTATTTTTTTCGTTTCTGATCGATGATTCTATTAATGTTTCACCTTCTCAACTGTCCACTTGAATGAACGTGTTTGGGTCATGCTGGCATTTTAGTTTTTCGCTGGTCATTCGTCGCTTATTGACTCTTCGTTTCTTCAGCCTTTCGATCGGAAACGATTAAATAAATTTCATTTTGTGATGTTTATGAATATTTCTTTATTGATTAGTTTTAATATAGTTACTTAATATAGCTATGACTTAATAGCTAATATATTGCGGTTATATGAATAGCAAATGCATATTACGGCCACCGTATTGGGAAAAGTGTCAATAAAATATAAATTTGTAATCAAGATCTGGAAAACTCTTATCGAAATAACAGGGTTGTACAGGATTTATACCAGGCTGGATGTGGTAGATTTTTTAAGTGATATATCAATTTTTGTAACAGGTATTTTTTTGTATTCATAAATATACACCAATACCCCCATAAATCCTAAACGGTTCACGATATTGAAATGCAGTTTTCGCTGAATAATGCGGAATCATAGGGGACGTAACATGGCCTAGAGAAATTGTTTATAATATTTTTAGTTTTTGAGAAATTTGATCTTCGATTTTTTAAATGGAACTATGTGTTTTTCTCCACAGCAGAGGATACACCAGGAAAAGAGGAATACAATCATGTATCATATGTTAATAGTTTGATAGTAATTTGAGTATAAAATTAGACTTTGTGACATATGATTTTGAATTAAACGGACAATATTTCCTCTTGCAAACTCTCGCCCTCGGGGAAGGTGGCCTTCGCGGCGTCGAGTCTGTTGCGTGGTGGGGGGCGACTGAGAGGGGCGGCAGAGGGTAAGGAGGTACCACTACAGCAATCCATGCTCTTCTCACAGTTCACAGTAAGAAACACCAGTGTTAACGACCAGAATTTGGTTGCCAGAAATGATTTCAGAAAATACTGAACCGAAAGGGGGTTGTTTGAATAATAATATATTTTTGAATAATTGTTAATTGCACATACTATACTAATACCACAATCGTCTGTAATAATAGTTAATTTAATTAAAATACTGTCAATAATCCATGCTTTACTGCAATTATCTTTGGATAACATTATTTAATTCGAAACCATTTATTATTTACATATTCGATTAACTATTTTCAACAATATTTCTTTGTTGATTGAGCAACTTTTACTTTATTTTGTTTTTTTAATTATTCTAACTATTAACTTCTAAACATTTATATGAAATGTTAAAAAATGCACAGCTCGCTCAACCTTCTGTTGGTTTGTCTGTCCAAACATTTTTCTTTACGTTGAAAATTCTTTCTGGGTTTGCATTGGCTGACACACAAAATTGAAATGATTTCAGTAGATTTCTCACTGAAAAAAGTTTCCATTTTGCAAGAGATGATGAGCCCTCAAGTTGAAGGTAGACTTCTTTGAATGTGTAAAGTTCATATCACCATGGCGATAATTAGGGCTGTGATTTATATGCATTTGCATATCTTTCTGTTAACTAAAACATCCCGTTTCAACAAATTTTATGCGTTTTGAGGCATTTAGATATTTTTGTTATTTTGATATTTTTGTTATTTTGATATTTTTGATATTTTGATTTTGATATTTTTGTTTCATATTCATTCCTCATTCACGAAAAGAGCATATTCACCCCTCATTGCGAGGCATTTCAATGAATCAATGAATATTCTTTGGCCGAGTGGAGTTTAGCATGAAACCGTTCTACTATTTCTGTCGGATGGTGCTCACTGTAATGTTACAATCAGGGACTGCCATAAAAGTATTTTATCCTACACTTCTTCATCTGACTTGCCTTGCTCAAGCTTTTCATCGTGTTGTGAGATTGCAATTACCAGATATTGATCAGTTCATATGAACTGTCAAGAAAGTATTCGTGATGACTCCAAGTCATGTGGATATTTTTAAGACAAATTACGCTGACCTACCTCTACCTCCCCAACGATCACAAGGTGAGATACTTGGTTGAAAGCGGATGAGTATTATTCCAACTACTTTGATCAAATAAAAGATGTTCTAAGTTACCTGTTGATTGTTGATGTGGAGCGATCGTTCATTTAAAGCGATTTTGATGCCAAATAGACGTTTGTTTGAGTTCGAAAACTTTTAAAAGGTAGTTGTTTGCCATTGCAACAACTTTGCAATTGATCAATAGACTTTGTTCAAGGTATGCCAGGTTTTTTTCAATTTACTAACGTTTATCTTTTAACTAAATACCGTTGGCTCACAAGTGAAGCGCATTAAGTAAAGGTGTTGAAGTTTCACGTTATTTGATTATTGTGTTCGAAATTTTATTATAATTGAGAGAAAGTCATATTTTAGTTTCAATACCTATATCTTATTTTGTGAAATGTTCATTAACTGCATCTCCCATTATTTGCTTAAGAAAAGAGTGTTCTTCAAAATTAAGCTCTTGAATTAATGTTTGTCGCTTGTAACAATTTATATGATTTCTGAATTTTTGTTTTGCTATTAACATATTTTCCATATTACACTTTTTATTTATTTTTACACTTACACATTACATTACAATATTTTGCATATTTTCCTTTTTTAATTGCATATATTACCGAACTAGCTGGTGTACCCGGCGTTGCTCGGGTTTATAGTAAATTATTAGATGGAGAGGAATTCCATTTTTTCATATCCTGCGGTGGGGCCTATACCTATCTCTTCCATTGTATCCTTTCTCCGCCCTGCTCTGCCCGACCACGCTTCGATAGCCCTGTCTTCTCTTCACCTCCATTTGGAAATTTCCGGTCCACCTCGCTCACTTTTTCACAAAAAAAAAACAAACAAACTTTTTTTCTTATTTGGATTTTCAGCTCCTAAACTTTCTCATAAAATCTGTTGAAGATAACGAAATTAGGCAATGTGGCTACGTAGAATTTCGTCCAAAATGAAAATTCACTATGTATGTTCTAATATTTTAGTGAAGGTATTATAATTAGTATGAAATAAGAAAGAGACAGATTTAACGGTTTTTCTAAAATCGTCTTCAGCGAAGTATGTAGTTAGATTACAATTATTGATGTTACTGTTTCATGAAATTCTACGACCATTTTCATTTTAAACTGAGGTGCAGTCGTTTCTCATGAGAACGTGTGTGTAATGAAAATTATTAATTAAATCGTGTTGTGCTTCTAAAAAACTACTAAGCCCTGAATTAAAAAAACTACTAAACGATTAATTTACAAATTAAAAATGAACTATGTTATGCATTATTTAAAACATGTAAAAAAGTTAATCGATTATACAAAATTAATCAATTAATTCGGAACGATTAATCGATGCATATTAATTTAATAATAAAATCGTCGATTTTATATTTATCGATTGTTATTTAAGAATCCCATCTCGATCAGGTTTTTCGTCCAGTTTCCCTGATCCATTGAGCAAATGCTGAGATGCCCCCTTGTTTTGTTTCTGGACATAAATGTAACTTCATTTTCTTTGCACGTCTTCTAGAATTCAGTGGGAAATACAATTATTCTAATTCTCGTTTCCATGTTGTCGCGGCAGGAAGTATTATTCCGAAGGACAACATGGATAAGAGCCAAAATGTATTGCCTTTTTATCCTTGAAAATAGATTTTATTACATGGGAGCTTTTTTTCAATTTTAAGTAGAATATGACAGTGTAGGGATCACAGAATTTTGAAAATGTGCACACAATTCACTTTTCCCCATAGCACTTCATACGCAGTTTTTAACTGCTTTTTTGACGTAAAATAAATAAATAAATAAATCGTCCATTCCTATTAGGAAGTGGAGAAACCAATTCCACGTGTTGACAGGACTCTCATCATTCACATCTTTTCGACTGTCACTGGTACCCGTTTCCTCAGTACCAAACTGACGTCACTATCATTGTCGTTACTATCGTTTGCGTCGTTTCCGGTAAAAATAACGATTTCTTAATGTGGTGCATTGAGCGGCCGTCGACAGCAGATTCCACGTTCTCCCTTGCCCTCTCTTTATTAGGAGTTAAAAATGAACACAATTCTGCTGATTCAATAGAATTAATTTCCTTATTAATTCTGCGAATAGATCTTTTCAAAACACCCGTAGCCGCCGCTCCCTCAAGAACTGCTTTGGCATTTTTAACACCTTTTGCTTCTCTCTTCATAAACTGATACAGGTTTGCAACTTCACGCGTCTGCTCATGATGATTGATTGATTTTTTCGTGTTTCCGAGCGCGTCAACTGCATTGGTCATTAGTCCCGTTAGTGTAGTGCATTTCCCCCGGGAGATGGCGGTGATCTTCCCCCGCTGGATGGCGAGATCCGGCGCCGACCTACCGTCGGCTAGTGGGGTTTCCCCCTAACCAGGACTCTCCCACCAGCGGGACACCGCGCCAGCCAGGACAAGCTCTCAGCTCCCGATCGGTCTCCCGGAATATGTGCTAGTGCATGTTAGTGAAATTGTGTTTGTAATGGGAAAGGTTAGGACAAGGAAGAGGAAGGAAATATCGCGCGCAGTACGTGATCCGTTTAGTGGGGTACTGCTCCGACATTTGCCTGGTGTTGATCGGAGAAACCACGGAAAACTAGCAGCCGGCCGCTGAAATTTTCCTCCAGACAGCGACTGAATTCGACCTATCTGAAACGCTTGTGTCGAAAATCCTGCCGTGGTCAGGACTACCCTAGGACCTCCCGGTCAGAGCTGCTGCAGTGACATTGGTTGATGCACTGAGCTACCGCTCCGGAATTTCTTCTTAGACTGATCTGAACCCGACGCATTGCAATAATCACAAACAGAACAATAATCACTTAACAGAACCTTACACAAATTGCTTACAAATGCGTGACTCAAGGAGGGAAACGCAACCGAAAGCTTGCACCTCGCGGAGACGAAAAGTCAGGGACAATGTTTACACAACTGGAGTAGGTTTTCAAGTCGTGCTGGGAAGGGATGCTCTCCCCCCTAAACCTATGAATGTGAGAAATGGAATCATCTCGGAGCCCTCGACCTGCAGCGGTCGTGCTAAAATAATCTCACTCTACCATCCCCTCGGAGCAGTTGTACAAACCTTATTTTTTTTTATACGACGCAGCAGGTGCTCTGGACACGGTGACCATCTACTGTAGTATGCTCGCCACTTTTCTCGTGACCTTGGCAAGGTTGAAACACATTTTCAGTAAATCCCTTCACCTTGTGAGGCTGGTAGAAACGAAATAGCTGATAAAATATAGCTGACATAATAGCTGACAAAAAAACCAATAGTAATACACAAACGCAAATTGCACGATGACTGTACGTATTGAATCTCACTATGACAATATATGACTAATAAAGACTATATTATACTTGGGTTTTTGTAACGTGGCAGCTGTGGGCAGTATCTCCAAGATGGAATTCGGCACGACTTTTTGCGTCATTCTCAGTCCTGCAGCTACAGTCGCTTTATCTGTCGATATTATTATAACACTGCTTGATACGGTTGCGATCATGCGACATCTTGCGGCACGACCAAGAAAGACGCAAAACGTCGTACCGAATTCCATCTTGGAGATACTACCCACAGATGCCACATTAAAAAAAAACAAGTATAGAAGTTAAGCACTTCATACGTTTAGAAGCATACTATTCCAATCAAACATGTGGAAATATCTTAATTTTGTCAGATTGTATTTCGTTTTGTAAACACAAAAAATGTATAAATTATATATACGCGCCTGGATAAAATCTTTTGAAGATCTCAGTATGGTTTCATAAGACGGTATGTCGTTGGAATAAATCAAAATGAACGAGAATAAGAGGAATTTGATAGAGAGAGTTTGAGAGGGACATTAAAAAATCAAGTAAGATATAATTATGTTATAATTAACAGTTACTAAAAGAAACACCTTAATTTTCAGAAAAAATACTCAATAATCTATCATATAAATTTTTTTAAGTTGTATTGTATGTATTCAAGCAAGAAAATGTTCTGATATACAGAGTTTCTAATGTTAATCTAGGATGCAAACAAATTTAGGGGGCTAAAATATTTATCTCCTGGAAATTCATGTGATGGGAACATAGATCGCATGCCATCCCTCGTTAACCTATCTGGATATACACAGCAATAGGATTCCAGCATTTTTGTTCATTACTCACTCGGACTCGAACTGCCTTTTCCTTTTGTTTGTGATATTGTGTATTAGTTTTCTCGACTTGTTTCTGTCTTGAACACACTTATGTCTGGTCATGTATGGTTGGTAGCCTTAATTATATCATTGTGTCACCTACAAAACTGACTTACTTAACGGTGGAAACTTATTTTCATGTAATATTGATATTTATAGTTACAACACTCGACGTAGAAATCATGTTCATCAAGTGTCAGTATCAACAGCTCACTACAAGAAATCCACATACAATACATGTACGTTACTTTACAACTCATTGCCAGATGAAATTAAACAATTAAAATTGGTACACAAATTTAAGTTAAAAGTAAAATATTTTCTGCTGCAAAACTGTTTCTATACAATTAGAGACTATACTGATCGTCAAAAAGAAAAATAAGGTTTACTTTAACAAAAACAAGATATAGTATAATGAATTAGTCTACATTTGCATTATATAATTTAAAAAAAGACTCAATTTACCTGTAACAAATAATGTACTTCCGGGTCAATGACCCCATCTCGATCGGGTTTTTGTCCAGTTTCCCTGATCCATTGAGCAAATGCTGAGATGGCCCCTTGCTTTGCTTCTGGACGTAAATGTAGCTTCACTATGCGCACGTTTTGTTGATCTTTCCTTTTGCTTGTAGTGGTAGTAGAGCTTAGGGTGAGTTTCTATTTTGTTAACAATACAGAAAAATCAAATCTGTTTGTTCCTTTACTGTTAAAAATAAGTTTTCTGTAATTTTGCAACGAAAATATCTAGTTTTTGATATGTTAATCCCTCGCTTTTTTAAATTTATTATTATTATTATTATTATTATTATTATTATATTTTATCTTTCAATATTAAAGTTAAATTGTTGAAGGGATTCTGAAACTCAAATGCGCAGATGATTTTCTCCCCCATACGTCACAACAGTTTTTGACTGTTTTTGACTAAATAAATAAATAAATACATCTTTTTCTTCCGCTCTTTCTCTTCTATATCTCTTCCTCCGCTCCAGGGTGGGGCGTTTATGAATTATTGCTGGTGATTTGTGAATATTTCTTTTTGAAATTCCCCGAGTTTCTTCCATGATCCATTTCAGGTTAGCTATTTGATCTCTTGTTCATCTTCTTTTTCTAAACCCAGCCTGTTCTACTGTCAATTCTCTTTCGAGATACGTTTCTAATCTTTTGTTAATTATTTTGAGGATTATCTTACTAACATGCGAGATGCAATTGTTTTGTTTTTTGCACATTCTCGTCTATCACCTTTCTTTGGTAATGGAATACTTATAGTGCCTTTCCAATTTGTTGATCACTCTTTACTTCTCCAGACCACATTGCATAATTGTGTAAGTTTCGCCATAATTTCTTCCCCTGTGTCTTTGAGTAGTTCTATTAGGATATTATCTACACCCGGGGACTTCACATATTTCAGTTGTTTTGTCGCCCAATGCATTTTCTCCACAAAAAATCTCTGGTTCACCTTCGTAATCATCAATGTTTATCCACTCCTCTACTTGAAAGTCCTCATATAAGTACTTCGTGTATTCTTCCCTTCATTTCGTGTCTTCTTTTGTTGTAAATATTTTGCTGTTCTCATCCTATTTCCAGGGACTGAATAGCGAAATAATATCGGTAAAGGTATTTATAACGGTGTAGAAATACCTTTACCTCTATTATACCTTTATTCAAAATACCTTTAAAATACCGGTATAAGACGTTAAATACCCGTATTTTCATTAGAAATTGCCGGTATTTCAGTAGAATCATACAGGTATTTGAGGGAAATCCATTGTGTTTTTTTCGCTGAGGAACAACGATTGACACGGCAGAGTTTCTGACCGGGAGGTCCAAGGGTTCGAGTCCCCAGGGTGGCGGATTTTCGACACTAGGCATATTCTAGCTAGGTCGAGTTCTGCCGTTTACTGGGGAACAATTCTAGTGGTCGGGTTTCCTGAACGGTAGTTTTCATGGTTCTCCTATCATTACCTTGACGTCAAGAGAAGTTTTGGTAACGGGGCCCTCTTTCATATGGAAACCCTATCCGCCGAAATTAGAGCAGCTGTCTGGCGGGCCTGCAATGAAGCGAAACTCCTTCGCCAAATACCCTGTGGAATGCGGTTGCACCTGCTCGGCCCCGCGCCGAGGAGAGGAAGGGCCACGTCGTCTCGGGGCGTTATCCCGGACGCGGAAAAGGTGCGTCATGACATCTCTAGATCGCATCGCTCAGGTAGAAATTAAAAGTCCAATAAGTAATTCTTATTCCTTGTGAACGGTCAGTACTTTGTCGCGTGTTTAATGTTTTTTTTCACGTGGTGTTTCCAGGGAAAATATGGGGAGAAAAACTACAAATATTGTTTATAAATATTTTAAGTAGGGTTTCCCTTCAAGGAACACTCGCGGTGCTTGCTGTCAATTGTATTCATGTTGTGAAGGTATGCACAAACTGTTCTTTGTATACGCGACATGTAAATTCGTGTGAGATCAGCCAAAATTTGCACTCTCGAATCTGACTCCCCTCGACTCCATTCATAACTGTGGTGAAATTGTTTTATAGTATAATCTTTTGACTTATGTAATGTTTATCAACTACACGTGACATGTCCACAATCTTCTCTTTATGATTTTATTGTTATTCACCATGTTAGTAGCAAATGAGTCATTTGCCGTTTATTTAGAGGGAAGGTACATTCACTTGATTTCTATTATTAAAAAGTTGTATAAAAAGAAAGGCATTTCCACACTTTAGTTTTTAGAAAGCATTGGCTCAGACTTCCTGTTTTGGGCCCCGATGGGTTGGGATTCCTTGGGCCTGCGGATTTTCGCCGGCAGCTCGAGAGAAACAATGAGCAGCTTTTCCAGGTACTTTTTTCTCATCCTCACTTGCAATATTTGAAGCAGTAGCGGTTCAATTACCTGACATTTTTACAACTTCATAATACAGAGAATCAGTCAGTTAGCTACTGACCACGAAATAGACCTGAAATTGTTCTTTCTGTATGTGAAACATTTTTGCTTCAATATCGCTATTTACTGTTCAGTTAGAGGAACATATATCCTACATCCAATAATTCTGAGCTGTGGAAATGGAGGTGTCTGTTAGTGAGTGTTACCGAGCGTTCGAGAAAACGAAAAGAAAGAAAAAAGAACAAAATAAAAAAAAAAATCACTAAACATGAATCGTTCAAACCGTAAGGTAAGGAAGCCTAACATCTTTTTAAAAATATGTCAAAAATAATTGTTTCTGATAAGAGGAGGAAAATGAAGGCGCTCTTTTTCGCCAAACGTATCAATGGATTTGTATAAAATTCTTTAAGTTGGGATATTCTTATTTTAATAATAAATAAATTATATTTTTTAATAAAATTTGCAACAATGGATTTGTGCAAAAAGCTGCACAAAACAGATGCAAGAAAATGAATGTTAATTTTCCCAATATATTTTTATGAATTTCAATAAAAAGAATTTATTTTCCATTCAAATCAAGACATGTCCTTCGCATTCATTCAAAACGAGACATATCCGACACGCAACTCGCTCTTAAATTCAACCAAACAGAATATTTAAATGTTATATTAATATATTTAGCTCTCCTTATTACATAATTAAGAATTGAGAACAAATAAAATATTTGCGTAATTTTGATGCTATAACATTTTTCCGTTTTTCTCGAAAAGGAGGAGGATATGTCACGCTTTGAATGTTTGTTCCCCATTTCGCGCTCCTTTCTTTCCATGCCCAGCGCTGCCAGAGTTCTGGTAGGATGAGTTTCCTGTCCTCCGCAGACATCTCGCCGCGTTCTTCGGCGGGGTGCGCGCTACACTAGGGCAATTCGATATGCCCAAGCGTAGGAAGAGGGCAGTGAGTAGTTTTCAGTGGGCGAGAACATTGTGCAATGACGAAGTGGAGATTATATTTACTCTATAAGAATTAGTGGAATCATTCGCGTTTCCTTAATTATTAGCCGAGTATATATATATATATATATATATATATATATATATATATAAACAAAATAATAAATATAACAATTATGAAAGTATATTTGATTAATAAACATTTTGCGAGATATTATTAACTAAAATAACTTATTTTGTCAAGATGTATGGATGGTAAGCTATTGTTTTTCATTGAAAATACCGGTATAACCTTTATTGACGTCCATACGGGTAAAGAGTCCAATAGAGGTACTTTACTGGTATAAAACAATAAAGGTATGAAAAAATACCGGTATTTTTACAGGTATTCAATACCTTTTCGGTCGCTGTTCACTAGCAGAATCAGAGAAAAACAAACCATCCTTGTTATCTTCTCTTTCATTTGTATTTACAGTATTTTAAGTATTTCTTTTTTAAAAAACATCTATTTTATGTATTTAAATATGTCTTCAAAATACATGTTAAAACAACTCAAAAATAGAGTTTTAAATACAAAAATACATATTTGGAATACAAGTATTTAAATATTGCTCAACCCTCTCTATAAAACAGTATGTGCGATCACCAATGAACTAATCTCAGTTCCCAGCTTGAGCTTAGTACTAATACATATGCCATGAGTAAGTCCGGAAAAATTTGTAGAATGACATTGCAAAATATGGACATAAATATATAAGGAAAACGCTAAATAAACTAATATGCAAAATCAGATTTTCAATACAATTTCAAATAAAAGCTAGCGATGATACATCACATACTTTCTGGCATTATTTCTAAATTTGCAATTTTCGAAAATTGATAGAGTTCAACGAAAATGGTAATTCTTTTAAGCGTCCCTTCTATCCGTGGAAAAAAATTGTTGTGATTTTTGAGATTTTTTTAAATATATACATCAATTTCATTCTTAAATTACTCTAAAACTATGCAGTTGTGCAATAAACTTACATGACCTTTGCAATCTTCGAAAATACGGTGGGGTGGGCGAAAATGAGACCACCATCATTTTGTATCGTCTTTAAACAAACAAATTGGAGCTCTTTCTGAGAAAAAGATACAATTGTTTTAATTGCCTATACTTCGCCCCAAATTGCACGAAAACTACACAAATGTTTCAAAAATTAAACTTGATCTTATTTTCAGATTTGTCAGAACAGATTTCAGTAAGGTAAAACATATATCATCAATATTATAGTTGAAAGGAGACGCCCCCAAAAATTGCACGTTAGCAATTTTTAAAAAAAGTGATGTCACAAACACCATAAATCCATTTTTGCGTTCTGTACGTAACAGAAAATTTTTTCGGTTTGAGAAGATTTTAAAAAATTTTGGCTTAATGTAAATACCCCAAAAATCAAAATATTGTTTGAAACTCCCAAAGGATCGAGTACTTTCAGGTAGATTCGGGAAGATCAATTTTGGAGAAAATTGGCAGAGCGGTTTGGGCGTTAGCGTTGACCATAAACGGACGGACATGTTTTGACGTCAATCGAATTTGAGGTATCAAGGACACATGTATTGTATTTTTTCGCTAGACCACGAGTTAGAAGAAGTAATGTAATATTTAGCAAGAGGATTTATCCACTTTTACGTCACCAGATTCCACAATAAGAGTTTTCCGGTACCCGATTACAACACTTTGCCAGATGACATTAAACGATTAAATTCAATAGAAAAGTTTAAATCCCAAGTGAAATCGTTTCTGCTGCATAACTGTTTCTATACAATTAGAGACTATACTGAGCATAACAAGAAAAGTAACATTAATTTTAACAATGATACATAATGCATTATTTACCATTTGGACTGTATAAATGAGTATAACAACCTGTAACAACTATTGTACTACAGCTTCCGGGTCAATGACCCCCATCTCGATCAGTTTTTCGTCCAGTTTCCCTGATCCATTGAGCAAATGCTGAGATGGCCCCTTGTTTTGCTTCTGGACATAAATGTAACTTCATTTTCTGTGCACGTCTTCTAGAATTCAGTGGGAAATACAATTATTCAAATTATCATTTCCATGTTGTCGCGGCAGGAAGTAATAAGAGCCAAAATTTATTGCTTATTTATCCTTGAAAATAGATTTTATTACATGTGAGTTTTTTGTTTTTTTTCTCCCTTTCAAAATTTCAAAATTCAAAATTTATTGCTTGTTTATCCTTGAACATAGATTTTATTGCATGGGAGTTTTTGTTTTTTTTTCTCCCTTTCAAAATTCAAAATTTAAGTAGTATATGACTAAGTGTAGGGATCACAGAATTTTGAAAATGTGCACACAATTCACTTTTCCCCATAGCACGTCATACGCAGTTTTTAACTGTTTTTCTGACGTAAAATAAATAAAAATAAAATAAAAAAGATTACATAATTTGTCGGAAAGTAGTTTTAAAATTAACAACAAAGAAAACAATTTTAAAATTTAGCTTCCGCGATTTTACTTGGGAAAACAGATTCATCATGTGAAATCTATCAAGGAGACAAACACCGTTTTGAGATCAAAAATTAAGTCGCAGGATAAAAGAACTCGTACGTAATCTCGGCTCATTCTTTCTGGCAGTGGAATGATATCGGAAGATCTTAGAAGTATGTAAAATAAGATGTTAGGTATTGTGGGCATGGAATATCGGTGATATCTACACAATTAGTTCAATTGTCATTTTGAAATCAGTTTCCAAATCGGAATCGATATTTTGAGTCCCGCCTCAAATAATTGTTTGATTGTATTCGAAGGAAGACGGAAATATGTGAACAAGATATATAGTTTTATACGACTATTACAGATGATACGAGACCTTTTGGCTGTGTTACAGCATCACTAGTTTGACACGTGGAGAAAAATATATTGAGACTGAAAGGGACGAAAGCTTAAACTGACTGCCCAGCTTGCCTGTCTGAAAGTTCGGCCTCCCGCGCCGCAGGCCGCCGGGTTTGACCGTTCGGCCGCGTCGAGGAGGGCCCAGACGGGTCGGGTGACGCAAGGAAGCGGGAAGGGGAGGAAAGTGTTTTCCAATTTCACTTTACGCCGCTCCTATTCATCCGATTTGCATGATTGACACGGCGTTGGATTCAGAAAGCACGTTATCGCGCTATAAGCCCACATTTTTTAATTTCTTAGTTAAGTTAGTTAGTTAATGCCTTATTTTACGTGGCGAGACTCGGGCCATCAGGCCCGCTCTTCCGTCTAACCACGCAAATTTCGCTACGCTCCTTACACCACCTAGCGGAGAAAGGAGGTATTATCTCGGGCGACGAAACAGGCGGAACTCAATTTTGCTCAGAGGCTTCATTTAGGCTTGAGGATCTTTTGCATGCAGTAAATCTACTAACATGGGACAGCCGGCTTTACTTCCCCTCCGAAGGAAGGCGTACGAAGGATTTTTTCGCCCTTAAAAATCCACGGCTTCGATCGGGTTTGAACCCGCAAACTTGGGTACAACAGTCCGGTACGCTGGCCGTTATACCACCGAATCCGCATTTCTTCCCGGAACTATGAGAAACATCTTTGTTTGGAAATATTTTTTGAAAAAACGACATCGTAGCGTAAATTCTATTTTGAAAAGGAATCCAATGCAGTTTACAGATCGAAAATCGGACAATTTGTTCAGACGTTATCGATCTAGTAAATTCCGTGTGATAGTGCTGCGATCTATTGATTTTTCCTATAAGTATTTTTCGGTGCATTTAGCCTCAAACAACCTTATTCAATAGATGACATATCTCATCCGCAATGAAATTTCATTGTAAAATTGTATTTGTTTGCATTGTTAATACATATTTTAAAACAATATTAATAATTATATTTAAAACATTTTTTAGATTGGCAAACATTTCAATGATATTTTGTGAATTCCTAAATGCTTGAAAATAAATACTTCTAAAATTCAATAATTGTTGCGTCTTAAAATATAACAAAGATACGTACTTGGTAAAACGAGTTGTTACTACTAAAAGAAAACAAAAAAAAATGTTAAAACAATTCAAAGAGATTTAGCGTTTATGTTTACATTTTAGTAAATATCAATGTTGCAGCATTTTCCTGTGAAAATACGTAGAACGAAGTTGGTGGTCAAGTTATATTACCTTCCCAACACAGACTACATTTCAGTTCCAATTCCACAAATATCATCATTCAAAGGTGGTTTGTTGGATGAGTCTCTCCACTCTATGAAACTTCCGAAACCTTGGATTTTGCACGACCAAGGACGTAGCGGTTTATGAAAAGAAAACGGGCCATTCAAAGTATTCAATGTTTAATCGTTGAAAAAGTGTAACCAGTAAAACCTACCCCTAAGGAAAATATAAAATAATCAATTTTAATGATCCCCGCTTAACATTGTGTTTACTCTCATTTCGACGTTTTCAACATCCAAATAACCTATAGAAAACGCATGTTATTCAATAAATAAAATCATTTATTCACGTTATTGTTTGTAAAACACTGAAATATCTAAGATATTATTTGATTCATGTCTTCATCGCAGGTCTGAGATTAAAACAAAAACTAGCAAGCAGGGAAAGTTAAAGTAAATGTGAGTGATTGATGAAGTTGAATGATCCAATGAAAAACAATGTTTCTTGCGTCACGTAATGACACCTTGTTTAATAAACATGTAATTACATGTGATAAATATATTTAAACATGCAAATTAATGAAAATTTTGAAAAGTAAAATTATCAATGAAACGTTGATTCATCTTCTTACAATACGAAATTGGAGAATTATCAAACAAGGCTCTTAAGCCGAAATTGATAACCAATTGAATATTGTAATACAATGTTACGATTTGAATATGACAGAAAGTTAGAAGCAATCTGGAAAAATTCAAGTGAACTATTATTTTTGTTTAGATTTGACTCCTTGTCCTGCGAAAGATGACATCTGACAGTACTTATGTTAACAGTTCTTTTGCCATGGGTTGTTTTAATACTACTTGCAGTATGCAAATTATAAGATTTGTATTAATGAAGCATAGATTTATGCAGGACTTGATTTCTGACGGAAAGCGACGGAACGGCGTTCTGGTACCTCGGAAATAATTATTAAATTATATTATATATAAATAACTATTGCTATTACATTAATAATTAATTTGAGGAGCGTTTCTGCACCTAAAGTTTTAAAAATTAAGCACTGAATATATGTATAATTGTGTCTCTTATTTCGACACTGGTCTCAGTTTCGTCAAGTTTGACTTTAGACAATCAAAGTGAATGGTCAATCAAAGTTTACCCGCATAAATAAAGTTTATCTTACTATACATACTACTGAGACTAAACTAGTTCTGCTTCAACAGCACGTCTTCTTTTTAATATCTACGCAATATGCAATACGGACTACGTGAACTTGCAAGCAATTATTTTCTCCCTGCTCGTATTCGATCTCGGGTCCTTAAAATTATCATGTCTGACGCGTTTTCCCTACACAGTTGAACTTCCTCCTTCCCGGCGCAAAAAGAAAGTGAAAAATTTGCATTTGCAGTTCATAAAAGTTCAGAGTATTTACTTTACATTAGTTCCATATTTACGTGTCTATTGACAATAGTTCTGGACGGAAAACCCCGCTCAGAAATGTTTTTTCGTCTTAGCGCACGCGCAGGCCAAATCTCTCCTTCGGCAGGGAAATATGACTATATTTCCGTCTCGTACGTAAATTTACTAGCCTCCTCCCCGTGAGACCGCGTTCTTTCTACCCCTTGGGTTTTAGCACCAATCGTAGACAACTGTGGTTCTACCTGCTAGCGATTGATCAACGCGACCCCCCGCTTGTTCGCGGGGTGTCCAGGTTTGTCGGCGCAGTTGAGAAGATTTGCCAGGAAATTTTTGTGAGGGAGAGGGTACATCCGCTCGAAACACGGAGAATATTTTTCCGAAACTCCAACTACTACATTAGTGAAAATTCCAATTATAATTTAATACTACTTAAACAATAACATGCTCTCAAACTAATCATGAATTCCTATCTCACTATAATTTACACAATAAGCAGCCTCAGCTTAAAATCCGTTCGCCCCTAAACAACCGCTTACGTGTGTTCGCTTCAATATTATTCTAGAGACTGATTCCATGCGATTTTTCGCAAGATCATCGCCTTCAGCGCCCTGTTCACACCTTCTACTCATACTATGTTCGGGACCGTGTCCCTCTCCACAGCACCTGCGCACTTGGTTGGTTTATTGTCTTAACAACGCGAAATGCTTGACTTGACTTCCTATTCTGCAAACAATGCAGCTGGATGCCGATTCTATCATTAAAATTAAACACAGGGTTCTTGGCTTAGAGAGAGAGAGAGAGAGAGAGAGGAGGAGGATAAGAGCGTGAGAGCGGGAGAGAGGAGCGAGAGAGCGGAGAGTGAGGAGAGGGGGAGTGAGAGAGCGAGGAGTGCGAGAGGAGGAGCGGAGGAGCAGGAGAGAGCGAGTGAGTGAGAGAGCGAGTGAGTGAGAGAGCGAGTGAGTGAGAGATGAGGAGGAGCTGATATTATTATTATTACATTATTTATTTATTATTAGTCTTGTCATTTATTATTATTGATATTTTATTATTATCTGACCCATTTATTATTATCTATCATTTTATATTATTCATTTATTTATATATTCTTATTTATTATCTATTATTTCATTGTCATTATTTTATCATTTATTATTATTCATTATGTTTTATTATTACATATATCATTTATTTATATTATTCTATTTCTATTCATTTATTTATTATCTATTTTTTATTATCATTTCATTTATTATTATCATTTCATTATTATCATTTATTATTATATTCATTTATAGTTTCATTTATTTAATATTCATTATTCATTATTCCATATTCATTCATTCATTTATTCATATTTATATTATCATTTCATATATTCATTCATATTACGACATTATCATTCATTTCATATTCATTATTTATTATTCATCATTTAATTATTCATTTACATTATTACTATTCATTTATTATTCATTCATTATTATATGTATTCTGCTATTTTATATATTACTGGCTTTTGTCTTATTATTATCTTATTTATTCATTATTCATTATATTTGTCATTATTATATCATGTCATTATCTATTATTCATTTATTTATTATTATTTCATATTATTCATTTATTATCATTTATACATATCATCATTCATTTATTCATTATTATTCATTTGTCTATATTATTCTTATTTACATATTCATTTCATATCATTACCATTCTTTAACATGTTCATTGTCACACATATTCATTGTCTATTCAATATCATTGTCTTATTTTACATTTATCTATTTCATCATTATCTGGTCATTATTCATTTATTCAGTATATTCATTGCTATTCGAGCATCATTCATTCAAACATTGTCACACTCATTCACATTTGCATTCACACATTCATATGACATATCCATGCATATCATTAGCTACACATTCTACAAACAGCAACGAAGACGAATGAGCGAGTGATTGCGAGAGAGCGAGAGAGCGAGTGAGCGAGAGAGCGAGCGAGCGAGAGAGCGAGTGAGCGAGAGAGCGAGTGAGCGAGTGAGCGAGAGAGCGAGTGAGCGAGAGAGCGAGAGCGAGGGAGGAGAGAGGCGGAGAGTGAGCGAGAGGCGAGCGAGCGAGCGAGGAGAGAGGAGCGGACACCGAGCAGAGCGAGAGTGGAGAATGGAGAGTGCGAGATGCGAGAGGGGAGAGCGAGAGTGGGGAGAAGCGAGAGTGGAGAGAATGAGAGTGGAGAGTGGGAGAGCGAAGTGGAGAGGCAGAGTGAGAGTGCGAGAGGGGAGAGTGAGAGTGGAGAGTGCGAGAGTGGAGAGTGGAGAGTGAGAGGCGAGAGTGAGAGCGAGAGTGGAGGAGGAGAGGGAGAGCGAGGGGTGAGAGGGGAGAGGAGAGAGTGGGGAGGAGAGAGGAGAGGCGAGAGGGAGAGTGCGAGAGTGTGAGAGTGCGAGGAGGCGAGGGCGAGAGAGAAGAGCAGAGAGAGTGAGGTGAGAGTGAGAGTGCGAGAGTGGAGATGAGAGGAGAATGGAGAGGAGAAGGAGAGTGGGAGAGTGCGAGAGTGAGAGCGAGGAGTGGAAGATGCGAGAGGGGAGAGAGGAGGAGAGCAGAGAGTGGAGAGAGGAGAGTGCGAGAGTGGAGAGTGAGAGTGAGAGTGGAGAGTGGAGAGGAGAGTGAGAGTGGGAGAGGAGAGTGGAGACAGTGGGGAGAGGCAAGGAGAGTGAGGAGTGGGAGAGTGAGAGTGGAGGAGAGTGAGAGCGAGAGCGAGAGGGAGAGGGAGAGTGAGGAGAGAGAGTGCGGAGTGAGAGGCGAGAGGAGAGTGGAGAGTGCAGAGAGAGTGGAGAGTGAGAGTGCGAGAGCAGGAGAGTGAGAGGAGAGGCGAGAGTGCAGAGGCGAGAGCGAGAGGTGGAGAGTGCGAGAGTGCGAGAGGAGTGAGAGTGGAGGAGAGTGGAGAGGCAGAGAGTGGGAGAGGTAGAGAGTGCGAGAGTCGAGAGTGCAGAGGGAGAGGAGAGGCGAGAGTGAGAGGAGAGTGCGAGAGTGCAGAGTGCGAGAGTGCGAGCAGGAGAGGAGAGTGCAGAGTGCAGAGTGCTAGAGTGCGAGAGGAGTGCAGAGTGGAGAGGAGAGTGGGAGAGAGTGCGAGAGTGCGAGAGTGAGAGTGCAGGAGGCAGGAGTGCGAGAGGAGTGCGAGAGTGAGAGTGAGAGTGGGAGTGCGAGAGTGAGAGTGGGAGTGCGAGAGTGAGAGTGAGAGTGGGAGTGCGAGAGTGAGAGTGAGAGTGCAGAGTGAGAGTGCGAGAGTGAGGGAGAGTGAGAGTGCAGAGTGCGAGAAGAGTGCAGAGTGCAGAGTGCTAGAGTGCAGAGTGCAGAGGCAGAGGCTAGAGTGCAGAGGCAGAGTGCAGAGTGCAGAGAGAGGAGTGCGAGAGAGTGCAGAGTGAGAGTGAGAGGCGAGGAGAGTGCGAGAGCAGTGAGAGTGCGAGAGTGTGAGAGTGAGAGTGTAGAGTGCTAGGAGTGCGAGAGTGCGAGAGGCGAGAGTGAAGTGAGAGTGCGAGAGTGCAGAGGAGAGGAGAGTGGGAGAGTGGGAGAGTGCGAGAGTGCGAGAGTGCGAGAGTGGGAGGCAGAGGCAGAGGCAGAGTGAGAGTGAGAGAGGCAGAAGTGAGAGTGCAGAGTGAGAGGCAGAGTGCAGAGTGCGAGAGTGCGAGAGAGAGTGAGAGTGCGAGAGGAGAGGCAGAGTGCAGAGTGCAGAGTGCAGAGGCAGAGTGCAGAGTGCTAGAGTGCAGAGGCAGAGTGCAGAGTGCAGAGTGCAGAGTGCGAGAGTGCAGAGTGCGAGAGTGCAGAGTGCAGAGTGCTGAGAGGCAGATGAGAGAGGAGTGCGAGAGTGCGAGAGTGCGAGAGTGGGAGAGTGCGAGAGTGCGAGAGTGCGGAGGGCAGAGTGCGAGAGCGAGAGGCGAGAGGCAGAGTGAGAGTGAGAGTGCGAGAGAGTGCGAGAGTGAGAGTCGAGAGTGCAGAGTGCGAGAGTGCAGAGTGCGAGAGTGCGAGAGTGCAGAGGCAGAGGCTAGGAGTGAGGAGTGCGAGAGTGCAGAGTGCGAGAGTGGAGGCGAGAGGGAGAGTGCGAGAGGCGAGGAGAGTGCAGAGTGCGAGAGGCAGAGTGGAGGAGTGCTAGAGGCAGGAGTGGAGCAGTGCAGAGTGGAGAGGCGAGAGTGCAGAGGCAGAGAGGCGAGAGTGCGAGAGTGCGAGAGTGCGAGAGTGCGAGAGTGCGAGAGTGCGAGAGTGCGAGAGTGCGAGAGTGCGAGAGTGCGAGAGTGCGAGAGTGCGAGAGTGCGAGAGTGCGAGAGTGCGAGAGTGCGAGAGTGCGAGAGAGCGAGTGAGCGAGAGAGCGAGTGAGCGAGAGAGCGAGAGAGCGAGAGAGCGAGTGAGCGAGCGAGCGAGAGAGCGAGAGAGCGAGCGAGCGAGGAGCGAGCGAGAGAACGAGCGAGCGAGAGAACGAGCGAGCGAGAGCGAGAGTGGAGATGCGAGAGTGGGAGAATGCGAGAGTGGAGAATGCGAGAGTGGGAGAGTGCGAGAGTGAGAGAGCGAGTGAGCGAGAGAGGAGTGAGCGAGAGAGCGAGGAGCGAGAGAACGAGCGAGCGAGAGAACGAGCAGAACACCGAGCGAGAAGCGAGAGTTGAGAAGCGAGAGTGGGAGATGCGAGAGGGAGAATGCGAGAGTGAGAGGAGAGGAGAGGAGAGTGGGAAGTGGAGAGTGGAGAGGCGAGAGTGAGATGCAGAGTGAGGAGAGTGCGAGAGCGAGAGAGTGCGAGAGTGGAGCGAGAGCGAGAGTGAGAGTGCGAGAGCGAGAGTGCGAGATGAGAGGAGAGGAGGGAGGAGAGGGAGAGTGCGAGAGTGAGAGGCGAGAGGGAGAGTGGAGAGTGAGAGGCGAGAGTGGAGAGTGCGAGAGAGAGGAGAGTGCGAGAGTGCGAGAGTGAGAGGTGAAGTGGGAGAGTGAGATGCGGAGAGGGAGAGTGGAGAGGCAGGAGAGTGAGAGAGAGTGGAGGAGGTGGAGATGAGAGTGAGAGTGAGGAGATGGAGAGTGCGAGAGTGGAGAGAGTGCAGGAGTGGCGGAGTGAGAGCGAGAGTGAGAGCGAAAGTGCGAGAGGGAAAGTGAGAGGGGAGAGGAGAGGGGAGAGCAGAGAGGGAGAGTGCGAGAGTGGAGAGTGCAGAGTGGAGAGTGCGAGAGTGGAGATGAGAGTGGGAGGTAGGAGAGTGGAGAGGAGGAGAGAGTGGGAGAGTGCGAGAGGGAGAGTGCGAGAGTGGGAGTGCGAGAGTGGAGAGCAGGAGGAGGAGAGTGGAGAGTGGGAGAGGAGAGTGGGAGAGTGGGAGAGTGGGAGAGTGCGAGAGTGGGAGAGTGCGAGAGTGGGAGAGTGCGAGAGTGGAGAGGAGAGGGAGAGTGAGAGTGGGAGAGGTGAGAGGAGAGTGGAGAGTGGGAGAGGAGAGTGGAGAGAGTGAGAGTGGAGAGTGGTGAGAGTGGAGATGGAGAGTGAGAGGCGAGAGTGGAGAGTGAGAGGGAGAGAAGTGAGAGTGGGAGAGTGAGAGGAGGAGAGTGAGAGGGAGAGTGAGAGGGAGTGGAGAGGGAGAGTGGGGAGAGTAGAGTGGAGAGGAGAGTGGGAGAGTGCGAGAGGGGGAGGCAGGGAGAGTGGGAGAGTGAGAGTGGAGAGTGCAGAGGGCAGAGTGAGAGGGAGAGTGGAGAGTGAGAGTGGGAGAGGCAGATGGGAGAGGTGAGAGGGAGAGTGCGAGAGTGGAGAGGGGAGAGTGAGAGTGGGGAGAGTGGAGAGGGAGAGGGGAGAGGGGAGAGTGCGAGAGGAGAGGAGAGTGCAGAGGCGAGGAGCGAGAGAGCGAGAGTGCGAGTGAGCGAGTGAGCGAGAGAGCGAGGAGCGAGAGAGCGAGAGAGCGAGCGAGCGAGTGAGCGAGAGAACGAGCGAGCGAGCGAGAGAACGAGCGAGCGAGACACCGAGCGAGAGCGAGAGTGGGAGAATGCGAGAGTGGGAGGGAGGAGGAGCGAGCGAGAGAGCGAGCGAGCGAGAGAGCGAGAGGCGAGAGTGAGAGAATGCGAGAGTGGGAGAGTGCGAGAGTGGGAGATGCGAGAGTGGGAGATGCGAGAGTGGGAGAGTGCGAGAGTGGGAGAGTGCGAGAGTGGGAGAGTGAGAGTGGAGGGAGAGTGAGAGTGGAGAGGAGAGTGGAGAGGCGGAGAGTGCGAGAGTGCGAGGAGGAGAATGGGAGATGGAGAGTGCGAGGAGGCCAGAGCGAGGAGTGAGAGTGCAATGAGCGAGAGAGCGAGAGAGCGAGAGAGCGAGAGAGCGAGAGACGAGTGAGCGAGAGAGCGAGAGAGCGAGAGAGCGAGAGAGCGAGAGAGCGAGAGAGCGAGTGAGCGAGAGAGCGAGAGAGCGAGAGACGAGCGAGCGAGAGAACGAGCGAGCGAGAGAACGAGCGAGCGAGACACCGAGCGAGAGCGAGAGTGGGAGAATGCGAGAGTGGGAGAATGCGAGAGTGGGAGAATGCGAGAGTGGGAGAATGCGAGAGTGGCAGAGTGCGAGAGTGGAGAGGAGAGTGGAGAGTGGAGAGGGAGAGTGGAGAGGGAGAGTGAGAGTGGAGAGTGCAGAGTGAGAGTGCGAGAGAGGAGAGAGTGGGAGAGTGGGAGAGTGGGAGAGTGCGAGAGTGCGAGAGTGCGAGTGAGCGAGAGAGCGAGAGAGCGAGAGAGCGAGTGAGCGAGAGAGCGAGAGAGCGAGCGAGCGAGAGAGCGAGAGAGCGAGCGAGAGAACGAGCGAGAGTGGCAGAGTGCGAGAGTGGGAGAGTTCGAGAGTGGGAGAGTTCGAGGGAGAGTGGAGAGTGGAGAGTGGGAGAGTGGAGAGGGAGAGTGAGAGTGGGAGAGGAGGGGAGGCGAGAGTGGAGAGGAGGGGAGAGGGAGAGGCGAGAGTGAGAGGAGAGAGAGAGTGGAGAGGTGAGAGTGGAGAGTGAGAGTGGAGGGAGTGGAGAGTGCGAGAGGGGAAAGGAGAGTGGGAGAGGAGAGAGTGAGAGTGAGAGAAGTGAGAGGGAGAGGCGAGGAGGGAGAGTGAGAGTGGGAGAGCGAGAGGCAGAGTGCGAGAGTAGAGTGCGAGAGGGAGAGTGGAGAGGGAGAGAGAGTGAGAGGCGAGAGTGGAGAGTGCGAGAGGAGAGTGCGAGAGGGAGAGCAGGAGAGTGGAGAGTGGAGAGAGAGTGAGAGGGAGAGTGGAGAGTGGAGGAGGAGGAGAGTGAGAGTGAGAGGCAGAGGAGAGGAGAGTGAGAGATGCGAGGAGTGGGAGAGTGGAGAGTGCGAGGAGTGGAGAGGAGAGAGTAGAGAGTGCGAGGCAGAGAGTGCGAGAGTAGGAGAGTGGGAGAGTGGGAGAGTGCGACAGCATGCGACAGTGCGACAGTGCGAGAGTGCGAGAGTGGGAGAGTGGGAGAGGGCGAGAGTGGGAGAGGGCGAGAGTGGGAGAGGGCGAGAGTGGGAGAGTGGGAGGGTGGGAGGGTGCGAGAGTGCGAGAGCGAGAGCGCGCGAGAGAGCGAGCGCGGGAGAGCGAGCGAGAGAGAGCGAGAGAGACGGTGTCCCCCTTGCCTGTGCCTAGTTAAATTAGCATGTTTGGGGTAAGAGCGACATGAGGCAAACTTAACGTTTTCTCTTCACCCTAACTAGCAAGATCCGCCTGCTTGAGCTCCTCTTTATCACACCGCTACAGAAACTAGGACGATTTTAAAGGAAAGCTACAATTATATTTTTGCCTCGACCGGGAATCGAACCAAGGGACCATAGCACGGGAAGCTATAATTGGGTTTTCGTAACGAGGCGGATGACATTAGGTCATTTTTATACCTCCCGCCTTATGAAATGAATCTTCTTAATTAATTCGCGAACGTCCTTCTCAACGGGGCTTATGGCCTCAAACATGTGCCAATCACTGTTATAAAGATGCCAGAGGCTGGGAGGCTCTTGGGCAGTGTGTATGTGTGTGTGTGTGTGTATTTATATATTATATATATATATATATATATATATATATATATATATATATACACACACATACATACACACACATACATGTTCAAGGCCAGTCTGGATGGCCGAGATCGCTAAGTGCCGTGGCGATCTTCCACGGAAGAATCGCGGGTTCGACTCCCGCCTCTGGCAAGACTATGTTTGTGTATGTGTGGGCCATCCATTCATCCTTCATTATCAGCATTCAATCTTTGATCTCCCCAGGCCTAACAACTCTGGGTGATTGATTCTCGATCGTTATAATTGGAAAACTAATCCATCTTTGTCTTCGCACTGGAGGATAATATTCCGAAACATTGCCGGAATCATCTTCAAATACCATCATTCGCAATCGTCGAGCCCTAACAACACGTCGGAGGTACAACCACATTGAGAACTGTGCCTGCTCCGTACTTTACTCGACGGGTTTTCGCCGTGTAAAGTCACTCTCGAATGTACTCGCGTGTATGCGATTTACACTCGAGTAAAGTGTTGGTGAAACGCTCCAAGAAGATTCTCTCGTGCACACGTGATTAACTCCAGAGTAAACTCTTACTCATCGTTTGGTGAAACCGGCCCTAAGTGGTGACCCTGCTCGACGCGTTATAGGCAAGAACACACAGGATAGAGCTTCTCAATCGGAGGACGCCCTGGCAGATTTTACGGGGTTGCTAGTTTGGTAAAAAGTTACCCGTCAGTGATTTCTCAAAAAATGATTGTAGAAAACAAAATATAATGAACAAAAATATTAATAATGCAGATAATTCAATAAAGACACTTCTAGGTTCATAACTCTCGATTAGGCAATTATCTCTGAAATAGTCGTTTATATGCATTATAAAACCCTCCCAAAGCCATTTATGGGGTAAACATTGATATTGCGGTAAACGGCCTAAAAATACATTCAAAGAAATAAAATTGGCAAAAAGGGCATTGTTCCGACTCTAGTTATAAGAAATAAACGCATTTTTTGCTGTCGGAAAATTGTTTAGCATTTGTGACGATTTAGATTTATAATTTAAAAAGTGAAGAGAATTCAAATTCAACAGCTGAGAGGGGCTACTATTTTTTTAAAATATAATTTATTTATAAAGGTCGCATAAACAACTAGGTCTTGAGCGACCACAAGGTTGTAATACAGTCAGATATATTTACAAAGTATTTCTGTATGTTGAGTCTTTACAAAGTATGTTTCAATAAGTTATGATATTCAACATCACAAATACAGTAGGTTATTTTACATAGTATTATACATTATTGTGGATAGTTCAGACACTTGACATGGAGGAAGGCATCAAATAGATATTATTTTATTGGTATGAAAGTAGTTGAGTCTTTGAACATACATGGATACTTGTGTTGGTTTACAGATTTTTGTGGAGGTTGAGTTCCACAAGGAAATGGATCACTTTATATACATTACTTTTATCATTCAAAAGTGATTGTATATTGTTTGGAATATTATATTTGTTCCTTAATTCATTAAGATTTGGGCAATGCATTAATATATGTATGATAGTGATAGGTAGATTACATGTTTCACAGAGATTTGGAGATTCCTTTGTAATTAGTTGTTTGTGGGTCAGAGCTGCATGGCCAATTCTCAAACGCGTTAGTAGCACTTGATCACTTCTTTTTTGAACGTAGGGAGCATAGTCTTTAAGAATTGATTTCCTGATCATGTGTAATTTACTAGGTGGTGAGCGTTTCCATTCGGTATCCCACAATATCTTGTTTTTTTGAAGGAGCTCTTTTTTTATATCATTATGGGAAACATTGTTGATGGTAAGGGGTAAGGAGGTAGCTAGTTTAGCTGCCCTGTCAACTGATGCGTTGCCAGTAATACCGATATGTGAGGGAATCCAGATAAGCACTATTTCTTTGTTAATGTTTAACAGATCATTATATAGATTAATAGGTTTTTTGATTATTGGGTCAAGTGTGGAGGTGCTATTAAAGCTTTCTAGTACACTTCTTGAATCAGTGTAGATTACAAATTTTGAATTTGACATTTCTTTGATGTACTTTAGAGCTCTGTAAATGGCATAAGCCTCACAATAATTTACAGAACATAGGTTACTCAGCTTGAAATATTTTGTTAGACCATCAACTAATAGAGCACATCCAGAGCCGTTAGTGGTTCGGGAACCATCAGTAAATATGTTGGTGTATTGACTGTATTTAGATGACAATTCTCTGAAGAGAGATAGATATATTTGTGGACATGTGTCAGCTTTCTTGAATTCTTTAAACTTGTATTAATAGCAATTTTGTTTTAGAATTTACCAGGGGAAACTTGAAGTCGATCTCATCGAGGTATTGTTTTAATATTTGATATACTGGTTTAGGGGAATTGATTTTTGTTTGGTATTGTACAGCAAATCTTGAGGAGAAAACATTCCTATGTACTGGGTTACAGGAGAAACACGAGATTTTGCTGGCGTAGGAGAAAGTTATTTTTAGTCTTCTAATGTGAAGGGGCTCTTCTTCAGCTTCGGCATATATACTTGAGACCGTATACTTGTCCTGTAGGCTCCAATTACCATTCTCAGACCATTAATATGGATTGGGTTTAGTCTGTTTAGTACATAGTTTTTGGCTGATTGATAAATAATTGATCCATAATCTATTTTGGGACGGATGAGGGTTCTATAGGTGGACAAAATAATATTTTTATCTGCACCCCATGAGGTTGAGGAAATAGATTTGATGATATTCATTCTGAGGAGGCATTCACTTTTTAGTGCATTTATGTGTGGTTGCCAGATGAGATTGTTATCGAAAATCATGCCAAGAATCTTGATTTCCTTTTCACAATTAATTGCTTGAGAATTTATCTTGATTTTTAGTTGAACGTTGTTGTTCTTGTTCTTCCCAAAGATGATGCATTTTGTCTCCGTTTGTGAGAATTTGAAACCAACTTTGTTGGACCTATTTTGTATTGAGTCAAGGGAGCTTTGTAATTGTTGTTGAATAGTTTTAGGGTTTTTCCCACTAACTAATATGGTGATATCATCAGCGAACATATATATTTTACTGGTTTCTGAATAAGTTCGGTTATATTGTTTATGGCAATAAGGAACAAGGTAACACTAAGGACGGAGCCTTGGGGTAAACCATTACATAGTTTGAATTTGTCGGAAAGGATGTTATTGAATTTTACTTGGAAAAATATTTCACGAAGAAAGTTGGCAATGAAGATTAGAATATGTCCGTCTATTCCCTTATCATACAGTAGTTGTAGGGTTCTGTCTTTCCACACCATGTCGTAGGCTTTTTCTACATCGAGGCTGATTAATGCTAGGCGTTGGTTTGTAATGAATGCGTCGCATATGTTGCTGTGGTTGTTGATGAGATGGTCAATTGTGGATATATATTTCTGAATCCACTTTGGTAAGGTGATATTAAGTCGTTCAGTTCAAAGTGCCATATTAATTTTCTGTCGAGTACCTTTTCCATTAGTTTACAAAGGGTGGAAGTTAATGAGATTGGTCTGTAGTTGATAGGATTGGTTATGTCTTTATTTGGTTTAAGTATTAGTATAACTATTGCTTCTTTCCACTTGTTAGGAAATGACCCGGAGATTAAGAGTTCATTGATTAGAGTAGTAATATATTCTATGGCATTGATTGGTAATTCTTTCAAAAAATATTTAAAATGCCATCTGGGCCTGGCTGGTTTTTCTCGATTGGAGGACAGAAGTAATTTCTTGAACTTGGAGAGGATAGTTCAGTGTTGGATGGCAAGAGGTATTTAGTTGGAGTATTTTATCTATTGTGACACTAGAATTTAATTTGTGGGATTGAAATTCATCACTGAAATTTTTGTCGGTGGAGTTATTAGTAAAGGTCTGAGCCAACATATTTGCAATTTCTTTGGGGGCTGTAACTACTGTATTATTCACTGTTAACAGTTTAGTATGAATTCCATTTATTGCTTTAATTTTCTTCCAGTTGTCAGATATGCTTGTAGAATTGTTTATAGATGAGATAAAGGTTTCCCATGATTTTCTTTTGTTTACTTTGTAAGTTCTCCTTGCTAGGGCTCTCGTTCTTTTATATTCTATTTGATTTTCAGTTGTTGGGTGTCTCTTGTATCTGATAAAGGCTTTTTTGTGAATTCTTCTGACATTTTGGCATTCCTGATTCCACCATGGAAGTCGCCGCTTTGAAGTTTTGTTTCAAGATTGAGGAATTGTTGTTTCTTCAGTTTGAAATATGAGTTCAGTTAGGTCCTCAATCTTCTTAGTTGTGGGAGTATTGTTCTTGTGTATTTATTTATTTATTTATTTATTTATTTATTTATTTATTTATTTATTTATTTATTTATTTTTATTTATTTTTTTTATTTTACGTCAGAAAAACAGTTAAAAACTGCGTATGACGTGCTATGGGGAAAAGTGAATTGTGTGCACATTTTCAAAATTCTGTGATCCCTACACTTACTCATATACTACTTAAATTTTGAATTTTTGAAAGGGAGAAAAAACAAAAACTCCCATGCAATAAAATCTATGTTCAAGGATAAACAAGCAATAAATTTTGAATTTTGAAATTTTGAAAGGGAGAAAAAAAAACAAAAAAACTCCCATGTAATAAAATCTATTTTAAAAGATAAATAAGCAATAAATTTTGAATTTTGAAAGGGAGAAAAAAAACAAAAAATCTCCCATGTAATAAAATCTATCAGAGGTTTTCCAGTCCCAAAGATGAGCAATTGATGAAGAACAGGTGGTTAGATCAATGACACTGAATGTTTTATGAGTATTATTCAGGTGGGTTGGTGAACTATCATTGAGTATATTAATATTAGTATGATCCAATACTTGTTCTAGTATCTTTCCTCTTGCATCTTCTTTGTGAGATCCCCACATGAAACTGTGACTGTTAAAGTCTCCTAATAGAATAAATGGCACCGGCAGTTGATTTATTAAGTGGGTTAGTTCACTAGCAGTAAAGGGATGGCTGCGGGGGGGATAAACATTACATACAGTTATGGGCTTATTTATGAGGTTGATTGTGACAGCACAGCATTCGAGGGTAGAATTTAGGTGAATTTCATCTGCTTTATGAGATGATGATGTGTAGATGGCAACCCCACCACTAGCTATGTTTGCGTCTGTTCTGTTTTTTTTAAACACAACTTGTAATTTTTTAATGGTGTTTTTGGTTGATTTTATTATTTGTTTCTTGTAAGAATATCATATCAGGGTTGTACTTGTTAATTAGCAGTAGCAAATTCTCTTTTTGTGGATTAAAGCCATTTATATTCCATTGGAGAATTGTATATGCTATTTCAAGAGCAAAATTTGGAGAGAGTGTTAGTTTGAATTTTCATTACTGATTTCACTAAAGTTTGCCAGTTCTCTGTTTATGTCAATTCTTTTTAATTTCTTTTTTAAATTTGTGAAACGTCTTTTTATGCTTTTATCCGTAAGGAGGGGGTAGGTATCTTCTATCATTTGTAGTAACAGTTTGATATCTGGAGTGAATTCCACAACAGCTTCCTCAACATTTATGCAATGTTTTGTTTTTTTCAAAAAGACTTTTTAGTTGTAACCAATTTAAAACATATTTGTTACATGGTTCAGATAATGTTCCTTTGAGTGGGGCAAGTTGATTTTCTAGTCCATCAGATTCCTCTGCCAGAGAAATTTCAAGTTTTGACTTTTTATTGTTTTTTGGGTTTGATTTAATCACTAGAATTTTTGGATTGGTGGACTTTATCCATTATCTCTGGTGTAATCGGTTGTATGTTGTTAGTATCTGAGACACTTTCTCTAAGAAAGGTTAGGTTTTCTTCACCTACAACTGGATGTAACGTTTCTGACGTCTCAGATTTAGAAGATAGACTAGATAAGGGACGTCTGGCATTTTTGTAGGTCTGTTGTCAATAGCAGGATGAGCAGTGAAAGAGGGTTTAAGAGTTGGGAAGGAGGAGGGGGACAGCTCATTTTTTTCATTGGGATTAACTTCACAGTACCCGAGAGGTTATCTTTTTGTTCATTCATTGGGCAGTTGTTAGCAAAATGACCGTGATCCTTGCATAGAAAACATGATATAGAATCTGATGATGGATATATCCAGAAAACTGTGTCATCATAAATAATTTTCATGGTCTCTGGTACTTTGTCCATATCATCTGGATGAATATAAATTTGTCTCCGGAAACTCAAAATGTGACTAAACCCTGGTTCGTACATGCCGGCTCGTAGGAAGGTCATTGTAGAGCCGATTCGAATTTTGAGTTTCGTTAGCTCGTCAATAATTACTGAGTGTGGGATAATAGGACACACATTAGAAAGAATGAGTCTTATATTCTGCGTAATTAGCGGTCTAATGGATAACGTTGAGGTATTAATTGAAATGGTTGATTTATTGTCAACTAGTTTTTTCACAGATTCCTCAGAATCCAGATAGACACATATACGGTTTTTTGAAATCCTTGAGACGAACCGTATGGTGTGAGGATTGATAATTTTTGCAAGTTCCTGGATGTACGTTTTAACTGATATATCGTCTACTGAGTCCATCACAATCGCGTGTTCTTTTGTGGGAAACATACCTTTCTGAGCAGCAGTTAAGTATCGGTTAGCATAATCTTGATTTTCATTACTAACTTGACTTGATTGATGGGTTTCAGTGTTTGGGATGACTCCTTGCTCAGAAGCCATCTTAGGATGGACGTTGGGTGTACTGTGTACACCTACTAAGGTTAAAATACGTTTTACTCACTCACTGGATTTGATTCAGTTGATCATTAACACGAAAGTCGACACAACACAACACTCGGCACTGTGCGGCCTTCAACGGCGCTCTCCGAACTCGATGCCGCTTATCGCATTTCAGGTCTTTACTCGCCAACGGTCGGAGCGACACTGGCTACTATTTTTGTGTCAATGAGGTTCATTCACTAACAGAATCAAAAAGAAACTATCCTCGTCATCATCTGTATTTAAAGTATTTTCTTTTTTAAATACACCTATTTTATGTATTTAAATGCATCTCTAAAAAACATATCAAAAAATAAAAAAATACAGTTATTCAAATACAAAATGTATTTCAAATACAATTATTTAAATACTGCCCAAGTGTGACTATACCCGAATCTGTTTATGCTTATTTGTAATGCAAGTGAAACGGGACCAGTGACAAGTTCACTATAACCGATGTTCGAGTTCACTACCTCCAGAGTTGACTGTATATTACTTTCAAAATATTTAATGAATTGAAAGGTTAGAGATTTTTATCATGATTAGCAAAAGGAAAACTAAACCGGCCAATTTTAAATTATTATAGAAAATTGTTGGTACAGGCATAAGAAGAAAAAATTGTATCACTATTAATTAACCTAAGAAATTTCTTAAAATTATTACGTCTGTCGGTAGCATAAACTTAACCATTGTGTATTATAAAAATAATCAAGAAATTAGGCTGAAGAAAGAAATTCTACGTTTAGCTCTACCCTCTAAACTTTTCTGGAGTTTTCTTAACATCACAAACTTGACAGAAATACAGAAACTAAATACTCGGTTTTGATCTTCACTTATATGAACAATCCGCCTAGAGCAAATCCAAACACCCTTTTCAATCAAAACCCCGGGCAATCAACTCATCATATTCCTAATCAAAGTAATAATTCATTTATGCACTCACTAATTAATTCAATCACAGCCTATATAATCAATATAATAAATACTATTATTCCATCAATCATAAGCAACATACAAAATTCATTTACAGCGTATTTTAATAATAACAATAGCAGTACAACGCCTTAGCAAAAATCTACTAAACTGGAATGCAAATGGCATAACCAATAAAAAAACGAACTTAACTATTTCCTAAAAGCTAAACAAATCAAAATAGCCTGCAAGCCGAAACCCATCTGAAAATCAACAAGTATTCAACATACCAGGTTATAACACAATCAGAACTGACAGACCTAACAGTAAAGGAGGAGGAGTCTTAATACTTATCGAAAAATCTCTCCCAGATATACAAGTGAACTCCTATACCCGGTTTAGAAACAACAGCAATCAAATTCCATTAAATAATGAGACTTATAACAGTAATAGCAGCTACAAATCACCACACATAAAAATAGAAGTCCAAACATTGAATCTTTATTTCAACTGAACACCTACTATTCTCATTGGAGATTTAAACCAAAAACATCAGTTGGGCTGTAGAATTACAAATAATGCCGGCAGACACTTATTAAACTAATAACTGATCTAAATTTAAAACTTTAATCACCAGAACCAACATATTATCCATGACACGAACAAACATCCAGACATTTTGGATATCGCAACTACGAATACACAAACCACATACTACTAACACCACTATTTGAACTGGATTCCGACCACTTCCCACTCATCATCTCTACACATACCCTGCCCCACCCCACCCCCACCTACCCACAATTAAACACGAACAACATAAACTGAAGGAATTCAAATAATAACAAATAAACCCCAATTTTAAAATCTTAACACCCCATTAGAAATAGAAGGAATTTCATACTTACATGATATATAATTACCAACATATTAAATATTTACAACCCAATACACCACATCACTACAGAACGCAACAAATTACTGCCAGAAAAATACTAACAATAATCAACACTAGAAACAGAACCAGAAGGTTATGGACCAAACTCAGAAACCCACACTTAAGAAAAGAATTGAACCTTTTAAATTCAATAACAAAAAAAGCAATAAACGACTTTCATAGCTCAACCTACAACAAACTAATAAAATCATTAAGCACAACCAATAATTCTCTCTGGCAGTTCACTAAAAAAATCCTGAAAAAGAAAAATAGCATCCCACCTCTAAATACCCGGATGGGAAAATTCCCTTGTTTGTCAAAGGAAGTATTGGCCAATCATTTGAAACAACATTCACGCTCAACAACACACCAACTCATTCCGATCATGCGATGAATTTCAAAAAGTTTCAGCCCGAACTATGATGTACCACAGAGGATAAAATTCATATCCCCAAATGAAGTGAAAAACATAATTAAAAAAATTCACACAAAAAGCCCTGGTCATGATAAAATCACTAATAAGATCCTAAAACCTCCCAACCCAACTATAGCCTATATAAACAACATTTATAACTCAATAATAAGAATTGGATATTACCCTATAGTATGGAAAACTCAATCATAATACCCATTCCAAAACCATATAAAAATCATAGCAGTGTTGAAAACTACAGACCGATAAGTTTACTAAACACACTTTCAAAATTCTCAAGAAACTAATTCTAAAAGGTTAAATAGCTACCTCCAATCAACCCAAATTATACCATTACACCAGTTTGGCTTTATAAGTCATGTATCAACTGTACACCAACTACTCAGACTCTCAGAAAATATCCACACAGCGTTTCAAAACAAACATCACACAATAGTTTCATTTTTGACATTTCACAGCGTTTGATCGAGTATGGCACGAAGGACTATTATGCAAGCTCCGAACAATGGGAACACCAATCTATTTAGTAAATTTCATCAAAAGTTTTCTAACTGATAGAACCTTTACAGTTTCCGTAGAAAATCACATCTCCAACCCCCGAAAATAATGCAGGCCTTCCACAAGGTTCACCATCTCACCCACACTATTCAACATATACACAGCTGGACATCCCACTCAATACACACCCAATTAGGGACAAATCGCCGACGATCCGCAATCTACAAATACAGCCACTCATTTAAGACAATTACCGATAGGATACAAAATCACTTAAATGAAATAGACCAGTGGTCAACATTGTGGAAAATCAAACTCAACGCAACTAAATCAACTGCCAAAATATTCTCACTAAGACCATGTTCTCACCCACCACCATTACACATTAATAAACACACAATTCCATGGACACCACAAAACCAATCAATAAAATACCTCGGGAATTTAAAAGGAAAAAAAAAAGTCAGACCATTAATGCTCAACGCATGTCCCATCTGGACCAATGCATCTATTTCTAACATTAATAAACTACAAATTGTACAAAATAGATTCCTCAGATTAGCAACACATGCCCCATGGTTCATCTCTAACGCCCAACTTCATAAAGAACTGAATATATCACCGATCATCAAACATATTGCCCATCTTTCCAATAATTTTTACTCCAACCTAAATACAATTAACGAGCCGTCCACTACAACCTGGCCACTATAATTGACTTCCTACTAGAATTAAGAATAGATTTCTGCCAAGCGTTCTTAACATTTTCTCTTCTAATTGTCCACAGTAGGGGCTCTTGTAGTTTCCTACACCTATAGTAAGGTAGTTTAGTTTTAAGTTTTTAGTGTTAAGTTTAGCATAAGTAATAATGTAAGCCAGCAAATGCACATGAGATAGTAATTGGTACTGATCTGTGTAATTTCCAGTCACTCAATAAAAATGAAATGAAAAAAAAAAAAAAAAACAACCTCGGTTTTGATAGTTTCTCATTTGTTTAGAGTCTGTTTTGGGAAAATGTCTTAAAAAGTCATTAGTCATAGAAAACTTAAAAAACTGAGAGATTATAGAATATTTTCGACAGACTCTCAACAATTTAAGGTGCGATTATATACGCATGACTCGTGTCCTTTCATTAATCTTGTTTTTCGGCTAGTGGATGAAGCGATCGAAGAAAGCATTGCCTTCTTCCATCCTGATGTAAAGCATTGATTGATTGCATGTTGGGAAGTCCAAATAACTTATTAGAATATCAATCAAATGGTGGTATGTTGTTGGAATAAACTATTAAATTGACCTATTAATTCAGTTTTTCACATATTTGACAGCTAGTAGATGGAGCGATCATAGAAAACCTTGATCAATTCCGTATGGTGGTATGTCATTGGAATAAAATACTAATTACTTATTCTGTTCAGGGGTAGTACGTTTGTAGTTACTGTGTCAAAGACGAATACTTCGCTCATTTGGTAGTAGTTGAAGAAGTTGTCATAGAAAGTCTTGACCTATTAAGCAAGTTTTTCACTCTTCTCGCTCCTAATAGACGGAAAGGTCGTAGAAAGTCTTGACATCTTCCGTACGGTGGTATGTGACTGGAATAGAATAATAAATTATTCATTTTAGGCCCTAAACTTTAGGGTCTGTAACTTATCAAAGATTAATTCAGTTCGTCTATTTAGTAGTTATTGGATAAGCAGTTAAATAAAGTAGTTAGTCAATGAAGCTGTTATATAAAGTTGACCTTTTCTGTATGGTGGTATGTTGTTGTAATATAATAACAAAATAATCTGTTTAAAAGTATTTCTGTAACTACTGTATTTAAGTTTAATCTAGTTTTTCGTCCATTTGGTAGTAGATGGGGTGATTATAGAAAGTTTTTACCTCTTCCGTTTGGATGTAAAAGTGATTATATGTTTAAAAGTCCAAATAAATTAGTAGAATATTAATCTGCTTATGACCAATTGGGAATAAATAGTATTAAAATTATTATTTACTTTTCTGTCTATAGATTTTTCAATTTTGTCAGGCTGTATTGTTATTTTATTTTACAGACAAAACGTTTAGGATAACTGTTTTTATGTAAAACTTACAATATGATTGCAATATATTATATGTGATACATAATAGCAATAGCAAAGTTTCGGAAAATAATTATTTCCATCTTCAGGATTAAATGTCAAAACAAATGTCGGGATATTTCAGAAGCCTCTGGGCCATTTTCTACATATTCGTAAAAAATGGCTCCAATCTCTTTTCAGATTTCTTATATGATTAGACTTAAATACGCTTCTAAAGATGGCATAGGTCATAATTTTACTGTTAACTTTGAAGTTTTGAAAGTTACAAAAGTTTAAATTTTCCTCGGTGTCTCCTCACAACTACAGTATTAAAGATAGAAATTGTTTCAAATGAAAATTAAAGCAGCTGATTAGTAGAACAGATCGGTGAATCTCATGGATATGGATGTTACACAGTACATCATCTACTATACTGTCCCCGTGGATCAAGCAGCCGGTTCTGTTAGAGATCTTATCGTGACACCCAACAAGAAAATGACAATAATGATCAGAAAGTAGACTAAGAACAAGAAGCATACTACACGCCAACAATCGAGATTTTATCATGAAACCCAACAAGAAAATGACAGTGATGATCAGAAAGTAGACGAAGAACAAGAAGCAAATTACACGCCAACAATCGAGATTTTATCATGAAACCCAACAAGAAAATGACAATGATGATCAGAAAGTAGACGAAGAACAAGAAGCAAATTACACGCCAACAAACGAGATTTTTATCATGAAACCCAACAAGTAAATGACAATAGATGATCAGAAAGTAGACGAAGAACAAGATGCAAATTACACGCCAACAATCGACATGTTTTGTAATGCTTTATAGAGTGTAAGGGACCTGGAAATTTTCGCCGTAAATAATAATTTCACTGAATTCCATGATCAATTGTGCAGTGAAATAAAGTTTCACATGTACCCTTAAGCAAATACAAAATAGTTGAGACTGACAGACGTGTAGAGATCTAATGGCAAAAAAATTAGTGTGATGCATTTATGCACTGGTAAAGCACTGAATTGTAATAAAATAAAATAAGCCGTGCATTGTAATGCATTTATTCATGATGCAAAGATTTTTTTTAAAAAGTTATTTTCTTCCTGTTCGGCAGTTTTACCTTTCAGGGGTTTGTACATTTTTATTTGTAATACATAACGTTTGGGCATTCACGTTTGAGCATACAACCTCTCACTCTTGTATCTTACTATTAGCTAATTTACAGGATTTAATACTTATATTTCTAATACAACTAAACAATTTGACATACAATACACAAATTTTACATACATTATACATTCTTAAATCTAGATACTCTATACATACATTGGAATAAAGATTTACATATTTAATACATTTTTATGGGGGGTTTAAACATGTCTTTGGGATATCGCGAGCGAATTCTTTTGGGATTGTTTAAAGTTTTTCCCATTGTGAATTTTGTACTGCAAGGAGAGGATGAAAGAAGAGTATAAAAATTGTTACAGTTTTTACTTATATGTTCAATTTGGGGTTCTATTTGAAGTTACCTTTGCATATGTGTATTTGATATGAACCAAGGGGCCTTTGCACATTTTCGAATTTGTTCTATACTATTTGGAGTTTTCAGTGTTGGTTTTAGTTGTGTTATTCCAGACCGGACATGCATATGTGAGTGATGGTCTAATAATAGATTTAAATATTAAGATAGCACAATCCAAATTTAAGGCTGAGTGGATGCAGAGATTCGTTTTCTAGCAGCAAAAGTGTTCGAAGGCCTCCATGTTGAGATATACAAAATTTTCTCTACATTAATATCCGCCAAAGATCTTAGCGTCTGGCTTGCTGGGTCAATGGGTCACGATATATTATAATCCTTATTACCTTTATAATGGATTATAGGATCCGCCGACTATACAGCGCAGCTGGGAATCTGAAATAGAATGATTCTATTCCTAGTTCATTTCTGTTTGGATTGACTAAATGAAAGATCACTTTCTTTTCTAAAGAACAAAATTTAACAAAGTTTATTTTTACCTTTCTTAGCAAACAATTTAGTGGGTTTAATAAAATGATTTGATGTTAGGCCTTTGATCAAGATATCTTTGAATTTACAATTTTATACCGCGGTTAACTTATCTATTCTTCGTTGATGTCTCTCGTAGACTTCTCAGTCGAAATATCTTGCGAGCTTGCTCGTAGTCCAAAGTCCCAAGAAATCCTCTCCTGCCCCTCTCCAAGCTGGTCTCAAACTATCAAAATTATCAGTCCCGATTACGTCCTATGACATAGTCCCGAACTCGATTACCACTCCCGACAAAGTTCCAATTTATACATCAATATTACTTCCACATGAAAATGTCTGCAATATCATTCACTGTCCTTAAAATTTCATTGATAACCCGATTCTGACTATCTGTATTATATTCGTTCCCTCTCACGAACCTACGATCAGTTCAGAAGCGCGATGCCGGTCAGAATGAAATCTTCCTGCATGATTCACCCCTCGAAGACTTCAAATCCGTCCTTCTCTCACCCAGCCAATCCATACCTTCGTTATATTTTGGTGTAGCTGACCTTTTGATCGTCTAAACTTCTTCGCCCAATCCCAAATTTTCTACTTTCGGCATCAAGCCATCTCTTAATGCATTTACAAAAATCAAAAACTACATTGTTTATTCACGGTCGTTGCTAAGCTCTAGCTCTCGTGATATTTCGTAATGCATGTTCCACCATATAGTCTACAAATAAATGTTAGTTTATTTTCATGTGACATATCGGTATGTCACAATGTAAGTAAGACGGAACAAAATTGGAATCCTGTCTTTTTTGTCTTGAACAAGTTTCTCTGTATTTTATAGATAGCTCTAGCCCTGGCATATTCCGTGATAAAGCAGCGATTATCAGTTATGTGTCGAGGGTAAGAATGCGACATTGATGACGATATTGTCAAAATAACGATGTTTTGTAGAAACATGAATAGGCGAAATTCATCCAAATTCGAGCCACCTCTGGTCATTGGTCAAGCGCCTAACCAAAGAAAAATCAAACATTCTACCTTTGAAAATAGGAATTAACCGAATATACTCAGACGAGGATAAGTCATCAGTAATGGCGGAACACCTTGAAACTACATTCAAACCGCACCCCGTGACAAACGCACTATTGAATTCCAAAATCGAAAATTTTGTCAACTCTACTTTTCCAACTGCCGCACCACCCATTAAATTCATTACTCCATCTGAGACAGCCTTTGAAATCAAGCTTCTGAAAATTAAGAAAGCACCTGGAATTGATGGCATAATTACCGTGTGCATGAAAATGTTGAACAGGCGATCTTTTGCAGCCCTGACGGCAATATTCAACGCGGTTTTAAGGCTTCACTATTTTTCTGCAGCGTGGAAAAAAGCTGTAATAATTCCTATCTGTAAAGGTGGAAAAGACCCGAGATACGTTGAAAGCTACAGACCTATTAGTCTATTGCCAACCATATCTAAAATATTTGAAAGACGAATACTATCTAGACTTATTAAATTCCTCAATTCCACCAACGCTATTCCGTCGATTCAATTCGGGTTCAGGACCAATCACTCAACAACGCACCAACTACTACGACTCACTGAAGAAATAGCACAAGGCTATCACCAAAAGGAACATACAGCATCAGTATTTCGGGATATAAGTCAGGCGTAAGACAAAGTCTGGCACTCGGGCCTAATTTATAAAATGCGACAACTAGGAATCTCTGAGTATTTACAAAAGGTTATCGAAAGTTTTCTCTCTAACAGATCGTTTATTGTAAAAATCAACTCTTCAATATCTTACCCGCGCACCATTGATGCAGGGGTGCCACAAGGATCGGCTCTCTATCCCATTCTGTTCAACATTTTTAGCTACGATATTCCCACTGAGGGTGACTCCAAGTTAGCGCTGTACGCAGATGATGTTGCCCTCTTCGCAACGCACAGCGACATTGCCGTAGCCAAGGACTATATTCAAAACACATTAAACGAGTATGCTAACTGGACTCAAAAATGGAGAATCAAAATAAACCCGTTAAAATGTCAAGCAAAAATCTTCACGTTACGCCGCCCCAAAAATCCTACTGAATTAAACCTTCACAATACATATATTACGTGGACTTCCTCATCGATAAAATACTTAGGAGTGTTGCTTGACAAAAGACTAACATGGAACTCACACATAAATGCAATAGCTAACAAAGTATCTGGAAAAATATCAAAACTCTTCCTCTAATCAATGCATATTCTTCATTGAAAGTCGAATGCCGATTGCTACTATTTAAGTCCTTAATTCTACCAAACATGACTTATGCTTGTCCAGTTTGGGGATGTGCAGCGACTAGCAATCTCCAAAAATTAACAGCCATTCAGAATGTATTTTTAAGAACTTTAAATGCCCCCTGGTTCATCCCAGATTCGCAGAGAATTGAAAGTGCCTTCACTAAGCGATCACATAACACAAATAGCCCAAAATTTGTACCAAAACTTTCACACTTCCCCATGCTCCTTAATCTTCAGCCTAGGTCGCAATGCTGTATACTCACGTATTAAATCCAGGTATCCCAAAGACCGATTCAAACCACCGTAATCCCCCATAACTGTCAATAGATCAAACTGAAACAAGTCTTCAACCCCGCTTCATTTACTTGAGCCCAATGTTTATGTTATTCCGAGTAATAAAAACCACTGCTTATTGATGGCCATTGGCTTATTGATGGCCCAAAAGTAAAAAACGATGTAATTCATAATTTAACCTCCTCGATAGACAAGTATGTCGAACGAGAAGAAATAAATTTAAAAACAAGAATCATCAATCGTATGTTTTATAAAACATTGAAACATTTTCGAAAGCCGAAGTTTATGATCGATGTGTTGTTCGTGAAATTAAGAAAAACATAATAACAATTTGTACATAAAAATATGTACATATAAAATGGAAGAATTGTAAGGCTAGCAGTCTTCATAAGAAGATAGAAAACTTCTACAACCTACAAACTTCAAAAAAAATATGCCGTAAAGATCAAGTTACAATCACCAGAATTAGATCAGAACATACGAAGCTTACTCACATCCACCTATTAAACAAGAATACCCCCCCAATTTGCAATATATGTAATGTACAAATAACAATATTACACATTATTCAGGAATGTCCTAAGCACAACCAATCCCGCCAATCAATCTGACAGAACTTTAATGTTGATGCTTTACTTCATTCAAGCACCCAACAAGAAAAAAATATAAAATTTTGTAAATCAATTAATGTCTCTCACGAACTGTATTACTGTTTTTTTGAGTGTATGTATTGTGTGTATTACCATAACATGTGAAATATTTCCAACCACTGGTGCAATGTAAACTGTAATGTAATTCACTGATCAAAAATGTAAAGAAGTATTTAACCATGCTATAAAAAAACCCTTATTGTAACTTACTGAATAGTCGCTAATAACCTCGCAGTTGATGCGACTATAAATAAATGTAATAAAAAAATATCAAATAATATTGTATGATACCACTCTGAGTTCAGAGTTCGAACAATGTGAAAGCTGATTCATGTGAACGCATCTTCATCCAGTAGACTACCTCTCGCCCCAGAAATGACCCGTTGCGCTGGTATTTCCTACACTTGTCTTCGTGTTTCATACGCGGAGAGGCGGTCAACACAAGCACCATGATGTAGGGCATCTCCCCCTTCTCCCTTTCCCTTCTACGGCGAACTAAGGAAGCTCTGACTCCTTCAAATGTCCCTGAACGCTCAAGTTTTCAGAAGCAATTTGGTTGTTATTATTTCAACTTTCTTTTCGCAGTTAAATCCTAATTATAATTAATAAACCCGGTCATTGTCAAATCAAGTTATTCTCCGCGTGAATATGTTAGATTCCTAAACCAGATGGATTTTGGGCGATGTTTTAATTTTGATATTGATGTTTGCATTTACAATCCTTGTGCGTTGTCTTTGCTATCCTTGTCGGAATCTCGGAGAGTGCGCGATGATAATTCTGCGAGGTTTTTTTCCGAACAATGGCAGTATGTACGCGTGTAAGACTGCGGGTATCAAAATATTTTTGAACGTGTGGATACTGTTCAGGGCAATTCTTTCCGCATCACAACATTAGTTTTACTTTCTCGGATATGTACGTATTATGATAAGCCAGAAACCCTGTTTAATTTTAATGCTAAAATCGGCATCAGGCGTGAATGATAATGGGATTGAATACAAGCTCGGAAATAATAAGAAAATACATTGTTATGTGATAAGCTAAGAACTTTGGAATTAGTTTTTAATGATAAAATCAACATTTAGCGTTGGAATGTGGCATCGTATTCAGTCAAAGACGCGTTAGGACAACGGATCAACAAGGGTTAATATTCCAAGCTTGATGTCAGAACGTTGTGTAAATGGACACGGCCCCGAACGCATTATGTACAAAGTGTGAAGAGGGCGTTGGATCGTGATCGTCAGGAAGGACGCACGGAAGGATTCAGTCTCTAGAAAAATTTCGTAGCGAGCTCACGTAAGCGGTTGGTGAGGTGCGATCGGGTTTTCAACAGAGGCTGGGTATTATGTAGATGATAGTAAGCCAGGAATTTGTTTAGTTTGAAATTTGAGAAATTGTTCTAGAGTAAATTGTGATATTAAATTGTAATTGGGAAATTTGATTAATATAATGATTGGATTTAAACAGACTCCGTGTTTTGAGGATATATGCATTAGGATAGCTCCGTAGATGGAATAATTTTCCAATAAGTACACGAATATAGTCAGTCGCGAGTAGGCGTTTCATACAAAACACAAATAGGGAAAGTCGCGACCGCGTGTTAAAATTGTGAGAATATTAAGTAAAATTATAGCAATCGTTGACGACATTCTAGAACATTTATTTTTAATTTAGGAAAGCACGCAAGAATTGGCACACCAAGGACAATATTCTGCTAGGCTGAGAAGCGTTCCCAAGATTACGAATGCCGATGGGTGGCCGAGATCTCAAAGGCAGTTTCTCGTAGGATCTCAGGCCGAAGGGTCGCGAGTTCGTGTCCAGCCTCGGACATAGTTGTATTTGTGTTCGTCCTTCCACCCCTTATCATATCGTTTCATCTTCACAGTTACCATAACGTTAACACCAATAGTGCTCGCTAATTACCAAGATGTTGATGCGACCTTAAAGTTAAACAGAATTAAAGATTACGAGCGTAATTATGAACGTAAGCTTACGAACTATATTAAAAGTCGCACGGTGTTTCAATGTTGAAAGTGAAAGTAATTCGCATAAATTTGACAGAACAGTAATGTACAGATGATAAGAATAAATTTTAAATTTTTATTGTTGAAAAAGGCTGATAATTCATAGTAGTTACCATCAATATAATTACTGATTCCAATCAATAGAACTTCCAGGAATCGTAATTCTGTATAGATCACATGTCCACATGTAACTGGTAAGGAGCGTATGTTGTGTGTCGAACCCATAATAAATTGGCGATAAATTTAGTAATTGAATAAATTAAAAATTCAGTTTTAAAATAAGCAAGAGAACTTCTTCAAAAAGTATCACAGTTAGAGCAACCAGTAAACAAAGTGTAGTATTCCATGCTTGGTGTCATAGCGCTGTTCAGATAAGACACGACCCCGAAAACCTTATATGCAAAAGGTGGAGAGGACATTGGCCGGGGATCTTAAAAAGGGCCCAAAGAATCACCTAAAAGATTTTAAGGGTACACGGAGGGAATCGGGTGGTGCAAGTATTTACAGCAAGACGGGGTTTCATAGAGCGGTAGGGGCGGCAATTATTAGTTCGGTTATTGCCAAAAAAGAGAATTATAATTGTAAATTTTGAAATGTAATTATTAAATGATTCTCAAAAATTTCCCTGAAAACCAAACATTCTGAAAAATTGAGCCGAGTTCTGTTTTTTTAGAAACCCCAAACCCCAGTTTTTTAAAAAAGTTTTCAACAGAAATGTCCATAAAAAAGTTTTTATTTTCATGTATTTTTAAATTTAGTTTCAGTACTACAACCTACAAGTTTTCAAAAAGGGACAGATTAATCCCCCCAGAAAAATTTAAGTTTTCCCCCAAAAAAAAGAAAAAGTTTAAATTTTTATAATTTTGGGAAATTAAAAAAATTTTTAATTAAAAATTTTTTATGAGTTATAAAAAGGATAAACATTTTATTTCTTTTTTCCCCAATAAGTTGTGCATTTTATTACATGTACAAATTTTTTATTTGTTTCTTTCAAAAAACATATCTCCCCGACTCCCGTGGAAATGATGATGATGATGATGATAATAATAATAATAATAATAATAATAATAATAAAAAATAATAATAATAATATGTCTATTAATGGGAGGCTGCCATGGGGCCTGCCTTCCCCCCAAAAAATGAGTTTACTGAATAGAGTAAAATATAAGAGGGGGGAAATTGTCATTTACGTCTGGGAGGCAAAATAGGGACCATCCCTTTTTACCCCCAAAGGATTGAGAAAACCCCGAAAACCTAATGGATGGGGGCTTAGCAAAACAGCATTATGGTATAGAAAGGGGTAAGAAAAAAATGAGAAAGGAATCATAAATGAAATGAAATGAAAACGAACAAGAAAGAAAAAAGGGAAAAGGGAAAGGGGGGGACAAACTGTACATTTGGATGGGAGGCAAAGAAAGGAAATCCTGGGTGGCCCTTAAATTGAAAACCCAAAAAAACCTAAATCAGGATGAGGTTTATGGGGAACATTAATATAGAAGAATATGGTATGGATAGTAAAAGGGAGAAGAGATGAGGTTTAGGGAAAGGGTAAAGAAAAAAGGGAAGACTGGAAGGAAAGGGGAAGGGAAAAAAAAGGAAGAAAAGGAGGAAAAAGATGGAAAAGAAAAATTTTTTCCAAAAGGTACAGAAATGTTAAGTTTGGGACACATTAACTTTACAAAATATAAAAAATTTTTCACAGAGAAACAATAGGTCTGTTAATAGAAGTAATTTATAAATAAATTGAAATTAATAAAAATTTTAAATAAAAAGGGAAAATAAACATCAAAATTTTATTGAGGCCAATATATTGTAGAAAGGGAAAAGATGACAGTACAAAAAAAATTAAAATATTTTTTGCATTTATTTGGGGATGGGTAATTTTTAAATATTTATTTGAACAATTTTATTTGATGCCCGAAAATATTTGTTAATAATTTGATGGGGGGGGGGGAGGAAAGAAAGAGTGAGGTATGGGGGGGAATTTTAATTTTGAGGAGGAAAAAGTGGGGTTTGGGGGGGTGACTGGGGACTTGGGGAGTGGGAAAAATCTGGGGGATGAAGAGGAATTAATGCCATTCTATATGTCATTAACCTTTCCCAACATTTAATCTGTTTTTCATTTGGAAAATATCTGAATGTTTTAGACTTTTAAATTTTTCCAGGCTTAAGCTGTAATTGAAAGATTTACTGAAAGAAGTCGCGAGTGATACAGAGCAGAGCTGAACAGAGCTGGTTTAATTTCAGAGGATTAAAATTACTTTTAGACGGGGTTTAAGAGAACCGTGTAAAATTTTATAGAGAAGTAGAGAGTGAAGTAACTGTCTTTGTCTAGAGTAGCATACGAAGTGAGTCAAAAGGGATACATGGTCGATTTTTTTAGATAAAAAATAAACCGTACGCATGCGTTCTGTGCTACTTGAAGTTTATTGTAATTTAGATGTCAGTTTGTCAGAAGAAAGTCGAATAGTCAAAATGTGGTTAATAAGTGATTTAATGAGTGTCTCACTTTCCCAATTGGTAAAAGCGTTCGCAGGCGTTTCAGCGAATGCATTCCGGCAAAAACTTTACGGCAGGTTGAATTTTACTTGCGAGTTCCAGCTGAGGGTGTTGTCAATAAACACCCTAGGTTCTTGACTTCAAAACCCCAAAGGTAGAACGGGATCATTTATATAAATGTTAGGCAGAGTAGAAGAGGATATTTTCTTCAGAGTGCTTTTTGAACTGATAATCATGCACTGTGATTTATTTATTTATTTATTTAACGTCAAAAAACAGTTAAAAACTGCGTATGACGTGCTATGAAAAGGAATTGTGTGCAATTTTCAAATTTCCCTGTGACCCCTTTAACTAAGTCATAAAACTACTTAAATTTTGAATTTTGAATTTTCAAAGGAGAAAAACAAAACCCCCATGTAATAAAATCTATTTTCAAAGATAAAAAACAATAATTTGGCTCTTATTACTTCCGCGACAACATGGAAACGATAATTTGAATAATTGTATTTCCACTGAATTTAGAAGACGAAAGAAAATGAAGTACATTTATGTCCAGAAGTAAGACAAGGCCATCTCAGCATTGTCAATGGATCGGGGAAACTGGACGAAAACCTGATCGAGATGGGGTCATTGACCGAAGCTGTAGTAAACAGTTGTTACATGTTGTTTATACTCATTTATACAGTCCAAATGGTAACAATGCATTATGTATCATTGTTAAAATTAATGTTACTTTTCGGATGCTCAGTATAAGTTCTAATTGTAAGAAACAGTTATGCGAGAAACGATTTCACTTGGATTTAAACTTTTTATTGAATTTAATCGTTTAATGTCATCGCAAAGGTTGTAAATGATGTCATTTTTGTATGTGAATTTTGTAATGAGCGTTGATACCGTCACCTGGATGAATATGATTTACGTCGAGTGTTATAGTAATAGACTTCGGCATTTTCTGAAAAAATATTTTGCCCTTGATCAAGTCATTTTTACAAAACCACTGATTTTGTAAATAAGAAACACGGTAATGGTAGAATTTAGATTAATGAAGAGAGGCTTATATGAATCAGTGGGTGGGATTTAGTATTATTCGTACAATTCATTTTTTTAACAAAGTCTGGGAGCTATAAGAGATTTTTCCCGAATATTATGCCAATCTCAGGCGGAATGAACATTCGCGAAGTATACAAACGAGCAGTCTGAAGGCTAAATGAATTTGCAAGAATTCTGAACGCGTAGCATAATGAACTTAATTGTGTGTTCAATCATTTAAATGGACGTTCCATTTAAGGTTTGACTGAATTGAGAGACCTAAAAATTTTGTTGCCTTAACATCAGTCAATGGTACACTGTTCATTTTCAATGGAGCAAGAATTGTTTATTTGAAATGGAAAACGCTTTAAAAACCGTTTTCTTTCGTTTATATTAATTTGTTATTTCGGAACCAATTTGAAACATCTGATATTGTCCCATTTACGCTTTCTTTATTGCGCGATGTCGATCATCCGCAAAGAGAACCTTTCCCTTCCGTTCGAATCGTCGAGGGCATATCGTTTACGTAAAGTGGGAAAAAGAATAGGGCCAAAATCGATCCTGAGGAACCTACATGCAACGGGGAAAAGAGTCGGAAATGCGTACGTAATGTTCCCCATCATTCCAGTAAGGTCTAATGTAAGTAGGTAATGTTCATCATTCCAACTCTGAGATCGTTTTTTAAGGCAGAACAAAATAACCAACTGAGCAACCACGAATTCCATAGAAGGTAATTTGGAAAGTAAAAAGTCATGATCAATGACGTCAAAAGCTTTGAGAGATCTAAAATAATCCAATAGGTGCCCGTTTTGATCCAATGAGGCGACATCTTTAAGAAAAGAAAATATAGCTGTTTCTGGATTTGATTTTCAACCATGTTGGCAATCTGAAAGGGCGTCGTGTTTAGTGAGAAAGGTTTCCCTTGTACGAAAAAGCTCTAATATTTTTTAAAAACTGATAGAAGAGAAATGGTGATAATTTTGAATTTCATTTTGTTGCCTTTTGAAAAAGGGGGTTTAATTTTTTGCTGTTTTGAAAATATCTGGAAAAGTTCCATGCATAAAGATGCATTAAATATGTGAGTTAACGGTGTATAATGGCATGCAAAGTCTTTTAACAAAGAATCCGGGAATCATCTAAACCGGACGAATATTTATTTTAGTTACGATTATTTTAGAATTTCATAGGAAGAAGTTTCGGGAAACGAAATTGTGTCTAAAATTTTCGGTGAACTGTCTGTTTTTGAATTTTGTGCCTGAATACCTTAGTGAGATCGGCAGAAACTCGAAAAAGTATTGCAAAGAGATTAGCCACATTCGGATCTTTCACATTTATATCGTTATTTTTTAAAACAACATTCTCTACGGGTTTTCTAGTTGATTTGGTAGTATTTTTATTATATTCCACATTGCTTTAGTTTTATTATTTGAGTTCAAAATATCCTGATCGTTTTTCATGATTTTAGCCGTCTTATGACTTTTCGTAACAATGTTTTGTTTTTTTGTAGAAAAGAAATCTTGAGATACGTCATGACGTTTGAAATAAAGTAGAGAGTACGTTTTTTTTTACACGATGTTCTAATTCCTTGTGATCCAAGATTACTTTTCGTGAAATGTTTAATTTTCTTTTTTGGGAAAACATGGGTTTAAAAAGAAATGAAGCTTTGAGAAAATAAAATATTTTCATTTGTGTCAATAGCGTATAAACTGCTCCATGTTCTTTTTTCCCAGCAGTCCGAAATAACTTTATGTTAACTGTAGTAAATGCTCTGCACATGCGTGTTTATTTATTCAGTATTCATGTTATTAGTAACAAGAATTTGTGCATCATGGTCCCTGTAACCTAGATTATTCGTTATTTCTATCTAGTTGTGGTTTTGTTAATTATAATTTGATCATTGCTGCTTGGGTTTAAGATATTTGAGGTAGTTCACTGTAATATCTAAAATTAAAAGAATGAATTAAATTGAGAAACTGCCTTTCGTGGATCTGCTCGAAAATAAAAATGAATCTCCACATACAATAAATGGATTAAAAGAGAGTTTCATAAAATCTTTGTTTTGGGGTTATTTGGGTTTAATTGTAGGCCATAACGATGCCCATTTGTTTGGTTATCAAATCTTTGTTAATTTATGTGCGAGTGAGAAGAGTTCGAAGGGGGGCCACTTAGATATATCTGAAGATCATCCCGTACATTTGATGACTGCAATATTTAAGGCATTTCCATCGTTTACATACATTAAGAATACTAGTGGTCCTAATACAGGCCTTGGGGAACCCGTGGTTAATTATAAGCCCCTTTTAGCTTGACTACTGGACACCACTTTGTGTTCTGGGAAATTAAATAGTTAAGAAACCATGTACCGTAGGCTGTGCAAACCCATGATTTTTAGTTTATGAGTAAGATTTATCTATGAGTCGAACGCTTTGGTTTAAACCAAAGAATTAACATAGTTATATTACTGTGGGTCTATAGCTGCCCGCATCTTCAATAACATTTTAGTAGCGAGTACCAGTATTCCTGCGGGAACGGAAACCTGATTGCTGATCGTTTAAAAGTGATTGGTTTTGGAGATACAGTTCAGTTTGTTTATGAACAACTTTTCGAGTACTTTAGAATAGTCGAGGATGCTAATTGGCGGTATTCATAGGGTTTCTAGGTTGATGCTGTCTTGGGAATAGGATGCACGAGCGCACTTTTCCAAGATAAAGGATATTGTCCTCTCATTAGAGAGAAATTTACTATTTCGGTAATGATTGGATAGGTCACATGTAGACTATTTTTTAGCAGTTTGGCATTTATATCATCGGTACCTGAAGCATTAGATTTGAGAGTTTGAACTATTTTTATTATATCCTCGTGTTCCACGGATGAAAAGAAAAATTCGTCGTTGAATTTTGTTTCTGAGTTTTGGAGAAGGGCGAGGGATTGACTCTTCAAGTTACAGTCAAATGAAGGAACGTTACTTACAAAATTATGATTTAGAGATTCTAGGGGAATATTCGTTTCAATTTGGGGAGGAGCTTTACCTATTCCTAGATTTTTCAGTTTTTTCCAAATCGTTTTCGAGTCGTGGACTCTGCTGAAGGTGGTGTGGTAATATTTTATTTTAGCGTTACGGCATTTCTGCGTAACTAAATTTCTGAGCATTTTGTACTGATTTTTAAATAGTTCGCATTTAGTTTTCCGGAAAATAGCATGCACTGCATCTCGATCTTTCATTAAATCTCCGAATTTCATCAGTTAACCATGGTGCAGGAGGACGAGTTCCGCGTGATATTTTTAAAGGCCGTGCCGGTCATAGAGTTGTATTATTTAGTGAAAATCGCCACTTTAGCTTCCAGCGATTCTTCTTCGGGGACAAGGTGCCATGGAAGTGTCAATCCATCTACATTAAATGCTTGTTTATCGAATTTTGAAAAATCGCGGTATTTGATTAAGTGCGGTGTGATTTAGGACATTTCAGATTGTATACGAGATAAATTAGATCGTGTTTTGAAATCCCGGGAACTGGAAATTGACCGTGATTTCGAACGTTTTTATTAGACACTATTATATGATCGATCCAAGTTTCCGTGCTCTTTGAGTGGTGTGTAGGTGCTAGGGTAAAATTTCGAGGCAATGCTGTGAAAAAGGCGTAAACTGCTCTGCAGAAGGAGAGGCTTTTAATAAATTATGATTAAAGTCACCCATTACAATAATATGTTCATAAGAATGGATCACAGATGCAAAGGTTTCGTCCATCATATCTATGCTGCCTGACTTAGGAGGTAAATATATGACAGCCAAGAGACATTTTTCTCCTAAAAGTCCAACTCTCGATAACTAGATATTCACTCTCGTTGGCAATCCGTATTTGTTGAAGAGAGTATGTTCATGTCTAAGATCATCGCGAATGTATATACCTCCACCTCCACCATGTGGCGACACTGGCTTTCGATCAGCTCTTTATCAAGCGGTACCCTGGAATTGCTACTAGCGCGGAATTGAGAGAATTTTTCAACCAGGTTTCGCTTAAAAGAAGCGCATGAAAGCGGTGTTTAGATATTATTTCCGTTACTTCATCGAAATGGCAGGGCAGAGACTGAGCATTTAAGTGTACAACGTGCAGACAGAAGGAGCTAGGATTAGGCTTATTTCTAGCATCAGACGCTTGTACCGTCGGGGAAAGGTTCCGTCACCCACAGGTAAAGGATTTACAGGATGGAGGGAAAGAGAGTAGGAGCATTAACTGAGGGTTTGAAGGCAGAAGACGAGAGGAAGGAGAATTCCCGGAAATATCCGAAGTGGTGTGAAAGAGGGTGGAGTGGGGAGGTGGGTGGGGGCGCTCCTACGCTAAACTTGAACTGCCTCCAGCTGGTCCCTGGTTTGCACCCGGGCACGACTATTACCACGTTTGATGACGATGGTGCCGTCTTCTGTCCACACGTTCTTGAGGCCAAAGCGGTCGATGGCAGCTTGTAGCAAAACCAGGCGCGATTTCGTGAGATCCACACGAATCGTGATACCAGAATGCTTCAGCAGCCGTTTCGAGCGAAACATTCACCCGTTTCCTATAACCACAAATTTAACAATAATTGGCCTGTTTTTTTCGGGTACTTGACGACCTATCCGATGGCTCCTATCAATATCTTGCGAGGTTAAGTTAACACTTATCTTATTGGCGACTTCTTCGATGACCAGCTTGTCGGTGTCTTCATTATCATTTTCTTTCACGCCGAATATCCACAAGCAGTTTCGGCGTGAGTACATCTCGAGCTGGTCTGTCTTTTCTTCTAACTGAGATTTGAGATTTGAAATCTCACGGTCACGTTCAGCCAGTTTTTTCTCTAAACCTGCCACAAGATTAGCATTGAAATTCATTGAGTCTTCCAATTGCTTTGCTACCAGTTCAGTTAGTACAGATGCCAAAGAGCGTAAGAAAGTAGGCGAAGTTACTGCCTTATCCAGTGCCTCATTCACTTGCTCCTGCATTTTGGTTTCAAGATCAATATTGACACTAGATGCGTTCTTGTTGTTCTTCGTCATCTTAAGAGAAGTAATTAAGCAGAAAGTCAGATCAGAAAAAGACACTAGGAGAGAAGTTTCGTGGGGGGTGGTCGAGTAGTAGAAAATTAAAAGAACAGTAGAGGGGATCTCAGATCAAGTAATAATAAGATAAGTAAGAATACAAATGAAACTCAAGAAGAAAGATGCAATATAATTTCACTGAATGGTAAAGAACAGAAAAATATACTCATCTTTTCGGGCTTCTACAGCGTCAGGCGATCGTTGACTGCGAGAGTTGTAACGGTGGCTACCTGCAAAAGAAACTACCAGCTGCCTAGTTCGGAGCGCCAAGGGACGATGCTTACGATGACGACGGTCATCCACAGACTGATAATGATTGGGCCTTGTAGGTGCTTAGGAGCGATTCTCACAGCTTTTGTTTCTCCGGGGTGGGCGCCGACTCTAAATGTTGATTTTATCGTTAAAAAGTAATTCCAAGGTTCTTGGCTTATCACATATCGTAATAACGCATTATCGTAATAATGCATTTTTTAAATTTTCGAGCTTGTATTCAATCCCATTATTACTAACGCTTGATGCCGATTTTAGCATTAAAATTAAACACGGGGTTTCTGGCTTATCACAATACGTACGTATCCGAGAAAGTAAAACTAACGTTGTGATGCGGAAAGCATTATCTTTCGGATCCCAGTCGGACCACATGAGAACCGCTCGCTTGCCTTCCTCGCTTCCAGCTGCTCCTCGTACCTCTGACGGAATGCTTCTGTGCCCCTCGGAGCCGTCCAGAGGTGGTGGTGGCGGCCGTACTGCAGGGAGGGGGGGGACATATTTAGCCAAATTTCACTTTCAACCAATTTGGACGATTGATACGGAGTTGGATTCAGCAGGAGAAGTACTTCGCCTTTGCGCTATAAGCCCTTTTTTTTTCATTTCGTCCTGGAACTAATCCAAAAAAATTCCAAAATACATTTTTCTTTTTTTTTTCAAAATCGCTATATAGCGTAAATTATAAATTAATACCATGTATCAAATACCGTTTACTGTTTGAAAATCGTTTACTGTTTGGAAATAGGACCATTTGTTCAAACGTTATTAGTAAAGTAATTTTGTCGAAAAATTGAGCCTCGGGGTCCGTCGCATTACAACGTAAATGACTTAAATTACCTTTTAATAAAGAAGACACACATTAATAAATCGCCTGATAATGAATTATTCTTTCAGACAATATAAAAATGTTATGTATTTTGTTTTAAAATTCTGTAATTCAGAGTTTATATCCTGATCACAAATTTAATACGTAATAAAAAAATCATATACTTAGATCATGTCTTTTCATAATTAATAATCTCCAGAGACAAAACATTTTCCAAATAAAACAATGTAGGCTTTCAGCCCGGAAAAAATCTTTGATTTTCCCAATAGTTTATTCAGAAATCAGTTTTTTCTGTTTTCCCAAAAGTTAACATTTCGTGATTTACGGGATTTCAAAAATAAACAGTTCAAGTATTTTTATAACTAAGATACCATTTTCTATCATTCACTTTCTTTTTCAGATCGGCACCATTCAACTCCAATTGAATCCGGAGTGTTGGAGTAAGGAGTGTGGTGAGTAACATAAATAAAAAATATACCCGTTGAAATAAACTTGAGGATTTCGCGAATGTCTTTCGTGAAGGTGTCACCGGCAAAAGGTGCTGACAAAAACCTTATTTTACAGGAACCACAAAAAACGTTTAATTATCAAAATATTGATAATTCTGCACTGGCTTTGCGTATAAATGGTTTCTATTTGCCTCATTTTGTGTACAGCATCAGCATTGTTACGTTTGAAGAAGGCTATTACAGTATTGGTCATTTTAGGAACAATCTAGTGGCAGAAGGTGCTATATGTAGCAGTTCGCATCTTTTGACGTTTGACAGACACAGTAAATAAAAATAATATCTGTATTGAAATATTCAATGTATTGGAAAAAATTGAATGTTTAAATACTGTTACGGTTTTAGGTGGTGAATTAAAAGTCTCGTATATTTTAACAAAAACGTTTATTTTGTTTCTTAACACAATCACTGAGAACACTTGATTATTTATTTACACTACACTTCTCATCCTTTATTTACACTACACTTCTCTTCCTTTATTTACACTTCTCTTCTCTTACACACTCGCACAGTCCTAAGCACAGGTCACAGTTCACGTCACCGACCACAGTACGATGCACTGATCACGGTTCACGTCACTGAGCACAATCACTGCACTGCTATTCACCGCGATGCACACACTTCACAGCTCAGCTTCCACTGCAGACTTACGGACTGACCTGCGGCCCAGGTCGCCGGGATTTAACCGCCAAGACAATCCAGGGTCTTCCGGACACCGCGCACGTCGGGAATAATCCGTCGAGGTGATGAATCCTGTGCTACAGGCAGCCTGGGGGGCCCCGGCATGACGTAACCCCGCGATCACGGGCTCGGGGTGGCGCCGACGGATAACGCAATATTCGTTACAATACGTTTATTTTCTTACACTACCCAACAATCAAGCAATGGACAGACTTGTCAAATCAACATAATGGAAGCCAAAGCAACTTCCGTACAAGGGATTTTCTTGTAAGTGTCTACGCTCTGTTTATTCCCTTTTGGTGTGCAGTAGGGGCGAATCAGACCCATTATTTTGAAGTGGGTCATTATAGATTTTTGTTAAAAAAATATCTATCACTATATTGTATATTGTTTTTGTGGCGTATATGTGGTATTATACAATATGATTGTTTCAATAATTACATAATAAATTCCATTCCAAGTTCCATAAATAAATATTTAAATCAATTTTGTCAAATAAAAGGTGACGAATGAAAACTAGATCTTGGCAGGGCCTCCCTGAGCCGCTTCCCTCTGGAAGCCGCCACGGTGTGCTGTACCCACGGCAGATAGCACCTTTTGCATCTTACCATAATTGGAAATGTTTTCCCTCGAACTGCGTCCCCCTTGTTGTTTTTATACTATTTTCCAGCGTCTGTGAGCTTTGCATTCTTCATCCTTTGCCAATCATAATTTACCTGCCTTTTTTTACCTTTATTAAGGAGTTTTACGATGTTCGATACAGGTAGCATGAGGGCCTTGTCCGCCTTTCTGCACAGATAGCGCCTTCTACATCAAATGCCAACTTTCGAAAATCGAAAATAATGCTTTCTAGTAAGTGTACGCTCATGAGATTGCACCAGCGATAAAATTCCCTCGCATACAACCGTTACTACACTGAAATGTACTTTCGGCGAAAGGGTCAGTTAGCACCTTATGCTGCCTTTATATTACGCTTCTTACGAATTGTCAGATGCGCACTTGCTTCCATGGAAGTCGGTGCCCCTCGCAGACGCACGTGCGTGGGCTGCGGGCTTCCGCCCTACGTACGAGTTGGGGGCCACCGCGCCCTCCCTACTGCCCCTGCCCCAGCCGACTGGGAGACGGAATGACTCGATGGCACAGACTCGGTTCGCGTTGACCGCGGAGGTTACAGCTCCGACTCCATCCCACTCAGTGTGCAAAAAAACACGTCCGGTATATTCTTATAAACTGTGTATTTATACACATTGATGTTTTCAGCATAGAGTTTCGCCACGTTTCCCGTTAAGTAGAATTTCCTTCCAGCTATTTTCTTGCAAGAGACGCAACTACAGATAAAAGTTGTTACTTAACTCAGTTAATTAAAATTTTTTTCAAAATAATAATAAATCAAGTAAATTGAGAACCCTTGCTGAATAGAATGCACTTGACACGACGTAAAAATTTTAGAATACACGACCGAGAAATTAAGATGGCAGAATGTAAGATCACGTACTTCAACAAAAAAAGTAACGACCACTCAATGCCAGAGACACGATCAAAATTCCACACCAAAAATTAATATATTTCTTTTTATATCATTAGTGTAAATGAACCTAGAGACTAAAATTTCTTAATCCATTTTTACGCCTAAAACTATACAGGACAAGAAACAGAAGATAAGAAAACAAAAAACAAAAGACAAAAGAGGACTGCTAACGAAAGAAACAAAATACAAAAAAAAAAGAACAGTATAAGTAAAAGGACACAACAAAGAAGAAGACCGAATATAGATGATAACAGAATACAGCACAGGACAAAAAAAAACACAGATGAGGAGACAAGACAGATGAGGAGAGAAGAAAGAAGAGGAGAGAAGACAGAAGAGGAGAATAGACAGAAAAAGGAGACAAGACAGAAGTAGAGAAAGAGAGAAGAGGAGAAGAAAAAACAGAAGAGGAGAAGAAAAGACAGAAGAGGAGAAGAAAAAGATAGAAGAGGAGAAAAAGACTGAAGGAGGAGAAAAGACAGAAGAGGAGAAGAAAAGACAGAAGAGGAGAAAAAAGACAGAAGGAGGAGAAAAGACAGAAGAGGAGAAGAAAAGACAGAAGAGGAGAAAGAAAAGAAGAAGAGGACAAGAAAAGACCAAGAGGAAAGAAAAGACAGAAGAGGACAAGAAGAAGACAGAAGAGAACTGAAGTCAGGAGAGGTCTAAGACAGAAGAGGCAAAAGACAGAAGAGGACAGAAGACAGAAGAGGACCAAGACAGAAGAGGCCAAGACAGAAGAGGCCCGAAGACAAAGAAACAAGACCAAGAGGACAGATGACAGAAAAGGACAGAAGACAAAGAGGAAGAAGACAGAAGGGGAAGAAGAGAAGGGGACAGAAGACAGAAGGGGAAGAAGACAGAAGAGGACAGAAACAGAAGTGGACAAAGACAGAAGAGAAGAAGAAAGAAGAGGACTGAAAAAGAAGAGGCCCTGAAGACAGAAGGGGACGAAGACAGAAGAGGCCCCAAGAAAAGAGGACTGTAGACAGAAGAGGACCAAAGACAGAAGAGGCCCGAAGACAGAAGAGGACGAAAGAAGAGGACTGAAGACAGAAGAAGCCAAGACAGAAGGGGATAAACAGAAGAGGAACAAAGGAAGGGGACTGGGACAGAAGATGTAGAAGAAGAAAAACAAGACAGAAGAGGACAAAGACAGAAGGGGACAGGCAGTAGATAAATAAAGAAAAAAGAGGCCAAAGAGAGAAGGGGCCCAAGACAAGAGGCCCGAAAAAGAAGAGGACGAAGACAGAAGAGACGAAGACAGATGTCGAAGACAGAAAGGATAAAGACAGACAGGACCGAAGACAGAAGAGGACGGAAAGAGGAAAGACCAAGATGAAGAAACCAAGATGCCCAAGACCGAAGAGGACGAAGACCGAAGAGGACCGAAGATAAAAAAGGACCGAAGACGAAGACGACGAAGACAGAAGAGGACCGAGAAGACAGAAGAGAGACGAAGACAGAAGAGGACGAAGACCGAAGAGAACTAGATGAGAAACAGGACAGAAGACAGAAGAGGACAGAAGACAGAAGAGAGAAGACAGAAGAGGACAGAAGACAGAAGAGGCAGAAGACAGAAGAGGACAGAAGACAGAAGTGGACAGAAGACAGAAGAGGAAGAAGAAAGAAGAGACTGAAGACAGAAGAGGACAGAAGACAGAAGTGGACAGAAGACAGAAGAGGACAGAAGAGAGAAGAGGACTGAAGACAGAAGAGGACTGAAGACAGAAGAGGACTGAAGACAGAAGAGCGAAGACAGAAGAGGACTGGAAGAAAGATGCAGAAGACAGAAGAGGACAAAGACAGAAGAGGACGAAGACAGAAGAGGATGAGACAGAAGATGTCAAGACAGAAGAGGACCAAGACAAAGAGGACAGAAGACAGAAGAGGACGAGACAGAAGAGGACCAAAGAGAGAAGAGGACCGAAGACAGAAGAGGACCGAAGACAGAAGAGGACCGAAGACAGAAGAGGACCGAAGACAGAAGAGGACCGAAGACCGAAGAGGACCGAAGACCGAAGAGGACCGAAGACCGAAGAGGACCGATGACCGAAGGAGGACTGAAGACAGAAGATGACCATAGGACAGAAGAGGACCGAAGACAGAAGAGGACAGAAGACAGAAGAGGACAAGAGACAGAAGAGGACAGGAAGACAGAAGAGGACCGAAGACCGAAGAGGACCGAAGACCGAAGAGGACCGAAGACCGAAGAGGACCGAAGACCGAAGAGGACCGAAGACCGAAGAGGACCGAAGACCGAAGAGGACAAAAGACAGAAGAGGACTGAAGACAGAAGAGGACGGACGACAGAAGAGGACAAAGACAGAAGAGGACCGAAGACAGAAGAGGCCCGAAAGACAGAAGAGGAACGAAGAAAGAAGAGGACTGAAGACAGAAGATGTAGAAGACAGAAGAGGACCGAAGACAGAAGAGGACCGAAGACAGAAGAGGACTGAAGACAGAAGAGGACCGATGACAGAAGAGGACCGAAGACAGAAGAGGACCGAAGACAGAAGAGGACCGAAGACAGAAGAGGACCGAAGACAGAAGAGGGCCGAAGACAGAAGAGGACCGAAGACAGAAGAGGACCGAAGACAGAAGACGACAGAAGACAGAAGAGGACAGCAGACAGAAGAGGACAGAAGACAGAAGAAGACAGAAGACAGAAGAGGACAGAAGACAGAAGAGGACAGAAGACAGAAGAGGACAGAAGACAGAAGAGGACAGGAAGACAGAAGAGGACAGAAGACAGAAAGAGGACAGAAGACAGAAGAGGACAGAAGACAGAAGAGGACAGAAGACAGAAGAGGACAGAAGACAGAAGACAGAAGAGGACAGAAGACAGAAGACAGAAGACAGAAGAGGACAGAAGACAGAAGAGGACAGAAGACAGAAGAGGACAGAAGACAGAAGAGACAGAAGACAGAAGACGACAGAAGACAGAAGAGGGACAAAGACAGAAGAGGAAAGAAGACAGAAGAGGACAGAAGACAGAAGAGGACAGAAGACAGAAGAGGACAGAAGACAGAAGAGGACCGAAGACAGAAGAGGACTGAAGACAGAAGAGGACTGGAAGACAGAAGAGGAATGAAGAAAGAAGAGGACTGAAGACAGAAGATGTAGGAAGACAGAAGAGGACTGAAGACAGAAGAGGACCGAAGACAGAAGAGGACTGGAAGACAGAAAGAGGACTGGAAGACAGAAGAGGACTGAAGAGAAAAGAGGACCAAAAGAGAGAAGAGGTGGACTGAAGACAGAAGAGGACTGGAAGACAGAAGAGGACTGAAGACAGAAGAGGACTGAAGACAGAAGATGTCGAAGACAGAAGAGGGACCGAAGACAGAAGAGGACCGAAGACAGAAGAGGACCGAAGACGAAGAGGACGAAGACCGAAGAGACCGAAGACCGAAGAGGACCGAAGACCGAAGAGGACCGAAGACCGAAGATAGACCGAAGACAGAAGCAAAGACCGAAGACAGAAGAGACCGAAGACAGAAGACCTGGAAGACAGAAGAGAAGGAGAAGACAGAAGGAGGACAGAAGACAGAAGAGGACAGAAGACAGAAGCAAGACAGAAAAGACAGAAGAGCACAGGAAGACAGAAGAGGACAGAAGACAGAAGAGTGGACAGAAGACAGAAGATAGGACAGGAAGATGAAGAGGACAGGAAGACAGAAGAAGACAGAAGACAGAAGAGAAGACAGAAGAGGACAGGAAGACAGAAGAGGACAGGAAGACAGAAGAGTGACAGAAGACAGAAGATGTAGAAGCACAGAAGAGGACTGAAGACAGAAGAGGACTGAAGACAGAAGAGGACCGAAACACAGAAGAGGACCGAAGAGGAAGAAGAAGAAGACAGAAGAGGACAGAAGACAGAAGAGGACAGAAGACAGAAGAGGACCGAAGACAGAAGAGGACCGTAGACAGAAGAGGACTGCAGACAGAAGAGGACCAAAGACAGAAGAGGACCGGAAGACAGAAGAGGACCAAGACAGAACAGGACCGGGAAGACAGAAGAGGACCGAACACAGAAGAGACTGGAAGAGAAGAGGACCGAAGACAGAAGATGAATGGAAGAAAGAAGAGGACCGAAGACAGAAGAGGTAGAAGACAGAAGAGGACCAAAGACAGAAGATGTCGAAGACAGAAGAGGACCGAAGAAACAAGACGGCGGGAAGACAGAAAGATACTGAAGACAGCAGTAAAAGAGGACCGAAGACAGAAGAGAGGACCGAAGCAGAAGATACAACATTAAAGAGGAATCGAAGACAGAAGATGTCAAAGACAGCAGATATCTAAATGACAGAAGAGGACCAAAGACAGAAGAGGACTGAAGACAGATATGGACCGAAGACAGAAGAGGACCGAAGACAGAAGATGACAGAAGACAGAAGAGGAGAGAAGACAGAAGAGGACAGAAGACAGAAGAGGACAGAAGACAGAAGAGGACAGAAAACAGAAGACGACAGAACACGGGCAATATATTTGCAAACACTAAACATAAGTGCCAAACACGCACATAACAATACGCAGCAAACAAAATGCAAACACGGCAACATACTGCAAACAATATGAAGATGCACAACATTAACATCTACGCAACATTAAGAAGATGACGCAAAACATTAAAAAGACAACAGAATACGTAAATATTACGCAGTTATCATAAGCGCGATTATAAACATACAAGACATAAAGAGCATTATAAATATCGCAAAGACTATTGCAAAACATTGCAAAGACATTGCAAATACGCAAAGATAAGTTAAACATTGGCAAAGAAGAATTGGTAAATATTTGCAATATAATGGTAACATTGCAAACATAATCAGAAGACAAAGACCATTGCAAATATACTATATTGCAAATATTGCAAATATACGACGACAAAGAGAAACATAAAATATCGTAAATATAAACAAAAGACAGAAGATACAGAAGACAGAAGATGACAGAAGACAAAGGACAGAAACAGAAGAGGACAGGAAGACAGAAGAGGACAGAAGACAGAAGAGGACAGAAGACAGAAGAGGACAGAAGACAGAAGAGGACAGAAGACAGAAGAGGACAGAAGACAGAAGAGGACTGAAGACAGAAGAGGACCGAAGACAGAAGAGGACCAAATACAGAAGAGGACCGAAGACAGAAGAGGACTGAAGACAAGAGGACCCAAGACAGAAGAGGACGGAAGACAGAAGAGGACTGCAGAGGAAGAGGACCAAAGACTGAGAGGACTGAAGACAGAAGAGGAACGAAGAGCAGAAGAGGACCGTAGACAGAAGAGGACCAAAGACAGAAGAGTGACCGATGACAGTAAAGAGGACCAAAGACACAGAGACCAAGAGAGAAGAGGATCAAAGACAGAAGAGGACCAGCACAGAAGAGGACTGGAAGACAGAAGAGGACTCAAACAGAAGAGGACCGAAGACAGAAGGCGACTGGAAGACAAGAAGAGGACCGAAGACAGAAGAGTGACAGAAGACAGAATATAATCACGTACAGAAGAGGACTAAAGACAGAAGAGGACTGAAGAAGGAAGAAGAGGATCAAGACAGAAGAGGACCGAAGACAGAAGAGGACCAAAGACAAAGGACTGGAAGACAGAAGAGGACCGAAGACAGAAGAGCAAATCTAAACACAGAAGGGTCAGAAAACAAGAGGATACAGCATTAAGAAGAGGAACGAAGACAGAAGATGTCGAAGACAGAAGAGACCTGAAGATGAAGAGGACCGAAGACAGAAGAGACAGAAGACAGAAGATGGACAGGAAGACAGAAGAGACAGAAGACAGAAGAGGACAGAAGATGAAGAGGACAGAAGACAGAAGAGGACAGAAGACAAAAGAGGACAGAAGAAAGAAGAGGACAGAAGACAGAAGAGGACAGAAGACAGAAGACGACAGAAGACAGATAAAAGACAGAAGAGGACCGAAGACAGAAGAGGACCGAAGACAGAAGAGGACCGAAGACAGAAGAGGACCGAAGACAGAAGAGGACTGAAGACAGAAGAGGACCGAAGACAGAAGAGACTGGTGACAGAAGATGTCGAAGACAGAAGAGGACCAAAGATGGACAGAAGACAGAAGAGGACCGAAGACAGAAGAGGACCGAAGACAGAAGAGGACCGAAGACAAAAGAGGACCAAAGACAGAAGACGACCGAAGACAGAAGAGGACTGGAAGACAGAAGAGGACAGAAAACAGAAGAGGACAAAAGACAGAAGAGGACAGAAGACAGAAGAGGACAGAAGAAGAAGAGGAGAGAAGACAGAAGAGGTCCGAAGCCGGAGAGGAAGAAAGCAGAAGAGGACAGAAGACAGAAGAGGACCGAAGAGAGAAGAGGACCGAAGACAGAAGAGGAACGAAGAAAGAAGAGAACAGAAGACAGAAGAGGACAGAAGACAGAAGACGACAGAAGACAGAAGACGACAGAAGACAGAAGAGGTGCGAAGACAGAAGAGGACAGAAGACCGAAGACAGAAGAGGACAGAAGAAAGAAGAGGACAGAAGACAGAAGAGAACAGAAGACAGAAGATTTGACAGAAGAGAAGACGACAGAAGACAGAAGAGGTCCAAGACAGAAGAGGACAGTGAAGACTGAAGACAGAAGAGAACAGAAGACAGTATGAGGACAGAAGAGAGAAGAGGGTCCAAAGACAGAAGAGCATTGGTGTAAAGACCCGAAGACAGAAGAGGACCGAAGACAGAAGAGGACCGAAGACTGAAGAGGACCGCATACAAAAGAGGACCGCAGACGGAAGAGGACCGAAGACGGAAGAGGACTGAAGACGGAAGAGGACCGAAGACGGAAGAGGACCGGAAGACGGAAGAGGACCGAAGACGGAAAAACCGATCACGGAAGAGGACCGATGACAGAAGAGGACTGATGACAGAAGAGGACTCAGACAGAAGAGGACCGCAGGACAGAAGAGGACCGAAGACAGAAGAGGACCGAGGACAGAAGAGGAGCGAGGACAGAAGAGGACCGAAGACAGAAGAGGACCGAAGACAGAAGAGGACCGAAGACAGAAGAGGACCAAAGACAGAAGAGGACCGGAGACAGAAGAGGACCGGAAGACAGAAGAGGACCGAAAAAGAAGAGGACTGAAGACAGAAGAGGACTGGAAGACAGAAGAGGAATGAAGACAAAGAGGACCAAGACAGAGAAGAGGACAGGAAAACAGAAGAGGACCGAAGACAGAAGAGGACCGAAGACAGAAGAGGAGAGAAGACAGAAGAGGACAGAAGACAGAAGAAAACAGAAGAGGACATTAGACAGAAGAGGACACAAGACAGAAGAGGACAGAAGAAAGAAGAGGACAGAAGACAGAAGAGGACAGAAGACAGAAGACGACAGAAGACAGAAGACGACAGAAGACAGGAGAGGTCCGAAGACAGAAGAGAACTAGAAGACTGAAGACAGGAGAGGACAGCAGTCAGAAGTGGACTGAAGACAAGAAGAGGTCCGAAGACAGAAGAGGACAGAAGAGACAGAAGAGGACAAAGACAGAAGAGGACAGAAGAAAGAAGAGGACAGAAGGACAGAAGAGGACAGAAGACAGGAGAGGACTGAAGACAGAAGAGAATCACATTGCAAATATAATCAAACACAAAAGCACTATTGCAACATAAAATATACTAAGTAAAATACGTAACATCATGCAAATACGCATTCACTATTGCAGAAATATTGCAGCTATGTCCAGCCATTGCAGCATGCATACAAACAATCAAAGACATAGAAGATATTATAATATTGTACATATTGCAGAAGACAAAAATGGCTTAGCACAAAGAGTGAGTGACAGAAAACCGGAATATTGCAAAGAGACGTTATTGCAGCTATTATGCATCTGTTATTGCAGCTTATTTATTGCAAATACGTAAAGACATTACAAGCATGCACATATTGGCAGCCATTGCAAAGTTATTGCAGCTATATTGCAGCTACGGTAAGATATTGGTAAAGACAGAAGATATTGCAGTTGTTAAAGAGACAGAAGACAGGTAAAGTTATTTATTGTAGTTATTGCAAGACTATTGGCAGAAGACAAGAAGAGGTCCAAAATACGTAAAGAGGACAGGAAGACCGAAGACAGAAGATGACAGGAAGACAGAAGAGGACAGAAGACAGAAGAGGACAGAAGACTGAAGACATAAAGAGGACCGAAGACACAGAAGACTGAAGACAGAAGAGGACTGGAAGACAGAAGAGGACTGAAGACAGAAGATTTCAAACACAGAAGACGAATGGAAGACAGAAGAGGACTGAAGACCGAGGAGAAGACCGAAGACAGAAGAGGACAGAAGACAGAAGAGGACAGAAGACAGAAGAGGAAACCGAAGACAGAAGAGGACCGAAGACAAAAGAGGACTGAAGACAGAAGAGGACCTAAAGACAAAAGAGGACCTGGAAGATGAAGACGACTGGAAGACAGAAGAGGACCAACAAGACAGAAGAGGACCGAAGACGGAAGAGGACCGAAGACAGAAGAGGACCGAAGACAGAAGAGGACCGAAGACAGAAGAGGACCGAAGACAGAAGAGGACCGAAGACAGAAGACGACAGAAGACAGAAGAGGACAGCAGACAGAAGAGGACAGAAGACAGAAGAAGACAGAAGACAGAAGAGGACAGAAGACAGAAGATGACAGAAGATGAAGAGGACAGAAGACAGAAGAGGACAGAAGATAAGAAGAGGACAGAAGACAGAAGAGTGGTTGTGAAGACAGAAGAGGACAAAAGACAGAAGAGGACAGAAGACAGAAGAGGACAGAAGAAGGAAGAGGACAGAAGACAGAAGAGGTCCGAAGACAGAAGAAGACAGAAGACCGAAGAGGACCGAAGACAGAAGAGGACAGAAGACAGAAGAGGACAGAAGACAGAAGAGAACAGAAGATAGAACAGGACAGAAGACGGAAGAGGACAGAAGACAGAAGAGGTCCAGAAGACAGAAGAGAACAGAAGAGGACAGAAGACAGAAGAAGACACAGAAGAGGACAGAAGACAGAGGAGGAAACGAAGACAGGTGCAGAACCGAAGATGAAGAGGACACAGAAGACAAGAAGATATTGTGAAGACAGAAGACGACAGAAGACAAAAGACGACAGAAGACAGAAGAGGTCCGAAGACAGAAGAGGACAGAAGACCGAAGACAGAAGAGGACAGAAGAAAGAAGAGAACAGAAGACAGAAGAGGACAGAAGACAGAAGACGACAGTAAAGACAGAAGACGACAGAAGACAGAAGAGGTGCGAGGACAGAAGAGGACAGAAGACCGAAGACAGAAGAGGAGAGAAGACAGAAGAGCACAGAAGACAGAAGAGGTCCGAAAACAGAAGAGGTGCGAAGACAGAAGAGGACAGAAGACGAAGACAGAAGAGGAGAGAAGACAGAAGAGGACCGAAGACAGAAGAGGAACGAAGACAGAAGACGACAGAAGACAGAAGAGGACAGAAGACAGAAGAGGATAGAAGACACAAGAGGACAGAAGACAGAAGAAGACAGAGGACAGAAGGTGACGAAGACACAGAAGAGGACAGAAGATGAATGAGACAGAAGAAAGAAGAGGACAGAAGACAGAAGAGGACAGAAGACAGAAGAGACCGAAGACGGAAGAGGACCGAAGACGGAAGAGGACCGAAGACGGAAGAGGACCAAGATTTAAAGAGGACTGAAGACGGAAACTGAACACGAAGAGGACTGAAGACAGAAGAGGACCGATGACAGAAGAGGACCTGAGGGACAGAAGAGGACCGCAGACAGAAGAGGACTGGAAGACAGAAGAGGATCAGAAGACAGAAGAGGATCGGGAAGACAGAAGAGGACCGAAGACAGAAGAGGACCGAAGACAGAAGAGGACCCAAGATAGAAGAGGACCGAAGACAGAAGAGGACCGAAGACAGAAGAGGACCGAACACAGAAGAGGACCGAAGACAGAAGAGGACGGAAGACAGAAGAGGACCGAAGACAGAAGAGGACTGAAGACAGAAGAGGACCGAAGACAGAAGAGGACCGAAGACAGAAGAGGACCAAAGACAGAAGACGATATAAAGCAAGGCAAAGAAGAGAGAAGACAGAAGAGACAGAAGACAGAAGAAAACACAGAAGAGGACATTAGACAGAAGAGGACAGAAGACAGAAGAGGACAGAAGACAGAAGAGGACAGAAGACAGGAGAGGACCGAAGACAGAAGAGGACCGAAGACAGAAGAGGACCGAAGACAGAAGACGACAGAAGACAGAAGAGGACAGAAGACAGAAGACGACAGAAGACAGACGACGACAGAAGACAGAAGAGGTCCGAAGACAAGAAGAGGACAGAAGACCGAAGACAGAAGAGGACAGAAGACAGAAGAGGACAGGAAGACAAAATAAGTCCGGAAGACAGAGGTGAGGACAGGAAAACTGAAGACAGAAGAGGGATCAAAGACAGAAGAGGACCGAAGACAGAAGACGACAGAAGACAGAAGAGGACATAAGACAGAAGAGGACAGAAGACAGAAGAAGACAGAAGAGGACCGAAGACCGAAGAGGACTGAAGACAGAAGATGTCAAAGACAGAAGAGACGGTGAAGACAGAAGAGGACCGTAGAGAGAAGAGGACCGAAGACTCTAAGAGGACTGGAAGACAGAAGAGGAACGAAGACAGAAGAGGACCAAAGATGAAGAGGACTGAAGACAGAAGAGGACTGATGACAGAAGAGGACTGGGGAAGACAGAAGAGGACCGAAGACAGAAGATGTCGAAGACAGAAGAGGACCGAAGACAGAAGAGGACCGAAGACAGAAGAGGACCGAAGACCGAAGAGGACCGAAGACATAAGATGTCAGAAGACAGAAGAGGACTGGAAGACAGTGAAGAGGACCGGAAGACAGAAAGAGGACCGAAGACAGAAGAGGACCGAAGACAGAAGAGGACGAAGACAGAAGAGGACCGAAGACAGAAGAGGACCGAAGACAGAAGAGGACCGAAGACAGAAGAGGACCGAAGACCGAAGAGGACTGAAGACAGAAGATGTCGAAGACAGAAGAGGACGGAAGACAGAAGAGGACCGTAGAGAGAAAGAGGACCAAGACTTAAGAGGACCAGAAGACAGAAGAGGAACAAGACAGAAGAGGAATTTGGAAGACAGAAGAGGACTGAAGACAGAAGAGGACTGACATGAGAGAAGAGGACCGAAGACAGAAGAGGACCGAAGACAGAAGATGGCGAAGACAGAAGAGGACGGAAGACAGAAGAGGACCGAAGACAGAAGAGGACCGAAGACAGAAGAGAGAAGAGGACAGAAGACAGAAGAGACAGAAGACAGAAGAGGACCGAAGACAGAAGAAGACCGAAGACAGAAGAGGACAGAAGACCGAAGACAGAAGAAGACCGAAGACAGAAGAGGACCGAAGACAGAAGAGGACCGAAGACAGAAGAGGACCGAAGACAGAAGAGGACCGAAGATGAAGATGCCGAAGACAGAAAGAGTATTTAAAGACAGAAGAGGACCGTAGAGACAAGAGGACCAAAGACTTAAGAGGACCGGAAGACAGAAAAGGAAATGAAGACAGAAGAGGACCGAAGATAAAGTATGACCAAAGACAGGTGAAGAGGAATTGATGACAGAAGAGGACTGAAGACATAAGAGGACCAAGAGAGAAGAGGACTGGAAGACAGAAAAGGACCGAAGACAGAAGAGGACTGAAGACAGAAGAGACTGAAGACAGAAGAGGACTGAAGACATAAGATGCTCAAAGACAGAAGAGGACCAAGACAGAAGACGACTGTATAGGTATAATCAAAGACAGAAGAAGACTGGAAGACAGAAGAGGACCGAAGACAGAAGAGGACCAAAGACAAAGGATAATTTGAAGACAGAAGAGACCGGGAAGATGCAAAAAGACCAAAGACAGAAGAGGGACCTAAAGACAGAAGAAGACCGAAGACAGAAGAGGACCGGAAGACAGAAGAGGACCGAAGACAAAGAGGACCGAAGACAGAAGAGGACCGGAAGACAGAAAGATGCTGAAGACAGAAGAGGACGGAAGACAGAAGAGGACCGTAGAGAGAAGAGGACCGAAGACTTAAGAGATGTCGAAGACAGAAGAGGACGGAAGACAGAAGAGGACCGTAGACAGAAGAGGACCGAAGACAGAAGAGGACCGAAGACAGAAGAGGACCGAAGACAGAAGGGGACCGAAGACAGAAGAGGACAGAAGACAGAAGAGGACAGAAGACAGAAGAGGAACGAAGACAGAAGATGTCGAAGACAGAAGAGACCGAAGACAGAAAAGGACCGAAGATAGAAGTGAGGACAGAAGACAGAAAGAGGACAGAAGACAAAAGAGGACCGAAGACAGAAGAGGACCGAAGACAAGAGGACCGAAGACAGAAGAGGACCGAAGACAGAAGATGTCGAAGACAGAAGACGACAGAAGACAAAACAGGACAGAAAACAGAAGCGACAGACAGAAGAAGACAGAAGAGGACATTAGACAGAAGAGGACAGAAGCAGTAGAGGACAGAAGACAGAAGACAGAAGACAGAAGACGACAGAAGACGACAGAAGACAGAGGTCCGAAGACAGAAGAGAAACTGAAGACCGAAGACAGAAGAGCACTGAAGACAGAAGATGTCGAAGACAAAGAAGAGGACCGGAAGACAGAAGAGGAATTGAAGACAGAAGAGACCGAAGACAGAAGAGGACCGAAGACAGAAGAGGACTGAAGACAGAAGAGGATCAAAGACAGAAGAGGACCGAAGACAGAAGAGGACAGAAGACAGAAGAGGACAGAAGACAGAAGACGACAGAAGACAGAAGACGACAATATTGTGAAGACGACAGTAGAGGACATGAAGACGACAGAAGACAGAAGAGGTCCGAAGACAGAAGAGGACAGAAGACAGAAGAGGACAGAAGACAGAAGAGGACAGAAGAAAGAAGAGGACAGAAGACAGAAGAAGACAGAAGACGACAGGAGACAGAAGAGACAGAAAGAAGAGGTCCGAAGACAGAAGAGGTCCGAAGACAGAAGAGGACAGAAGACCGAAGACAAGAGGACAAAAGACAGAAGAGGACAGAAGACAGAAGAGGTCCGAAGACAGAAGAGGACAGAAGACCGAAGACAGAAGAGGACCGAAGACAGAAGAGGACCGAAGACAGAAGAACCGAAAGAGGACAGAAGACAGAAGACAAGAGGACCGAAGACAGAAGAGGACAGAAGACAGAAGAGGACCGAAGACAGAAGAGGACCGAAGACAGAAGAGGACCGAAGACAGAAGAGGACCGAAGACAGAAGAGGACTGAAGACAGAAGAGGACAGACGACAGAAGACGACAGAAGACAGAAGGCGACAGAAGACAGAAGACGACAGAAGACAGAAGAGGTCCGAAGACAGAAGAGGAGAGAAGACAGAAGAGCCGAAGACAGAAGTGGACCGAAGACAGAAGAGGACCGAAGACAGAAGAGGACCGAAGACAGAAGAGGACCGAAGACAGAAGAGGACCGAAGACAAGAAGAGGACCGAAGACAGAAGAGGACTGAACACAGAAGAGGACCGAACACAGAAGAGGACTGAAGACAGAAGAGGACTGGAAGACAGAAGAAGACCAAAGACAGAAGAGGACGAAGACAGAAGGAGATAGAAGATAGAAGAGGACAGAAGAAAAACAGAAATACAAAAGACGACGTGAAGACAGAAGAGGTCCGAAGACAGAAGAGGACAGAAGACTGAAGACAGAAAAGAGGACAGAAGAATAAAGAGAATAGAAGACAGAAAAGGACAGAAGACAGAAGACGTCAGATAACAGAAGACGACAGAAGACAGAAGAGGTCCGAAGAGAGAAGAGGACAGAAGCACCTGGAAGACAGAAGAGGACAGAAGACAGAAGAGGACAGAAGACAGAAAAGGTCCACAAGACAGAAGAGGATAGAAGACAGAAGAGGACAGAAGACCGAAGACAGAAGAGGACTGAAGACAGAAGAGGACTGAAGACAGAAGAGACCGGAAGACCGAAGACGACAGAAGACAGAAGAGGACAGAAGACAGAAGAGGACAGAAGACAGAAGAAGACAGAAGACAGAAGAGGACAGAAGACAGAAGAGGAAAGAAGACAGAAGAGGACAGAAGACAGAAGAGGACCGAAGACAGAGAAGAGGACTGAAGACAGAAGAGGACTGGGAAGACAAGAAGAGGACCGAAGACAGAAGAGGACCAAAGACAGAAGAGGACAGAAGACAGAAGAGGACAGAAGACGATGAGAAGACGACAGAAGACAGAAGAGGTCCGAAGACAGAAGAGGACAGAAGACAGAAGACAGAAGAGGACAGAAGATAGAAGAGGACAGAAGACAGAAGAGGTCCGAAGACAGAAGAGGACAGAAGACTGAAGACAGTAAGAGGACCGAAGACAGTAAGAGGACCGAAGACAGAAGAGGACTGGAAAAAGAAGAGGACCGAAGACAGAAGAGGACCGAAGACAGAAGAGGATCGAAGACAAAAGAGACAGAAGACCGAAGACAGAAGAGGACAGAAGACGAAGACAGAAGAGGACTGAAGACAGAAGAGGACAGAAGACAGAAGAGGACCGCATACAAAAGAGGACCGCATACAAAAGAGGACCGCAGACGGAAGAGGACCGAAGATAAAGAGACCAAAGATAGAAGAGGATCGAAGACAGAAGACAAGTCGAAGACAGAAGAGGACTAAAGACAGAAGAGGACCAAGACAGAAGAATAATTGGAAGACAGAAGAGGACCGAAGACAGAAGAGACCAGACAGAAGATGTCTGAAGACAGAAGAGGACTGAAGACAGGAGAGGACCAAGACAGAAGAGGACCGAAGACAGAAGAGGACCCTGAAGATAAGAAGAGACCAAAGACAGAAGAGGACTGAAGACAGAAGAGGACTGAAGACAGAAGAGGACTGAAGACAGAAGAGGACTGAAGACAGAAGATGTCGAAGACAGAAGAATGACTGAAGCACAGAAGAGGACCGAAGACAGAAGAGGAATTAAAGACAGAAGAGAAATCAAAGACAGAAGAGGACCAAAGACAGTAAGAGACCGAAGACAGAAGAGGACCGAAGACAGGTGAGGACCGAAGACAGAAGAGACCAAAGATGAAGAGACCAGACAGAAGAGGACCGGAAGATTACAAGATGGACCCTAAATGACAGAAGAGACAGAAGACAGAAGAGGACTGAAGACAGAAGAGGATTGGAAGACAGAAGAGGACCGAAGACAGAAGAAGAAAAAGAAGACAGAAGAGGACGGAAGACAGAAGAGGACAGAAGACAGAAGAGGACCGAAGACAGAAGAGGATTGAAGACAGAAGAGGACCGAAGACAGAAGAAGAAAGAAGACAGAAGAGGACCAAAGACAGAAGAGGACAGAAGACAGAAGAGGACCGAAAACAGAAGAGGTCCCAAGACAGAAGAGGACAGAAGACTGAAGACATAAAGAGGACAGAAGACAGAAGAGGACAGAAGACAGAAGAAAGTCCGAAGACAGAAGAGGAAAGAAGACCGAAGACAGAAGAGGACCGAAGAATGAAGAGGACCGAAGACAGAAGACGACAGAAGACAGAAGAGGACCGAAGACAGAAGAGGACAGAGGACAGAAGAAGACAGAAGACAGAAGAGGACAGAAGACAGATGAGGACAGAAGACTGTAGAGGACAGAAGAAAGAAGAGGACAGAAAACAGAAGATGACAGAAGGCAGAAGACGAATGAAGACAGCAGAGGTCCGAAGACAGAAGAGGACAGAAGACCGAAGAGTTAAAGATGGACAGAACATTAAGAAGAGGACAGAAGACAGAAGAGTGTCCAAATATTGAGAAGGGGACCAAAGACAGAAGAGACTGAAGACAGAAGAGACCGAAGACAGAGAGACTGATGACAGAAGAGGACCTAAGACAGAATAGGACCGAAGCATGAAGAGGACCGAAGAAGAAGAGTGACCACACAAAGACGACTGAAGACAGAAGAGGACTGGAAGACAGAAGAGACCGGAAGACAGAAGAAGACTGAAGACAGAAGATGTTTGAAGACAGAAGAGGACTGAATACAGAAGAGGACCGAGAGAGAAGAGACTGGAAGACAAGAGGACCAAGACAGAAGAGGACCGAAGACAGAAGAGGACCGGAAGACATGGTACTGAAACAGAAGATGTCGAAGACAGAAGAGGACCGAAAACAGATGAGGACCGAAGAGAGAAGAGGACCAAGAGTGAAGAGACTCAAGACAGAAGAGGACTGGAAGATGAAGAGTGACTGGAAGACAGAAGAGGACTGAAGACAGAGGAGAACTAACACAGTAAGAGGACTGGAAAACAGAAGAGGACTGAAGACAGAAGATGTCACGAAACAAAGAGGACTGAAGACCGAAGAGACCGAAGACAGAAGAGGACTGGAAGACAGAAGAGGACTCAAAGACTGGAGGACTGAAGACAGAAGAGGACCGAAGAGACAGAAGAGGACAGAAGACAGAAGAGGACTGGAAGACAGAAGAGGACTGAAGACAGAAGATGTCGAAAACAGAAGAGGACCGAAGACCGAAGAGGAATTGAAGACAGAAGAGGATCGAAGACAGAAGAGAGGACTGAATACAGAAGAGGACCAAGACAGAAGAGGACTGAAGAAGAGGACTGAAGACATAAGAGGATCAAAGACAGAAGAGGACCGGGAAGATAGAAGAGTGACCAAAGACAGAAGAGGATCAAAGATGAAGAGGACCGAAGACAGAAGATGTCGATGACAGAAGAGGACCGGAATATCAGAAGAGGGACCGAAGACAGAAGAGGACCGAAGACAGAAGAGGACCGAAATATGAGAAGAGAATCAAGACAAGAAGAGGACCGAAGACAGAGGAGGACCAAAGACAGATGAGAACTGGAAATATTGTGAAGAGGACCGGAAGACAGAAGATAATCACATTGAAGAGGACTGAGACAGAAGAGACCGAAGACAGAAGAGGACTGGAAGACAAAGATGGATGACGAAGACAGAAGAGGATCAAAGACAGAAGAGAATGAAGACAGAAGAGATCGAAGACAGAGGACCGATGACAGAAGAGGACTGAAGACAGAAGAGACCAGAAGACAGAAAGGACCGAAGACAGAAGAGGACCGAAGACAGAAGAGGACCAAGACAGAAGAGGACCTAAATACAGAAGAGGACTGAAGGCAGAAGAGGAATCAGAAGACAAAAGAGGACCGGGAAGGCAGAAGAGGACCAAATGACAGAAGAGGACTGAAGACAGAAGAGGACCGAAGACAGAAGAGGACTTGGAAGACAGTAAGAGGACTCAAGACAGAAGAGGACTGATGACAGGAAGAGGATTGAAGACAGAAGAGGACCGAAGACAGAAGAGGACCGAAGACAGAAGAGGACAGAAGACATAAGACAGAAGAGGACCGAAGACAGAAGAGGACTGAAGACAGAAGAGGACCGAAGACAGAAGAGGACCGAAGACAGAAGAGGACCGAAGACAGAAGAGGCGAAGACAGAAGAGGACCGAAGACAAAACAGAAGATGTCGAATACAGAAGAGGACCACACAGAAGAGGACCAAGAGAAGAGGACCAAGACAGAAGAGGACCGAAGACACAGAAGAGGAATCAAGACAGAAGAGACCGAAGGATGAAGAGGACCGAAGACAGAAGACCAAGACAGAAGAGGACTGAATACAAGAGGACTGAAGGCAGAAGAGACCTGAAGAGAGAAGAGGTCCGTTGACAGAAGAGGACCAAAGACAGAAGAGGAATGAAGACAGAAGAGGCCTGAAGACAGCAAGAGGACCAAGACAGAAGAGGAATGAAGACAGAAGAGGACCAAAGATAGAAGAAAACTGGAAGACAGATGAGGACTGAAGACAGAAGACAGAAGACACAAGAATATTATAGGGACAGAAGAGGACTGAAGATGGAAGAGGACTGAAGACAGAAGAGGAACGAAGACAGAAGAGGACCAAAGACAAGAGGACTGAAGACAGAAGAGGACTGAAGACAGAAGAGGACTGAAGACAGAAGAGGACTGGAAGACAGAAGAGGACCTCAACATTGCGTGAGTGACCATTATTTATAGTTATAATCAATATTATGAAGATGAATCAAAGATGCAAAGATAATCAGTTACAAGAATATAATTCAAATATTACAGCTATATTGTAAAGACAAGAAGATAATCAAAGATGAAGAAAGACCTAAATATTATGAAGAGACTCAGTTATTGCAAATATTAATCGGGAAGACAAATACAAATTATTAAGCAGGAAGGTAGTTATGATCAAATATTGAAGATATTGGCAACATGCAATATAATCAAAGGCGCAAAGAGATCTAAAGACAGTAAGGAGAATCAAATATTGGTAAAGAGACCTAAAGACAGAAAGAGAATTTAAAGACAAGAAGAGATCAAGACAGAAGAGAATTTAAAGACAGTAAAGAGGACAGAAATATTGGTGAAGAGGACAGAAGACAGAAGAGGACATAAGACAGAAGCAAGACAGAAGACAGTAAGAGCAGCCAGAAGACAGAAGAGGACACAGAAGAAAGAAGAGGACAGATGACAGAAGATGATAGAAGACGACAGAAGACAGAAGACGACAGAAGATGGGAAGAGGTCCGAAGACAGAAGAGAACAGAAGACTGAAGACAGAAGATGACTGAAGACAGAAGAGGACTGAAGACAGAAGACAGAAGAGGACCGAAGACAGAAGATGACAGAACAGAAGAGACCGAAAATGAAGAGGTCTGAAGACAGAAGAGGTCCCAAGACAGAAGATACAGAATGACCGGGAAGACAGAAGAGCATAAGACAGAAGAGGACAGAAGAGGACAGAAGACAGAATAGAAGTCCGAAGATGAAGAGACAGAAGACCGAAGACAGAAGAGGACTGAAGATGCAGAGGACCGAAGAAACAAGAGGATCAAGACAGAAGACGACAGAAGACAGAAAAGGACAGGAAGAAGGTGAAGAGTGGACAGAGGACAGAAGAAGACAGTAAATATTAAGAGTGACAGAACACAGAAGAGTGGCTGGTGAAGACTGTAGAGACAGAAGAAAGAAGAGACAGAAACAGAAGATGACAAAGGCAGAAGACGAACAGAAGACAGCAGAGGTCCAAAGACAGAAGAGACAGGGGAAGACCAAAGACAGAAGAAACAGAAGACAGAAGAGGACAGAAGACAGAAGAGGTCCAAAGACAGAAGAGGACTGAAGATGAAGAGGACCGGAAGACAGAAGAGGACCTGGAAGACAGAAGAGACCTAAGACAGAAGAGGACCGAAGACAGAAGAGGACCGAAGACAGAAGAGGACTGAAGACAGAAGAGGACTGGCCAGAAGAGGACTGAAGACAGAAGATAATCGAAGACAGAAGAGGACTGGAAAACAGAAGAGGACCGAAGAAAGAAGAGGACTGAAGAGAAAAGACACTGAAGACAGAAGAGGACCGTACAGAAGAGACCGAACAGAAGAGGACTGAAGACAGAAAGAGGACCAAAGACAGAGAGACTGGAAGACAGAAGAGACAGAAGACAGAAGAGAATTGGAAGACAGAAGAGGACCGAAGACAGAAGAGGACCTGGAAGACACAAGAGGACCAAAGACAGAAGAAGACATAGGACAGAAGGAGGACCGAAGACAGAAGAGGACAGTGAAGACAAGAGACTGAAGACAGAAGAGGACCGAAGACAGAAGATGTCAAGACAGAAGAGGACTGGAAAATAGAAGAGGACCGAAGAGAGAAGAGGACTGGAAGACAGAAGAAGACTGGAAGACAGAAGAGGAATTTGAAGACAGAAGGGGACCAAAGACAGAAGAGGACTGAAGACAGAAGACAAGTCGAAGACAGAAGAGGACCGGAAAACAGAAGAGGACCAAAGCAAAGAAGAGGACTGAAGAGAAAGAGGACTGGAAGACAGAAGAGGACTGAAGACAGAAGAGGACCGAAAACAGAAGAGGATCGGAAGACAGAAGAGGATCAAAGACAGATAATGGGAAAACAGAAGAGGACTGAAAACAGAAGAGATCAGCACAGAAGAGGACTGAAGACAGAAGAGGACCCGAAGACTGAAGAGGACCAAAGACAGAAGAGGACCTAAGACAAGAAGAGTAACCGAACACAGAAGAGGACCAAAGACAGCAGATAGACCAAGACAGAAGAGGACCGGAAGACAGAGGAGGACTGAAGACAGAAGAGGATCAAGACAGAAGATGACTGAAGATAGAATAGGACCAAAGACAGAAGAGGACCGAAGACAGAAGAGGACTGGAAGACAGAAGATGTCGAAGACAGAAGAGGACTGAAGACAGAAGATGACTGGAAGACAGAAGAGGACCAAGATGAAGAGGACCAAGACAGAAGAGGACTCAAAGACAGAAGAGGACCTGAAGACAGAAGAGGACTGAAGACAGAAGAGAAACTGAAGACAGAAGGAGGACCGAAGGACAGAAGAGGACCAAAGACAGAAGAGGATCGAATATTAATGTCGGAAGACAGAAGAGGACCAAGACAGAAGAGGAACGAAGACAGACGGTGATCGAAGATACAGGTGAGACCAAAGACAAGAGGACCAAAGACAGATGATACTGGAAGATGAAGAGGACCGAAGATGAAGAGGACTGGAAGACAGAAGAGGACTCCAAGACAGAAGAGGACCTAAGACAGAAGAGGACCCAAGACAGAAGAGACTGGAAGACAAAAGAGGACCGAAGATGAAGAGGACCAAGACAGAAAAGGACCCGAAGACAGAAGTATGACCAAGATGAAGAGGACTCCTGAAGACAAAGAGGACCTGGACAGAAGAGGACCCAAGACAGAAGAGGACCCAAGACAGAAGAGGACTGAAGACAGTAAGAGGACCAAGACAAAAGTGGACTGAAGACAGAAGAGGACCACACAGAAAGAGGACCGGGAAGACAGAAGAGGACCAAAGACAGAAGAGACTGAAGACAGAAGAGACTGGAAGATGAAGAGGACCAAGACAGAAGAGGACCGAAGACAGAAGAGGACAGGAAGACCAAGACAGAAGAGGACCTGGAAGACAGAAGAGGACCGAAGACAGAAGATATAATCGAAGACAGAAGAGGACAGAAGACAGAAGAGGACTGAAACAGAAGAGGTCCGAAGTACAGAAGAGGACCGAAGACAGAAGAGGACTGAAGACATACAAGAGGACCGAAGACAGAAGAGGACCAAAGACAGAAGAGGACCGAAGACAGAAGAGATCAGCACAGAAGATGTCGAAGACAGAAGAGGACCGGGAAGACAGAAGAGGACTGGAAGACAGAAGAGGACCGAAGACAGAAGAGACCGAAGACAGAAGAGGGGATCAAAGACAGAAGAGGACCAAGACAAAGTGGGACCGAAGATGTAAGATAATCGAAGACAGGTGAGGAACGAAGACAGAAGAGGACCGAAGACAGATGAGGACCTGAAGACAGAAGAGGACTGAAGACAGAGAGACCTGAAGACAGAAGAGGACAGAAGACAGAAGTGGACTGAAGACAGAAGAGGATCGAAGACAGAAGAAGACAGAAGACAGAAGAGGACCGAAGACAGAAGAGGACAGAAGACAGAAGAGGACTGAAGAAAGAAGAGGACCGAAGACAGAAGAGGACCGAAGACAGAAGAGACTGAATATTAAAGAGACCGAAGACAGAAGAGGACTGAAGGCAGAGATAGAAGACAGAAGAGGACAGAAGACAGAAACAGGGACATGGGCATATAAAGTTAAAGACAGAAGACAGAAGGAGACAGGAAGATGCAAAGAGGACAGAAGAAAGAAGAGGACAGAAGACGACAGAAGACAGAGAGGTCCGAAGACAGAAGAGAACAGAAGACCGAAGACAGAAGAGGACAGAAGACAGAAGAGGACAGAAGACAGAAGAGGACAGAAGAAAGAAGAGGTCCGAAGACAGAAGAGGACAGAAGACCGAAGACAGAAGAAGACCGAAGACAGAAGAGGACAGAAGACAGAAGAGGACCGAAGACAGAAGAGGACAGAAGACAGAAGAGGACCGAAGACAGAAGAGGACAGAAGCCAAACAGAAGAGCACTGAAGACAGAAGAAGACATAGGACAAGAAGAGGATCAAAGACAGAAGAGGACAGGAAGAGAGGAGTGACTGAAGACAGAAGAGGACCGAAGACAGGAAGAGACCAAAGACAGAAGAGGACCAAGACAAAGAGGAACTGGAAACAGAAGATGGACCGAAGACAGAAGAGGACAGAAGACAGAAGAGGACAGAAGACAGAAGAGGACATGAAGAGCAAAGAGGTCCAAAGACAGAAGATGACAGAAGACCAAAGACAGAAGAGGACCGAAGACAGAAGAGTGGATCAACATAAGAGGACCAAGACAGAAGAGGTCCGAAGACAGAAGAGGACAGAAGACCGATGACAGAAGAGGACCGAAGACAGAAGATATTAGAAGACTGAAGATTACAGAATATTAGAGGACCGAAGACAGAAGAGGACAGAAGACAGAAGAGGACAGAAGAAAGAGGAGGACAGAAGACAGAAGACGTGGACAGGAAGACAGAAGTCAGTCAGAAGACAGAAGAGGTCCTAGATGCAAGAGGACAGAAGACCGAAGACAGAAGAGGACAGAAGACAGAAGAGGACAGAAGAGGACAGAAGACAGAAGAAGTCCGAAGACAGAAGAGGACAGAAGACCGAAGACAGAAGAGGACCCAAGAAGACAGTACATTGTGAAGGAGACAGAAGACAGAAGAGGACAGAAGAGAAGAGGACAGGATGACAGAAGAGGACATGAAGATTTATTAGAAGATAGAAGAGGTCCAAGATGAAGAGAACAGAAGACTGAAGACAGAAGAGGACAGAAGACAGAAGAGTGACAGGGAAAGACAGAAGAGGATAGAAGAAAAAGAGTATCCAATACAGAAGAGGACAGAAGACCGGGAAGACAGAAGAGGACCGAAGACAGAAGAGGACTGAAGATATAAGAGACTGAAGACAGAAGAGGACAGAAGACAGAAGAGCACTGAAACAGAAGAGGTCCAAAGACAGTAGAGGACTCAAAGATAAGAGGACCGAAGATGAAGAGGACTGAAGACAGAAGAGGACCGAAGACAGAAGAGGACCGGGAAGACAGAAGAGAACTGGCACAGAAGAGGACTCAAAGACAGAAGAGGATCAAAATATTAGAAGAGGACCGAAGACAGGAGAATCGAAGACAGAAGATGGACTGAAGACAGAAGAGGACTGAAGACAGAAGATATCTGAAGACAGAAGAGGACCGAAGACAGAAGAGGACCGAAGACAGAAGAGGACAGAAGACAGAAGAGGACATAAAACAGAAGAAGACAGAAGACAGAAGAGGACAGAAGACAGAAGAGGACAGAAGAAAGAAGAGAGGACAGATGACAGAAGAGGACAGAAGACGACAGGAAGACAGAAGAGGTCCAGAAGACAGAAGAGAACAGAAGACCGAAGACACAAGAGGACCGAAGACAGAAGAGGACTGGAAGACAGAAGAGACCGAAGACAGAAGAGGGGACCAAAGACAGAAGAGGACCAAGACAGAAGAAACTGGAAGACAGAGACCAAAGACAGAAGAGGACCGAAGACAGAAGAGCACCAAGACAGGTGATGACCAAAGACATAAATATGAATCAAGACAGAAGAGGACCTGAAAAGACAAGGAAGATGAATCGGGAAGACACAAGATAACTGTAAAATATTGTACTATATTGCAAACACAGAAGAGAGACCAAAGACAGAAGAGAGAATTGAAGACAGTAAAGAGTGAATCAAAGACAGAAGAAGAAAGAATATTAAAGAGATTTAAATATTAGAAGAGACAGTAAAGACAGTATATAATCAAAGATGTAAGAGACCGAAGACAGAAGAGGACCAAGACAGAAGAGGACCAAAGACAGAACATTTATTAGAAATATTATGAAGACATTATGGAAGACAGAAGAGGACATAAGATACAGAAGTAAATATGTGAAGATGTAAGAGGATAAACAGGAAGAGACAAAGAAAGAAGATGACAGATGACATAGAAGAGTGACAGAAGACGACAGAAGACAGAAGACGATATAAGACAGAAGAGGTCCGAAGAGAGGAGGGCAGAAGACGACAGAAGACAGAAGACGACATAAGACAGAAGAGGTCCGAAGACAGAAGAGGAACAGAAGACAGAAGACAGAAGACGACAAATATTATAGTCGACAGAAAACAGAAGAGGTCCCAAGACAGAAGAGACAGAAGACCGAAGACAGAAGATAGACAGAAGACAGAAGAGACAGAAGACAGAATAGAAGTCCTGAAGACAAGAAGATATTGTGAAGACTGAAGAGCAGAAGAGGACCGAAGAATGAAGAGTGACCAAAGACAGTAAGATTTATTAAGAAGACAGAAAAGGACAGAAGACAGAAGAGGACAGAGGACAGAAGAAGAAGATAGTAGAGACAGAAGATAGATGAGACAGAAGACTGTAGAGGATGAAGAAAGAAGAGGAGCAGAAATGTAAGATGACAGAAAAGGCAGAAGACGAATGGAAGATACAAGAGGTCCAAAGACAGAAGAGTAAGCAGAAGACCGAAGACAGAAGAGACAAGTGAAGACAGAAGAGGACAGAAGACAGAAGAGGTCCAAAGACAGAAGGGGACCTGAAGACAGAAGAGGACCCTGGAAGACAGAAGAGGACCGAAGAAAGTAGATATCTGATGACAGAAGAGCATCAATGAAGCAGAAGAGGACCGAAGACAGAAGAGGACCGAAGACAGAAGAGACCGAAGACAGAAGACGACCGAAGACAGAAGAGGACCGAAGAGAGAAGAGGACCGAAGACAGAAGAGGACTGAAGACAAATGATGTCGAAGAAAGATAATCGAATACAGAAGAGGACTGGAAGAGAGGAAGAGGGACTGAAGATGAAGAGGACTGAAGACAGAAGAGGACTGAAGACAGAAGAGGACTGGAAGACAGAAGAGGACTCAGTACAGAAGATGTGTCGAAGATAGAAGAGGACCGAAACAGATTGGAGGACCGGAAGACAGAAGATAATTCTAAAGACAGAAGTGAGGACCGGGAAGACAGAATATGACAGAAGACAGAAGAGGACATAAAACAGAAGACAGAAGACAAAGAGGACAGAAGACAGAAGGAGGACAGAAGAAAGAAGAGGAAGGGATGACAGAAGATGATAGGAAGGATTTGACAGGAAGATAGAAGAGGTCCAAAGAGCGTAGAACAGAAGACTGAAGACAGAAGAGGACAGAAGACAGAAGAGGACAGAAGACAGAAGAGGACAGCAAATATGAAAGAGGTCCGAAGGCAGAAGAGGACAGAAGATCAAAGACAAGAGACCGAAGACAGAAGAGGACTAAAGACAGAAGAGGACCAAGATGAGAAGAGGACAGAAGATGAAGAGGACCGAAAACAGAAGAGGTCCAAGACAGAAGAGGACCAAAGACAAGAGACCCTGAAGACAGAAGATGGAATCAAGACAAGAAGAGGACCTAAAGATTGGTGAAGACGACAGGAAGACAGAAGATATGAGAATGATAGAAGAGGACAGGAAGACAGAAGAGTGACAGAAGGTGAAGAAGACAGAAGACAGAAGAGCAGGAATAGTAAGATGTAGAGGACAGAAGACAGAAGAAGAGAGAAGAAAGAAGACATGTAAAGACAGTAGACGACAGAAGACAATGGACAGAAGACAGAAGAGGTCCCATGACAGAAGAGGACAGCATCTGGAAGACAGAAGAGGAGCAGAAATAGGTGAAGAGACAGAAGAGTGACAGAAGCATAACAAACAAGATAGATACAACATCACACAGAAGAGGACTGAAGATGTGAAGAGGACCGAAGGACAGAAGAGGACCGAAGACAGAAGACGACAGAAGACAGAAAAGGACAGAAGACAGAGGACAGAGGACAGAAGAAGACAGAAGACAGAAGAGGACAGAAGACAGAAGAGGACAGAAGACTGTAGAGGACCGAAGACAGAAGAGGACTGAAGACAGAAGAGAGGACCGGAAGTATAAGATACTGGTGGCAGAAGAGGACTGAAGACAGAAGATGTCAAGACAGAAGAGGACTGAATATGGAAGATACCCGAAGAGAGAAGATAATTAGTTATTAAAGAGGACCAAAGCATAAGAAAGAGACTGGAACACAGAAGAGGACCGAAAGAGAAGAGACTGAAGACAGAAGATGTCGAAGACAGAAGAGACCGAAAACAGAAGAGGACCGAAGAAGAAGGAGGAATTAAAGAGAGAAGAGGATCGGGAAGACAGAAGAGACCGGGAAGACAAGAGACCGAAGACAGAAGAGGACCGAAGACAGAAGATGGACCAAGACAGAAGAGGATCAAAGACAGAAGATGTCGAAACAGAAGAGACCGAAGACCGGAAGAGGACCACTATTGTGAAGAGGACTGGAAGACAGAAGAGACTGAACAATAGAAGAGACCGGAAGACAGAAGAGAACTGAAGACAGAAGAGGACCAAGACAGAAGAGGACCAAAGATAGAAGAGGACCGGAAGACAGAAGAGGGACCGTTACAAGAGGACCGAAGATAGAAGAGGACCAAAAGACAGTAGTGAGGACCGAAGACAGAAGAGGACCGAAGACAGAAAATGTCGAAGACAGAAGAGGACTGGAAGACAGAAGAGGAATTGAAGACAGAAGAGGACTGGAAGACAGAAGAGGACCACACAGAAGAGTAATTGAAGACAGAAGAGGACTCGAAGACAGAAGAGGACCAAGACAGAAGAGAACTGGAAGACAGAAGAGACCAAGACAGAAGAGGACCAATACTGTAGAAGAATAGACCGAAGATGAAGAGGACTGAAGACAGAAGAGGATCGAAGACAGATGATGCTGAAGACAGAAGAGGACTGAAGACAGAAGAGGAAACGGGAAGACAGAAGAGACCGAAGAGAAGAGGACTGATGACAGAAGAGGACTGAAGACAGAAGAGGACTGAAGACAAAAAGTGAGACCAAAGACAGAAGAGGACCCAAAGACAGAAGAGGACTGGGAAGACAGAAGAGGACTGAAGACAGAAGAGGACTCCAAACAGAAGAGGACCTAAGACAGTAAGAGGACCCAAGACAGAAGAGGACCTGAAGACAGATAAGGACCGAAGACAGAAGAGGACCGAAGACAGAAGAGGACCGAAGACAGAAGAGGACCGAAGACAGAAGAGGACCGAAGACAGAAGAGGACTGAAGACAGAAGAGGACCGAAGACAGAAGAGGACTGAAGACAGAAGAGAGGACAGAAGACCAAAGACAGAAAAAGGACTGAAGACAGAAGATGACTGGGGAAGACAGAAGAGGACTGGAAGACAGAAGAGGACAGAAGACAGAAGAGGACCGAAAACAGAAGAGGTCCGAAAACAGAAGAGGACCGAAGACACAAGAGGACCGAAGACAGAAGAGGACCGAAGACAGAAGAGGACCGAAGACAAAACGACAGAAGACAGAAGAGGACAGAAGATAGAAGAGGACAGAAGACAGAAGAAGACAGAAGACAGAAGGATGGACAGGAAGGACAGAAGATATTTAGAAGACAAGAAGTGAGTGACAGAAGAAAGAAGAGGACAGAAGACAGAAGACGACAGAAGACAGAAGTCGACAGATGACAGAAGAGGTCCAAGACAGAGAGGAGGACAGAAGAGAGAGAAGGACAGAAGAAAGAAGAGGACAGAAGACAGAAGAGGACCGAAGACAGAAGAGGACCGAAGACAGAAGAGGACCAAAGACAGAAGAGGACCGAAGACATAAGATGGCGAAGACAGTAGAGGACCGAAAACAGAAGACGACCAAAGAGAGAAGAGGACTCGAAGACAGAAGAAGACCGAAGACAGAAGAGGACCAAAGAATGAGGACTGAAATATTATGAAGAGGACCAAAGACAGAAGAGAGGACCGAAGACATAAGATGGACCGAAGACAGAAGAGGACCGAAGACATAAGATGGCGAAGACAGAAGAGGACCGAAAACAGAAGAGGACAGAAGACAGAAGAGGACAGAAGACAGAAGAGGTCCGAAGACAGAAGAGGACCGAAGACAGAAGAGGACCGAAGACAGAAGAGGACCGAAGACAGAAGAGGACCGAAGATGAAGAGGACTGGAGACAGAAGAGGACTGAAGACAGAAGAGATCAGTATAAAGAGAGTGATCAAGACAGAAGAGGATCGAAGACAGAAGAGTGACCTGAAGACAGAAGATGTCAACACAGAAGAGGACTGAACACAGGTAAGAGAATTGGAAGACAGAAGAGGACCGAAGACAGAAGAGGACCAAAGACAGAAGAGGATCAAAGACAGAAGAGGATTTGAAGACAGAAGAGGACTGAAAACAGAAGAGGACTGGAAGAGAGAAGAGACCAAGAGAGAAGAGGATCAAGAGAGAAGAGACCGAAGACAAGAGAATTGGAAGAGGTAAAGAGGAGACTGGAAGAGCAGAAGGAGACTGGAAGACAGAAGAAGACCGAAGACAGAAGAGAAACGAAGATAGAAGAGGATCAGATTGACAGAAGATGTCGAAGACAGAAGAGGACCGAAGACCGAAGAGACTCGAACACATGAAGAGGACTGAAGACAGAAGAGACCGGAAGACAGAAGAGGACTGGAAGACAAGAGGACTGAAGAAAGAAGAGGACCGAAGCATGAAGAGGATCGAAGACCAGAAGAAGACCGAAGACAGAAGAGGACCGAAGACAGAAGAGGATCGAAGACAGAGGATGCCGAAGACAGAAGAGGACCGAAGACAGAAGAGGACCGAAGACAGAAGAGGACCGAAGACAGAAGAGGACCGAAGACAGAAGAGGACTGAAGACAGAAGAGGACTGAAGACAGAAGAGGACCAAAGACAGAAGATGACAGAAGACCAAAGACAGAAAAGGACTGAAGACAGAAGATGATCAAAGACAGAAGAGGACCGAAGACAGAAGAGGACAGAAGACAGGAGAGGACCGGGAAACAGAAGAGTCCGAAAACAGAAGAGGAAACGTAAGACACAAGAGGACTGGAAGACACAAGAGGGGACCAAGAATGAAGAGGACCAAAGACAGAAGAGGACCGAGGACAGAAAAGAGGACTGAAGACAGAAGATGTGTCGAAGACAGAAGAGGATCGAGACAGAAGAGGGGCTGAAGACAAAGAGGACCGAAGAAAGAAGAGGACCGAAGACAGAAGAGGACCGAAGACAGAAGAGGACCGAAGACAGAAGAGGACCGAAGACAGAAGAGGACCGAAGACAGAAGATGTCGAAGTCAGAAGAGGATAGAGGACAGAAGAAGACAGAAGACAGAAGAGGAGAGAAGACAGAAGAGGACAGGAAGACTCAAAGGACAGAAGAAAGAAGAGGACAGAAAACAGAAGAGGACACAGAAGGGCAGAAGACGGAGGAAGGACAGAAGAGGACAGAAGACTCAAAGAGGACCGAAGACAGAAGAGGACAGAAGACAGAAGAGGACAGAAGACAGAAGAGACAGAAGACAGAAGAGGACGGAAGACAGAAGAGGACCGAAAACAGAAGAGGATCAAGAGAGTAAGAGGACTGAAGAGAGTAAGAGGACTGGAAGAGAGAAGAGGACTGAAGACAAGAGAACTGGAAGACAGAAGAGGACCAAGACAGAAGAGGACCGAAGACAGAAGATGACCGGAAGACAGAAGAGAAACGTAACACAGAAGAGGATCGACGACAGAAGATGTCGAAGACAGAAGAGGACTGGAAGAATCGGAGAGGACCGAAGACAGAAGAGGACCGAAGACAGAAGAGGACCGAAGACAGAAGAGGACCGAAGACAGAAGAGGACCGAAGACAGAAGAGGACCGAAGACAGAAGAGGACCGAAGACAGAAGAGGACCGAAGACAGAAGAGGACCCAAAGACAGAAGAGGACTGAAGACAGAAAAGGACTGAAGACAGAAGATACGAAGATAGAAGAGGGGACTGAAGACAGAAGAGGACTGGAAGAGCAGGAGAGGACCGAAAACAGAAGAGGACCGAAGACAGAAGAGGACCGAAGACAAAAGAGGACCGAAGACAGAAGAGGACAGAAGACAGAAGAGGACATAAGACAGAAGAGGACCGAAGACAGAAGATGTCGAAGACAGAAGAGGACCGAATACAAGAGGACCCGAAGAGGAAGGAGGACTGAAGACTGAAGAGGACCGAAGAGTTGTGAAGAGGACCGAAGACAGAAGGACTGAAGACAGAAGAGACTGAAGACAGAAGATGTCGAAGACAGAAGAGGACCGAAAACAGAAGAGGAACGGCAAGAAGAGTGAAGGTGAAGAGTAGAAGAGCACTGAAGCATGAAGAGGACCGGAAGACAGAGAATCTAAGATAAAGAGGATCGAAGACAGAAGAGGATCGAAGACAGAAGATACTGAAAACAGAAGAGGACCGAAGACCAAAGAGGACCTGAAGGACAGAGAAGAGGACCCTGAAGACAGAAGAGGACCAAAGACAGAGAGAACTGGAAATCAACAGAAGAGGACCTGAAGATAAAGAGGACCCGGAAGACAGGAGGACTGGGGGAAGACAGAAGAGGACCAAGACAGAAGAGGACCGAAGACAGAAGAGGACCAAGACAGAAGAGGACTGAAGACAGAAGAGGACTGAAAGACAGAAGAGGACTGAAGACAGAAGTTAGAAGACAGAAGACAGAAGAGGATCAAAGACAGAAGACAGAAGAGGACCGAAGACAGAAGAGGCACTGAAGACAGAAGAGGACCGAAGACAGAAGATGTCGAAGACAGAAGAGGAGCCAGAAGACAGAAGAGGACCGAAGACAGAAGAGGACCGAAGACAGAAGAGGACCGAAGACAGAAGAGGACCGAAGACAGAAGGGAACGAAGACAGAAGAGGACCGAAGACAGAAGAGGACCGAAGATAGAAGAGGACCAAAGACAGAAGAGGACCGAAGACAGAAGAGGAACGAAGACAGAAGAGAAGACCGAAGACAGAAGAGGACGAAGACAGAAGAGGACAGAAGAAAGAAGAGTAGTCCGAAGACAGAAGAGGACCAAAGACAGAAGAGGACTAAACATTGTAAGAGGACCAAAGACAAAATAGGGACCGAAGACAGAAGAGGACCCAAAGACAGAAGAGGACCAAGACAGAAGAGGACCGAAGACAAGAGGACTGAAAGACAGAAGAGCACTGAAGACAGAAGAGGACCGAAGACAGAAGAGGTTGTGAAGACTGGCATGGAAGAGGACCGAAGATGCAGAAGAGACCAAAGACAGAAGAGACTGAAGACAGAAGAGGACTGAAGACAGAAGAGGACAGGAAGATGTGAAGAGGACTGAAAACAGAAGAGGTCTGAAGACAGAAGAGGACCAAAGACAGAAGAGGACTGAAGACAAGAGGACCGGGAAGACAGAAGGACCGGAAGACAGAAGAGGACTGGAAGACAAGAGGACCGAAACAGAAGATGTTTGAAGACAAGAAGAGGACCGAAGACAGAAGAGGACCAAAGACAGAAGAGGACTGGAAGACAGAAGAGGACCAAAGATGAAGAGGACTGAAGACAAGAGACCGAAGATGAAGAGGACCGAAGACAGAAGGGGACCGAAGTCAGAAAAGGACTGAAGATAGGGCAGACTGAAGACAAGAGGACTGAAGACAGAAGAGGACCGGGAAGACAGAAGAGGACCGAAGACAGAAGAGGATAGAAGACAGAAGAGGACTGATGACAGAAGAGATCGAAGACAGAAGATAACGAAGACAGAAGAAGACAGAAGACAGAAGAGGACCGAAGACAGAAGAGGACAGAAGACAGAAGAGGACAGAAGACAGAAGAGGACCGAAGACAAGAGATCAGACAAAAGAGGACCAAGACAGAAGAGGACCAAGACAGAAGACAGAAGATGAAGAGGACACAGAAGATGGTGAAGATTTATTATAGAAGATATGAAGAGACACAATAGAAAGAAGAGGACAGAAGACAGAAGATTTACAGAAGATGAAGTCGACACAGAAGACAGAAGAGGTCCTAAACAGAAGAGGACAGGAAGACTGGAGACAGAAGAGGACAGAAGATAAAGATGACAGATGAGGACAGAAGACAGAAGAAGTCCGGGAACAGAAGAGGACAGAAGACAGAGTGAAGGACAGAAGATAGAAGACACAGAGGATGAAGAAGACAAAGACAGAAGAGGACCAAAGACAGAAGAGGACTCAAAGATAGAAGAGGACTGAAGACAGAAGATGTCGAAGACAGAGTGACCTGAATACAGAAAAGGACCAATGAGAGAAGAGGACTGGAAGACAGAAGAGGACCGGGAAGACAGAAGAGGACTGGAAGACAGAAGATAATCAAGACAGAAGAGGACTGAAGACAGAAGATGTCGGAAGCTGGTGAAGATATCTGAAAACAGAAGAGGAATTGAAAGAGAAGAGAATTTGAAGAGAGGAGAGACCGAAGAGAGAAGAGGACCGAAGACAGTAGAAGAGGACCGAAGATGAAGGAGGACCGAAGACAGAAGAGGACTGAAGACAGAAGAGGGATCAAAGACAGAAGAGTACCGAAGACAGGAAGAGGACCAAATGACAGAAGAGGATCGGAAGAGCAAAAAGATGTCGAAACAGAAGAGGACCGAAGACTGAAGAGGACCAAGACAGAAGAGGACCCAAAGACAGAAGAGTACTGGAAGATGAAGAGGTAGACTGGAAGACAGAAGAGGATCGAAGACAGAAGATAAAAACAGAAGAGGTCCGAAGACGAAGAGACCGAAGACAGAAGAGTGACCGAAGAGCAGTAAGATGTCGAAGACAGAAGAGATCAAAGATGAGAAGAGGACTGAAGACAGAAGATGTCGAAGACAAGAAGAGGATCGGAAGACAGAAGAGGACTCGAAGACAGAAGAGGACCGAAGACAAGAGGACTGAAGACAGAAGAGGACGAAGACAGAAGAGGACCTAAGACAGAAGAGGACCGAAGACAGAAGAGGACCAAAGCACAGAAGAGGACCGGAAGACAAAGAGGACCAGCACAGAGACTGAAGACAAGAGGACTGAAGACAGAAGAGGAATCTGGAAGACAGAAAAGGACCGGGAAGACAGAAGAGGACTGGAAGACAGAAGAGGACCAAGACAGAAGATGACCAGAAGACAGAAGATAATCAAAGACAGAAGACTGGAAGACAGAAGAGGACCCAAAGACAGAAGTGAGTATTGGTAAGAGACAGAAGAGGACCGAAAACAGAAGAGGTCCGAAGACAAGAGACCGAAGACAGAAGAGACTGAGACACAAGAGACTGGAAGACAAAGAGGAATCGAAGACAGAAGAGACCGAAGACAGAAGAGAACTGAAGACAGAAGATGCCGAAGACAGAAGAGGACCGAAGACAGAAGATAATCTGAAGACAGAAGAGGACCAAAGATGGTAAAGAGGACCGAAGACAGAAGAGGACCGAAGACAGAAGAGGACCGAAGACAGAAGAGGACCGAAGACAGAAGAGGGACTCAAAGACAAAGAGGACCAACACAGAAGAGGACCTAAAGACAGAAGAGGATCGAAGACAGAAGAGGACCGAAGACAGAAGAGGACAGAAGACAGAAGAGGACAGAAGATAGAAGATATAGAAGAGCAGATAGACAGATGACAGAAGAGGACAGGAACACGACAGTAAAGACAGAAAGACGACAGAAGACAGAGGTCCAAAGACAGAAGAGAATGAGAAGAATCAAAGACAGAAGAGGACAAAAGACAAAGAGGACAGAAGACAGAAGAGGACAGAAGGGGAAGAGGTGCTGGAAGACAGAAGAGGACAGAAGACTGGAAGACAGAAGAGGACTGAAGACAGAAGAGGACCAAGATGAAGGATCGAAGACAGAAGATGGTCGAAAAAACAGAAGAGGACCGAAGACCAAGAGGACCGAAGACAGAAGAGGACCTAAAGATGAAGTGGACCAAAGACAGAAGAGGACTGGAAGACAGTAAGAGGACCAAGACAGAAGAGGACCGCACAGAAGAGACCGAAGACAGAAGAGGACTGAAGACAGAAGAGGACCGAAGATAGAAGAGGACTGTGCACAGTAAGAGGACCGGAAGACAGAAGAGGACTGAAGACAGAAGATAAGTCGAAGACAGAAGAGGACTCAAGACAAAAGAGGACTGAAGATAGAAGAGGACTGAAGATGAAGAGGACCGAAGACAGAAGAGGACCCAAGAGACAGAAGGAGACTGAAGACAGAAGAGGACCGAAGACACAAGAGAAACTGAAGACAGAAGAGGACCAAGACAGAAGAGGCCCAAGACAGAAGAGGCCCCAAGACAGGAAAAAGACAGGGGCCCAAGACAAAAGGGGGAAAGGGGAAGACAGAAGAGGACAAAGACAGAAGAGGCCCAAAAAGAAGGGACAAGACAGAAGGGGCCCTTTGGGACAGAAGAGGACCAAGACAGAAGAGGACTGAAGCAGAAGAGGCCCAGCAGAAGGGGACCAAGACAGAAGGGGACCAAGACAGAAGGGGAACGAAAAAAAAAACCCGAAACTGAAGAGGACACAGACTAAAGGGGAAAGAAGACTGAAGCGGGAAGACTGAAGAGACAGAAGACTGAAAGGACAGAAGACAAAGAGGACAGAAGACAGAAAAGGACAGAAGACAAAAGAGGACAGAAGAAAAAGGGGACAGAAGACACAAAAACAGAAGACAAACGGGACAGAAGACACAAGAGGACAGAAGATAAAAAGAACAGAAGACAAAAGGACAAAGACAAAGAGGACAGAAGCAAGAGGTCAAACAAAAAAGGACACAAGAACAAAAAACAGAAACACAAGAGGACCAAGACACAAAAAAACCCACAAGGGCCCGAAGACACAAGAGGCCCAAAAGACTGAAGAGACTGAAGAAAAAGAAGACGAAGATGAAGGGGACCAAGATAAGGGGCCCGAAGACAGAAGAGGACCAAGAACAGGGCCAAAGGGGCAGAAGAAACTGAACTGATGGGGACCGAAGGGAAGGGGACCAAGAAAAAGAAGACTGAAGACAGAAGAAAAAAAGACAGAAGTGCACTAAGACAGAAGAGGCCCGGGACAGAAGAGGACAAGACAAAGAGGCCCGGGAAGAAAAAAAGAGACAAGACAAAAAAGGGAAACAGAAGAGGAAAGAAGACGAAAAGGACAAAGACAGAAGGGGAAAGACGATGAAAGGGGAAGAGGACAGAAAAGGAAAAAACACAAGAGCATAGAAAAAGAAGAGGACAGAAGACTAAAAAAAGAAAGATAGAGGGGACAAAAATAGAAGGGGACAAAACAGAAGAGGAAGAAAAAAAGAGGACAGAAAGAAGAGAACAAGCAGAAAAGGACGAAGACAGAAGAAGACAAACAGAAGAGGCCCAAGACAAAGAGGACCAAAGACAAAAGGGCCCAAGACAGAAGAGGACAAAACAGAAGGGGACCAAGACAGAAAGGGCCCAAAGAAGAAGAACAAGACAAAAGGGGGCCCAAAGACAAAGAGGACAAGACAAAAGGGGACCAAAAAAGAAGAGGACAAGACAAAAGAGACCTAAGAAAAGAGCCCAAGACAGAAGAGGCCCGAAGAAAAAAGGGGAAAGAAGACGCCCAAGAAGAAGAGGCCCAAGACAGAAGAAAACGAAAGGACCGAAAAAGAAGAGGACCAAGACAGAAGAGGACCAAACAGATGGGGCCCAGACAGAAGGGGATAAGAAGAAGGGGCCCGAAGACAAGGGGAACGAAGACCAAAAACCCCGAAGACCGAAGAGGACCAAGACAGAAGAGGACCAAAAAAAAGGGGACCAAGACAGAAGGGGAAGAAAGACAGAAGAAGACAGAAGAAAAAGAGGACAGAAGATAAGGAGAGGGGAAGATAGAAGGGGACAGAAAAAAAAGAGGAAAAGACAGAAGAGGAACAGAGAGAGAAGGGGGACAAAAGAAGAGAACAAGACCGAAGAGGACCGAAGACAGAACAAGACCGAAGACAGAAGAGGAACGAAGACAGATGAGGACCGAAGACAGAAGGGGACCAAAAGAAGGGGAACGAAGACAGAAGGGGACCGAAGACAGAAGAGGCCCAAGACAGAAGAGGACCAAAAGAAGAGGCCCGAAGACAGAAGGGACAAGAAAAAGAAAAGACAGAAGAGGACAAAAAGAAGAGGCCCGAAGACAAAAGAGGACGAAGAAAAAAAAGAGGCCCGAAGACAGAAGGGGGATAAGACAAAGGGGACCGAAGACAAAGGGGCCCCAAGAGAGGGACAAAAAAGAAGAGAACGAAAAAGAATAACTGAATATGAAGGGGACAAAGATAAAGAAAGAAGATAAGGACATAAGACTAAGAGGACAGAAGACTGAATAGGACAAAGACTGAAGAGGACAGAAGACAGAAGAGGACAGAAACACAAGAGGACAGAAGACAAAAAAGAACAGAAGAAAAAGAAAACAGAAGACAGAAGAGGACAGAAGACAGAAGAGGAGAGAAGACAGAAGAGGACAGAAGACACTAAGGACAGAAGACAAAGGAGGACAGAAAACAAAAGGACAGAAGACAGAAGAGGACAGAAGACACAAGAGGACAGAGAACAAGAGGACAGAAGACAAGAGGTACAGAAGACACAAAAGGACAGAAGACAGAAGAGGACAGAAGACTAAAAGGGAGGGACAGAAGACAAGAGGACCAAAGACAAAGATAACTGAAGACGAAGAAGGGACTGAAGACTGAAGAGGACAGAAGACTAAAGAAGAAGACTCGAAGAGGACGAAGACTGAAAGACAGAAGACTGAAGGAAGAAGTCTGAAGAGGACAGAAGACTGAAGGGACAGAAGACTGAAGAGGACAGAAGACTGAAGAGGATGAAGACTGAAGAGGACAGAAGACAGAAGAGGACCGAAGACAGAAGAGGACTGAAGACAGAAGAGGACTGAAGACAAAAGAGGACGAAGACAGAAGAGGACGAAGACAGAAGAGACGAAGCAGAAGAGTACTAAGACAGAAGAGGACTGAAGACAGAAGAGGAAGAAGACAGAAGAGACGAAGAAGACTGAAGACAGAAGACAGAAGACTGGAAGAGGACAGACATGAAGAGGACAGAAGACAGAAGAGGACAGAAGACAGAAGAGACAGAAGACTGACAGAAAGCAGAAGAGGACAGAAGACGAAGGACAGAAGACAGAAGAGGACAGAAGACAAAGAGGACAGAAGACAGAAGAGGACAGAAGACACAAGAGGACTGAAGACAAAGAGGACTTAGAAGACAGAAGAGGACAGAAGACAGAAGAGGACAGAAGACAGAAAGGACAGAAGACAAAGAGGACAGAAGACAAAGAGGACGAAGACAGAAGAGGACAAAGATCAGAAGAGGACAGAAGACTGAAAGAGACGAAGACGAAGAGCGACGAAAGACTAAAGAGAGACAGAAGACGAAGAGGACAAGGAAGACTGAGGAAGAGACAGAAAAAGAGACTGAAGAGAGAAAGATCTGAAGAGGACAAAAGACTGAAGAGAAGAGACAGAAGACTGAAGAGGACAGAAGACTGAAGAGGACAGAAGACTGAAGAGGACAGAAGACAGAAGAGGACTGAAGACAAAAGAGGACAAAGACAAAAAGAGGACTGAAGACAAAGAGGACAGAAGACAGAAGAGGACAGAAGACAGAAGAGTACATAAGCTAGAAGAGTACATAAGACAGAAGAGGACAGAAGACAGAAGAGGATAGATGACAGAAAAGGACAGAAGAGGACAGAAGACAGAAGAGGACATTAGACAGAAGAAGACAGAAGACACAAGAGTACAGAAGACCGAAGAGGACAGAAGACCGAAGAGGACAGATGACGGAAGAGGACAGAGACGGAAGAGGACAAAAAACGGAAGAGGACAAAAGACGGAGAGGACAGAAGACACAAAAGGACAGAAGACACAATAGGACAGAAGACAAAGAGGACAGAAGACAAAGGACAGAAGACACAAGAGGACAGAAGACACAAAAGGACAGAAGACAGAAGAGGACAGAAGACACGAGAGGACCGAAGACACAAGAGGAACGAAGACTGAAGAGGACCGAAGACTGAAGAGGACTGAAGACTGAAGAGGACCGAAGACTAAAGAGGACTGAAGACTGAAGAGGACAGAAGACTGAAGAGGACGGAAGACTGAAGAGGACAGGAAGACGAAGAGGACAGAAGACTGAAGAGGACAGAAGACACAAGAGAGACAGACGACAGAAGACAAAAGAGGACAGAAGACACAAAGGACAGAAGACACAAGAGGACAGAAGACACAAGAGGACAGAAGACACAAGAGGACAGAAGACACAAGAGGACAGAAGACACAAGAGGACGGAAACTGAAGAGGAGCGAAGACTGAAGAGGACTGAAGACTGAAGAGGACTGAGGACTGAAGAGGACCGAAGACTGAAGAGGACGAAGCTGAAGAGAACCAGAAGACTGAAGAGGACCGAAGACTGAAGGATCGAAGACTGAAGAGGACGAATACGAAGAGGACGAAGACTGAAAAAGGACAGAAGACTGAAAAGACAGAAGACTGAAGAGGACAGAAGACGAAGAGGACAGAAGACAGAAGAGGACAGAAGACAGAAGAGAACGAAAGACAGAATAGGACAGAAGACAGAAGAGGACAGAAGACAGAAGAGGACAGAAGACAGAAGAGGACGGAAGACAGAAGAGGACAGAAGACAGAAAAGGACAGAAGACAGAAGAGGACAGAAGACAGAAAAGGGGCAAAAGACAGAAGAGGACAGAAGACAGAAGAGGACAGAAGACTGAATACAGAAGAGGACCGAAGAGAGAAGAGGACCGAAGACAGAAGAGGACCGAAGACAGAAGAGGACCGAAGACAGAAGAGTACTGAAGACAGAAGAGGACCTGAAGACAGAAGAGGATCGAAGACAGAAGATGTCGAGAACAGAAGAGTGCCGAAGACAGAAGAGGACCGAAGACAGAAGAGGACCGAAGAACAGAAGAGGACCGAAGACAGAAGAGGACCGAAGACAGAAGAGGACCGAAGACAGAAGAGGACAGAAGACAGAAGAGGACAGAAGACTGAAGAGGACAGAAGACTGAAGAGGACAGAAAACTGAAGAGGACAGAAAACTGAAAAGGACAGAAGACTGAAGATGACAGAAGTTTGAGGAGGACAGATGACTGAAGAGACAGAAGACTGAAGAAGAGAGAAGACTGAAGAAGACAGAAGACTGAAGAGGACAGAAGACTGAAGAGGACAGAAGACTGAAGAGGATAGAAGACTGAAGAGGACAGAAGACAGAAGAGGACAGAAGACTGAAGAGGAGAGAAGATAGACGAGGACAGAAAATAAAAGAGGACATAAGTCAGAAGACAAACATAGACAGAAGAGGACAAAAAAGAGAACTGAAGACAGAAGAGGACCAAGGAGAGAACAAGACTGAAGACAGAAGAGGACTGAAGACAGAAGAGGACTCAAGACAGAAGAGGACTCGAAGACAGAAGAGGACTGAAGACAGAAGGGGACTGTAGACAGAAGAGGACCGAAGACAGAAGAGGACCGAAAACAGAAGAGGACCGAAGACAGAAGAGGACCAAAGACAGAGGAGGACTGAAGACAGAAGAGGACTGAAGACCGAAGAGGACCGAAGACAGAAGAGGACAGAAGACAGAAGAGGACAGAAGACAGAAGAGGACAGAAGACTGAAGAGGAGAGAAGATAGACGAGGACAGAAAATAAAAGAGGACATAAGTCAGAAGACAAACATAGACAGAAGAGGAGAAAAAGAAGAGGGCCGAAGACAGAAGAGGACCAAAGACAGAAGAGGAGAGAAGAAGAAGAGGACCGAAGACAGAAGAGGACCAAGACAGAAAAGACAGAAGACAGATGAGGACAAAAGACAGAAGAGGACAGAAGACAGAAGAGGAGAGAAGACAGAAGAGGACAGAATACAGAAGAGGTCAGGAAAACAGAAGAGGACAGTAGACAGAAGAGGACCGAAGACAGAAGAGAACAGAAGACAGAAGAGGACAGAAGAGTGAAGAGGACAGAAGACTGAAGAAGACAGAAGACTGAAGAGGACAGAATACTGAAGAAGACAGAAGACTGATGAGGACAGAAGACAGAAGAGGACAGAAGACAGAAGAGGACAGAAGACAGAAGAGGACCGAAGACAGAAGAGGACCGAAGACAGAAGAGGAACAGAAGACAGAAGAGGACAGAAGACAGAAGAGGACCGAAGACAGAAGAGGACGGAAGACAGAAGAGGACCGAAAACAGAGGAGAACCGAAGACAGAAAAGGACCGAAGACAGAAGAGGACCGAAGATAGAAGAGGACCGAAGACAGATGAGGACCGATGACAGAAGAGGACCGAAGACAGAAGAGGACCGAAGACAGAAGAGGACCGAAGACCGAAGAGGACCGAAGACCGAAGAGGACCGAAGACAGAAGAGGACCGAAGACAGAAGAGGACCGAAGACAGAAGAGGAAGAAAGACAGAAGAAGACAGAAGACAGAAGAGGACAGAAGACTGAAGGAGAGAGAAGATAGAAGAGGACAGACAATAAAAGAGGACATAAGACAGAAGAGGAACAGAGAGAGAAGAGGACAGAAAGAAGAGAACTGGAAGACAGAAGAGGACGAAGATAAAAGAGGACATAAGACAGAAGAGGAACAGAGAGAGAAGAAGACAGAAGAGGACCGAAGACAGAAGAGGACCGAAGACAGAAGGGGACCGAAGACAGAAGAGGAACGAAAACAGAATAGGACCGAATACTGAAGAGGACACAAGACTAAAGAGGACAGAAGACTGGAAGGGACAGAAGACTGAAGAGGACAGAAGACTGAATAGGACACAAGACACAAGAAGACAGAAGACACAAGAGGACCGAAGACACAAGATAACGAAGCCACAAGGACCGAAGACACAAGAGGACCAAAGACTGAAGAGTACGAAGACAAAGAAGACCGAAGACTGAAGAGGACCGAAGACTGAAGAGGACCGAAGACAGAAGAGGACCTAAGACAGAACAGGGCCGAAGGCAGAAGAAAACCGATGACTGATGAGGACCGAAGGCGGAAGAGGACCGAAGACAGAAGAAGACTGAAGACAGAAGAAGACCAAAGACAGAAGTGCACCGAAGACAGAAGAGGACCGAAGACAGAAGAGGACCGAAGACAGAAGAGGACCGAAGACAGAAGAGGACCGAAGAAAGAGAGGACAGAAGACAGAAGAGGAAAGAAGACTGAAAAGGAAGAAGACAGAGAGGACAGACGATGAAAGAGGACAGAGGACAGAAAAGGACAGAAGACACAAGAGCATAGAAGACAGAAGAGGACAGAAGACTGAAGAAAAGAGAAGATAGACGAGGACAGAAAATAGAAGAGGACAAATAACAGAAGAGGAAGAAGACAGAAGAGGACAGAAAGAAGGAAAGAAGTCAGAAAAGGACCGAAGACAGAAGAAGACTCAAGACAGAAGAGGACTGAAGACAGAAGGGACCGAAGACAGAGAGGACGAAGACAGAAGAGGACGAAACAGAAGAGGACCGAAGACAGATAAGGACCGAAGACAGAAGAGGACCAAAGACAGAAGGGACCGAAGACAGAAGAGGACCGAAGACAGAAGAGGACCAAAGACAGAAGAGGACCGAAGACAAAAGAGGACCGAAGACAGAAGAAGACAGAAGACAGAAGAGGACAGAAGACACAAGAGGACAGAAGACACAAGAAAACAGAAGACACAAGAAAACAGAAGACACAAGAGGACAGAAGACACAAGAGGACAGAAGACAAGAAGACAAAAGAGGACAGAAGACACAAGAGGACAGAAGACACAACAGGACAGAAGACACAAGAGGACAGAAGACACAAGAGGACAGAAGACACAAGAGGACAGAAGACACAAGAGGACCGAAGACACAAGATAACTGAAGACACAAGAAGACCGAAGACTGAAGAGGACCGAAGACTGAAGAAGACCGAAGAATGAAGAAGACAAGACTGAAGACGACAGAAGACTGAAGAGACAGAAGACTGAAGAGGACAGAAGACTGAAGTGGACAGAAGACTGAAGAGGACAGAAGACTGAAGAGGACAGGAGACAGAAGAGGACCGAAGACAGAAGAGGACCGAAGAGAGAAGAGGACCGAAGACAGAAGAGGACAGAAGACACAAGAGGACGAAGACAGAAGAGGACAGAAGACAGAAGAGGACAGAAGACAGAAGAGGACAGAAGACAGAAGAGGACAGAAGACTGAAGAGGACAGAAGACTGAAGAGGACAGAAAACTGAAAAGGACAGAAGACTGAAGAGGAAAGAAGTTTGAAGAGGACAGATGACTGAAGAGGACAGAATGACTGAAGAAGACAGAAGACTGAAGAAGACAGAAGACTGAAGAGGACAGAAGACTGAAGAGGATAGAAGACTGAAGAGGACAGAAGACTGAAGAGGGCAGAAGACTGAAGAGGACAGAAGACTCAAGAGGACAGAAGACTGAACAGAACAGAAGACTGAAAAGGACAGAAGACTGAAGAGGACAGAAGACAGAAGAGGACCGAAGACTGAAGAGGACGAAGACAGAAGAGGACCGAAGACAGAAGAGGACCGAAGACAGAAGAGGACCGAAGACAGAAGAGGACCGAAGACAGAAGAGGACCGGAAGACAAAAGAGGACCGAAGACAGAAGAGGACCGAAGACAGAAGAGGACCGAAGACAGAAGAGGACCCAAGACAGAAGAGGACCGAAGACAGAAGAGGAACGAAGACAGAAGAGGAACGAAGACTGAAGAGGACAGAAGACTGAAGAGGACAGAAGACTGAAGAGGACAGAAGACAGAAGAGGACAGAAGACACAAGAGGACAGAAGCACAAGAACAGAAGACACAGAAACAGAAGACACAAGAGGACAGAAGACAGAAGAGGACAGAAGACAGAAGAGGACAGAAGACAGAAGAGGACAGAAGACACAAGAGGACAGAAGACACAAGAGGACAGAAGACACAAGAGGACAGAAGACACAAGAGGACAGAAGACACAAAAAGACACAAGATAACCGAAGACACAAGAAGACCGAAGACTGAAGAGGACCGAAGACTAAAGAAGACCGAAGACTGAAGAGGACCGAAGACTGAAGAAGACAGAAGACTGAAGGAGACAAGTCTGACGAGGACAGAAGACTGAAGAGGACAGAAGACTGAAGAGGACAGAAGACTGAAGAGGACAGAAGACTGAAGAGACAGAAGACAGAAGAGGACTGAAGACAAAAGAGGACTGAAGACAAAAGAGAAGAGGACAGAAGACTGAAAAGGAGAGAAGATAGAAGACGACAGAAAATAGAGGAGGACAGAAGACAGAAGAGGAAAGGAGACAGAAGAGGACAGAAAAAGAGAACCGAAGACAGAAGAGGACCGAAGACAGAAGAGGACAGAAGACAGAAGAGGACAGAAGACAGAAGAGGACAGAAAAGAAGAAGACAGAAGACTGAAGAAGACAGAAGACTGAAGAGGACAGAGGACTGAAGAGGACAGAAGACTGAAGAGGACAGAAGACTGAACAGGACAGAAGACTGAACAGGACAGAAGACAGAAGAGGACAGAAAATAGAAGAGGACAGAAGACAGATGAGGAAAGGAGACAGAAGAGGACAGAAGACTGAAGAGGACAGAAGACAGAACAGGACAGAAGACCGAAGAGGACAGAAGACAGAAGAGGACATTAGACAGAAGAAGACAGAAGACACAAGAGTACAGAAGACTCGAAGAGGACGGAAGACCGAAGAGGACAGATGACGGAAGAGGAAAAAGACGGAAGAGGACAAAAACGGAAGAGGACAAAAGACGAGAGGACCGAAGACAGAAGAGGACAGAAGACGGAAGAGGACAGAAGACAGAAGAGGACAAAAGACAGAAGAGGACAGAAGACCGAAGAGGAACGAAGACAGAAGAGGACCGAAGACAGAAGAGGACAGAAGACAGAAGAGGACCGAAGACTGAAGAGGACAGAAGACTGAAAAAGGACAGAAGACTGAAGAGGACGGAAGACAGAAGAGGACGGTAGACAGAAGAGGACAGAAGACACAAGAGGACAGAAGACCTAAGAGAACAGAAGACACAAGAGGACAGAAACACAAGAGGACAGAAGACACAAAAGGACAGAAGACACAAGAGGACAGAAGACACAAGAGGACAGAAGACACAAAAGGACAGAAGACACAAGAGGACAGAAGACACAAAAGGACAGAAGACACAAGAGGACAGAAGACACGAGAGGACCGAAGACACAAGACGAACGAAGACTGAAGAGGACCGAAGACTGAAGAGGACGAAGACTGAAGAGGACCGAAGACTAAAGAGGACCGAAGACTGAAGAGGACAGAAGACTGAAGAGGACAGAAGACTGAAGAGGACAGAAGACTGGGAAGTAGAGGACAGAAGACACAAGAGGACAGACGACAGAAGACAAAAGAGGACAGAAGACAGAAAGGACAGAAGACACAAGAGGACAGAAGACACAAGAGGACAGAAGACACAAGAGGACAGAAGACACAAGAGGACAGAACACACAAAAGGACAGAAGACACAAGAGGACAGAAGACACAAGAGGCAGAAGACACAAGAGGACCGAAAACTGAAGAGGAGCGAAGACTGAAGAGGACCGAAGACTGAAGAGGACCGAGGACTGAAGAGGACCGAAGACTGAAGAGGACCGAACGCTGAAGAGGACCGAAGACTGAAGAGGACCGAAGACTGAAGAGGACCGAAAGCTGAAGAGGACCGAATACTGAAGAGGACCGAAGACTGAAAAGGACAGAAGACTGAAAAAGACAGAAGACTGAAGAGGACTGATGACAGAAGAGGACCGAAAACAGAAGAGGACAAAAGACTGAGGAGGACAGAAGACTGAAGAGGACAGAAGACAAAAGAGGACCGAAGACAGAAGAGGACAGAAGACAGAGAGGACAGACGACAGAAGAGGACGGAAGACAGAAGAGGACAGAAGACAGAAAAGGACAGAAGACAGAAGAGGACAGAAGACAGAAGAGGACAGAAGACAGAAGAGGACAGAAGACAGAAGAGGACAGAAGACAGAAGAGGACAGAAGACAGAAGAGGACGAAGACAGAAGAGGACAGAAGACAGAAGAAACACAAGACAGAAGAGGACGAAGACAGAAGAGGACTGAAGACAGAAGAGGACGAAGACAGAAGAGGACTGAAGACAGAAGAGGACGAAGACAGAAGAGGACCGAAGACAGAAGAGGACCGAAGACAGAAGAGGACCGAAGACAGAAGAGGACCGAAGACAGAAGAGGACCGAAGACAGAAGAGGACCGAAGACAGAAGAGGACCGAAGACAGAAGAGGACCGAAGACAGAAGAGGACCGAAGACAGAAGAGGACCGAAGACAGAAGAGGACCGAAGACAGAAGAGGACGAAGACAGAAGAGGATCGGAAGACAGAAGATGTCGAGAACAGAAGAGGACCGAAGACAGAAGAGGACCGAAGACAGAAGAGGACCGAAGACAGAAGAGGACCGAAGACAGAAGAGGACCGAAGACAGAAACGAAGACAGAAGAGGACAGAAGACAGAAGAGGACAGAAGACTGAAGAGGACAGAAGACTGAAGAGGACAGAAAACTGAAGAGGACAGAAAACTGAAAAGGACAGAAGACTGAAGATGACAGAAGTTTGAAGAGGACAGAAGACTGAAGAAGACAGAAGACTGAAGAGGACAGAATACTGAAGAAGACAGAAGACTGATGAGGACAGAAGACAGAAAGAAGAAGACAGAAGACTGAAGAGGACAGAAGACAGAAGAGGACAGAAGACAGAAGAGGACGGAAGACAGAAGAGGACTGAAACAGAGAGAGAACCGAAGACAGAAGAGGACCTAAGACAGAAGAGGACCGGAAGACAGAAGAGAACGAAGACAGAAGAGGACCAGAAGACAGAAGAGGACCGAAACAGAAGAGGACGAAGACAAGTAGGAAAACTGAAGACAGAAGAGACTGAAGACAGAAAGAGGACCGAAACAGAAGAGGACCAGAAGAAGTGGACCGAAGACAGAAGAGGACCGAAGACAAAGAGACAGAAGACAAAAACAGAAGACAGAAGAGGACTGAAGACAGAAGAAGACGGAAGAAAAAGGACTGAAAGACAGAAGAGACCGAAGACAGAAGAGGACCGAAGACAGATGAGGACTGATGACAGAAGAGGACTAAGACAGAAGAGGACCAAGACGAAGAGGACGAAGACGAAGAGGACTGAAGACAGAAGAGACTGAAGACAGAAGAGGACTGAAGACAGAAGAGGACCGGAAACAAGAATGATGAAGAGAAAGACAGAAGAGACAGAAGACAAAGAGGACAGAAAGACTGAAGGAGAGAGAGAAGATAGAAGAGAAGACAAAAAAGAGGACAAGACAGAAGAGGAACAGAGAGAGAAGAGGACGAAAGAAGAGAACTGGAAGACAGAAGAGGACTGAAGACAGAACAAGACCGAAGACTGAAGAGGAAACGAAGACAGATGAGGACTGAAGACAGAAGAGGACCGAAGACAGAAGAGGAAATCGAAGACAGAAGAGGACAAAGACAGAAGAGACGAAGACAGAAGAGGACCGAAGACAGAAGAGAGATGAAGACAGAAGTGGACCAAGACAGAAGAGGAAGGGAAGACAGAAGAGGACTGAAGACAGAAGAGGACCGAAGACAGAAGAGGACTGAAGACAGAAGAGGACCAGTGATGAGGACCGAAGAAAAGAGGACCGAAGACAGAAGAGGACGAAGAAGAAGAGGACCGAAGACAGAAGAGGACCGAAGACAGAAGGGACTGAAGACAGAAGAGGAACGAAACAGAAGTGGACCGAATAGGAAGAGGACACAAGACAAAAGAGGACAGAAGACTGAAGCGGACAGAAGACTGAAGAGGACAGAAGACTGAATAGGACAGAAGACAGAAGAGGACAGAAGACAGAAAAGGACAGAAGACACAAGAGGACAGAAGACACAAGAGGACAGTGAGAAGAAACAAGTAGGACGAAGACACAAGAGGACAAAGACACAAGAGGACAGGAAGACTCAAAAGAACAGAAGACACAGAGGACAGAAGACAAGAGGACAGAAGACAGAAGAGGACAGAAGACAGAAAAGGACAGAAGACAGAAGAGGACAGAAGACAGAAGAGGACAGAAGACAGAAGAGGACAGAAGACAGAAGAGGACCTAAGACAGAAGAGGACTGAAGACAGAAAAGAGGACTGATAGACAAGATGAGGACAGAAGACAGAAGATGAGAAAGAAGACTGAAAAGGACAGAAGACAGAAGAGGACAGACAGAAAGAGGACAGAGACAGAAAAGGACAGAAGACACAAGAGATAGAAGAAGAGAGGACAGAAGACTGAAGAAAAGAGAAGACGAGAGGACAGAAATAGAAGAGGACAAATAGAAGAGGAAGAAGACAGAAGAGACAGAAAGAAGGAACATGAAGTCAGAAAAGGACCGAAGACAGAAGAAGACGAAGACAGAAGAGGACGAAGATAGAAGAGGGACGAAGACAGAAGAGGACGAAGACAGAAGAGGACGGAAAACAGTAAGAGGACTGAAGACAGATAAGGACCTGAAGACAGAAGAGGACCGAAGACAGAAGGGGACCGAAGACAGAAGAGGACTGAAGACAGAAGAGGACCAAAGACAGAAGAGGACCTGAAGACAAGAGGACCGAAGATAGAAGAGGAACGAAGACAGAAGAGGACGGAAGACAAAAGAGGACCGAAGACAGAAGAGGACCGAAGCCAGAAGAGGACAGAAGACACAAGAGGACAGAAGACACAAAAAGGACAGAAGACACAACAGAAAACAGAAGACACAAGAGGACAGAAGACACAAGAGGACAGAAGCACAAGAGGACAGAAGACAAAAGAGGACAGAAGACACAAGATAATGAAGACACAAAAAGGACGAAGACTGAAGAGGACCGAAGACCAGAAGACGAAGCCCGAAGAGGACCGAAGACAAGAAGATAAGAATGAAGACAAGATGAAGCCCGGAAGACTGAAGAGGACAGAAGACAAAGAGGACCGAAGACTGAAGTGACAGAAGACTGAAGAGACAGAAGATGAAGAGACAGAGACTGAAGAGGACGAAGACAGAAGAGGACCGAAGAGAGAAGAGACGAAGACTGAAGTGGACAGAAGACACAGAGACAGAAAACAGAAGAGGACAGGAAACAGAAGAGGACAGAAGACAGAAGAGGCCCAGAAGATGAAGAGGCCCGAAGACAGAAGAGGACAGAAGACAGAAGAGGACAGAAGACAGAAGAGGACAGAAGACAGAAGAGACGGGAAGACAGAAGAGGATAGAAGACTGAAGAGGACAGAAGACTGAAGAGGACAGAAGACTGAAGAGGACAAAATGACAGAAGAGGACAGAAGACTGAAGAAGACAGAAAAACTGAAGAAGACAGAAGACTGAAGAGGAGAGAAGACTGAAGAGGACAGAAGACTGAAGAGGACAGATGACTGAAGAGGATAGAAGACTGAAGAGACAGAAGACTGAAGAGGCAAAGACTGAAGAGGACAGAAGATCAAGAGACAGAAGACTGAAGAGAACAGAAGACTGAAAGGACAGAAGACTGAAGAGGACAGAAGACAGAAGAGGACCGAAGACTGAAGAGGACTGAAGACAGAAGAGGACCAGAAGACTGAAGAGGACCGAAGACGAAGAGACGAAGACAGAAGAGGACAGAAGACAGAAGAGGACGAAGACAAAGAGGACCGAAGACATGAAGAGGACCTGAAGACAGAAGAGGCCCGAAGACAGAAGAGGACGAAGACAGAAGAGGACCGAAGACAGAAGAGGACAGAAGACCGAAGACAGAAGAGGAACGAAGACTGAAGAGGACCGAAGACAGAAGACGACAGAAGACAGAAGAGGACAGAAGACAGAAGAGGACAGAAGACACAAGAGAAGAAGACACAAGAAACAGAAGCACAGAAAAAAGGACAGAAGACACGAAGAGGACAGAAGAACGAAGAGGACAGAAGACAAAGAGGACAGAAGACACAAGAGGACAGAAGACAAAAGAAAACAGAAGACACAAGAGGACAGAAGACACAAGAGGACAGAAGACCACAAGAGGACAAAGACAAAGAGGTCAAAGACAAAGGACAGAAGACACAAGAGGACAGACCAAGAAGGACAGAAGACAAGAGGACCAAAGACACAAGATAACTGAAGACAAGAAGACTGAAGACTGAAGACCAAAAGAAGACCGAAGACTGAAGAGGACCGAAGACAAGAAGACTAGAAGACTGAAGGAGACAAGTCTGAAGAGGACAGAAGACTGAAGAGGACAGAAGACTGAAGAGGACAGAAGACTGAAGAGGACAGAAGACTGAAGAGGACAGAAGACAGAAGAGGACTGAAGACAAAAGAGGACTGAAGACAAAAGAGGACTGAAGACAAAAGAGGACAGAAGACAGAAGAGGACAGAAGACAGAAGAGTACAAGACAGAAGAGGACAGAAGACAGAAGAGGACAGAAGACAGAAGAGAAAAGAAGAAAAGAGGACAGAAGACAGAAGAAGACAGAAGATGACAGAAAGCAGAAGAGGACAGAAGACAGTAGAGGACAGAAGACAGAAGAGGACAGAAGACAGAAGAGGACTGAAAGACAAAAGAGGACTGAAGACAAAGAGGTTCAAGACAGAAGAGGACATTAGACAGAAGAGGACAGAAGACAGAAGAGGACAGGAGACAGAAGAGGACGGGAAGACAGAAGAGGACAGAAGACACAATAGGACAGAAGACAGAAGAGGACAGAAGACAGAAGAGGACCGAAGACAGAAGAGGACAGAAGCAGAAGAGGACAGAAGACTGAAAAGGAGAGAAGATAGAAGATGACAGAAAATAGAGGAGGACAGAAGACAGAAGAGGAAAGGAGACAGAAGAGGACAGAAAAAAGAGAACGAAGACAGAAGAGGACCGAAGACAGAACAAGACCGAAGACAGAAGAGGACAGAAGACTGAAGAGGACAGAAGAGTGAAAAGGGCAGAAAAAAAAAGAAGAAGAAGAGGACAGAAAAAAGAGGACAGAAGACAGAAGAGAGAAAGACAGAAGACCGAAGAGGACAGAAGACAGAAGAGGACATTAGACAGAAGAAGACAGAAGACACAAGAGACAGAAGACTGAAGAGGACGGAAGACAGAAGAGGACGGTAGACAGAAGAGGACAGAAGACACAAGAGGACAGAAGACCTAAGAGAACAGAAGACCTAAGAGGACAGAAGACACAAGAGGACAGAAGACACAAGAGGATCAGAAGACACAAGAGGAAGAAGACACAAGAGGACAGAAGACACAAGAGGACAGAAGACAGAAGAGGACCGAAGACAGAAGAGACCGGAAGACAAAGGACTGAAGAGGACGACAGAAGGGGACTGACAGAAGAGACGAAGAAGAGAAAGGCAGCAGGAAAAAACAAAAGACGAACAAGAGGACAAGCTAAAGAGCGGACGAAGGGACAAACGAAGAGACGAAGACGAAGGAAAAGACAGAGGAAAAGAAGAAAAAACAAGACAAAAAAGAAGAAGGAAGAGACAGAAGAACAGAAAGACAAAAAAAGAACAGAAGACAAAAAAGAAAAAAGGAAGAGAACAAAGAAGAAGAAAAGAAGACAAAGAGAAGAAGAAAGAGGAAGAAGACAAAGAAAGAGAAGAACGAAGACAAAGAAACAGGAACAAGAAACGAAGACGAAGAAGAAGACGAAGAGACAGAAGAAGAAGAGACAGAGAAGGAGGAAGACAGAGAGGAAGAGGAAGGAAAAGGACAGAGACAAGAGACAAAGAAAGGACGAGAAGAAGAAGACAGAAGAGGAGAAGAAGGGAAGACAAAAGACGAAAAAGGAGAAGAAAAAGAAAAAGAAAAAAAGGGAAGAGAGAGAAAGAAAAGACAGAAAACAGAAAAAGACAAAAGAGACGAAAAAAGAGAAGATGCAGACAGAAAAGAATAAAGGGAAGAGACAGAGAACAGAAGAAGAAAGAGTAAAGGGGAAGCAAAAAAAGAAGAGAGAGAGAGCAAGGCGAAGAAGAAGAGACGAAAAGAAGACAAACAGAAAGAGGCAAGACAGGACAGAGAAAAAGGGACAACAGGGCAGACGAAGGAAAAGCAGAAGAGCAGAAGACAGAAAAAAGAAGACAAGAAGGGAAGAAGAAGAGACCGGAAGACAGAAGAGGCCCAGAAAAGAGACGAAGACAGAAGAGGACGGAACAAAGAGACGAAGACAGAAGGACCGAAACAGAAGAGCCCGAAAGAAGAGGACCGAGAAGAAAGACAAGACAGAAGGAAAGAAAAGACTGAAGAAGAGGGGACAAACAGAAAAGAAGAAAGACGGCAAGAGGAAGAGAAAGAGGACGAGACGAAAACAGAAGAACAAGAAAAACAAGACAAAGAGGACAAGACAAAAGAGAAATAAGAGGACAGAAAAAGGGACAAAGAAAGGAAAAGACAAAGAGGACAGAAGAACAAGAAAAAACGAGAAAGCGAAACAAGAACTGAAACAAAGAGACAAGAGAAGAGGACCAAACAAAGACAAGACAAGGGACCGAAGACAGAGCAAGATAAGAACGTGGAAGACGAAGAGAAGACAAGGACCAGGAGGCCCAAGAAGAAAGACAAACAGAAGAGAAGAAGAGATGAAGAAAAGGGGAAGACAGAAGAGACGAAGACAAAGAGCCGGAGAAGAGACGAAGCGAAGACGAAGACAAAGAAAAGAAAAGAGACGAAAAGAGAGCAAGAAGACGAGAGAAGAAGAGAGAGACGGAAGAAAACAGGAAGAAGAAGAGGAAGAAGACAAGAGGACAAAAACAAAAACAAGACAAAACAAAAGAAAGAGAAAAGAAGGACAAAGAAAGGGGAAAGAGACAAGGGACAAAGACAAGAGACAGAAGAAAAAAGACAGAAATGAGAGAAGATAAGAGGACGAAAGAACGAAGAAAAAGGGAAAGACGAAGACGAAGAGGCAAATAAGAGACAAGAAAGGGGGACGAAGAGAAAGAAGAAGATGAAGACAGAAAGATGAAAGGACGAAGACGAAGAGGACAAGACAGAAGAGACGAAGACAGAAGAGGAAAAAGGAGACAAGAAGAGACCAAGAAAACCCAAAAAGAGACAAGACAAAGGACCAAACAGAAGAGCGAAGAAGAGGCGAAGAAAAGGGAAGCAGAGAGGCAGCAGGGGAAAAAAGAGAAGGAAGAGATGAAGAAGAGCGAGGACGAGAGAAGAGGGGCGAAGCGGGAAAACAAAGCAAGAGGGCAAGAAGAAAGACGGAAAAGGAGAGAGAGAAGATAAGAGACAGAAGACAAGAGACAGAAGACAAAAGGACAGAAGACAAGAACGAACAAGAGAAGAAAACAAAGAGGACAAGATGAACAGAAGGACGAAAAAAAGACCGAAAAAAGAGACCAGGAAGAGGACAAGACGAAGAGTCAAGAGAAGAGGACGAAGAAAAACGAAGACAGAGACTGAAGACAGAAGAGGAGAAGAGAAGAGGGACGAAGCAAAAGAAGGATAATGGACTGAAAAAGAGGCAAGCAGGGACAAGACAGAAGAGAAAGCAGAGAAGAAGACAGAAGAGGACAGAAGACAGAAAGGTTTGAAGACAGAAGAGGACTGAAGAAAGAAGAGGACAGAAGACAGAAGAGGACAGAAGACAGAAGAGGACAGAAGACAGAAGAGGACAGAAGACAGAAGAGGACAGAAGATAGAAGAGGACAGAAGACAGAAGAGACAGAAAAGAAGAGGACAGAAAAAAGAGAACAGAAACAGAAGAAGAAGAGGACCGAAGAAGAAGAGACAGAAGACAGAAGAGGACAGAAGACTGAAAAGGAAGAAGACAGAAGAGGACAGAAGACAGAAGAGGACAGAAGACAGAAGAGGACAGGAGACAGAAGAGGACAGAAAAAAAGAGAACCGAAGACAGAAGAGGACGAAGACAGAACAAGACGAAGACAGAAGAGGACAGAAAACAGAAGAGGACAGAAAAGTGAAGAGGACATTAGACAGAAGAAGACAGAAGACACAAGAGTACAGAAGACCGAAGAGGACAGAAGACCGAAGAGGACAGATGACGGAAGACAAAAGACGGAGAGGACGAAGACGAAGAGGACAGAAGACGGAAGAGGACAGAAGACGAAGAGGACAGAAGACAGAAGAGGACAGAAGACGAAGAGGACGAAGACAGAAGAGGACAGAAGACACAAAAGGACAGAAGACACAAGAGGACAGAAGACACAAGAGGACAGAAGACACAAGAAGTCAGAAGACACAAAAGGACTGAAGACACAAGAGGACAGAAGACACAAGACGAACGAAGACACAAGAGGACAGAAGACACAAGAGGACAGAAGACACAAGAGGACAGAAGACACAAGAGGAGCCGAAGACAGAAGAGGACAGAAGACAGAAAAGGACAGAAGACAGAAGAGGACAGAAGACAGAAGAGGACAGAAGACAGAAGAGGACAGAAGACAGAAGAGGACCGAAGACAGAAGAGGACCGAAGACAGAAGAGGACCGAAGACAGAAGAGGACAGAAGACAGAAGAGAACGAAGACAGAAGAGGACAGAAGACAGAAGAGGACAGAAGACAGAATAGGACAGAAGACAGAAGAGGACAGAAGAGGACAGAAGACAGAAGACAGAAGAGGCAGAAGACAGAACAGGAAGGAAGACAGAACAGGACCGAAGACAGAAGAGGACCGAAGACAGAAGAGGACCGAAGACAGAAGGGGACCGAAGACAGAAGAGGACCGAAGACAGAAGAGGACCGAAGACTGAAGAGGACAGAAGACTGAAGAGGACAGAAGACTCAAGAGGACAGAAGACTTAAGAGGACCGAAGACTGAAGAGGACAGAAGACTGAAGAGGAAAGAAGACTGAAGAGGACAGAAGAAAGAAGAGGACAGAAGAAAGAAGAGGACAGAAGAAAGAAGTGGACAGAAGAAAGAAGAGGACAGAGAAAGAAGAGGACAGAAGAAAGAAGAGGACAGAAGAAAGAAGTGGACAGAAGAAAGAAGTGGACAGAAGAAAGAAGAGGACAGGAGAAAGAAGAGGACAGAAGAAAGAAGAGGACAGAAGAAAGAAGAGGACAGAAGAAAGAAGAGGACAGAAGAAAGAAGTGGACAGAAGAAAGAAGTGGACAGAAGAAAGAAGAGGACAGGAGAAAGAAGAGGACAGACGAAAGAAGAGGACAGAAGTCTAAAGAGGACAGAAGATTGAAGAGGACAGAAGACTGAAGAGGACAGAAGACTGAAGAGGAAAGAAGACTGAAGAGGACAGAAGAAAGAAGAGGACAGAAGAAAGAAGAGGACAGAAGAAAGAAGAGGACAGAAGAAAGAAGAGGACAGAAGAAAGAAGAGGACAGGAGAAAGAAGAGGACAGAAGAAAGAAGAGGACAGGAGAAAGAAGAGGACAGAAGAAAGAAGAGGACAGAAGAAAGAAGAGGACAGAAGAAAGAAGTGGACAGAAGAAAGAAGAGGACAGAAGACAGAAGAGGACAGAAGACTGAAGAGGACAGAAGAAAGAAGAGAACAGAAGAAAGAAGTGGACAGATGAAAAAAGAGGACAGAAGAAAGAAGAAGACACAGAAGAGGACGAGACAGAAGAGGACAGAAGACAGAAGAGGACAGAAGACACAAGAGGACAGAAAAAAGAAGAGGACAGAAGACACAAGAGGACAGAAGAAAGATGTGGGCAGAAGACAGTAGAGGACAGAAGACAGAAGAGGACAGAAGACAGAAGAGGACAGAAGAAAGAAGAGGACAGAAAACAGAAGAGGACAGAATGAAGAGACAGAAAGCAGAAGGGACAGAAACGAAGAGGACAGAAGAAGAAGAGGACAGAAGACGAAGAGGACAGAAGACGAAGAGGACAGAAAGCGAAGAGGACAGAAAGCGAAAGGACAGAAATAAGGACAGAAACAGAAGAGGACAGAAGGACAGAAAGTCGAAGAGACAGAAAGGTAGTGACAGAAATCAGAGGACAGAAATCAGAAGGGACAGGAATCGAAGAGGACAGAAATCGAGGGACAGAAATCGAAGAGTAGAAATCGAAGAGGACAGAAATCGAAGAGGACAGAAATCGAAGAGGACAGAAATCGAAGAGGACAGAAAGCGAAGAGGACAGAAAGCGAAGAGGACAGAAAGCGAAGAGGACAGAAAGCGAAGAGGACAGAAATGAAGGGACAGAAATCGAAGGGGACAGAATCGAAGGGAAGAAATCGAGAGGAAGAAATCAAGAGGACAGAAATCGAAGAGGACAGGAATCGAAGGGGACAGGAATCGAGGAGGACAGAAATCGAGGAGGACAGAAATCGAGAAGAACAGAAATCGAAGAGGACAGAAATCGAAGAGGACAGAAATCGAAGAGGACAAAAATCGAAGAGGACAGAAATCGAAGAGGACAGAAATCGATGAGGACAGAAATCGAAGAGGACAGAAATCGAAGAGGACAGAAATCGAAGAGGACAGAAATCGAAAAGGACAGAAATCGAAGAGGTCAGAAATCGTAGAGGACAGAAATCGAAGAGGACAGAAATCGAAGAGGACAGAAATCGAAGAGGACAGAAATCGAAGAGGACAGAAAACAGAAGAGGACAGAAGAGTGAATAGGATAGAAGATCGAAGTGGACAGAAGATCGAAGAGGATGGAAGATCGAAGAGGACAGAAGATCGTAGAGGACAGAAGACAGAAGAGCCAGACTCTCTTTTCATTTATATTCCCGAGTGTTTTATCCTGTCTGTTATGGTGTACTGTACGGTCCGTCAAAATACTGCGATCCCAGTACAATTTATAGTTATGGTTTTTTAGTACATTCTTTGGGATATACTTGTAGTATGGTGTATCATAGCATGGTTCCAAACCACAGATCTTGACGATTTGTGCGTGGATAATTCGACCCACCATATCATGCCTGTTCTTATACTCCGTTAGGGCGAGTACACTGCATGCTGCTGTAATATGTTGAATTGTTTCGCCGCGTTGGCCACAGGCCCGGCACCTATCAGAGGTCATCTCTGGATCTTAGATGACATATTTGACATATTTTCTGGTTGCAATGACTTGATCTTGAATGGCAACCATGAACCCCTCAGTCTCTGGGTAGAGATATCCAATGCTAAGCCATTTGTACAATTCTACGTCTACATTTGGATTGGCTATTTCAGCTGGGTATTTCCGATGGATTGCTTTGTGCTTCCAGAGATCTATCACTTGTTGGAAAGAGGGCTGTTGAAGTTCTATATTAGCTTGATTGAGACTCAGAGGTGTATAATTGTAGTCCGCTTCAAGTACCACTTTGTGTAGATGAGAAGATAACGCTTTCTTCCTGAAGTATTCTCTCATACTGGTAATCTGTTTGAAATGGAGATTACTTATTTTCAGGATACCACGATTTTCCATCTTCCTTGGAAGCGTTACCCGTTGAATTGAGCTTTTGGGGTGGTGGTATTGGGAACGGCTCATTTGGACCCTAATAAGCTTTTCCAAGGATTCAATATCCGTCCTGGACCATTTAATGATGCCCAGTGAGAAAGTTATTACTGGTATTACATACATGTTAACCGCTGCAGTTAGGTTTCGTGAATTGAGGAAGGTTTTGAATAAACCTTTAATTCTCTTCTCGAATTCCACCTGCAGCTTTTCTTTACTTTCACTGTGGATTATCAGCTTCTTTTGCTGAATTCCCAGGTATTTATTTCAAATTCAAAATTTATTGCTTATTTATCCTTGAAAATAGATTTTACTACATGGGAGTTTTTGTTTTTTTTTCTCCCTTTTAAAATTCAAAATTTAAGTAGTATATGACTTAGTGTAGGGATCACAGAATTTTGAAAATGTGCACACAATTCACTTTTCCCCATAGCACGTCATACGCAGTTTTTAACTGTTTTTGTGACGTAAAATAAATAAATAAATAAAAATAAATTTATGAAGTTCATTTTCTTCCAGGGCTGTAATAGTCTCCCCTGTCAGCGTTTCATGTTCTACCTCGCTGATGAGTTTACCCTTCCTTATACTTTGGATTTTGCATTTTTCGATACCAAATTGCATTCCTATGTCGGTTGAGAATCTGTCGGTGACATGAAGGAGCTTCTTCAGTCCCTGTAATGTTCCTGAGTACAGTTTGATATCGTCGATGTATGCTAGATGACTCACATCATGTTTGCTCTGGCCTTTCAGCTCATATCCAACTCCCATGCTTTCCAGCAAGGAGGAAAGGGGATTCATAGCAAGGCAGGACCAGTAAGGGCTGAGACTATCGCCTTGGAATATACCTCTGCGGATTTTCAGTGTCTCAGTGACAATTCTTTCACTACTTGCGGACATATGTATTGTTGTTTGCCAGTGATTGATTACGTTCATAAGACATCTTACGATTGCATGGTTAACACGATATAGCTTTAGAACATAGATCAGCCAGTCATGCGGGACCATGTCAAATGCCTTATTGTAGTCGATGAAACAAGTATACAGATCTCGTTTTTTGTTGGATGCCTGAGACATGATGACACTGTCGATTACAAGCTGTTCTTTGCACCTCAATAAACCCTTGCAACAGCCTTTCTGGTACTCTGAAAGAATATTGTTTTGTTCACAATGTTGTTCTATCACTGTTTTTAAACAACTAGTGATTATTTTATATAGCCCGTTGAGGCATGTGATGGGTCGGAATTGTCCGGGATCTGTGGCATTGTTAGATTTCGGCTTCATGAAAGTGATCCCCTCGCACAGGGCCGTCGGTAGTTCTTCAGAGTGTTTCAGAAAATGATTAATAAGAGTCAGAATTATTTCATGTATACAGGTGAATCTTTTAAACCAGAAGTTATGAATTCCATCTGGTCCAGGGCATTTCCAATTTTTGAGTTTGTTAATAGCTGATTTTAGAACATCCATTGATATATCGGAAACTTCCATTTCCCTGGTCTTGCTTGATACGCCCGACACTTCTGTCAGCCATAATGCGTGGGACTGGAAATGACTTTCTGTTGACCATATCGTGGTCCAGTGATCTTCCACAGTTCATTTCTCCGGTAACTTTCTTGAATGGACTTCTCTTTTCAGATTCTCATAGAACCTCTTCTGGTTTTTAATAAAATCCTGATTGTCTTTTTTCCTTTTCAAGCTTCTGGTGTAGCGTCGTGTTCTTTGCGAATAGACACTGAGTCGTTGTTTGAGAGTATCTATTACTTCAAATGTATTTTGGTTTTCGTTGTATTGCGCATGTTTGCAGTATTTCCTCCTGATTCTCGATACTTTCCTTCTGATGCGCGTCTTTTTGCTTCCTTTCTGAAAGGCTTCGATAATGGCAATGTCAGATCTGAGTTGTTTTATTCTTCCCTCCAGCCGTCTCTTCCAAGATGGTGTGTAGTCTTTTCGATGGCTATATGGCTGTTGGGATTCTAGGATTTTTCCCCCACTTAACTTCACAATTGCTAGCGATGTGCAGTAGATAATTGAGTTTAGTTGCTCGTAGGTCGTAATTTGTCTGACTTCATTGACAAGTATTTCTTCATTTGCTAACCTAGTTAAGGTTGCCAGTTTTTTTGAATTGTGTTGCCTAGGTATTTTAGGTCTAAAATGAGGAGCAAATCCCCAGTATCTGGCTTTTTCATGCTCATATTGTTGTTTAAGTTGGTTAACTAAGTTTGTTATAGACCTATCTGATTTCTGTGTCACTAAGTTGGGTTCTAGATCTTGTATTGGTAGTTCAGAGGTTGCTCTAGCTGATTCTGGAGTTTCTGAAATCTCATGCTGTTGTATTTCTGAGTGAACTTCAGCCTCAATTTGCCGTATTCGACTGTGCGAGACATATTTTCCTGACCTATAGATTAATGCTTTTCGGTCGGCTATGTTTTGTTCCGTAAAATGGGAGAGATGTGGGAATTGTTGCAAAAAGTTTCTATAAAGTTCCTGCCGGTAACCTACACAATTTGTTCCGCAACGGGTAACACGGAGATAAATTCTGACTATTGTTTCATTCATGTCAGCTGTCCATTGTATCCTCCGTCGTGGCAGGCCTGCTTGAGTGGTCCCGAGTATTGTTCGGGAAGCACTGTCGGCAGGTGCAGCTAGTTGTTCTTGATTGCTGCGTTCATTGGCTGTAGTGCTTTCGAGTAACCCGGTGTGTACCCGCCTATTCAGTAACACACCACCAGTGGCTTGCATGCTGTCACGGTCAGCACTGGCTCCAAACGCGCCCTGACGATCCCCAGGCAGCGACTCATTTTCCGAGGCTCTGTGACTAGAATTTTGCATCTCCATTTTCTATGGGTTTGGTTGGTGATGGGGCTGCCACCTCTAAGCCTCCAACCTTGCTTTCCTATGTACTACCCCGTAGGGAGGGCCCAACTGTAGCCTTGCTTACTCAGGCTTTGAAAGCCGCTGTTGACCCTCAGAGTGTTTTTTCCACCGCCTTCCTAGGTCCAGATCCAGTTGAGTGATCAGTACCATCCTGATAGGCATTTTCTGGAATTACCTTCTAGTAGCCCCATCAGAACCTCCTTCTCTCATCAGTTCGGCAGGCCACTCCGCCGAAGGGGCTGGTTACCACAACCTTGGAGTGGGTATCCGCCTTAACAGGGCTCCCCGCGAGAAGGATGAGAGTGGAGTTGGGTGCGAGAGGTTTTTGTCTGACACATCGCACCCCTTGAGCCCCATTAGGGCATCAGCATTAGGCTTATTATTATTATTATTATTATTATTATTATTATTATTATACATTGTTTTTCTCGGTATTCATCGGATTTTTATTGGACTTTGTGTCGGGTTAATAACCAAGACACAGGTCAATTCACGTTCCGTCACAATTTAGGAATTTTCGAACAATCCTGCATGTGTTTAAGATGATCGATTTTTGCATAATTTTATAGGTATATTTTGGTATTTGAATAAGTTCCAGATTTTTATGGATGTTATTTTGTATAACTCCTGTGCACGAAATGACCAGAGGAAGAATATGAACTTGTTGGAGATGCCATAGTGCCTTGACTTCAGTTGCTAGTTCTGTATACTTTGTTATTTTTTCTGCATGTGCTGTTTGAAGATTAGCTGTTTGTTGAACAGTTATGTCAATCAGGAAGCCAATCTTTTGCCGTTTGTCTACAAAACTTATGTCTGGTCTGTTATGGTGAATAGTTTTATCTGTAATAATTTCTCTGTCATAGTACAACTTAAAGTTTGAATTTTCAAGTACAGTTACGGGAACATATTTGTAATATGGGCAGGTCATTTCTTGTAAGTTGGATTTCGCTGCCAGTTTCTGGTGAATAATATTTGCAACTTGATTGTGCCTATAGGTGTAATCTGTATGGGCCATTAATTTGCATCCTGATGTGATGTGCTGTATGCTCTCAACTGTTGTATGGCATTTTCTACATTTGTCATCTATTGTTTGTTTGAGGATATGCTTCCTGTAACTTTTAGTGTTGATCACTTGATCCTGTATGCGACTATGAACCCCTCTGTTTCGAAACCTTTTAATTTGGTTTTACATGAGGTTACTTGAGATCATTTGCATGGCGTCCATGGAGTTCCTTTCTTGACCACGTGTCTATTTTGCAGTTATTGTCTGTAACCCGCGGCGAAATGTCCAGCTGTTTGTTGTTAAGGTTGAGGGGTTAATTTACTGCTTGAACTATTGCAGCGTGTAGTTCTGAGGTTGTTGTTGTTGTTGTTGTTATTATTATTATTGTTGTTGTTGTTATTGTTATTGTTGTTGTTATTGTTATTATTATTATTGTTATTATTATTTATTATTATTCCTTTTCTTCACAAACAATGTCGGAGGATTCTTGCCCAAGACACAGCTTGTCTGGGCAAATATATGGAACTATAGTGAAGAGCTTCCTGATACTGTTCTAAACAACTTTTGTGTAGTTCTCCAGTAATTATAGTTATGATGCGTCATACGCAGTTTTTAACAGTTTTTTGACGTAAAAAAAAGATGTTTGAACTTCTTTGCACGAACGTTTCTTCATTCTACTTAATCACAACTCAAAAACTTTCTGACAATGCCGAACTACCCAGTAAAATGCGTAGTTCTGAGGTGATTTTCTCGTAACTGCAGACTTCTTCCAATCCTTCGCGACTGCACCGTTTCGTGATACTAACACTGGAACTATCTTCACTCTTTGTATATCCTTCAACTCAACAGTTAGTGGTTTGTTTCTCCTCAGTAATAGCGAAGACCCAGCTGATACTGGGTTGTCATCTGTAGGAACTGCTAGAGCAATAATCACAGTTGTTCATGCCATTTTATCAAAGAAAACTATGTCTGGTGTATTGGCCTCTGCCGTCCTCTCAGTACTATCGCACAGTACGCTTGAGATTTATTTATTAATTTTTTGCTTGCGAATATCTTGGACCACGCAGGACATGCACTTGCACGGGCTCAGTATCACTTGATCACATTGCTAGTCTTGTATGTAACTAATCAAGGGGAATCAGCATTAGGCTTAATCCGATTTTTACACCCCAGGGTTGTTAGTACTGGGAGGATGGAAGAATGGTGATAATGAAGGATGAACGGACGACACACACAAACAGATATACACAAATACACCCATGCCCGAGGCGGGACTCGAACCCGCGATCCTTCCGTCCGAGATCACTACTACTGCCTTAGCGATCTCGGCTATCCGGACTATTGCTATTGCAATTATTATTGTTACTATTAATATGATTATTATTGTTGTTATGATTATTATTGTTGTTATTATTATTATCATTATTGTTATTATTATTATTATTATTATTATTACAATATTTATTGTTAGCAAACAACTGGAATCAATACAATCGTTACAGAGAACTCAGTGTCCCTGCCTCTTCAGTCCAAAAAAAATTTAAAAATGCAAATAACTATAATTTAAAAATTGTTGTTTACTGTCAATATGAAAATGTATATAAAATACATTTGTAATATATAACAATATGTAACGATACTCATTGTTGTAATAAATGGTTCTCCCTTCCACGTGCCACCTCGTGCATTCAACACTGGTTCGCAGATCGCTTTCAGGAGACCCTGCCCTTGAGGTTCGAGATCCGCTGGAGATTTTAAACCGGAGTTGGATATTTGTGGAGGTCCTAAATATAAATACAGCTCTAAATTTTGTGGAATGTTTGCTTCCGACCTGCAATCTACTCGCGTACATGAACGTGGTGCGAGAGCGATCCCGTGCCCTTGCCTCGTAAAGTAGTTTTCCGGACTCAACCGCAAACACGTTAACAAGTGATAAGACCGCGAGGGAGGCGGGGCAGGAAAGCATTGTGTTTCTTGTATTAAGCTTAACACCAGTTTTGCTTTACCTGTCAGTGACTGTAGCAGAAATCCCTGTTTAAGATACTAAACCAAGTGCTAACGATGTATGACCCGAGTGAGAAAAGAGCAGAAATCGAAAATAAACTTGAAATGGTGAGCTAGAGAAATTTCGTATTTAAACGCATTTGAAATTTCTTTGAATTGAAAAAAAAATAAAATTCTGGTGTTTGTAACTCAAAAGTGATATTATTTACCGATTTACATGCATGAGATTCTTTCTTATTTTGAGAAATTATTTCTTTTGTCACTTCTAGGAGATGAAAAATCTTAAAATACTTAAAGAAAAAGTAACCAGATGCAATCATTTAACCAAAGGAATGAAGAACATTTTGTCTTCTAGTGATAATCGTTTAGCTCATTTAGAAGAAACAATTCTTCCAATTTATAAACAAACAGGAAGTCTTCAAAATCAATACAGAAGTATCCTTATTAAAACCCTAACTAGGTATTTGAATAATTACCAGTCTTATGTTTAATGCATTTGTTCTCCTTAATTTGTGTCAGATCTCAAGCACACTTTAAAGGTTTTAGATCATGTAATTTTATTTTATGATACAAGTAAACAAATGGAACCTATTATTCGAGCTGGGCCAAGTATTAACATAAATGGAGAGTCACGTTTACAAAATTTTCTGCAAGCAATGGACAAACTTCAGTCTGCAATGGAATATTTTCGAACTCATAATAGTGCAGAATATTGTAAAGCGGTATGACATATAAAACTGTAGCTTGAATTTACAAATTATCGTAGAAACTAACTTAAGTATAAAATATTTTTACTTTATAGAAATCATTATATAATTTGGGTGCTGATGCCCTGAATACAGAATTTAAGGAACTATTAAATCACTATAGTGAACCTGTTCCTCTCCTGACATTGCTTGATGTTGTCAGCCCTACTGAAGGTTTGTGAATATTGTTAATTTATAGTAACATCTTTTTACACTACTTCTCAATGTGAAATTCTTTAATAGTACATGGTAAAGAAATCAAGTACCTACTGGCTAGTAGATCTCATAGCAATATGACAAATACTTATTTTAATATTGTATAAGATGTAACGTGAGATAAATTTATAATAATTTTACAGTTCAAGTACTTTGATCTAAATTGATATTATAATGGCTTGGAATACTTGAATTTATTATGGGATAACAAATAATATGATGCATTTAGAGAAGGAACAAACATTCTAGAATAATTATAAATCATCTTTTACTAAAATAAGTAAATATTATGTATAGGATGCATGAATGTATAGTTTTGCATGAATCCTTTTAAATTGCTTTGTTTTTATTCAGAGACAGAAAGAAAATCTGACTCGATATCCCTCAGCCAGATACCAGTGCATATTTACTCAGAATTACAAGGTATTGCAGCATGGCTTAAGGAGAATTACAGTGATGAGTATGTTGACGTATATGTTTACATTCGTGGAAATATTTTGTTCAAATCAATTCAACATTTAAAGGAACATCACCAATCATCAAGTGGAAGCAGTGTGCACAGCAATGTTTCAGTTCATAGTCCTGTTTTAGTAAGTATAGATGATAATAAAAGGGTCTAGAAGGAAATGTGTACCATCATTAAGAGAAATCAAATAGACATTTCACTTTTTCACCTGGAAGAGGTTAAAATGTGGTTTATTAAAGTAACCTTCACTTCCACAGTGAAACAGAAGTTTTGAATGCCTCCAGGTTCTTTTTCTTTTCATTGAAATGTTTTACATTACTGTGGAAATATCAGTTTTTGAAGAAATGTGCATTATTAGCTTTTCTCCCTATCCATTGAAACTGTTTTTAATTATCTACTTAATTTTTTCACACTTTATTAAAGATTGATTTTTATGAATTCTCGACATCCATACAATAATCTTGATGTATTGAATTGAAAGCAATATGGTCCTCATTAAATAGCTAACTGTCTTTGTCAGTAAGTCTAAATTGTGGTATCGCTGTCACCAGGCAATTTGTTGTTCTGATTTTTTTTTTGTGAAATATAGTTTCTAGCTCTTCCATAATTCTCCTTTTTAGGCATCTTCTATTCTGCATTAAAATAATTTTTACATTCATTAATATTAATGGAAAGTACTGGGCCTAAGAAAAGTGATTCAAGAAATTTGTTTTCATCGTTAAGGGTGAATTTAAATGACCTAAAACATTTCCAAAAATGATCAATAAAATGCTTTAAAAATGCCCTAAAATCGTAGAAAAATTACATAAAAATGTTTATCAAAACCAGTTTGGATGAACAACTCAAGCTGTTGAATACATTACTGATGTAATCAAGGCTTCTTTCATTTATTCGACTGAACTCAGCTTGCAAACTTTTGGTTTTGACTGTTCTTTACCAGGAAATCTCTGTCAAGTTTTCCTGAAATTGGCTGAACTGGCAATGGCGCTGATATACGTCACAAGCATTACATACTCACAATGACTGTCAGAACAATTTCTGAGCAAACAAATCGAATAGGCTACTGAGTAATTCTGTGAAGAACATTTGTTGCATCTCATAAATATTATTAGAAGCAAGAACCATTAAAAATGACATTAAAGTAGATGAGATCAGCAAAAAATGCATTAAAAATGATGGAAAAAGGTAAAAAATGACTTATTAGTCAAAATCAACAAAAAATGCAAAATAATGACCTATAAAAATGGATCATTTCCTTTTGTCATAACATAAAATGAATTTGTGTACTAAACGACATTGTTCTCAAGTGAAAAGAAAAAAAGACATTTCATTAAAATCCGCCCTCTAATCATCATAAACTGCAGGTTACGAGGCCTTTTACCTGTTCCTGTTTCGCAGTAGACCAGAAGACTTATACCTTCAGGTATATCTGAGCTAGCTGCCCAGTGGTCCAGTATGCTTTGCACATTCTGCTTCAAAGCCAGTTTTTCCTTGTAACCCTTCTCATAAGAAACCATTTTAAAAAAGTAAAATGATCACAGAAATGTCAGAATAATTTTATGATTTTCTTAAAGAACAATGTTAAAACATGGCAAATTTTTGTGATATTTTAAAATTCTGATATAAACCAAAGGTATTTAAATATTGTCTCTTTTTTTTATTGTTTTTGCAGAGAATGAAATTCAGGCATGAATCCTGTAGTTCAGGAAGTTCAAAACTGATACATTATTTGTAAGCTTTATAATCCTTTAAATAAGTCTCCAAACTGTGGTTTTCTACTACAATGTGGGTTTCCTCTAAAGCTTAAAGTCTTTTTTGTAGGTTTGAGAAAAAAACAAAGAAAATGTTATTAAGATCTTCTTCAAGCACTGAGCATTTGTATTTTACCTCTAGCAATCGCAGATCTGGCATCCTTACAGGTACAGAAATTTCTACATCTTTTACTATTTTCAATATTGATTTTATTGTAAAATGTATGAAAACTTGCTTTACCATTTTGTTTATTTTTACGTTAATTTTAACAAGGAAAAAATACACAATTCAGTCTGTAAAGATGAATTAATTACTCAAATATCCAACAGAACTTACTTTGGATATTGCTTATAAATTTATCTTTCACAGATATTTCTTTTCATTCACCTTTCTCAACATGTTCATGTTCCTTTAATATAATGTTCATGTTTCATGTTGATAAACATTTTAAAGTCAGAAATACCAGAATATTTTATACTTCTGATTATTCTATTCTACATGACATGAGATTTTAAGTTTATCATATCAGAATGTGATTAGATTCTATGTTTCATTTTTTTCTATGAGAACTAAATAATACATTTTGTCCAATTTAGACATTAAAACAGTTTTAACTTATTTTTATTCTTTTATTTAAGTCTATTTATAGGTTCACTGTTCACATGATGCAAAATAATAACTAAACAAATGTTGATGACAGAGTACTGTGTGCTCATACCCATAATATAATCAAGTCTCTAATATCTCAACTAATAAGCAGCAATTTTGATTCTTTTTAGTTATCTACCTTTCAACAGTTCTTACGTTGATTGTGTAATAAGGGGGTTACCTTTCAATTGAAAATTAATAGGTTTGCCTTCTAGTTAATTGAAATCAAAGTGTAGGCTTGGTACTTCTGGTTAAATGAATAGTGTCAAGCCCTTCTTCAAACTTTTAATTGAGGCCTATGCCAGAAAGAAAAACAACAGCCCTTGAAATAGTTCTAATGCAATGAATGACAGAGAAATAAAAATAGACATAAGAACTAAGACTCTGAAATCTGACTTGTAAATTACGACTTTACTTTACTACCCCCATTTACATTAACCAAACATTTTATCAGGAGAATGAATAAAAACAGTTTGTCAAATAGCATTCTAATTATCAACAAATTGGATTCTGCAACATAACATGATAAAAATCTAAGCAGTCAAGAAGCAATGACTGATATCTAATCTGGGTGGGAGATTAATGGCAACTAAACTTTGAATATGTTAATCTAAAAGCTCCAAAATGAAGATAGATTAGAACTTACATGATGGACCTGTTTATGATTAATATGAAACATTATCACTAACATGACACATTTCATTTTTTTATGGAACATGAAGTCTTACTTTGATGTTCTGTTTTATGGCAACTGAAGAGGATGTTGTAGATGAGCAGGAAATGGTGAATTATCTTATGTGCTTCACTGCACTACAAAAAATGATGCAAAATGAGAAAATACAGATGTCTGGAATTATTCCATTAAATGCTCAATCAAATGCCTTTGAGAATCTCATTGAAAATGCACTCAATTTGGTTGTTCAGGATGGAGAGGTAAGGAAAATATTGGTTGTTAGCTTCTTATTATAATATTTTCATTCATTCTCTTTTTCAGAAAATAAAACTGGAGCATCATTAGTTATGTCTAAAATAATTTAAAGAGCATATTTTATTGCTTTTTATTAATTTTTTTGCTTTTCTTCAATCTTCCAATATTGAATTCCATCTAAGCTGACTGATTGTTAAAGACCCTGTCAGTGTTGTCAAGCTTCCCTTGAAAGAACATTCTGGTTCCAAGTCGACATTGGACGTAAGAACATTAATCACTGGAGACCACTAGAGATCACTACTTTTGTACATCATTTAATGAATTAATGTGATTAAGAGAGATTAAAAATTATAAAGAATTTAATACATTACAGAAACATTTATTTAATGATTTGTTTCATTGTTTTTGTATTTATTTATGTTTTTGTTTCAACATCTTTATTACTGTACTATTATTTTCTTTTTCAATAAATTAATGATTAATTTAAATACGGAAACATAATAGCAATTAATAATGTAATTCCTGTAATACGTTGATAGGTTTGAAATAATATCTTACTGATCTTTATTAAAATAAAAATGTGGAAAAGAGACATTTATTAACAATTAAATTTTCAAGGAAAAGAATTAATTAAAGAAACTACTAAATCAGGGATTTTTAGCAACCTTTCTTGTTTCTTTATTGGACTTTCTTTGTTGAACCTTTCTCGTTCATTGACCCCTTTCAAAAGAATTGTTGGCTCCATCAACACCCTCATGTTATTCTCTATAACATATTATAAATAATAATAATAATACAAAAATTGCCTGTAAATGTCATAAAGATAATAATTTTGTATACCAATATTATGGCAATTATCTAATTTAAAATAATTGAAGACACTTCCGCTCTGAATAGCTGAGTTTCTAATCTTCATTGTTATAAAACGTTGAGTGCAATAGTTAAAAAACATTGAGTTTTTTACCTGGCATTAACCTTTCTCCACTATGCATGGCAAAGAGTATTTTCTTCCAGTATAATTTATCATTTTCAATATACAGTTACAATTCATTGAGTTTTCTAAACGTCCTAAACAGTTGCATAGCCAGGTTTTTGGATGCCCCGATGCAGAAAATCAAAATGGGGCCCCTTGCTGTCTTAAACATGAAATTGAGTTTTAAATCCAATTGGTATAATTATGAGGAGAGAGTAGAGAAAATAACCCCTTAGTTTTAGTCTTTGGCAAAATCTGTCCGTGGGGTTATGAAGGGGCCCTTCCTCCCAGTGGGGTCAGTGCAGTGCACAAGTTGCACCCTGATCCTTAGGAGGAGCAATGGATATAAAAAAGGGGGGCAAATTTGGAATTTATTATTGTGTGGTTGCTCTATATCAGAGAAACATATTAATTATCCAGGTATTGTGATATTTTTTTGTAATAATTGGGATCTTAATTATAGTACTTGTTGCAAATGTCGATCAGGGCAAATGCCAGAATGTACTGTGGCAGGTACTGCTCACAAACCCAACTGACTATATTGAGTTAGAAGTAAAAAATATGGAAAAATAAAACAACCTTTATTTCTTTTTTATTGTTTCAGATTTACACATCATTCACATTTTCTAAATAATTTATATATTATCATACTCTCCTTCTTTTTTACAGAGTATTGCCACAAGAGCTAAAAAGTGCATTAGTCATCATGAATTTTCTACTTTGCTAATAGTGTTTCCTATTCTTAAACAACTTCAATTGATGCTTCCTGAATACAAGGAAACTGTGAAAGACTGCAGTGAGGATGTTATATCAAAATTCTCAGCTACTTATGACATACTACACAGTATTGTAAGCATTGTTGCAATTAATTTTGTAGATGTTCATTGTCAACAAAAATTGTAAAATAATGAAAGAAAATTTCCAAGAAAATAGTACATTTTTCTTTGAAGCTGAGTAATACATAGTGAGGTTTATCTCAATTTATATTCTTACGAAGTATATTAAAAGCTTTCCATATTCCATATGTTGACATTGTGATTCAAATCGAGAAAACTCAGTGGATGAATTGAATCTTACATAGACGTATTGAGAAGCTTTGCCAAATATAAGTTTACCAAAAAAATAGTACCTGATTGCATCTAGTTATTTGTTGTATTCAATTTTTTAATTTTTTTATAAGACTTTTTTAAATTGATATTTAATTATCGCAACTATCCCACTCTACTTCAAAATTCACTGATGTACTACATTGCAGTTAGGAATCTAAACTGAGATAATCTCTTGTAGATTTAACAATCTATTTTAACTGAAAAAAAAATCCTTCAAATATTAAATTTTTTAATTTGCTATTGCTTTTCAGGCAGCAAAAGCTTTGGATGACTTTGTTGAAAGCATACACTCTGATTCAAATACTCGATTACCTCAGGATGGAACGGTTCATGAACTCACAAGTAATACTCTTGTTTTCTTAGAACAATTGTTTGATTTTGCTGATATGATTGGAGGTATTCTGGCACAGAAATTTGAGTACAACAATGCTCTAACAATAGCTCTAATATCACAGCTAGTTGCAGGCTATGGAGAAAGAGATAAAAACAAAATCATTTTGGGGATGTATATACGTAAGTAAAATTATTATCAAATTTGGAATTATTTTATTGCTATAAATTGAAAATCGTATTATTTATACTTGCAGAAAAAGTACTAAATGAGTTGTACCAAACATTGTGCAACAAAAGTAAATTGTATAGTGACATATATCTTCAAACCATCTTTCGACTCAACAATACTAATCAAATTCTGAAAAGTATAAAACAGTCAGGTTTACTCGATTTTGTGCTGTTATCCAGACCTGATTTTGAGACATATTATCTCAAGATGATCAATGATGACAAGGAAACTTATACACAAAGGTGAGGATAGTTGGATATTCAGTAGGCACTTAGGAAAAAATAATATTTTATTTTCTGTTTCAAAGGCTTATATAAAAAGATACATGCTGATGATAAACACTGATTAAATAAATATTTCTTAGATCATGTAATTTTCCCAACAGGAATTTAATATTCGTGAAAAGAGGTGTGATTCATTAAGGGGTATTAAAAAAGTATTTCTGCTACGTCAATTTCATTTTATGCAATGGCTTCATACTCAAACCCTTTTCATCCCCTCCATCATTATGAATTATGGGATAATTTGGTCTGTAACCTACTTTACTGTATGGTACAGGCTATTACATTGCCATTATTCTATGTGTACGGGTGTGAATTTATGTATGGCTTAATGAAATAGCCCAGCATGGTTCTTTGTGTTGGGCAAATGGTTCTATTTGAAATATTTTTATAAATAAAAAAATTTATTTATGAATATAATTTTATAGTTTTATTTCAATTTTATATTCATAAATCATTTTCTGAAGAAATGAATTTAGTTGGAGGTGTTTCAGTTGTAAAGATGAGCTTGTTGTTTTTTGCACAATGCTTCTGAATCATAAAATTATTATTTTTACTTCCTATTTAGAATAAGAAATTTTGATTATTTACTTTAAAAAGTTCTTTAAATTATAAACAATATGTAAGAGCACTTGTTTGTTGTTATCTTGTTTGATAAAGATTAGGTTTTTTCATTTTAACAAATTAGTTTACTTGCTCTCTGTTAAACTATGCAGTGGTGCAAAAATGGTGTTTGGTATTCTTACATTCAATTGCTAAATTTAAAGCAGTTTCTAAATGGTTTCTATTAAAATAAAATATTCATTGAAATGGAATAAATTATAGCATATTTTTACTTTTATATTTAGTATAATGCACCATGAGTACTCTTTTATTTAGTACTTCCACTCTTTATGATTAACTTTTCCCCTCTTCTTTCAAATTCAAAGCATGGGATCTGTAGCCTACTTTGCATTTCCATTCTCAAATTATCAATTATTTTTTCAAATAGAAATACTTTTTGAAAGGATGAATATTTAATGTGAGAGATAACTTGCCTGTCATTTTAATGGAATCCAAATGGATTCTGGGGTAAGTAGTTATTATGCTCAAAATTTAAACCAATATGTTGTAAATTAAAGAAAGGGACGTTTAACATTCAAAAGATGTTGGTGAAATTAATTAAGTTGTCCACAGTTTATTTAAGCAGCATATTCAAGAACTCATGCTTGTTGAACACCCTCCTTTCCACTTTCATTCGTATGAGGAAAAATATGTTAGTGAAACATGTTTAAATAGAATTTAAGAAACTACTGTCTCCCACCTTAGTGCAGAATGGGAGTACCCACATGAGCTGAACCCCAAAACATGTAATGGAATATCCAAAAAGATCTCATTTTGAAGATTACAACATGAACAGAACTTGAGCCCTAGAATGCTTCGTTTTCAAATCATGCATGATCACTGTCAAGAAACAGTGGGTCATGTGGAGTGGAATTGCATTTCTGCCTTCCTAGTTTTGTCACATTGCAACAAACATTTCATCTTTTGCAACATCATTTCAATCCCAACAAATCATCTGTTGGGATTGGAAGGGTGTGAGAGTTACAAAACATGTCTAAACTACATAATAATACTATAGGTGATTGATATTGTATATTTGGAATCATTTTTGTGACTTCAAGGATAAACAATTTCAGTTTAATGATTTTAAAAAAAATTGGCAATTGATTATTTCAATGAAAATGTATAGTGCATAGTAATTCCCTTTTATATTTTTTAAACAATAAATGAATAATGAATTCAATTCAAGACAAAAATTTTAATCAAAAGTGAAAATAATTAAATTTACTTTTGCGGATTTTCACAACACAGCAATTATTATTTTAATCAGTTGTTGCATTAAAATACCTTTAACTTACTATATCTGTTCAAGAACATAAAGAATTTTAACTACATCATAGTTTGTCTATTTTATTTGTAGTGTTAGATAATGAATGCTTATTTTGATTATATTTTTAACTTCATACAGAAAATTAAGCTATTTGCATTTAATGAATCACAAGCTGCAAAGGACAGCAAAAATATTGCTGTCCAGGGCATTCAGTGAACTAAATTTGTACCCGTATACAAATAACCTATTGCATCATCTGCTGGATTATTATTAAGTGAATTATGTGAAAAAGACAATGATCAAGATGAAATTTTAATGAAACTTGTCTCAATGTTTAATGAAAGTATTCACATTTGGTTGTTTTTACCAGCCAATTAATGTATTCTTTCTATGACTAAATTAATGCACTACAATGAGTGTTTATATTCAATTTGCAGCTGGAAAAAAATTCTGGAAAATATTTGGCCCCTTCATATTCTTCCTGGGGCAAATGCTGGAGTCTCCAAATTAAAAGACAAGGACAGGGCAGTAATCAAAGAAAAATTTGCTGTATGTCTACAATAAATATTGCATTTCATATTATTGTGAGATATTGTAATTATTGTTGTTTTGTTGTTTTTCTCACAGAGTTTTAACAAATATATGGAAGAAATTGTAAAACTTCAGCATGGTTATTATATAGCAGATGAAGAGTTAAGAAATAGCATGAAAGAAGATAACAAAAATTTACTTCTTCCAAAATACAAAGAATTTTATGAAAAGTAAGATGACTATTATAATTTTGGAATTATCAAGGAAGTACATTGTTTTGAAGTGGAATTAATTTTTTTTAATTATTTTTTTCAAAAATTCTGAAAACTCCTTTTGTTTTGATATTTTTTTCAACAGATACACATCATTATCTTTCACTAAAAATCCTAAGAAGTACATTAAATATACACCAGAACAAGTTTCATCTCTGATTGATCAATTATTTGATGTTGCTGCGTGAAGAACTTTAAAGTTTCTACATATTCCTCATGAAAATGACAGAGCTAAGTGGATTTTTTGAAAATCTTACAAAGCGATTAGATTCATTGCAGAAGAATAATATGTTTGGAACTGGGAGAGGGACGTAGGAAAATATGCTGGCATGAGGAAATCAAAAATGTTACTAACTTGATATTGTTAGATACTAGTAATGATGAGGGAACAAGTCTGATGGAAGAGCACAATGGAACTGAGAACAAAAAGACAAACTTTTGAGAAAGATTGTGGCAACCATCTACTGTGAATATCCTTAGGGATCTCCAACATATGGGATCTATGTATTTACATTATCATCATCATCATCATCATTATAATAATAATCATCATCATCATCAACTGGATTCAGTAACAAAAAAATAACAAATATTTTTAGGAGTGTACAATAGAATCTCATTTCTCTATTTTATTTCAGTAATTTCAGATGGCATGTTGTAGAGCTAAGTGAAATACACAAACTTGAAAGAAAGAAAGAAAGAAAGAAAAATTGTCTCAGAAGTTTACATTGTTCTTGTATTCTAGATGTGAGACAGAAAAGAATTAACAAAAATAAGTCATTGTAATGATTTTCTTGTTCACTCTTGACAATCCTATTGGAATACTAATCAGTGAAGATAGATGGATATTTATGCACAAATGCCAGTCAACATTGCGTTTATTTTTTTCTAAAAAAATGGGGAGAAAATTCCTTTTTGCATATTTAAAATTTTTTAAATTTACTACTTCCAATTATTTTTTGGCTTTCAGAAATTTATTTCAGACTTATCTGGCTTGATTTGATTGAAATGATTCACGTATTAAAAAACATAATCGAAATGAAATATTCCTATAAAATTGGGAATTTTAGTCCACATAGCTTACAAAAGAAAAACTGTGTGGTTCATAAAAATTTAAACTCAACAAATCAAAATTTGCCTTAGACATTGGTTCAAATTCATGCTGCTAAAACATTGCAAATAAGTGTTTTTCTGTGCCTGAAATAAATTAGAAATGAGATTAAATGAAAAAAAGCATGTTTGTTAAATTTTTAGTGAGGATAAATCTTTGTTTTAAACATGGGCATTTTTAGATTTTAATTAATAAGACAATAAATTTGAACCAAACGCTCCTAGGCTACTTCTACTTACCTTCAACCATTAAAAAAGATACTAGAGGTTCCAGTGAGGCTTTCCTTTCACATACTTTTTGTTCTGGCAAAAAATTAATATAAAAAAATAATTGTGCTATTGAATCACAAATATTGAACTCCATAAACAGTATCAGAACAACATCCCTGAAATATAATGTTGGTTTCATTGTTTACAAACTTTTGCTAAGTCGTAGTACAAAAAATTATTTATTTATTGATAATTCTGTTCTCATGTTAAAATATATATCTATGTAGAAACTGAAAGAAAACAAACAATAATAAACAATTTCACAACAATAATTGTGATTATTGATTTGAACAGAGCTGTTTTCCCATTGCACTCTATATCGCAAGATTTCAAATTTCCCCTTAAGTTTGGGACATACTTACCTTAAAAACTATGGTTGGAATGTTGATTATCCTTAACAATTGGGGACTGGGGATGTTGGGATAAGTGATGGAAAAAAACTGAGACAGTGCTTTGGAGGATGGAGGATGACAAACTAGAGGTGCTACAGGTGCACAGACTTTCTCGTAGTAAAGTTTTCCAATTTACTTTGTGTGGGCTGGTATTGTACTGTCATGTCCCTCTTGCCTGCTCACATCACTTGCGGGCCAAAGTAATTTCTTTTTTTAATTTTCACAACTTTTCGGTATCCAAATAGAACCTAAATTATGTTTTAAGAATATTAAAGAAAGCTATAACGTCATTCCACATAGAAATTTTCATTGAAAAATTTGAAGCCATTTTTGAGGAAATGGTGATTAAGCATTACTGTAAATGCGAAATTTGAAGCTCTTTTTCACAGGAATCTATTGAGTTTTCGAAAATCTTCATTTGAAGTCATTTGAAGTACTTCCACTTACAAGTGCAATAATGTGTACAAGTCGATGGAAATATGCATATTAATGGCGCGAGAGAGATATTGCAAAAAAATTACATTTGTTTAATTTTTGAGAAAAAGAAAAAGAATACATCAAAATGAACTGTATGTCATATTAAACTGCAAGTAACACTATCCATTGGAAAAATTTGAAGAAAAAAATTGCAGCCATTTTTGAGAAAATGGTGTTTGAGCGTTTCTGAAAATTCGAAATTTAGAGCTAATTTTTACAGAAAACTGTTGAGTTTTCGAGAAACTTTTTTCATATTATTTAAAGCACATGTACTCATAAATCTAATAAAGTGAAGAAATTGCCTCTAGTACAAATATTTCCGACGTGAGAGGTTACAAAAATTACATTTTTGAATTTTTTGAAAAAACGAAAGAATAGAGCAATATGGCGTTTATGTCATTGGATAGGGTGCATTTGGTACTATCCCTACCAAAAATTTTAAGAAATAATTTGGAGCTGTTTATGAGAAAATCTTGTTTGTTATTTTTTAAAATTATAAATATTGCATACACTATTGCATGAAAACTACTAAGATTTTCAAAAAATTCTACATGACCTTAATGAAAGAGATACTTATGGACAATAAATTTCATTTGTGGGAAACATCTCTATCTTCAATTTTATAGTTGTAGGAAGACGCCGAAAAAAAAATTCAATTTTAATTTTCGAAAATTGGGAGTTAACCGTGGAATGGACCTATGCCACTTTTATAATTTTTTTAAGAAAAAAAAAAAATTTGGAGCCGTTTTTGAGAAAATGTCTGGGGGGCTTCATGTGAAGTACCCCCAAACTTTAAATTTGGAATGAGGGAGCAATTTATATTTAAATTTCAATGCTTCAACTAGAACAAGATGGACAGGGGTTTTTTCAATTTGGAAAAGATCGTACGTGTGGTTTAGGCGCTAGGTTTGTTCACATACGACAGATGGACGGACGTTTGAAAAATAAAACCACTTTTCCGGTTTCAGGAGGCCCCAAAACGTGTATTTCCGTTAGAATCTCGAAATCGATTTTCTGCAGCATTACATAACTTTCTCTATACTAAGTATTTACTTCCGTATATTCGTATGCACACGAGAAAGTAAAAAGGTGTCAAATTTATTGTAACTTCACTCTGCCCAAGTCTTCTTGAGCTCCCTTTTGCTATATATGAGAGGAGTGGAGGGGTAAAAATTGTTAGCAGTGTATTCAAAATCAAAACTAAATGTTGCTTCCAGTTCTTTCACATAGAGGTGAATATTTATTATATTCTTATATTAAATAACTGCTTCACCTATACTCATAATAGTGCATAGTAAGAGAAAACTAAAATATGGAGCCCCAGGAAAACTTGTGCACCTGCATACATATCAGACTCGTCATACACGATTGAAATTGTATATGTGACTCAATAAATATTACATACATACATTTATTTGAACTGCAATTGGGTATGACCTGGTGGCAGTTAAATAACAATAATTACAATAATAATAACAATATTAATATGAATAATAATAATATAATAATATAATAATAATAATAATAATAATAATAATAATAATAATAATAATAATAATAATAATAATAATAATAATAATAATAATAATAATAAGTTAGTACAGTACAAGCCGAACATGCAATAATCATACTATCACTAATATTAAGTATGATAACAAATATTTCAACTCTGTCATGATATCCAATAATTGTATGTCGGTGATTCTAAATTTAATTGAACGTAACTTATTAATTTGATCGTGTTCACTACACTTAACTGCACTGCACCACACTACAGTACACTACACTACACTACACTACACTACACTACACTGTTTTTGCTTTGAATTACATTTACCAGCACTTCACAGCACTTATTCATTTAATGTCTATTACTCTCATATTGTTCTAACTTATTTCTAAAGCTTCGGACTCTTAGCTAGGAAAAGCTTTGAAAATTGCTGCGGGTAAACGGTTCCAATCTTTAATTGTTCTGTTACAAAAGGAAAATTTCCCAAGATCTGAATTTTGTTTCCTTGTTCGAATTTTGTGAGTGTGATCGCTTCGATCGAAATAATTTGGTTTTTCTAGTCTAACCTGAATTTCCTTCCAAGCTGGTTGACCTACGTACGATTTATAAAGTGCGCAAAGCCTCGCCCTTGTTCTTCTCGTTTCAAGAGGTTCCCATGCCTTTTTTATTGCGTTAGTTCTATGTTCTATAGGTAAACTTATTCGCTTTCCTCTGTATTCTATTTAGATTTTTCCGGTGCGACTTTCTGTTTCCGGTCTTTCCCAACATGCCACTTCGTATTCTATGAGAGGGCGATCCAGCGAAAAATATGCTAATTCTTTTGCGTTTGCAGAACTTTTCTTTAGAATTCGCATTACAAAATGCAAGGACTTCCACGTTTTTCTTACTACCTGATTTATATGCTTCCCCCACCCTAATTTACTATCTATATGAATGCCTACGTACTTGCATGATGCGACTCTTGGGATGACGACCTCACCTAAAGGATAGTCTGGTTCCTCATAATTTCGTCCCCGCCCGAATGTTATTGTTTTGCTTTTCGATCCGTTAATTCCCATGTCATTTTTTCAGCCCAATCGCATAAATGTTCTAAATCCTGCTGTAATATTTGTTCGTCACCGCTACTTTTGATTTTTCGGTATATAACACAATCGTCTGCAAATAAACGCGCCTTTGATTGTATGTTAACATGGAGATCATTTACGTACGCTAAGAAAAGTAATGGCCCTAAAACACTTCCCTGTGGAACCCCTGAAGTAACAATACCCGTAGTCGAAAACTGAGTGCCAATTCGAACTTTTTGTTTCCTGTCTCTAAGAAATTCGCTTACCCACTTCACCACTCTTGCATCAATTCCTGAAGTTAATAATTTCCTGATAAGTAGAATATGCGGTACTACGTGGAATGCTTTCGCAAAGTCGATTACGATTGCATCCACCCTCCCACCCGCGTCAACTTCGTCAGCTAGATCTTGAAAAAGAGAAACGATTTGGCTTTCGCACGAATATTTACTTCTAAACCCATGCTGTCCGTGAAAAATCCAGTTCGCTTTTTCCCATTCGCGGCGAATGTACCCGGCTATTAAATGCTCCATTATTTTGCATACTACTGATGTGAGAGATACTGGTCTATAATTACAAACTTTCGTTTTATCACCATTTTTGAAAATTGGGACCACTGTAGCTGTCTTCCAATCGTCTGGTAAACTTGCATTATTAATAGAAACATTGAATAACCTAACAAATACGGCAATACTGCCTCCCCACCGAGTTTAACAAAATCTGTCGAGATGCCGTCTGGTCCGCGTGATTTACCGTTTTCTAGTGATTTTATACGTTTGCGGAGTTCCCATGCATGAAGCTTGAACTGGTTTTCTATTGGAAAATAATGAACTTGCTCCTGCGCCCGTTTTGGTTTGAATACCGATACAAAATACACATTGAATGCATTTGCTTTCGCTTGGTCGTCATGCAATGGCGCGTTATCTGCGTCTCGAATTTCCTGAAATTCTTCCTTATTCCCCCGGCGTCTGCGGACATATTTGTAAAAGCCTGACCAATTATTTCTTCCTATTTCCAAAATATTTCTTAAAAATAATTCATGCGCAATTTTCTTTTCTTTTTCTAATTCCCTGTAGTATTTTTTAAAAGTTATCATGTCAGCAATGCTGCGATATCTTATTATTTTCACATTTTTAGACAATATTGGTGGGAATTGAACTAGACTTGTATATTGATTCAGTGGTGAGTTGTAGTTGACATTTCAATAATGAACTAGACTTGCACACCGCTACGTACAAGAAATGTAACAATTCTTTGGCCAGTAACTACAAACGTTTCAAACATTGGAAAACAGTAATAGTACGAACAAAAGTAATGGTACATTATGATCTCAAAGTAAACAATAATTTGAGAATAAGAATGGAAGCCGAATAGGAAAATAGCTAGTACAACTGCACTAGCTATTAAAAAAAATTATAAAAAAATGATGAGACGATTAAAGTAATGTTGTAATAACCTTCAGTGAATTAGACTACTATTGTTTAATTTCGTTTAATGTTATTTGGCTGAAGTTTTCTGACGGGGAATCTCGGCCGCATGCATTCTTCGTTTGTTAAAATCTGTTGCCATCCTAACAATTGTAAGTTTTTATAAGTCGCTTTGCCAACCTTAAGGCGACTGAGGTGCAACGTTTTCATGACAATGAATTGGGTGACGTTAGTAGAAAATGTGAAAAAAGAAAATGGTGTTTAGAGCATTGTACTATTGGCTACCCAGAGTTGTAATGAAAAATATTTTTTAAATTATCTGGTTTCTAATAAAAATGTTTTGTATACACACATGATAAGTCTAGATACAAACGATGTTTTATGTAAATTCCGAAGGCCTCAGTCTTTGAGTTACTTTGAAAATGCGTTGGACAGACAAGGATGTTTTATGTTAATCGCCCAGGCCGAAGGTCGGAGCCTCGACGTGAATTGGACATGCGTAGCGAAACTTCACTACAGTAGTTTATGTAATTAAAATTATTTTTAAATAAGACGCCTTTCCGTCCCAGAGTATCCGTTGTAATTTCTTACGAAGTACACAAAGTTTTTTAATGATGGTTAAATCAATCCACATTTCTCTTTTAAAATCCTTGAGCTTGGTATTGTGACAGAGGAGAGCAAAAATGGCGTCCATTTCCAGCAAATAAACTATATCCAAATATTTTGTTTATTTATTTACGTCAAAAGCAATTAAATTATAATTTTTGAAAATTACCTACGGGGTAAAGCATGAGGCAAGCTCCATCATATTTCAGAAAAGATTTTTTAAAAAACATTTAAAATCTTCTCGTAAACGAGTCTTACGAACTTTTATAAAAGTTTCGTTTAGACCTATAGGTCTACACTGAGTTCCTTGCACTAACGCTTCAAATTTACTACATACAGTCTCTCCCTAAAGAATGTGAAATAGTGGATTATATTCAAGGCATTCATTTAAATTGTGTTGTGAATTTTTGTATTTGTCAATCCAAGGACTCCCAACGCTTTCTGTTAATTTTTGACTCCCATATTCGCTCCCAAAAACCGATATAACGGTCTCAGTTGATATATCCGCTCCTTGTGACATTACCTGGCGGAGCGAAAATAGAATATCCAGAATGACGTCACGTCCTTTGCGGGAAGTGTTGGGTGGCATGTGTACGCGTAAGGATTTCCTAGAGGATTAATGAAGTTTGGGTTGTAATATGCTGTTACCGAGGTTTGTGTTTCGGGCTATTGCAGTGGCATTTGCTGTCTTTCGGTTCGTTGACGTTCCAGCTGGATATCTCGTTCACTAGTTTGTGTAAAGAAGCACTGCTTTCTTGGACATGTCTATCTGTTTAGTACTATGTTTTCATTTCAATTATGATTCGAAGTAAATATTGACCTTAACAATGATGCTAAATGCCTTATGATAAAATTAAATGTATAGAAGATTTAGATTCACGCGCCCTTTCAGCTGATTTCGAAAGGTCCATCTACAAGAATTTAGGGAATCTGTGTTATTTCAGTGGAAGGGACTCACTTGTCGTCGCACGCAAACATAATACTCGTGACGAATCCCACAGCGTATCGAGACACGTGTGCGTCCGATATTGCGGAGGATTTCAGGTCGCGGAGGTCGCATATTGCGGAGGTTTTTAGTTCTGGGCGCCAAGCGCGATACCAACCTGTCTCCTGCTCCAGCTCTTAAGATCTCTGAGGGCGTGAGTTGCTCTGGGTCGGGATGATGGTCATGCTCTCTAACTACTGATTAATACCACGTTAATTGAGCAGCTTAAGTGTTATCCGCCGAAGCGACGGACACACATTTATTTTAAAACAAATATTGCTTCGTTCAAGCTGGTAATGTTTTTTTTTTCTGCTCAAGCTAAAAAAAATGACAGTTTCTTAATAATGGACAGGGACCTGCCATAACATGTTCAGGGTGACCTCGCTGTTGAGAATTGTTGGCCTGATCGGGTTGCGAACGCTGTATGGTGCCTCGGCAGAAGTGATAGCGAGTGCCAGCCGGGTTATGGGTGCAGCCTCGCGTCGCGTAGGCGTCGCATGGGCGTCAATTAGCAGCACTCCCCGGTCCCCGTGTTGGTGTCCTCTCTCGTAGCCACGTTGGTGACAATTAGTTCGCCGGGTAAGGCCGTCACACGCCACCTTCCCGCGTGAAGCTGCTCGTCACAGCAGGCAGCACACCTTGGCAGGTGCTTTGCGGACGGTTGTTTACTGTGACCGCAAAACGGAATAAATTCCGGGTGAAGTTGACACTTTGCTCGGTTAATCTGTTATAACTGACCGGTTCTGCCAAAGATTGCTTCCGGTGGAGCGAATTTTTTATGAGAGCAAAGTCTCTGCCGTAGACTGAATAATAGAAGTCAATAATAGTTGTCACCCGGCTCGCCGGAGAGCATGTGTCGACTCGTTGAGGTTCAAAAAGCGTCTCCTGTTTCGTCTAACTCGCCACTCCGTCGCCCTGTATCATCTGTTCCCTATGGGAGCGTTGCTGTTCGGCCACGTGCTTACCGCCTGTTTCGCCATTTCTATGAGCTTTTTCTAGATCGTTCTACTACTATATGGTTGTCTATTGGTCTGGGCAATCTCCACTCTCATGACCTACTTCATTTGAGGGTTTTAATTAGGCGTTATTGTCTGCCCTCTGTTGACGAAGGATGGCCGAGGGAACATCTGCTAGCTGTCGCTTCTGTAAATGAAATTGTAGCTTGTCCTCGAGGGTTAGGGGGCGGGGCATTTCTGGAACGATGTTAATCTGGCGCTTCACGCCACCGAAATCTTCGAATGCGTGGAATGCGCGTTGACAGTAATCGAGTGCATGTAGCGTTGAAGACCCGTGCCGCGGGACACGGCTCCTGGTTTTGTGGCAAACGGAGATCGCTTTAGGGTAAAGGCTCCCACAGTCTGCCGCGGAAGACCCGCAGTCTATGCGGATTGGCCGCAGCGGTAGTTTCGGGTCACGTGTTGCCTTATGAGCACGTTCAGACCTGCGCGGCAGGCGAGCGTCGCGGCAACGGTTTGTCAGCGTTTAATCGGCGGCGAAATCTATAAGCAGTCAGACGCGTTTCTCCCGCTGCAGCTCGAGTTTCGTGGAAGTCCGCCCATGTTCAGGAGTCTTCCCTCTCCTCTGTGTCGAGCGACCTTGTCAACCGTCACCAAACGCTGACTCATAATTGACGCTTCGTTGTGAACAGTCCCGCGAATTCCGCGGCCGCGTCCAGCTCGGAACTTTCCGCGCCGCACCCGCTGCGGATCTACCGCGCCGGTCTGTGGGAGCCTTAACTCTCAGATTGGCGCCCCGCCGTGGCGAATGCTTGTTTTAAGAGCGCCTTCAGCTCTTGGCCAGACAGGCAGCTGTGCGTAACTGATGGTGCGCGGGGAGCGTCGGCTCGCGTGACGGACGTGATTTTAGCACGCGAAGGAGGGCGATGACTTGGGAAGCACGTTACATCGCAGTATCCATGATATTTTTTATAAAGTCTCGACATTTTAAATATTAATTTTAGAACATTTTATTTATTATTATCGTTGAGATAAATTGTTTACTTTAAACTAATAATCGTCCGGAAAAATACCAGATTGTTCATAAATGTAGTCCCAAAAATGTTCGTAATTTTCCAGAGAGTGGATAGTAAAAACTTAAGCATGAGCGTAACAAAATTTTGATATAATTTAAGTTTTATTTCTTTCAATTCAATTTTTTCACTTATTTTAAATGTATTATAGGATTATTTAAAAATGTATATAAATATTACTCATCCAAAAAATTGCTGGCAATACTGATTCCGATAAAAAAATTAAAAAATAACATTTGCACCAAATTTTTACTTCTCGAAGACCTTATGCTTCCCAAGTTTTAATGAGTGTTTGGGGTCATTTGTTGCGGCGGAACTCACAGTCTGATAACCCTGGTGCCAGAAGTGAACAGTTGATTTAGTGACCTACGTAATATTCGGACTTAGCTTTTACACAAAGTCTTGAAGGTCCACTAATTCTTAGGGACATTGGAAAAGTGTACCTATACAAACAACTTTTTAAGTTCGTATAAGAACACAACCTAGTTAACACTACAACTGACATCATAAAATTTATGAACAAAAGAATGTTGACTAAATGGAATCAAGAATGGACCAAATACAAAGCCAGCCACCTCCATAAAACGCAATCAGATTTCTTCTCAGTGTATCTAGATAAACAAATGACTAGGTGAGAACAAGTAGTGCTATCCAGACTTCGCTCCGGACATACTAATATAACACACGCACACCTGTTTCACAAACTACACGCGCCCCTCTGTGACTTTTGTGAAGTTGAACTAACGGTATCTCATATTTTGAACGTTTGCCCTAAGTTCCAGGAAGAAAGAGAAGGCCTATCACCGGGACAACAATTCGAAGCAGTTGTATATTCCAAGTCCTATCAACAGGAAATCATAAGATTTTGCCAGAACATTAATATATTGAAACATACCCCTAACTGCTACAATTATTGGGCGATTCGTCGTAACCCGTTTCCGAATTTCTAATAACATGGGCGCCAGGAAAAAGGTTACGATAATATTTTAACTATTATTACTGTGATAAAAACTAAATATTATTCCGCTAGCTGGGTCGATGGGTCACGTCAGAAATAATCGCTATTATCTATTAATAGCCGATTACCCGATCTGCCATCTATACAGAATGGCAAGGAATCTGAAAACAGAGATTGCTTACGTGTGTACGCTGCAATATCTTTCGAGAGACTGATTCATTCAAGTTTTGCAGAGCATCACGGCTTTCAATGCCCTCCCCGCACCTTCTGCATGCAATGTGTCCGGGGAGGTGTCTCCCCATCTGAACAACCAAGCATGGAATACTGCACTTTGCTTTTTGGTTGCCCTGACAACGTATATTTTTTGATTTCCGAGCCTGCATGCAATCCCATTATCACTGACGCTTGATGCCGATTTTAGCATTCAAATTAAACCCGGGGTTTCTGGCTTATTACAATACCCCGCAATACCTACAATCTAGCTCGTCCATAGGTACAGTAAGTCTTGGCAAGAACAACAAAACACGGAAAGTACGAGATTAACTTTATTCAATGACTGAGGAATATACAACAACAAAGGAAGGGAACAAATATAACTGATATACAGGACACAAAGCAAGTTTCAAAAGTTTCGAACTACAATAGCATTGGGATTCTTGGCATGTAAAGTTAATTGAATCTTAATATTATTAGTTTGTGATTTCGATTAGTTTTTAAATAATTTAATCTACATAGTATTGTGGCCGTTCTTTGTTAATAAAACACCCATTGCTAACCCGTCAAGACACTCATTTCTCTAATCAGGCCTGTGGTGTGCTTACGCTCTGATTATATAGACAAACACAATTTGTCAGACCGCAAGACTTGATACCTGTTGCTCTACGTATATCTGAATCTGAAAGTGAAGCCAGAATTGCATCACCACCCTACCAGTTTTTTTATTCGCGAAAAACCACCGTGAAATTGTAAATTTTCTCGCGATATAAAAAAAGGAGAGGTTAGTGGCGCAATTCTGTGTCCGGATTCGGGTTCAACGCATCGACCTACACACAGAAACATGTGCCAAGTCTTTGGGTCTGACAACTTTGTGTGCCTGTGTTATCTGCCGTACAGTTACGTATACTGTATACTTCGTACTGTGGGCTGCCGAGGCTACCGCCGGTAGCCCAAGAAAATTACGAGAACAAAAATCTGACAAGATATATTAAAAATAATTATAGATCACATTCTTTTTCAGTGACATACACTTTTCAAAATTCCATATAATTTATTCTGTTGAGATGTGTATTAAATCGCTCGCTAGTCGGAGCATCGCTCTTACGATGCGGCGGCAACGCCGAAGTAACCGCTGGCACTCAGCGACATCCACACAGCGTGCGTTCGTCGCATGACTCACTCCCCCCTCCTACTGGTAAGAAAGGGCCAGCCAAGGGATCAGGTCGCCCATTTTTTCGAGCAGTTTCTTGACACGCTCGGAGCAGTTCGGAGGCAGTGGGCAGTAAACGAACAGAGTAAATTAGATATGCGCTTTTGTGTACAACACACACGATTGGTGGTGAGTGTACAAATACAGAATATACTATATTAAGCGTTAAAATTACTACATATTAAGTATATGATAGTGTCAAAGTTAACTACTGTCAGATATTTTGAAAAAACTGTCAGAGAAAATTTCGGGAAGTTTGTCTGTTGACAATGAGTGTATTGAACGGCGTTTATTAGAGAAGCCTTTTAATGGTCGTTCGTATAAGGAGAAATTGTAAAAATGACCGTGTTTCATGAATATATAATTGTATAATAAAAATAGTACAAACAGAAAAACAACATAATGGAAGATTATGTATAGTTCTATAGACCAAGTTTATCTCTAAGGTGAGCGGTAGCCCAAGGCCAGAAAGCAATATGCGCCCCTGGTTATCTACTCGCGGAAGGGAAATGGGCGCGGGCGCACGCGTCGCGAGTAGGAGCATGCCACGCGCTCGACCACCAACGCGAGGAGCGCCGTCGCGGCGCCGACCGCCAGCACCAACAGCGCCGTGGCGCGCGGAAGGCAGCCCTGGAGGGGCGCGCCGCCGCCGCCATCGCCGCCGCCCCCGCGCGCGCCCCCGGCGACACCACGCGCCGGTACGCTTGCGACAGCAGCCCGTTCTCGCGCAGCTGCAGCACCCTGCGCCACCACGCCACATGACACCACGCCACGTGACACCACGCCACGTGACACCACACCACATGACACTACACCATACCACACCACACCACATGACACCACACCACACCACCCACCACACCACACCACACCACACACATGGCACCACACCACACCACACCACACCACATGACACCACACCACACCACCTGACACCACACCACATGACACCACACCACACCCCCACACCTGACACCACACCACATGACACCACACCACAACACCACACCACACCACATGACACCACACCACACCACACCACACCACGCCACACCACACCACACCACGTGACACCACACCACATGACACCACACCACATGACACCACGCCACATGACCGGGAGCGGTAGGTCAGTGCATCAACTGATGTCACTGCAGCGCCTCTGACCGGTAGGTCCTAGGTTCCCACTCCTCACGGCAGCAGGATTTTCGACGCTAGCTTTTCAGCTAGGTCGAATTCAGTCGCTGTCTGGAGGAGACTTCTAGCGGCCGGCTGCTCTGATCGGTAGTTTTCCGTGGTTTCTCCGATCAACACCAGGCGAATGCCGGAACAGTCCCCTACAAAACGGGCCACGGACCGCGCGCGATCTGTCCTTGCTCTTCCTTGTCCTATCCTCTTCCCTTACACACACACTGACACTAACATGCACTACACTACCACTTATTCCGGGAGACCGGTCGGGAGCGTAGAGCTTGTCCCGGCTGGGGCGGTGCCCCGTTGGTGGGAGAGTCCTGGTTAGGGGGAAACCCCACTAGCCGACGGTAGGTCGTCGCCGGATCTCACCTTCCAGCGGGGAAATATCACCGCGCATATCCCGAGAAAAAGCATGCACAACACTTACGGGACTAATGACCAAAGCAGTTGATATGCCCGGAAACACGAAAAAATCAAATCAAACCAAACCAAACCATTCCAAACCACATGCCACCACACCACACCGCGCCACACCACACCACACCGCGCCACACCACACCACACCACACCACGCCACGCTCAGTACGAACGTAAACAGCGCACAGCTGTAGCAGCCTGCGCCACTGCGCCCCCTCGCCTTCCCACACTCAATAAGAACCTGAACAGCTCTTCCTCGCACAGATGCAACACCCTACGCCAGCACTTCACACCATGTCGTACTTGATTCAATACATGACTAAACAGCTCCTTAACGCGCTGCTTAATTACCCTGCGCAACCACATCAAGCCACACTCGTCTCTTCTCCAAACAACCTGTTTTCACGCCACAGTAGTGCCGTGCCTCAGCGCCATCACATCTCGCTTCGCCACACTCAACATTTGTCGAAATAGGTTCGTCTCACCATCACACTCGGTGCCGGAGCTAAACAATTTTGGGTCCAGCCCCCCCTCTCCCTCCCTAAAAATTAAAAATGTGAAAGTTTATCAAGAAAATATACGTGTTATTTTATTTCAACAAATAACAAAAATCACAATGTTTATTACTAAAAGGTTTTGAAATTATATTTTAAATAATAGTTTCAAGTAAAAGTATTTTAAAAAAGTATTGTAAAGTTTTCAGAATTGTCTGACGTATTTCATTTTATAGAGTCCTTTCTTGTAAGTTACTAGCAAAATACCCGGCGTTGCCTGGGCTTTCTTAATTTTCAATCCTTGCGAATGAGGGAAAATATCAATTTTGTATAAACCACTGTGTTTAATATTATTATTTTTAACGTAATTGGTTCAAAATTTAATGAAATACTATAATTTTCTTTCATTTTCTTTTTCAACACATTGCTATAAGATGAACATTTTTTCATCTTATGCACCGCTACTGACCTGTAGCGAGTAAATTAGGTACTAGTTTTGCTGCAGCACTACTGGGCTCTGGCGGAATATATTAAGTACCACGTGCTCTAAGCGAGAGGCGAAAAGTGGTCGCGGTGCATCTACAAACATATTGTTTAAATTATTTATTTTCCGCGATTGGGTTGTGTTAGTCTTTACCAAATTTTGCAAGGATACTGCGACAATCCTGAAGAAGAGCCTGTGAAAATTTCATATCTATTCTTATGCTACTTTTTGTGTTATCAATGTCGGTGACACGTCGTTGAATTCACTTTTATTAGTATAGATGAGTATATTAACTATTTAAGGTAAAAAATAATTGAACATTTTATGAAATTCCAGACTAATGTATAGCGACTTATAAAATTACGATAATGATTTGCTCGAGTTCTAATTTCCTTTTTAAATTTTTTCCTATTTCTTTCCCATCAGCTCCATCATCCAGCCCCTTAACCTGCGGGAACCCAGGCGTTCGCCCTTTGTCTAATGCCGGCACCGATCACACCACACTGGCCGCACGCAATTCGGGCAATTTCAAAAGAACATTAAAAGATTTCCCATTTGAAAAATGCACATACAACCTAAAAGAACTAATTTAAAAAGTATGTAAAATTATTATAATTGTATTTTAACTTTTATACCTAACTATATATGTCATAATTGCATTAAAATGTCTGTTGACGTGACGTTGCTTGAGGTTGTTGACGTGTTGTTGCTTATATTTGTAAATGTCTATGAGCAATAAATAAACATAGGCAGGAAAATGACAGTAGTTTATAGAACACATCTTAGATAGTAGTTAATAGATCACAACATAAGTTCATTAAAGTTTGAAACGGGAATATTTTTTATCATTTGGTCGTTATAATTGGTCCAATGTAGAGGAAGTCTCAACATCAGGCTTAGCAACTGATTTGGAAGGTCCAAATCATCATCTGAAGATATACTATGATCACGGAAGAACATGTGTTCAAAGTTTAATAACCGATTGGCAGTGTTGCTTGGTCTTGTGTATATTGGCGTGCGTGTACCCAACACCATTAATTTCGATGAGACCGTATTAGATTGGTTTGGTTTGGTTTGTTTTGTTTTTTTCGTGTTTCCGGGCGTGTCAACTGCTTTGATCATTAGTCCCGTGAGTGTAGTGCATGTTTTTTATCGGTAGATGGCGGTGATCTTCCCCCGCTTGATGGCGAAATCCGGCGCCGTCGGCTGGTGGGGTTTCCCCCTAACCTGGACTCTCCCTCCAGCGGGGGGGTACCGCCCCAACCAGGACAAGCTCCAAGCTCCCGACCGGTCTCCCGAAATATGTGGTAGTGTAGTGCATGTTAGAGTGTGTGTGTGTGTGTGTGTGTGTGTGTGTGTGTAAGGGGAGAGGATAGGACAAGGAAGAGGAAGGACATCGCGTGCGGTCCGTGGCCCGTTTGGCGGGGTACTGCTCCGACATTCGCCTGGTGTTGATCGGAGAAACCACGGAAAACAACCGATCAGAGCAGCCGGCCGCTAGAATTCTCCTCCAGGCAGCAACTGAATTCGACCTAGCTGAAAAGCTAGCGTCGAAAATCGTCAGGACTCGAACCTAGGACCCCCCGTCAGAGCCGAATTAGATAAATGCTCCATGAAATTATTTTACTTTTCAAAGAGCGCTTCTTACTCAGTGAAACCAAAGCTCACATACTCAAGAAAGACACTTTACAAAAGCTGTTGTAGCGGAGGAGGGAATAAGTGAATCAACAGGTGATTACACATGTCATATACATACCTCAATATTTCTTCTTGATTGTCAATATATGTTTGCAAATAAAAGTAAGTTTGTAAAGGTAAGTGAGTGCGAGTGAGGTATTTTCGTAATGTTTCCTTGACTGTTCTACTGCAGAGGTAGTTCAATGGGATAGCGTTCCCTCACCTGATGATGTAACAAAACTAGCTACGAAACGTTGTGCAATTGCTGAAATAAATGATTGTCATAAAAAAACTTTGGATACTTTTATTTGCAAACATATACATACCTCCACGTTCCGGCCAATCAGCACTTCATGCAAAAAGTTGTAGCTCTTTTCATCTAAATCTCACTTAAGGCTTCCAAGAGACCGGCGCGGAAAGTTCCGCGCTAAACGCGGTGGGGTAATACCGTTCACACCGGAGCGTCAATTATGAGTCTGCGTTTGGTGACAGTTTTCATCCCATAAAGAAGAGGCGCCCGCTCCTGTTCACGCAGGGGATAGAAATGCCGAGTTACTCGTAGTACTCGTTTTCTGAGCACATGCGGTTTGGTAGTTTTTCCTTCTTCTTTACGAGTTTCCCTCAGATTGTTAATATCTTTTTAAAAAAACGTACTAAAGTGGTCCAAGATTTTGACCTAAAAAGAAAATAGTATGGAGAATTTAACACCTTTATGCCTCAAATGATGAGAAACGCTTTTAATTTACTAGAATGACCAATGCCTGTTTTGATGAAATTTTGAATCTGGCCGCAGGAGACATAACAAAATCTGACACTTAACAATTATGAAGCAATCTCACCTGAAGAACAACTTGTTATTGAACTCATATGTATTCAAATCGAAGTTTAATGTTATTTAAAATTGATTACATTACTGAACGCGATTAGAAGTATTTTTTCTGACAGTTCTATTGTATCAGATTCACTGGCGAGCTGAAAATATTCGAGTTTTGTCGAGACTTTGCCTTGGTTTCCACAGCGAAACTGGAGCGGCAGCGGAAAAAGTGCGACCCGACCGTGAAAGGAAGTCCGCAGCGAATAAAACGCTGCCAATCCGCTGCCGCGCAGGTCTGAACGTGCTCATAAGGCAACACGTGCCGCGAAACTTCCGCTGCGGCCAATCCGCGTAGGCTGCGGATCTTCCGTCGGTCTGTGGGAGCCTTAAACAGTTTCTGCTGTACCTTATTGATAGCGTCGGCGACTGACCTGTGCGCCAAGAGCTCCGAGTAGGGGCAGTTGAGGCGCATGACGCCAGACAGCGTCTCCACGATGCTGTCCTGAGGGATGGCCGCCAGCAGGCAAGGCAGCCGCTGCTGCATGCCCTACCAACGCCACACCAAGGGTTCAAGCAAATCTGTCCTCGCTAAATTGTTTCCCTCTTTGCGAACAAGTCGCAACAACGCCAGATTTACAAACTGAACAACTCATGCTCGTCCAGCGAGGCTTGCCCGTTGATTACTAGCTCTGCTGGTAGAACACTAGTTCTTGAAACGGCAAGTGTTGTTAGGAAGTAGCTATTCTAACGTCAATTGGAAGCGTCGATGGGAAAGTACGGATGTACCAAACTACGCCACACAAGTAACCCATAATGAACGGTATGCATGCGTTATCATATCTTTATTTTTGATTAATGTTTAAGGAAGCGTGTGCTTTCCCTTGCTCCTCACCATATTACACTACCGGGTTTCCTGAAAGAAAGCTGTAAAACAAAATAAATGAAAAAGTTCATTTTAATATTCATACTGAATTCTGCGTTAAATTTGTGGTCATTTTTGTTCATAGAATCACGTAGAGCACATAAATTTATTTACTGGAGTTCTGCTTTCTGAATCTCGACCTTTCAAATTATTCCTTTGGAGTCTTAATATCTTAAAATTTAATGATAACTCGAACTTCTGAAGATTCGAGAAATGCCGAGATTTTATTGTAACGTACGGATTGACTCGTACGATTGTGGTCTATGGTACGTTCCGAACTTCTAGGCCATGTAGAAGGATCCATGATCGTAACGTTTTACAAATGAATGTGTGGTGGGAAAATTCATACAACGAAATTACACATGTGTTAGGTAGTTCATCATGCGCTGGTATTCGTCTGGTATACAAAGTCTCTCTGACTGCATCAGAACGTGATCAGGTGAACATTGGTACTAGAGGAGTTGCTTCACAACCAAGGGCAAATGTGACATGTATAACTTCGTTGGTTGAAAATTATCGCCAGAAATGCTTATTGGCCAAAAGTGATAATAGTTGAAATTACCTACAAGTTTGTAACACTTATTCAGAAACACAGGTATTCGCATAAGAAAAATGTGATAATCGTTGACTTCTAAATGCCCTAGAAGTTTGTAACATTTATTCTGAAACTTAGGTAGATGCATTTTTTCCTAAAACAAACTTTCTTGATTAGAAAATGAGATGCTATCCAATTAGTCGCGGAATCTCCTGGAAGTGTATCCCGGAGCCTCGACTGTGCATCATTAGACCTCGGATTTAAGGACAAATGCCTATTTAGTCCCTGTAGGAGATTGTGGAAAATAATTGCAGATGTTTACAAATGATGAACAAATAGTTCTACTGAAAGCATATAATAGTGCCTAAAATGTCCTCCAACGGCGGTTGATTCCTATTATAACACTTTTTTGCGTAAATCTGCCTAAAACAAGTAATTTCGATGAAAATTATTTTAGTTACTCACTTTTTAAACTTTGTTTTACCGTAGCACAAAAACCTTCCCAAATTTCCAGAAACGTGATACAAATAGAACTTGAATATGAATCAGAAACGTGGAATACGCACCGAAATCTCTCAAGCAAAACACCGAACATGAGGAGCTCTGCAAGTAAATATAAAAATAGTTCACTCTCGTCTCCGATTAGCACGCACTTTGTAGGCATTTGCACTCATTTCCGGTGCAACTGCGTTGTCAGGTTGAGAATGAAAAGTGTGAAAGAATTACTGCAATGAAAAGCAATGGAACTGGATAAAATAATAGGCATATAGTCACTGTCATGTACGTAAAAATACTTGACTTTCCTGAAAATAAAATGTCCCTTATTTCAGAAACGTAATGTCTAATGCTTTTGAAATGCCTGGTTTAATCGTATCGTAACTTATTTTAAGTGCCTAAAACGTCATTTTACATGCCTAATTTGATAATTTTATTACCTATTTTCGGTGCGTAAATTATTTGAAGCGCACCTTGGCGGCGATGAGCGAGACCATGTGGGCGCGGCGCGGCTGGCGGTCGCGGCACACGGCCGCCAGCCCGTGCAGCGAGGAGCGCGGCAGCGTGCTCTCGCGGCCACGCACGTAGCGCCGGTACAGCGCCTGCAGCGTCGCGTCCTGCGACTCCTACGCACGCGCACGCGCCGCCGCAAATCAGTGATTGCGGGCGAAGGTCATTAGGTTCGTTGGTGTAGTGCGTGTTTTTCTTCCCCGGCGGGGGGGTGATCTCCCCACGCTGGGAGGACCGGGAGCGGTAGCTCAGTGCATCAACTGATGTCACTGCAGCGCCTCTGACCGGGAGGTCCTAGGTTCCCACTCCCCACGGCGGCAGGATTTTCGACACTAGCTTTTCAGCTAGGTCGAATTCAGTCGCTGTCTGGAGGAGAATTCTAGCGGCCGGCTGCTCTGATGGGTAGTTTTCCGTGGTTTCTTCGATCAACACCAGGCGAATGCCGGAGCAGTACCCTACCAAACGGGCTACGGACCGCGCGCGATCTGTCCTTCCCATTCCTTGTCCCATCCTCTCCCCTTACACACTTACACTAACATGCACCACACTACCACATATTCCGGGAGACCGGTCGTGAGCTTAGAGCTTGTCCCGGCTGGGGCGGTGCCCCGCTGGTGGGAGAGTCCTGCTAAGGGGGAAACCCCACTAGCCGACGGTAGGTCGGCGCCGGATTTCGCCATCCAGCGAGGGGAAAATCACCGCCATCTCCCGCGAAAAAAACATGCACTACACTAACGGGACTAATGACCAAAGCAGTTGACGTGCCCGGAAACACGAAAAAATCAAATCAAACCCCCGCTGGGGGGGCGAGATTCGGCGCCGACCTACCGTCGGCTTGCGGGGTTTTCCCCTAACCAGGACTCTCCCACCAGCGGGGCACCGCCCCAGCCGGGACAACCTAGTATACTCTCCCGACTGGACTCGATAAGTGTGGTAATGTAGTGCATGTAAATGTATGAATGTGCAATGAAGGGAAGATGATAGGACAACGAAGAGGAAGGAAAGGTCGCGCGCTGTCCGAGGCCGTTTGTTAAGGTAATGATCCGATATTCGCTTGGTATTGACTGTGGAAACCACTGATCAGAGCAGCCGGCTGCCAGAATTCTCCTAAAGGCTAGGCTGAAATCGACATGGCCTTGTAGCTAGTGTCGAAAATCCTTCCACCGCAGGGACTAGCAACCCAGGACTTCCCGATCACAGGGCACTGTATGACACAAATGAATACCCTTAACCATGACCTAAGCCCGTCGAAGAGCTTGGGAGCAGAGGCCACGCAACTCAGGGCTCCCGCAGCATTTTTAATTAACGATCAGAATATGAAATAACCTTCCAGTAAATCTTAGTAAATATAAAACACTGCGATGTTTCAAATAATATAAATACTCCATTTCTGAACTGATGCAAAATTCTGTAGTAAAAATCTAAAAATCGTGAGATGAAATATAATGTAGTGCTTTGTTTTTTAAAAATAGTTTATCTTTCTAATATCTCATAAGTTAGTTCTTGAACTAAGTGTAGTCTAACTAGTTTAATTTATGTATATACGATTAACTTTGTTTTTGTGTTATCTTATTCTATTTCATTACTGATTTACTGATCGTGACTCTGTTTGAAGGCGTCTTTTTTGTCTTTTTGTACTCGACGTTTGTAAATTAATATCGGTGGACCTCAAATCTTTTATAATGTTTTTTATTATTCTTTAATATTGGAATTATGTCAAAATTTTATACATATTACTAAAATTAATCTTTTATGTAATTTATTTTCCTGGCACTGCCGTGTTTAGTGTTTTCTGTATGTGTAATGTTTTCGAAGTTCTTTAAAAGATTTTATTTTGTTCGGCAACGTTCAAGAGCTTGCGAACTTCCCTTTATTCCACGGTTTCACCCAGCCGCTTAAGTCACTTATTTTCACTTAAGTCCGTTATTTTCGTTTTTGTGCGTCAGGGGGCAAATATTTTATAGATACATACTATCAGGGAGATCCTGCGTCTTAGGCACGGTTGCCAACGTTTCTGCCGTCATATTGCGACTCTTCTCAGAGCGAAATGCTTTTCAACGCCTATAAAGTTAAATATCAGCATTGTTAATATAAAATTGTTAATATTAAAAGTAAAAGTGAGTAGCTGTACGTAAATCCATTAAAATAGTGCTACTTCTCTCGATATTTATTTGGATAGCGAAAAAGAGTTCCAATCAATTTTTTCCTTGAGGGCGCACAGCCACTCGGACTGGCATCAGACCCAGTACCAAAACGCGACATCTAATAGCTCTCCTTAACACCCAGGTCTTTCAGCTGAGGATCCTGGTTAGGGTGCTTCCCCCCCCCCCTGGAAACTACCAGCTCTGAAGTTGGTTCGATGAAAAGTTATACTCCGAGGACTAGTCCTTGCTCAATTTTCCCTCTGTGTGTGTGTCTCAGAATCTCAGGAAACAGATGTTTTTTCTAAATATTTACGCGGGCCTAGACCTCCAGCCCTGCGGGGCACCACTCTATATTAGACATCCTAGGGATCCTCAGTCCTCAAGTCTTTTCGGCCTTACCTGAAATGAATGGTTTTGAATGATGATGGGGCAATAGTGAAACGAGGAATCGGGAGAACCCCGAAAAAAACTTCAGAGAACTAATTTTGTTCACCGCCATCTTACTACGGATCGACCCAGATTTGAATGCCGATGACGAGAGGTTGAAGATGTAGGGATCCGACCGCTGCGTGGCGGTTCATCCAACGATGATAGTAGCGCGCTCACCATGAGCTGCGTGAGCTGCCCCGAGTGCGCGGTGACGGAGAAGCGGTAGCCGCCGTGCTGCAGCAGCCCGCGCCAGCGCGGAACGGCAGCGAAGACTCCGCGAACGCCGCGTCGCCACCAGGTGCGCGCCGTACGCCGCCAGCAGCACCGCCGCCAGCAGCGCCGCGCTCCCTCCGCCAGCCGCCCCGCCGCCTCCACCGCCCCCGACGCCTTCTCCGGCCTGGCGCGGCCGCCGCCGCCGGCCTCGTCGCCGGGTGGGCCTAGTCACGAATGGACCAACGGGAACCAGTCCGGGTGACTCCCACTCGAAGGTTGTGATGCCGACGTTTTGACCGTCTTGTCGTGGCCTTCCTCAGGGCTGGTCTACTTTGCCCTGACAGACGAGCCCTGAGGAAAGCCAACAATAAGATAGTCGAAAGGTCGGCATCTCAGCCTTAAAGGTCGTGGCCTTTCTCAGGGCTTCCTCAACCCTGAGAAAGACTACTACACCAGTCAAATAAGACAAAATCAGTGAAAAAAGTCTCGGAGTTTTGAAACTTGGAATGATTGTTTGTTGCTACCTACCGCATATTATAGGGGAGGGCGAGCCAGAGGTGGAGGGGGTTGCGTTTAAAGATTTTTTTCTACGTTTTTTGCATTTTCCTCCATAACTATCAATCCTACCGAAACTAGTGCCCTCTATAAAAATGAAAGTAAATTAAATTTCCTACAAAACAGTTTCTATAAGTTTTTGTCGTAAAATTAATCCTTTCAAAGCTCGAAAACTTCTTGCTTGTATTTACAGCAAGCATCTTCCTTCGCTTATACGTAAAAAATATGTTATAAGTTCAATGCACCGAATGATTTTTTTTCAATATTTATCAACAATTTACATTTTATAAAATTTTCTTTTCCAAATTCTTTTGAGTATCCGAGGTTGTTGGATTCGGCATTACCTCGGATACGAAAACCGATAATCTATATTTTATTTGATAAGGGTCTAGTATGTGTCCCAGACCTTGCCCCTGCTTTTATTTATTATCCACGTCTGGGGGAAAGACATGCGGCGAACATGATGTATTCCCATCACCGCACCTACCGTACTTGGCCTGCCTATGCTTTCTTCTTCACCCAGCTATAAAAACTGAGGCGTTTTGTATTAGAAAGATATACCTCTTCATTTTCCTCTCCCCGGGAATCAAACCTGGGACTTACAGAAAGCTAGCACGTTATCCACGATTCACCCCATAAGCATACGTCTGTGTATAATTCAATTCAATTCATGCCTTATTTTACGTAACGAGACTCAAGCCGTTATGCCCCCGTCTCTTACCGTCTGACCATAAAGGCTATCAGGCCTGCTCTTGCCGTCTGACCCGCTGTGACCACAAATTTCGCTGCGCTCCTTTCACCATCAAGCGACGAAAGAAGGTATCGTTCTGGCAACGAAACTGGCGATTTGAATTCAGCTCAGAGGCTTCTTTTAGGCTTGAGGATGTTTACATCCAATAAATCTACAACATGGGACAGCCGGCTTTACTTCCTCTGGGAAGGAAGACGTACTATGTATTTTCGCTCTTAAAAATCTACGGCATCGTTCCGGTTTGAATCCTCCAACTTGTGTATAACATGCCGATACGACAACCGTTATACCACCGAAGCCGCAAAAAGCGGAGTTTAATGGGTTAAAATAGTGAATGTTCCGTGACGTGCAGCGCACCCTGCATGCAGAAGAGGCCCGCGACGACGAAGAGCGCGTGGGCGAAGGCGCGCAGCGGCGGCCGGCCGGGGCGGTGGTGGCGGGCGGCGGCCACGGCCGAGGCCAGCCCCGCGCACGCCCCCGCGCCCCGCCGCCGCCCACAGCCGCCCGGAGAAGGGCGTGGCCGCGCCCCGCCACTGCGGCTCCCCGCCGCCGCGCTCGCCGGCGCGGATGAACGCCATCATCCTGCGCACGCGCACAAAGGCCACTCACTCCTCAGCGGCGAGCCGCTCTGCACGGATGAACACCTGCCTTAACGACCAAACAAGTCATGTGTTGTATTAGGGAGTTTCTGCACACTAGAACGTTAAAACTGGGAGCGCTGTTTCAGTGCATCAACTGATGTCACTGCAGTGCTTCTGATCGGGAGGTTCTGGGTTCGAGTCCCGACGGAGGCACGATTTCCGACACTAGCTTTTCTGCTAGGTCGAATTCAGTCGCTGTCTGGAGAAAAATTCAAGCGGTCGGCTGTTCTGACCGGTAGTTTTCCGTGGTTTCTCCGATCAACACCAGGGGAATGCCGGAACAGGACCCTAACAAACGGGTCATGGACTGCGCGCGATCTTTCCTTCCTCTTAATACCATTTTCTTCCGAACAAAACAAGGTTATTACAGAATGTTATTATATTTAGTATGTTACTTTAATGTATTGCAAATAATGCATTGATTAACATTAAGAATTTCATGTTATGAGACATTCATATTTATGCTTTATCTTTGCTTGTATCATTCTCTTAAAGTTTACAAGACTAGATGATTTATCATGTTGTAGTGATCATGTAGAAGCTTTTGTATGATATAAGAGCCAGAATGTGTTACATTTCTACAAAACTTGTAATTTTATGAATAGTTTCGTGTTGATCTCTGAGGTGATAACATGTGTTTGTCACTTGCTTCATTTTTTGTCCTCAAGGTGAGATGTGCTTTAAGGGTCATTTAAGAGAAAAATAACCTGCAATGAATGCTGCACTTTAAAAAAATTAATAATTTAATTTGTGTTTGTAATGCTTAAGCAGCAGTTTGATAGTGCAATAAGGAATGTGATAATATTGATTAAACATTATATCACTGTCATGTCATTCTTTACTTTTTGAAATCTGATTAGTGCTAATGTTAAATTCTTGCTTTAGTCATAAGCAAACTAGTAAATGGATCAAATGATTATCTCCACAACAAAACAAAGTTTTGTTTATTTTCGAGGAAAACTTGTTTTTTCTTGGGTTATTTTTTGTTTTTTAATATTGTAGAATGTTTGTTCTTTTTGTTATGGGTGTTTATGGAATGACATTCTGTATCTTGGTAAATGCTTAAGGAAACCTCCAATTATAAATGTTCTGTGACTACGACTTTGTGTTATTTTTTTTACAAAATCTTCAAAAGTAAGAGCCCCGAATCCATGAACATTTCACACCCAGTCTGAGTAAAGGTCACAAAAGAATATTTCCTAACTAACTTTTGAGTGCTTATTGTGGCTCAGCCATTCAGAATATCCAAGTAGTTTTTTAGACAAAATATGCTTAAAATTGTCTCAGCTTATTTTCGAATTTTCAACGGTTCCTCCTCGGACATTCTGTATTTATCTTCCACGTGTAAAATAACTAGAGAGCGAGACTTCTCTTGAGAGGTTAACGAAAATAGCCGCTATATTCCCTTTTCTCTCTTTACTCCCGCCTGTCAGCTCGTTCGCGAGTTGTAGGCAGGGTTTTTGGGGAGTGTTGGGCCTCTGCCAAGATCAACTGATACTACCCGATTAGCGTCCTAGCAAAGTGCCTGCACATTCCTCCTTCAAGATCATTAACTGTCACTGACACTGAACTCGTGGCGAGCATTGTAGAACGAGAGAAGGGATGTTGCAGTGGTATCCGGGGTTGTGGGGTGAAATAGCTGAGGTATCCGAAGGTTATGGAGGGAAATTGCTGCTGACCAATATCATATTCACGGGTAACGGAAGCTATTTTTTTCGCGTTTCAGGTATTGTGTTAGCGGAGAGTCGCCCTCCCGCCAATGAGGCTCCTCGACCCCTCCGCGTTTCCGCTCCCGCCTTCAAGCACCGCTAGAGCTAGATGCTTTAGGTGTTAGTCCTAATGCAAGGGCCACTAGGGCTAGGGGGGGGGTTTAGTGCTCGGGGCACATGCTTTTGAACGCAGAACTGTTGCGATATAATGATGCTTCAAATAAGCATCGAAGATTATTAATTTATTATAGAGTGGATCTACTTAAGATTTGTGTCTCCAGGAGCCTTCTTCTCTTAGACTGTGCCGGTTTCAACATGCATTACTTGTACTATTCATATGAATACATACTAAGTAGAAGTAATTTCTCTGATCTGATATTTAAAATACAATAATAATTGTTGGTCAACGAAGCAGGCTTAACGTGTGAAAGGTAAAAATGACCCTTGAAACTGCGATTTAAAAATGTTTGAACTTCAACAACATGCACCACTCGCTGCTTTGATCGTCCTGCCTAGAAATGCGACATCCATGTTTACGAAACGAACGTTTTTATAAAATCATCGATGTGTAGAAATGTTTGTAAGTTGTAAAAAATCATCCATGTATTTAACATCGACGTTTTGAAACACGTTTTTTTTTAACATTGAAATTTTGTGTTGACTGTTTTCAGGTAGTCCACATTTTTTTAAATGAAGAAAGTCCGTCATAACAAAATTCTGTACTAATTTTCAGATATCCAAGAACATTGTTCAGATCAGAGTAAATAAAATCGAGTTTTCGTCAATAAAGAAGCCTATTTTATTTTTGAATTATGATGCGACTCTTTATTTGTCCTGATGGTTTTTTTCTTAGTTTAGTCAATTAAATTAATAAACGAGATCACTTTCAACTTAAATCCACCCTCGCATGCAATTCAACAGTCACTAATCCAGTTTTAAAACATCGATGTTAAATAACAAAATGAAACAATAATAAAATCGCGGTTTTGGGTAGCTATTGTCTTAACATGGACGTTTAAATGTCGAAGCATGGCTGTGCGGCACTGGCCTGGTGACGAGGATGGGCGGCAGGAAGCGGGCGACGCGCATGCGCGCGACGGTCTGGCTGAAGGCGTGGGGGGAGGCGTCGGCGCGGCCGCGCTGCAGCATGCCCATCACGCCGCTCCACTCCTCCGCCCCGCCCGCCCCGCCCGCGCCAGCCGCCGCGGGCGCCCCGGCCACGTTGCCCGGCGCGTCCAGGTACTCCACGCTGCGGGCACCCGCAGCCACAACGAACAAACAAACAAATAAATAAATGAATGAATAAATAAATGAATGAATAAATGAATGAATGAATGAATAAATGAATAAATAAATAAATAAATAAATAAATAAATAAATAAATAAATAAATAAATAAATAAATAAATGAATGAATGAATGAATGAATGAATGAATGAATGAATGAATGAATGAATGAATGAATGAATGAATGAATGAATAAATAAATAAATAAAATCAATGTTTTCTACCAGAAACATCGATATATTAACATCGATATTTTGGTTTCGATGTTTTCTTCATATCGATATTTTGTTACAAAAATATCAAGGTTTTTTAATTTTTTTAATAAAGGGGTTTAGGCACGTTGTAGTGTAGCAGCAATCCACAGCAATATCGTTGTTTTGCGTCATATTCTTTTTCACGCTGCACATTTCGGCTGTGCAATCTGATGAAATTTTAGGTAGTTTTACTTCCATGGTGTATGAATGGAAGTGACTAAAGGGTAAAGTAGCGAAACACTATCTTCATTAACACATATTAATTATGTGTGTTAATGAAAAATAAATAATATAATATTAAATTATAAATAAATAATATGTTAATTTTTATTAACACATTATATGTTGGTAACCAAACAATAAAATATTACTGTAATTAAAAATGAATAGGAAAATAGTATGTTTATTAGTCTTAATTAAACCATCGATGTTTTTCGTCGATGTTTTTATCAATATCTGAAACCATTTAATATCGAAACATCGATGTTTTGCTAGAAGTTGCCATCACTAGCTCAGGGGCCTCCGCTTCCAAAGAGTTTTAAACAAAATTTTGCGTTGGTTCGTAAATACAGGAGGACCTTGCTAATCTGAACACCGCAAATCCGAAATTTCGGATAATCGGAACAAAATTCGGTAGGGAGGAAAAATTAACAAAAACACTTGATTTGTATTAACTTATTTTTGAATGAAAAATCATGAACCCAGTGTAAGTCAACCCAATTCTGAATACTTAACGTAGAATCCCCGCGACACAAACTGTGCTTCAACTCTTCTAAACAAAGTAGCAACTACTACCGCATGCGATCGGTTATGTACGTACTGCACGCCATTATTCGCGTCATTGCCACTTCATGTTGTTCCTCTACGTTGCCATTTTCTCTCATCGCACGCTACAATACATCGTGTCTGGTAATCCTTCAGATATATTTGTACATGTACGGTACATTTTTCGGATAATTCGAACATTTCCGAACAGACCACACCCTCAATTAGTTCGAAATACCTGGGTTCTACTACACGTACAAATGAGTTTAAGAATGTTAATGATATTTAATAAAAAATAAAGTTTAATTAAATTGTTTTACATGTTACGTAAGTTATTCATAATTACCAAGGATCACAATAATTCAGTGCCTTATCCCCGGCCTGCTTATAAGGTACAGGAAAACCTGTCCCACAAATTGCAGCGATAATCATTATTCCTATCTTAATTTAAATAAGTCGTGTCCACAGTACAACGTTGGGATGCTACACGCTTCATATTAAGAGTTCCTTCAGAAACTCATACTATTAAAATTCTGAGGATGTAGCTGGGAAAATACACAAAGCCATCAAAACGTATTTGTATGTATTAGTACGTATGCAGAATTTTTAGCTCTTATTTAGGAGTGTGTTTATTTCGTATTTTAATGCAGCTACGTGGTGGGGCGCACCTGAAGTTGAGGCCGGTGAGCGCGGCCATCCACACGTTGGCTGCGAACCCGGCCAGGCGCACGGTGCCGTTCGCCAGCCGCTCGCGCAGCTCGTACGGCGGGTCCTGCGCATGCGCAGTCAACGGCATCTCTAATTTACGCATTTGAGGCACATCTTTTTTTTTTTTTTTTAATTGGTTATTTAAGGTCGCATCAACATCTTAGGTCATTAACGACCACTATTGCTGTTAACGGTATGGTAACTGTGAAGATGAAACGATATGGTGATGATAAGGGGTGAAAGGGCGAATACAAATACAACCATGCCCGAGGCGGGACTCGAACCCGCGACCCTTCGGTCCGAGATCACTACGACACTACTGCCTTAGCGATCTCGGCCACCGGACCGACGAGGCCGATCTTTCTTGGCCCCATTCTGCGTCTGTTTTTTAGCCCTCGCTTCGAATGAATCGCTCTGTCTGCGCGGATCTAGGGGGCCCGTCCAGTAGACGCACCCCATGGAATACCTAGGTGTGACTCGCACTTTATCTTCCACACGTCGGTCTCGGTTCATTGAATTCGAACTCTCTTGGCAAGTAGAGTATGAGATCCCTTTGGGAGAGTGCATGAACGGGGGGTTTAATTTGACGGAGCGTTAGGCCAGCTATAAGCACATCTCAAACAGCAGTTCTTACCGAAGCAACATGCACAAATCCTTCATGCAGCACAACCACAGAGACAACCACATCTGCCACCTAATCGCTGTCTGCGAACTATCATATATCCTTATGGCGCGTCCGAGGTTAAGTTCGTACAATAGTCTGTGCCAATGCCACTGTTCTCTTTGGGGGCTATTGTTTAAAACCCACAAAGCTAATTACAAAAGTACAGATGTATAACACAACGTGGTGAAAGTTTGTTCTAAAGTTGTTGTTTTCTTCACGAACAACCGGAACGCTTAATTTTCGAACTCAGTGCGATGCTTACACACATCATGTGGCAACATGACTGTGGCTGTTCCAACAACTTGACCTATCCCTTCCTACGAAAGAAATCAATTCTTTCATTGCAAACAATATTTTGTTGTAAATGTTTGACGTGATTATTGCATAATTGTCAAAATAGTATTTTTATACAAAACTATTTTAATCAATTAAGACAGATTTTTCTATCTTAAAATGTGGATTTGTTCCTCTGCCGGAAAAGGCTCTGTAAAACAAATAAAACATGGGACGCGCCGTAATTAGTAACATTATTACGCCAATTCTCTTCTCAGAGTCTTGGCTCAACAAGCATCATCAAACCTGTTTGGTCAGTGTTGGAACTGGATGTCTAACAGTAGAATGTCTCTGGGAGAATTCTTTACACTGTAGTTACGTTTCCTGTCGGTTAATTAATGATGAAACGGAGTGATAACTCTCTCAATCGAATTTAAAGCAATCATGTGGGTTATAAAATAGACATTTTCAGATACTTATAATCATAATGGAAGGCACACAAACAAAAAGAGCAAAACGAAATTAAAAAAGTAAACAGACTAAAATAACCGAAAACAAGTAATAAAACGTATCGAAAACAAATTGAAATAAATAGCGGCAAAAGAAACTAAACAAGAAATGAAACGATGTGTTAAAAAGGCCAAAAAGGAAAAAAAAAAAAATTCATTTCAACAAAAGAAAGTAAAACTAAAAGTGCTGAAACATCACGTACTTTCTTGTCTTTTCACGCAAAATTAGCGAAAAGTACTCAAATTTTCAAAAATTGTACATGATCTTATTTTAAAATATTCTTTAAGAAACAGATTTCATTAAGAGAAATAATATTTTTGTTGTAGGATAACTCCGAAAAAATTTTAAACTTTTGTAATTTTTGAAAAATCAGAGTTTTTATCAAACATGAGACCTGCCCCATTCTCTTAAACATCCTTCATACTATCCCACAACAAAATTTAATCAAGGACGATGAAGCCATTTTTTTATTTGGAAAATATCTCAGGGGCTTCATGTAAAGTATCTCCCTACAATAAAATATCGGTTTCAAATTCAAGGGACCGCGACATCAGCCAAATCGATTGGGGAATATGGAGAATTTCAATTCTGGAGATAATTGGATGAACGGTTTAGCCGCAAATGTTGTTCATAGAGAGAGACAGACGGACAGACGTTTTGCATTTATTCGAATTTTCGGTATCAAGGACACCCAACGCGTGGACTCTGGCTAGACCATGCGATAGAGGATTGTTTCCCAAATTTAGCAATTAGATTTATCCACTTTTTCGTTAGCAGGGGTCTGTGATGAGAGTTTTTCTGGCGAAGATTCGCCGTTTTTTCGCGCAACATATCATTACTTTCTCTCTTCTCCGTAGCGAGGAAATAAAAATAAGAAGTGCAACAAAAACGGACACGAACAGGAAGTCTTCAAAAACGAGTAACATGAGACTGGCATGGTAAATAAACAGTTGTTGTTTACCGAAAATAACTTTTTCAACCATGATTTTAGAATCAAAATGTATTGTCAAAAACGTTTTAAGGTTAATTTTTCTTTCTAAAAATACGAAGAAGAAAGCGTGTAATTACGTTTTTCACTATGTAGTGTTATGAGGAAGGAATAAAAGAAATTGGATCATAATAATAAATCACACTTATTAAAGAATTGGGTCTTTTTAACACTGTTAGACCCTTTTTATAAGAACAATAATGCCTGAATAAATAATGAAATTTGTATGATTTTGATTAAAACGTGTATGGATATTAGAGCGTCTTTATAATTAAATAAATGACTGTGAAATAATGCGATTGGGGCGTCGTCTTCGCAACTTTCTCACGTAGTTTCCTGACACCCGATTCCCGTCTTTTGAAACCCGTCATCGACCCGCGGATCGTGGCGCGCCGATGTGGAGGCGATTCGCGTGCCCCTTCGAATGAAGGCGGATCCACACATCTGACATTCGCCGAAGAGCGACCTACTGCTCGCCCAATTCCGAGCAGCTGATGAGCTCGGCGAATGTTCGCTTCCTGTGTTGTATCCAAAAAACCGAGACGCGTTCGATAGGCTGAGACCGAATGTTTGTCTCAAGACGGTCGCCACTCGCCGAATACCGAATGTGTGGATCCGCCTACAGAACCGTCGTGCGCGTGGGGGCGGGCGCGGGGTTCGAACCCCGTGTGGTCTACAACACCCCGCGTTGCTTGTTCTGTCAGGTGGGTATTAACCCTGGGGTAGGCACCTATGGCTTTTTGCCTTTATCCTCACCCTCCACCGGCACACAGGCTGAGATCGCGATGCAGCCAGAACCCAGTTTAACTTCGCAGCATCCTCCTCAAACAATACCTGGGTAAGGGACGCACTGCGAGCTCAGAGCTCCTAGCTATCCAGGCTAGTACCGGAGTCAAAACAAGGCGCTACTCACATGCGCCGGGAACAAATACCCTCTTAGTCCAGAGTGTTGGCCGCTGCCACGATGAAGCTGAGAGCGCAACTGGGGGCCACCCAAACTAAGGTTCGAGCGGTTCGAAGCCCCCTTCCCGTCCCCTCACATTTAGGCTATTGACGTGAGTATTACTAGAACCTGGGCAACCTACCGGTGGTATCAAGTTCCCGTCGGACTTCTCTCTGTGTATTGTAGAGCATTCCGAAGAAAGTCCTTCACACCATCCTGGTCAAAGGTCGATGAGCCAGAGGCCCAACCGCCGGAGCCTAGGCAACCAGACAGGGAGGTTTATTGTCCCCGTATGGACTTTTATGTGGGATTCGGAACATTCCAAAGAAGTCCTTGGCCCAATCCACCGAAAGGTCAACGCACCAGTGTCCCAGGCAAACCAGGCAACACGGAGCTTAGCATCGCCTACTCACTGTTTCCACCTTGAAGCTACCGACGTGAGTACCGCCGCGATACGTAGAGTCCGGGTGGTCGTCTACGACAATGCACCAGAAACCACGCACCGGAATGGGTGGTATAACGGTTAGCGTATCGGACTGTTCGATCGGATCGAAGCCATTTTTAAGGGCGAAAAAATCCTACGTACGCCTTCCTTTGGAGAGGAAGTAAAGCCGGCTGTCCCATGTAGTAGATTTACTGCATGTAAAATATCCTCAAGCCTAAATGAAGCTTCTGAGCTAAATTGAGTTCCGCCTGTTTCGACGTCCAAGATAATGCCTCCTTTCTCCGCTAGGTGGTGAAAGGAGCGTAGCGAAATTTGCGTGGTTAGACGGAAGAGCGGGCCTGATGGCCACGTAAAATAACGCATTAACTAACTAAACCACAACAACCTCCGCCGTGCGGGGGTGGGGGACTCACGTTGATGGTGGCGACGCGCAGCGGGGCGCCTCGCAGGTGGGGGCGGCGGCGGAGCGGCAGCGGGGCGCGCGGGGGCCAGGGGGCGCCAGCAGCAGCGCTGCCCCGGGCGCCGGCCGCCACGCCTCCGTCAGCGCCGCGCCCCGCGCTGCGCCAGCCACAGCTCGGCGTCGAAGGGCACGGCGGCGCCGCCCAGCAGCTCGGCGGGCGACGGGGCGCCGCCCCGCCGCGCGGCCACCAGCCACACGGCGCTCGCCAGCGCCCCCGCGTGCCCTCCGCTCTGGCCCACACACGTTAAGCCTCATTCACAATGCAATCACTAGAGAACGCATTTTCATGTAAATACATATTTTTACATTTTGGTGTAATTACATATTTTTACATATTTTATCTATAGCTACATATTTCGTTACATTTTAATATATTTATAGGTCGAAAATGAACATTTCACTTGTGATGTTTGAAATATGTTACGTGAAAATTTAGTTACTGAAATACTTAAAAAATACGCAAAGCGCTTGTATTAACGCCGGACAATCGCTATTAATTGCCAAACTTATCTCCCCCTGCCCCACTGCTTCTTGGAAACAGCGTGGTCGGGATCAACGATGAGCGGATGTAGTTTGTGAAGCAGAAGGAACTTCAACCACGTGCTTACTCGTGTTTCATAGACCCCATGCGTAACTCGATAAAAAAATCAGATCATTGTCTTATCCCTTTTCTGGAGTTCGGGTGGGAGTATGCTCCCTTTACCCCCCCCCCTTTTATCACAGGCTACATGGTACTATTCGCTTGAGCTCCGACTCCTCGTAAACAACATTGTATATAAGACAAAAGTATTATGTTTCGGAACAAACTAGCGAAACATTCCTTCTGTAGATGTAAAACTTTCATTCAGCCTCTCTGAATCCATGTAAAGTTCTGATCGGCATCGTACTCTGCTCGGAAAACTCTTGAAGAATGGAATTGTAAACGTTATAACGAATATTTATTTCACATATTTCCTATTTTTTCTTACATATTTTTTAAACAATAAGTACATATATATGTACATATTTTGCTTTTTTTATTACAATAAAGTCCGTTCCCTAGCAATCACAAACATAAGCATAACACATAGACATAGACATTAACATAAGCGAAGAGTTAGCGTATTCACAATGTCGAACATAAACATAGGCAAAATAAGAGTTTCTATTGGCTATGAGACATTCTAGTTTACTATTGGTTGGATATGAGAATCGATTTCGAGATATCAAAACAAACACGACAAACACAACCACGCAGCACACGAATAGTTCGCCTATGGACTTCGGTACTCGATTTTCAGTTATCGAACTGTGATTGGCTCATTCCTTATGTCTGACATAAGCATAAGCACAGAAGCTTGAAGCTTGCAAGCTCTTAAGTTAACGTTTTACGTGTTATGCTTATGCGAACGCATTGTGACTGAGTCCACTTGTAGACGTAGTCCTAACTTTTATGTTAACGCCATGCTTATGCTTATGTTTGCATTGTGAATGGGCCTTTAGGCAGTTAAGCGCCGGGCGTAAGGAGACATTCTCAAACTCTGTTGATCACGTGACTAACGACTTTATTCGGTCATAATGAACAACGTTCAGAAGAGTTTCAGCAATTGCGACATTGCGTTATGCATTATAACAAAAGAAACATTTCAAGCGTTGAACAAAGAAGTTGCATAATATATCAAAGAGTCTAGGCTAGCGGTGAGACTTTTAAACCACGATACGAGACAAGGATATAATAAATGTTCATTGTGTTCGGAGTATACACTCTGGAATTTTGAATCAACTGTTCTTGAGAACGCTGGAAATATTTTCAGTATTCATTATGAGAGTAAGACATAACCTATCCCGAAGATATGATTTCAACTTCTTTTTCGCAAATTTCTTTCCTATCACTTCTCCAACATTTCCTGTTAATTCTTGCCAGTGTTGTCTCGCATACGACAATCGGTTTGGTTGTTTTTTTCGTGTTTCCGGGCTCGTCAACTGCTTTGGTCATTAGTCTCGTTAGTGTAGGGCATGTTTTTTCTCGCGAGATGGCGGTGATCTTCCCGCTGGATGGCAAGATCCGGCGCCGACCTACCGTTGGCTAGTGGGGTTTCCCCCTAACCAGGACTCTCCCACCAGCGGGGCACCGCCCCAGCCGGAGAATCTGTTTGTCAGAGATGGAGAAATCCCCAACGTTTCCTGATTTTACGCGGCCATTTTCCTGCTAGTAAGGTGACCGTAGAGCCTCCTATAGGCGTGCATTAATTATGAAGGTATAAAGTCGTACCTTAGGCCTAAGGTAAGACGTTATGACTTCACTGTTCGTCAGGTGACTGTTAGTGCATAACATCGCTACCTTACGCGTGGTGCTAAAACTCCCTATTGTCTCAAGAGGGATTGCCAAGACCCAAGACTGCTCTAAAGTCGAGAAAAAATTGGGGCAATCGCAAATTGGTTCAAACATTTGTGGATTACCCACAAATGTAGTGCATGCTTTCATTGCTGAATATGGCGGTGATCTTTCTCCGCTGAATCGCGAGATCCGGTGCCGACCTGCAAGTTTCCGGTGCACGACCCCCCCCCTCTGTGGGGTTTTACCCTACAAGGTATCTCCAACCAGCGGGGCACCGCCTCAGTCGGTGCAAGCTCTAAGCTCCCGACTGGTCTACCGGCATGTGTTGTAACGTAGTGCATGCGTGTAATTAAGAGGTGAGGATAGGACAAGGAAGGGGAAGAAAATATTGCACGCAGTCCTTGGCCCATTTGTTAGGATACTACTGCAGCATTCATACGTCTAGGACACGTGGTGGTGTCGAAGATGATCACAGTTTGCCAATAGACATGTGGCTGGAAATGTATAACGTTCTTTCACATTTGCTCCTGATTGGACTACTCGTTTTGCACTGGTGTTCGTCAGATACACGAAACCTCTTTGACTGCACCAGAACGTGTGCTCATGGAACACCAGTGCCCGATACTTCCCAACCAATTGCGTGTGTAACTTTATTATATATCTTCCACCACATGTTCAAGGTCAAAAGAAAGCATCTTCGACCCTTACATGTCCTAGAAGATTGTAACATTTATTGTAAGACATTGTGTATAACAAAAATTATTCGCGTGTATTCCACAAAAATATTTGAACCATAGAGCGATTACTTCAAATTTGGTTGCACCGAAACAAAATTGTTACTGGAATTGATGCAATTAAACAGGTATCTAGTAGCCGTCACCGAGTAAGACAAGGAGGGGGGCGGGCTGGGCGGAGCATGATCGGCAAGATGGAACGGGCTGGATGAGGGAAGCAGGGCTAATTAATAGATAATTGTGATAAATTCAAGTAAGTGCCTAGGAAAGGTCATGTAATCATGTTTACTGTATAATAAGGCCAGGAAAGGCTTTGTTGCAGAACGAGTTATGTTTCACCGACGAGACCGCAATTCTGTATATTCAAAACTAGTAACTACAATATACAGTATTGATCCTATATCGTGCAGTTTGTGTATTATGACACCTTTCACCTTAAAATACACATTGGAAAATATAGACGACCGACGGAAAAGGGAAACAGAGTTGTAACGGAACCTCCCTTACAATTATCCGATAACCCTGATTATTGAGATTGCTTTCCGTGTACTTCTTGACTTCTTATTGCTTTCCGTAACTTCTCTAAATGGACCTCTCATCGAGAAACACCTCTTCACAGTGGACACTTTTCTAGTTCGAAGCGAAAACGTAACGTTTTGTTAGAACATGTATAGAGTGAACATTTCTCTTGTGTTTTTTGTGTCCCGAGTGCGTTCGTTAGAAGTTTCACTGAATTTTTAAAGGAATGGAATATTGTATAGTACAGTACTTCCTACGGCTGGTGCGATTATGAAAAACGAAAACAAGAGGTATTCGTTAAACGTGTTTCTCTTTAATTTCCACACTTCGTCTGAATCGAAGGATACGGGCTTTCTTGCAAATCCAAAGAAATTGCAAGGAGGCTATGCCACTAGGCGTTCCATGTTGAGGGGCAGCGGTTGCGTAAACTAGGAAAAGGGGGGGGGAGGCGCGGCGGGCCAAGGCGAGCGCGCACAGGGCAGAGCGAAAAAAGTTTTCGGCAAGTGAGGACGTAACAGCAGGGTCGTGCAACTCTCCACCAAAACCGGAGACAAAGCTCGAGGATGCTACTGAAGGAGGCGCCAGTGTCGCTGGGAACAGCCGCAGGTTAGGCTCGCCAAATTCTGCACATAAAAATTGGCTAATTTATGAGAAATACGAAAAGTGCCTTCTAAATGTTCAATTATTCGTAACATATACATCTAAGAAACCGCTGAAGAAAGTGAACATCGACGCTATCTTTTGTAACATTCGCGCCTGTTTGCGTCTCGCGAACCCACTCAACAGCCACGCACGTTTTAAGTCGCGTTGGCAGCAGTTCGTATTTGAGTTGCTGTAAGAAGGTGATAGAGGAGAGCTAGCCACTATAATGATCTCTATCTCGTTATATAGGCGTTGAAAGGCTCTGCCTAACAGATGGCGGCGCACGGTGGCTGCAGGAGAGTAGGCAGTCAGCGTTCGGGGTCGTTTACTTGACGAACAGGCCAACCACTCGCCTTCATCGAGCCCTCGAAATGTGCGAGTGCAAACAGCAGCTCAAACGCAACTTCAACCAATGTGAGTCCACTCCACGTTCTTCCTAGATTATACATTTCTTTTAAGGCCTAACTTTTAGAAACTAGTCTTCTGACCTTAGGATATTGCAGAGGATTGTAGTAAACCAAAAATGCTTATATGTTAAATTTATGGTTTGAACATGCTGATAAAATGTATGTACTTCGTCGTTCTTATGAGGAATAATGGTTTGTATTACACTTTCAAGACTGCGAAATAAAGATTATCTGGAATCCAGAGGTCCTAGTCCTGATATTAAAACTAAATCTGGCAAAATATGCACATTTCTAAATTTGCTTCCTTTCTTTAATAAAATAAGAGTTTGAACTTGAAAGGGAAAAACCGTTGCCGGTGTATGATACCATGGAGGTTACCCCCCTTGCCTCGGTTTGACGTCACACCGCTGTAGGCTTCCACTTGACTCCGAATCGCACGGCTTTAGAATGGCGATGGGAAGCGTGCACATTTCAGCTTCACGATACAACCTAAGGAAGTCGTTTTAACCGTCATTTCGCGCCGCCCCTGCACGGCTGAGGGGCGAGGGGTGGTTACAAGGGGAGGCAATTTCACCCACCCTAATATCTTGCTGGAGCTCTTTTACTACATGGTACTGCGATCGGGGTGGTGTGCTTGTGTGATAAACCTTGTAGTGTTCTTTCTTGAAAACGTATTTGCAACTACGCAGTTTGACTTCTTGACGTTTTCTTATAATAGGCTCACTGAAGTGCTTTCTTATAAAAGTGAATCGGTAATTATGCGGTGGATAGACTCAAGGATTTTTGTAGTGATCGCGAGGGCGTAGCCCGAGCCTCGCCTGACTTGGATCCGGGCGAGCGAAGCCAGAAAACTTGCCTTTGGAAGTAATTTGGCATTGAAATGCGGTGGGGACAAAGTGTAATAAGGGAGAGCTATGAAAATCGCCTATCGGTAAGTTTTATTCATTTCTATCAGAGCGCGTACCGTAATTTGAGGGAGGGCTTAAAAGACACTCCTTCTTTCCCCCCCCCTTCCCCTCTCCATGCTCTCTAAGGGTGTATCGTGTTCCCACTTTAACCGGATGATTTAAATCTGAAATAAAATTATATTAAAAGCGAGTAGAAGATGCGTCCTAGGAAATATACTCGAGACGCATTTTAGAAAGCTAAAAATTCAGCAATTGGGCGCATTTAGTGTGCCGCTGCATGTGCGCCATCTCGGCCTTATGAAGGTATAGTCATGAAAATCGAAGTCAAGTGCATTTAAGTTAGTAAGAAAACGATTTATTTGCAGTGAAACCGCGGTTATTTATATAGATTCTGCAGCAAAATTAAACGCAATCCTCCCTTAGTCAAGGCCTACATTGACGCACATGAAAGTCAATTGCGTTTGTCAATGAAACTGCGCTTTCCGTAAGCCTCAGCAAGGCTGCAACTGCCAAAGTTCTAACAATAGTGGACGTGTGACAGCTGAATTTGGTCACGAGTAAATCATATCATTTTAGTCGTTGCATAAACTTCCCATGATATTAGTTCCACGGCCAAGTTGAACATGATGTTGGAATGAGTCCAAGTTGTATTATATTCGGGTAATTCCAAGTTGTGCGTCTTATGATTTGTAACAAAATTCAGTCAATAGGTACTCTGTGTTTGGAGGTCGTACTCAGTCTCCAAATAAATCGTCTGGAGATATCGATGAGCACATTAAAATAAGAAATTGTTTACGGTACATTAATTGGATGTAAATTAAGGCTATAAGCCACAGTGTAACTTTTAGATCTTTGTTCACTATCGAACTTGAGAGGTGACTGACAGTTATTTTGTACGTATAATTTTAGCCGAAACTACATTGTGCTCGGTCATGTATATTAATTGTGGTGTTTAATAAAATATGAAACGGTGCATTGTGACGATAGTGCTTCAAATGGCTTGAAATGAAGTTTTTCAAATTCTCAATAGATTCCTGCAAAAAAGAGTTTCAAATTTTGCATTTACAGTAACACTTAACGCCATTTTCTTAAACAATACTCCAAATTTTTCAATAAAAATTGTTATTTAGGCGAGATTTTACTCTTCTTTAATATTCTTAAAATAATATTTCTGTTCTATTACTAGGAAATCGAAAAGTTGAGATTTTTTAATGTACTTAGGGCGGCGATAGATAGCAGCTGGCAAGAGGATGGGGCAAGACCGTAAATCCAGTCTACGCGAAGGATATTTGAAAACTCTACTACGAGAAAGTCTGTGCCATTCTTTACCACCACTAGCTGATATTGTTACAGATTTAAATTGAGTCGTAGATGAAATTTAGGGAGGTGGACTTGGATACCTAACTACACCCTTTGTTTATAATAATACACGTTGATAGGTTATAAGTCTTGAATTTCTTTTTTTAATATTTCTAAATTTAATTAAATTATATAATAAGTATATTGTTATGAAACGAGCTATTTATTTTTGTACGGAATGCAAAAATTATAAAAAAAACAAAAAATTTAAAGGCAATTTAAAATACGAAGATTTAGCAATATGATACAAAACACTTAATATACAAACAAACAACAAAACAACATGAAAACCTTTGGTAAATTGGTATTAAACGTCGATGTTTCTAAGTTTAAAATTGAGTTTTCTTTGGTATTAAAAATCATTTCTCGCCTTTTAAATCAATGAAAATGAATATCAAGCCGAAGTATTAAATGTGTTAATAATTTCATTTCTGTCGTTAATTGCGAATATATATTTCATGTTTGATTATTACAATTTATGATTGATTATTATGCTGTTACTATCTGGACGCGCTAGTCACGTTTATTTGAGAAGCGTACGCTTCTGAAATATCACAATACAATATTAGGAGTATGCTAATGAAGCAGCATTACGTCAACAAATCGGAAAGGTCGCACGTGCCACAAAAGCAAACAAACAACGACAGCGCAATTAAAACTTGCCCATATATTAAGAACTCAGCTAAATTATTGAACGTTGAAAGAGAATTATGATTTCAGAAGAAGTAAGCAGTCATCTCTATCAACGGAACAGTTAACCGAGAGCAAATTAATTAATATCTGGGGGTTGGACCCAAATAGCTCCGGGACACAATAGGTTCTTTGGGGGGGGGGGGCGAGAAGGAAAATGTAACACAAATGTTCCTCATTTAAGTCTGATCATCCTATGAAGTTTATTACTTACATGGTTCAATAGATGACCGCCTTAAGATACGGTACTTCTTAATCAGATTATGGCGTACATTTCGATGCTCGTCAAAATAAATTTCCTAACAGAATATTATTGCTGTTTTGAACTGCCAGTTATAAGTTATTGGCCACCAGAATTAACTTTCTCGTTATCCTCTCAATAATAATTACAATCACGACTAAATTTCTATGCTGTCTAAACTGAAGGTAGATGGCACATAAAGGTTGTAGAGTTGATTTATCACGAAATACATAGGTGACGTTTCACGGATATCTTAATGAAAAGATAAAATAGAAATACATTTTTTTCTTTTAATAATTTAATTTATAAAATTTACCAATGAATGGATCACACTACACAATTCTTAAATAATTTACATTAACTGTGATAAGTAATTCCCCTGTTCTACTCATTAATTCTCACAATTTCCAATACACAATATTCAGTTTTTTTAATTCAAGTTTCTTTTAAATTCATCAATGTGCGCCGTGTCTAATTGAGCTCAGCCACAATTACTAGATGGCCACAACGTGACCTTGTTTACTTCACAGCTGTCAACTATTATCTTGTAAATATTAATAGCAAGTCGACTTCCTAATTTGTTGTTTTTTATTTATGGAATTCTCTTAGAACGTTCTTGAAGTATTCGAATAAATGCCTTGTTCTCCACCAGTAGACAGTCGTGTTGAATGGCACCTCAATTGTCAACGGGGAACCGGAAGAGACCGAATCGTGACAAAAAGCACGGACACACGCAAGTTACGCGATTAGTTTTTGAAGGATGGAAGATATAATTTGAGAAAATTAATTTAAATTCGTTGTTACTTGTCAAGCCATAATACTTCAGCAATGAATTTTAATCAATTCCACGTATGAAACTGATTCGCCGTATCAGTTCCGTTTGTTGAACTGAAGCATTTTAAACAAAGATTGCAGACGAATGCGATTCTGCGAGGCCCAAAAGAAAACTGCCCAGGCTGCCAGAACACAGAAAGGTCCCATTCTCGACCTGGCCGTGCTAGTTAGCTTGGCATGTTCCGATAGTAAATCTGTTGGGTTTTTAGGACTGGCACACAAGCGTTGCGTTGGCGCGCGAGAACTTATGCGTGTCTTAGATTAACACTTATGCGGAACGACCAAAGCGCACGGGTGCTGTTTTGAATTGGATACTGTGTTATTCTTCGACGCGCGTTACTTAACGCGCGTCAACGCAACGCTCGTGTGAAGGGACTCTTATTCCTTCCATTGTGTATACAATGTAGCAGGTAGCAATGGTGACATCCTTAGAACCAGCATGGAACAAGATCGTCACGCTAAATTTTTAAGTGGCGGCTTGTCGAAAAAAAATTGCTACCATATCGTTCATGGATAAATATCTCAGATATCCTAATAATGGCGCTGTGAGAAATGTGAACGAACCTGAGCAAGTCACTCACTGGGTTTAATGAAGCCAACGTTACTTTACACTTCATCCTCGATAAGGTGCCTGGGGAAAATAAAAAGTTATATCGAGGAAGTGGAAGTTTTTGAGAGGAGCCTCGAAACGTATTATTGGTATACATTGTCTAGGAAGCCGGGGCAAAACCACTTTTCCTTTGCAACTACGCGTTTACACATATTCCCCAGTTATTTGTTCCGCATTGGACTGAGCGTGATACATTAATCCACCTTGAAGGGCTCGATTTGAAGGGAAAATTGACCGAAGAGAACGCGAGCATTTCAAAATCAAGAAATAGAATTCGCTATTTTGAGCAACAAGGGAACGAAAATAAGTTCTGGAAAGAAAAATGAAAAAGTGAAGCACACTAAAAATAGGTGCCCTTCACCTTCGACCAGCGGACGCCGCTGCGAAGCATTCCAGCGGTTGCCTCCCTTTAATGGCGTCATAAACAAACAAGTCGCGCTTACGACCCTGGCAAGTGCTCTTTGTATATCTGTCCTTGTGCACACAATATAGCAGGTAGAAGTGGTGACAGATTTTAACTGGCGCGGCGCGGAGCGGAGCAGGTTGAATATATACTACCCCGTGGTTGCCCAAATTCGACCTTGGCGTGATGCCCGGCTCGCGAAAGCGCCGGGCACACAACACGTGCTGACTGTAATTTTCTCGCTGTCGCATTCCGGAAGAAAGTAGTAGAAAGGACATAATTACAACTGTCGTGTGTATGGTTCGACAAAAGACGCTCGTTCAGAGTCGCTCGCCGAGAGTCGCTCGCCGAGAGTCGCTCGCCGAGAGTCGCTCGCCGAGAGTCGCTCGCCGAGTCGCTCGCCGCACCTGCTCGATGAAGCGCCGGACGTCGGGTGGGCGGCAGCTGAGCACGCGCAGAGGCCGGCGGTGCCCGCAGGGGCCCGTCCCCCGCCCGGGCCCCCCCGGGCCCTGGGTATCTCGGACACGCCCGCCGCCGCCGCCCCCGCCGCCGCCAGCGCCCGCGCCGCGCGCACAGCCTCGAGCTGCGACTCCAGTCGCTCTGAAAAGGAAGGGAAACTCTGTTTTGACGTTTCTTTACACATTTTTGTTTTTCAAAATACAGTTGTTCACATTCATTTGTTTTTATTGATGACTTTTATGTGAATCCCTTACTACAGAAAAGCCTCATTTTCTAATTTTACAGCAAAAAAACTAAAAAGTATATAAAACCAGTTTTAAGAAAATTTTCTCTTTACGATGTATTTTTGCATATGAAGGCACAGACCTGTGCCGAGTGTCCAATATTCCTTTCTGCAGTTCACAATGCATTAACCTACTCGCAACCCACCTCGCCATTAAAAATATATGTAAAATTGGTCAAATTGCATTTTTTGCATTTAGTGATTCATATGCTACATAGCTTTGCAAATTGTGTTTTCAAAGCGATATGTAAAAAAATTTAAAAAATTTTTTTTTTTAATATTTGTAACATTTGTTTCTTGATGAAATGTTTTTGGTATATTTGATGGTGTCTTCTTGTCATTTAATGTGGACAAGGGAAGCCACGAGGCTGGAAATCTCACATATAAATTAACGGAATTAAAATTTAAACTTCAAAACTATTAGAGAGCTTAGCGGTTTTGTAGGGTGGTTCGATTTCTGTTTTCCCCACACTGAACCATACAAAATGTCTGAATATTAGAAAGATATTTTAATTTTAAATATAGAATTGTCTGTTGAAATGTTTACGCCAGAAATAGTTTGCACGAGGACAGATACACAGAGGACTTGCCAAGCTCGTAAGCGTGACTTAGTTTGTTTATGAGGCAATTAAAGGGAGACAGCCACTGGCCTGTTTCGCAGCGGCGTCCGCCGGATGCAGGTGAAGGGCACCCATTTTTAGTGTGCTTCACTTTTTCATTTTCCTTTCCAGAACTTATTTTGGTTTCATTGTTTGCTCAAAATAGCGAATTGTATTTCTTGATTAGAAATGCGCGCGTTCTTTTTGGTCAATTTTCGATTCCATTTATTGTCATATTATTATTTAATTATGGTGTGGTTATATAAAGATATAAAACCGGACCTTGAATATCGAAAAATTTCAATTTTATTTCAGTAGTAGTAAGGTTTCGTCTCACCTCCATTATCACTCCGTACTGCGGACATAGCGACCCCAGCGGATGCAATTTAAGTCCTTTCCTATAGTAGTTCCTGACAGGTCTCTCCACTGTGGGCCCGACTACTCGATGCCGTGCCAATACGCCACGCGAATATAGGGACCGGGAGCGGTGGCTCAGTGCATCAACTGATGTTACTGCAGCACCTCTGACCGGGAAGTTCTAGGTTCGAGTTCCGACGGTGCGGCGGTCGGATTTTCGACACTCGCTTTTCAGCTAGGCCGAATTCAGTCGCTGTCTGGAGGAGAATTCTTGAGGCCGGCTGCTCTGATCGGTAGTTTTCAGTGGTTTCTCCAATCAACACCAGGCGAATGCCGGAGCAGTACCTTAGCAAACGGGCCACGGACTGCGCGCGATCTGTCCTTCCACTTCCTTGTCCTACCCTCTCACCTTACACACACACACACTAACATACAGTACACTACCACATATTCCGGGAGACCGGTCGGGAGCTTAGAGCTTGTCCCGGCTGGGGCGGTGCGAGAACAAAAACATGCATTACACTTACGGGAGTCGTCGACGCGCCCGGCATCACTACCAATCGTCAATCGAAAATGAACTAGAACCACCTAGGCGAGTGGAGGCAGAGGCTGCGCACCTGCGTCCGCGCAGAGCTGCACCAGCGCGCAGCCGGGGTGGTAGGTGCGGAGGAGCGCGCCCACGGCCAGGGACAGGGCGGGAGACGGTTCTGCGCGCTGCGCCGCCGCCACCACCAGCGCTGCTGCGATCGCCACCAGCGCCCTAAGGCAGCGGAGGGGAACCAACAAAGTAATGCCTCGTATTTTTTACTTTCTCCCTACAGAGTAGAGAGAAAGGTAATGCTGCGCGAAAAAACTGCGAATTTTCGGTATAAAAACTCTTATTTCAGGACTCTGGTAACGAAAAAGCGGATAAATGCAGGTGCTAAATTTATTAAAAAAAATCCTTTTAACACTTGATCTATGTTTTGTGGGTCCTTGATAGCGAAAAATCGATTGACGTCAAAATGTCTGTCTGTCCGTCTGTGAACAACGCTAGCGGCTAAACCGTTCAGCCGATTTTCTCCAAAATTGATATTCTCCTATCGATCTGACTGATGTACCGGCCCCTTCAATTTGAAACCGATATTTTAATTTTGGGGTGGGGTACTTTATATGAAGCCTTGCGCTATTTTCCAAATTTTCGAATAAATGACTCCCACTTCTGCAGGTCTCATGTTGGGGTTGGAAACCTTAATTTTTTGAAAATTGTAAAAGTTCAATTTTTTTCAGAGTCTTCCTTCAACTAAAATATTAAAGACAGAGATTTTTCCCTTAATAAAGTATGGTCCTTAAAGGTAGATTTTTAATAATATGTACATTTTTTGAAAATTTGAGTACTTTTCGCGTAATTTTGGGTGAAAATAGGGCGATAAAGTACCTGCTGTTTTAGCTCAACTAGTTTCTATTTATAAAAAATTAGTTAAGTGAACATTTTGAATTTGATACTATTTCTCAAACTTTTTTCTACAATCGACTTGGTAGTAACTTACTGATTCAATACGTGGCAGTACAGCGGTCATTTGCAAAATGGCCGACATCGATTTTCGTAAGACTGCATTGTGAGATTGAATTCTTGAATGCAGAAGGTGAAATACCCATTCGCATTCAGGAGAGTCTGAAAAATGTGTACGGTGATGCAACAGTGGAGGTCAGCACTGTTACACAAAGGGTTCGTCGCTGTAACGAAGCTGAAGGGCAAACGCCGTTAGCTGACGAAAAGCGGAGAGGCAGATCAGAAGTGCAGTCACTTCCATACAGCATTCAGCAAGTCAATGACGTTGTTCGTGGTAACCGCTGGGTGACTGCAGAAGAAGCGAGGAAGATAATGCGGCACAATTCATCTTCGTCATCCAAGAATTCAATTACACACCGCTGTCTTTACGAACATCGATGTCTGCCATTTTGCAAACGATAGCTGTGCTGCCACATGTTGACGCAGAAAGTTACTCTTGTGGTGGGATGTAGAAGAAAGTTACAGGAATTATGCGAAATTCATATTTTTCATGTAACTAATTTCATTTAAGTAGAAAAAACAGGAGGGATTACTTTCTGAGTGACTTCGAATATATAAAGAAGCGACACTTCACAGCTTACGCCGTCTATTGCAAATTCTTTCACCATATTTTCTCCCTCCAGGCTCCTTCATCCATATTTCTCGCCCTCATAAATTCAAATACCTGATCTTTCCATTTTACGCCTGGTCTTTTTCTCTTTCACCATGAAATGTTTGAATTATTGTGGTTTTCCCCCTCTTTTGGGAAGTACTTCAACCTTAAAAATGCGTTACTGTAAAATTGCATTGAGTTAAAAATTCACATTCTCGTTGATCGGGGGCAGCGATGTAAAATCTGTTTTGTCACCGAATATTTTGTTGTGTTAACAAGATTGACTGTAATCAATGATTGATTTTCATATTATTTAATTAATTTCCTCCTTACCTCCTCATTTTCCTTACCTCTTCAACATTTTCTTGTCCTTTCCAACTTCCCACTTTCTTCAGATTGCAAACTTCTCTTCAGTCTGTTCTCTCCAGATGCTTACTAACGTACAAATGTGTCAGGTATTCATTGTTTATGCTTTTCCCCAGCTTGCGTTCACTAATGCTTCTGTATCACTTACATCAACTCTCCTTATACCAATTTTCTCTTTCACATTTGATTTATCGTCGGTAATTCCGGCTATTGGTGGAACCATAAACTTTAGATAGCATTTGATAACATCAGATTTCGATGGAAGACGATATTATCTCCCTTTTGGACACCATAAGACACTTCAATTCATTTTTACAATATTTCACATCTTATGTTTATATCGAGAGCATCTAACCTATAATTTCGTAAATTTATTGCCGAATAGATTACGTCAATAACAGACGTAATGCCCCTTGTTGTTTTCTGGTCGATGACATAGAAAACTATTGTTCCTACAACAGTACATACTTTCTCGCAATATTTGTAGAAGCTACGCAGTATTATGCTAATACATGATCTTGCAAAAGTGTTCTTATTAAACTTTCCCCTCGGAATGCTTAGAGAACGCTTAAAAGAATCAGGTTTAATTTTCGTTAAAATCCCTGACTTTTCGAAAATTCCGAAATTTTAATATTTCGGCGTCTTTCTACAATGGCAATATTGAAGATAGATTTTTTTTCTGAATTAAATCGTGCTGAATGTTGTTCTAAGATCTCGAATTAAGGTCATATACAATTTTTTTGAAAGTATATGTATTTTTCACGTAATTTTAAATTTCAAGAGCAAGAGACAAGAACCGAAGATTTCTGGAGGACTTCAAACATTCTGCACGGAGGAACTTCTTCTCGGCGTCATCATAAGTTGCATCATCTCAACGAATTGTAAGCGTTGCGAAAAAACGTGCGGTCAAAATTACGAAATCTTTGCGAAGAAATATTATCGAGACATTTTAAAGGCCTCAAAAAATTAATGAAAATGTTGTTTTGATTAATATGACATGCGAAAAAATTTAATTGAATGAGTTCTAAATTGTGTGTATTCAATGCTAAAGTTGAAGTTGAAAGAACATTTAGGTCCTTAAATTTTGTGAATATTTTCATTGAGAAAATAACGATTTATTTAACAATTATATCCCGCCGACCAGTCATTTTTTAACCAGAATACATTTTCAGAGAGTACCCTGTCTGTACTAGATAGGTCATTGACTCACGTAAGCTTTGTTCAATAACGCAAGTAATTAAGGAGTCGGGTATTTATAGGAATTATTGCAAAATTAAATTGTTTAGAAGTCATTATACCTTTCAAATGTTCAAAAAACATTTCAAAATGGCGTGTCCAACCTAAAGCAGCATACAGCAAAAGTTAAAAACTTAATGCCAAACTTAGAACCGCGTACAAAAACCAGTCAGGACATCGAAATTATTGTAAGGTTGTGGGAAAAACAGTGATTTTAAAAAAAAAGAGTAGTTATCGAGGGATATGTTTTCGTCTATGGAATATAAATTATTTCTTTTACGATGGTATAAAAGAAGCTTCTATCACGAATCACGATTCATTTTATATCTACTCTTTGATTAATGGTTTAATCGAAACGAAGACCATAACTTCGTTGACAATTGTACCTACGACAGGAGGGGGGGTGACATTCCGCAGTTGCTCGAATCTACAAACGCTGCAGTCAGTGGCGGCTCGTGGTCATGCCATTAGGGTGTGCAACGTTTTTCTTCTTTTTTCCCACCGGTAGCGGTAGCTCAGTGCAGCAACTGATGTCACTGCAGCGCCTGTGACCGGGAGGCCCTAGATTCGAGTCCTGACGGCGGCAGGATTTTCGACACTAGCTTTACAGCTAGGTAGAATTCAGTTGCTGTGTGGAGGAGAATTCTAGCGGCCGGCTGCTTTGATCGGTAGTTTTCCGTGGTTTCTCCGATCAACACCAGGCGAATGCCGGAGCAGTACCCTACCGAACGGGCCACGGACCGCGCGCGATCTGTCCTTCCCATTCCTTGTCCTATCCTCTCCTCTTACATACACACTTGCACTAAAATGCACTACACTACCACATATTCCGGGAGACCGGTCGGGAACTTAGAGCTTGTCCCGACTGGGGCGGTGCCCCGCTGGTGGGAGAGTCCTGGTTAGGGGGAAACCCCACTAGCCGAAGGTAGGTCGGCGCCGGATCTTGCCATTCAGCGGGGGAAGGTCACCGCCATCTCCCGGGAAGAAAAACATACACTACACTAACGGGACTAATGACCAAAGCAGTTGACGCGCCCGGAAACACGAAAAAATCAATCAATCAATCTTCTTTTTCCCACACTCTCCCCCCTCTCTCTCTCTCTCTCTCTCTCTCTCCACACACACACACACACACACACACACACACACACATACATGTATGCATTGACACACATTAACATTAATAATTACAATTAAACACAAATCATCTTATGACGTCTGATAGCATGCCGAACAATTCCATTCCATTGTTTCTTTTCAGCAAATTTTTTTCTGTGGCTTTTCCATTGAAATCATTGATTTCTTGCGTTTCATATTTTCAACGCTATTCATTGTTAGTTGCACAAACACCCTCGGAGAGAAAAAGAACTCTCTGATTTCGGTTTCTCAAAACACATTGAAACGTAGCCTAATACTTACGTTTACAAACCACACTAGGGGTTTGAATACTTCGGAATGGTTTTATAATTGCAACTGACTTTAAAACACAAGAGAATACACATATTATATACAATTAACACTTTTATGAATGCAACACTGCACAGCAATGCGTTCGCTTTTCGCGTGCTAGTGCGAAAGCTCATTTAAGTGGAGAGATATCTCGCACTTCCTTCGTTCAATGTCACACTGCTGTTAAAAACTTGGACTACTCGAGTGTTGTATCTCTGAGACACGTCAAGGCTTTTACCGAGATCGCCACTGCTCCTGCGCCATAGATGGAGCACCGCGGGGGGATATTGCTCTAGTCCTCTATAAGCCACCATTGTTCCCCCTCCTTCCCCTGCAGCCCCGCGGCAGCCTAGGACTCCGTTTCGTCGGTCGCATTCTCCCGAGTGTGCTCCCGCAGGCTTTCACGAAAGAAAGACGGACGGGCCGGCAATCGCAGCTTCCGAATGGCGCGTGTTTTGAAATAACATGTTTCGGGAATGCTCTGAGAGGACTTGTATTCTCCTCTTGTTAAGAGATGTTTAAGAGAAATGGCACCGAATTAATTTGGGTGTGCACATGCGAACGTGCGAATACCCACGAGCCGCCACTGGCTGCAGTACATAGTTCACTACATGACAATAATGAAATGACATAACCACAGACAAGATATGACATATGAGTACATAACCACAGACAACTATCTTAACTTAATCTGAAATCGACCTTTCATTTGCTTCTCGCGGATTTTGTTGTGAATTTCTTGTTTTCAGGCTGTTCTCTGATTGGTCTTCAGTAGAATTGTGACATAAACTTGTACGTAAAAGTTCGGGGCTTGTGAACTCTTACGTTTACGGACTTACGTCTACAGCCAGGCTGTTGCGAATGGTCTCGACCAATAATTCATTTCTAGGTTTTGCGACAACGTTTCGTCTAGTTTTTGTTTTTTTTAAATGTGTTGCGTCTACACCTTGACGCAACGCGTCTCCAAGCCCCCTTAAGGGGGGTTGAGCGCTTTTCACTGGGGAGTAATCCTCCATTAATGTGCTTTTTATTAGTGGAGTAGTCCTCCGTTAATTACTATATTTGGCAAGTCTCATCACGTCGCAGTCAGTCAGTGCCTTTTATCCCTTCGGCCAGGGGCTCGACGCCGCGCGTTAGATCCCGGGATCCTGCCCGGTCACCCAACCACGAACCCGCGAGTCTGGAATTCGCTTAACCTTCGTGACTTCACGGAGCGTAGTAAACGAATTCGGCTAGCGCCGCCGACCGTTCAAGTTTGCATTGTAAATGAGGTCATGGGGAGTAGAGGCTAGAGTCAAGGTACACTAAGTCAAGCATAGGGGGGTAAAAAGTCAGCGATATTTACTGGAGGCGGGGAGCGTCAGCGGATAACAGAGGTTAAGTTGACGTAAAAAGCCCGATGATGATGATGATGGTGTTATTAGTTAAAAATTCTGTTAATTATTGTATGTTAATAGTTATTATAAAGTTTAATAATAATGAAATTACAGTTGTTTTTTCATCAATATTATTATTTATCAATATTATTATTATTATATATTTTAATCATTTCTTACTTCATTTGATGCGTACCCACCGCACACATGTCATTTTGTTATTCCAAAAAAACAAGGTTACGTTATTTTTCTTGTTGTTACTTTTATTATTGTTATTATTATTATCATCATTATTCTTATTATATCCTACTGTCCAAATTTGGCTAATTTGCGAATTGGCCGGTTAATGCTCGCATTATCCAAGTTGAGTAGATAAAGGCAGGCATGTATCGTACGGACTTTCATGTTTATTGATCTCCTTTCTCTCTTACAGTATACTAAAACAGTCTGTTATTTCTTGCTCATATCGTCATTCCTTGTAGCGGGTGACCTTCCTTTCTTTTCTGCATCACAAATAATGCTTACTTCTCCAAAACCTTATTATTGATTGTTCCTGAGTTCCACTCGGCAATTTTGATGGAAAATGACTGACATTATCATGAAAACAACCTCGCCTGGTAGATTTCATTTGTAAGTAGTAATAAAAGCCTGAATATACCTACACCTTAACAAGATTTCGATGTTCGAATCAGCGAGGCCGTCTAGTCCATACTGCACCTTACAACCAAGGTCGTCTCGCAGGAGGAAAATACGTGTGGGGTTTCAACGCGAAGGCGGATGGTGCGCTGAGAAACTTGATTACTGATGAAACTCATTAAAAGAGATTTTATGCAGCAACTACTTTCTTCCCGGCGTTTTCGACATGAGACTATCATACGATGATCTTTGTACTTTAGTATATCCTTGGTATAAGGAAAATGAGAATGCCGCGTGATGAATAAACGAAGGTTGCAGTTTGTCATACTAACATGCGCCAGTGGATCAGAAGACCCGATGGAGAAGCAACTTTTTTAACGAGCTGCAGTTCGTGCTTGAAGCTCAGACAAAAAAAATCGACTGAATTGATACATCTCCATCACATAATTTTATTCTACATTTTAGAGTTTTACATTTTATAATGCTTAAACTATTTTTATTGACTACATCTATGTTGTAATGGTTCATTACACGAAGAAAACTTTTTTGACAAAAAGATTACGAGCTCTACCGTAAGGTATTTAAAATTGTAGAGGTAAATGATGTTCTTGATTCAAGAATATGAGCCGTGTAATGTGATTCGCGGATGTGACAATAAGAAACATTGGCCAATAGTATAAAATGTCGCATAATTTTTAATATGATTAAATTTTGAATGAAACTTTAAGAATACAAGTCAACGGCGTGACACGCTAGAAATTAATTTGTACAGTGACAACATTCTCAGGCTTCATTTCACAGTAATAATTCTGAAATGTCTTCCCGGATGACTTTCGACATGTTATTTTTAATTATTTTACTTATAACATTTGTCAGGCGCTTTTTTGTTGATGATCAAGGAAAATAAAAATTTTTTAATTTTTAATTTTCAACACGGTAGATTCCAAGAGTGGAGGCGATTCTCAACTGTTGTTTAGATCATGTAAAAAGGAAGTATTTTGCTTTCGCCAGTGAAGAGGCGTTCGCGTGAAATGTAGATTGGGCAGTTAAAAATTTTAATTTTGATTTATTTTTTCCAAAATAGTGAAAACCGTTTGGTGCACGGGAAAGAATCTGCACCCGTTTCTTGTCATTGATTAGAGAAAGTTTATCCAGCTGTTTTAATAGTATTTAGGAACTGAAAGTGAAGTTAAAACCAGGGAGGCGCTGGTGACTAGACTTTTCGTCATGTGCCTAGAACTCGACGTTAGTGACCGTAAGACGACGCCAATATAAGTGTTATACAACGCAGGAAAACATTATACGAGAACTCGTAACAGTAATTCGATCTGTGTTTACAAACATTTAGGAAATAATTATTTCAAATATTTTGATCCATAAAGTATGAATAATGAAATAATGATTCTCGTAAATAAGGATTTTTTTCATATAAGAAATGAATTGTGGTGATTGTTGAAATAATTAATTGTTCTAAGGATGTAATTAAGGGTTAACTAGCGAAATATAAAGTAATATAAACAAATGTCAGAAAAGTTAATTAGTGTCATCTCATTAAACTTAAACTGGTAACGAAAAAGGGAATAAATCTTGTGACTTGGACGTTTTCGTCAGTACTTTATTCAATGAAGATCGTTTAATGACCCCAACCACTTTTCTTAAAAAATCTGAATAATTGTTGAGTAATGACTCTAACTAAGAGGGAGCATGTTTAGTTATTCCAGGCATCTCATTAGTTTGTCGTAACGGAGATACACTAATTGAATAATACTCTTTCATTTCGTTTGATTTCAATTTAATATAGATATTCAAATATATTGAAAAATATCACTCCTCCCTCACTAATTTTAATACAAATACTATTATCTCCATCTTATTTATAACTTTTAGTTTCATATTTGGTTAGCCCAGTTTTTATTATAATATTTAACAATACTTGCATATCTCATGACTGCTGTAATAATTTACTCGTCTTCGTGAGCCTGAAAATTACTGCTCTTACGAGAGGACGGCTGGCAATAATAATTGATAATGGGGAAAAAATTGTGTTGATGGCTATTCTCATGACGCATAAAAATACTACGAAATAACACGTAATTCAAAATGTTACAGTAGCTTAACCATGTGTACTGTAATTTACTATATTTTAATTGAATTTTTCTGATTTTAAAAATGCTAATTAGTTATCTATTGTTTAAACATTACACTTCTTTCGTAACTCAGAGAATTTAATTTTCATTTCCCTTTTAGAATTCATTATTTTCAATTTTTAATTAAAATTTCCCCCTTTAAGGGAAGGTTTTTTTAATTTCCCCTGTTTTCTAATCATCTATAGTTTTGATACGCATTGCAAGAAGAATGATTCTTCATTTGATTCTAATAGATTCATAATATTATGTAACTGTCTGTGAATGACCCAGCCAATGTGCGGCTCGCCCAGCAAGAAACTACTTCGAACACAGCAGGATTATGGGAACAATGTTCAGTCCACCACTGAGATGTTCTTGGTGAGACGGGCAGGTACGCGGTAACCCCGCTGCCCCAGCACGGTGGCGGTGGTCGTGTCGGTGGTCGTGTCGGTGGTCGTGACGGTGGTCGTGACGGTGGTCGTGACGGGGCGTGTCGGTGGCGTGTCGGTGGCGTGCGGTGGCGTGCGGTGGCGTGCGGTGGCGTGTCGGTGGGCGTGCGGGGGGTGCGGGGGCGTGGCGGGGGGCGTGGCGGGGGCGTGGCGGGGGCGTGGCGGCGGGCGTGGCGGCGGGCGTGGCGGCGGGAACGGTAACGGTAAGCGCCGGCCAAGTCGGCGGGAGCGGTTATTGACCGCTGGCAGATGACCGGAGACTCCCATACATCAGGTGCTGGCGATCGGCGTCCACGCAACCACTTTTTTAACCACGCGACCCTAACAGAGTCGCAATGCGAAGGGCGGAACATTAATATTCTCGCAGGACCACTCCGTGATGTGACGATGTTCGGTGTAATAAAGTGCAAGCCTTACACTCGTGACTCAGGCAGATGCCACGCCCTACCTCAAGAGCCAGACTGGCAGCTCGAAGCTTGCTCGATGTAAATTTTTGTCGGAATGAATCTACATCTCAACTACAACTCACCACCGAACTTCTGCCTCCAACTCATCCACCGACGAGTTCGCCCTCTATTCGTTCTATTTGAACGAATGGTGTGGGAGTGGATTCTAACTTCACCCAATCGAATATCGGCGCATGCCCGATGAAAATTATTTATAAAAGTGGACAGAATTCTGAAAATGTAATTTGTATTTAATTTCTTTCTGGTAAACTCTTGTCTCCCGCATCCAGTGACGACTGGGCCTGAAGTTCAATCCGTTGATGGACGCGGACCTAAGATGGTGAATGGGAGTCCTTTCGCGAGAATCCTACGGAAAAGGGGGCTTGGAAGGCGGGCGCGGGCTCTTCCTGCACTCGTGTTTTCAGCGTATTTCCTCCTTTAATACGGCTACAATCGATGCATGTTGTTACGATATAAAGACAAAAGAACGTCCACTTCCAGCGCGATAATCTCTCTGAATCTACTGAACTAAAACCAATGAAACTTCTGTGCTAGCTTCCTTTAAAGGTCTGGAGTTCTATAGGCTATGATATGCAACCATAAGCCTTAATATATTTACAAAATAATTACTTTTCTGGACATTTTTTGCCTCGCTTTACATCACAGATTCAATAGTGCATCAATGTCAATCGTTTATCTGCCATCAGGGGATGACTACTGATTTCATCAATGTCCAGAATTATTACGAAATTCATTGGGGTTTGAATAAGGCTGTGTAATGTGTGAACGTTGTGATTTGTTAGTTCTGAATGTTGGAGGAACATTTGAAAGAAAACCGTAACCAAAGTAAGAATGTCAATATACATACATTGTCCTTAGTTCGAGTTAAATAAACACAGTGGTAAGAAGACATTATGAGTTTGAATGTGTTTAAAAATTGACGTAGTTTGAGATAGTAAAAAGTACAATAATATACAGTTCAAAATATTCAGTAATGTAGAATGTACAATATACAGATATTGTATATAGAAATCGTATACTTTCTAAACAACCTCTGTTTTTAGAGAAATTTGTGAACACTGAAATGTTTGAAACGATGCTGAAACGAAAGTCACAATTCTCAAACACACTACAAGTGCTAAGAAATGGGCAGTCTATAAAAATTCTGAATCGGTGACTCGGAGACAAGAGCGACTTGCTAAAGAATACACATTGTACAGAAAATTGCTGAGTGTTCTTCAGCGAAATCATGGATATTCTACAATGTGCAAAATTAGCGATATATTTTCTGGAAATGCCGCAACATTTGAAGACAATGAACCAAAGCTGCCCTGCAGTGACATCGCCGCCTTCAAATACACTCCCGTAATGTCATGTGCTGTGAACAGGAGCTTTCCCAGATACAAAACTATCTTCAGCGACAACCGGAGGTCTTTTAAGATGTAAAACCTGAAAATACACCTTGTGATCCAATGAAACTCTCTACAAACTGAAGACTGAGAGGAAATTAGAGAACATTAAACAAGAAGTATACAGTAGTAAAGCAAGACATTTTGTTTGATAGGTTTTATTGTACTATACTTGATTTGTTTTACAGGCACAAGCAACTTTTTTTTTAAATCATAGTTCCAAAGTCTGCGAACCGTATGTACCGTACTCACAATCTGTTGAGTAAATTCTATATTTGTTATACCTGATAAATCAACAGGAATTTAAAAAAAAACTTATATAACGTCATATTTCATTTTTAAGGCAATATTCCTATAGATCTATATTTCTATATATTTCAATATGCTATGTATAGATAGCATCCTAACAGAGGCTACGTAGCCCAGCACTCCATTGGTCGTCGCCATGAGGAGGGTGAGCGAAGGCGGATAGGTTGGTGCTGAGTCGCTCGGTTGGGATGGCGTCGAACGCCGCCTTGGTCAACCCGAGGGCAGCCGTAGAGCGGGACGCCGGCGATCACTACCGCGCTCACGAAGAGCGGGAAGCAAGCGACAACTTCTGAGGCCGTACGGGGTCTTACATATAGAACGATTTTCCTAAGAATGAGCCAAAGTGACAGCTAGTGTTAGCAACATAACTGAAGGTTCTGTGGTCGTTGTGCCCTCGAGCCCATTAGACTCCCTGTCTGTATTCGTTCGTTTGCAGTTGGCTTACTTGTAAATGGGTTCGACGCTTCCTTTTGTCACGTCCTCGTTCGACGACAATATAGAGCGCCGCGAGAAATAATTGAAATTAAGAAGTGAACTGTTATGTGCTCTTCTGTAAAAAATATTTTTCTATAAACATTACATTACATTTACTTTTGTGTGATACATATTATGTTTATTTTAAAACCGAGACTTGAATGCGAGATGCGTACCGGTGCACGTGTTTCCGGCTTAAAATCATTTTTTCTTTCTATTTACATTCGTAATAGTTTTCTTTTACTGATTGTGAGAGCATGTTCAGAGATTTTTCACGTACGTAATTAAATTTAAATATTTCCCGGACTCGCGTACGTGCATATATTTCAGCAAAAATCTTAGACTTCTGCCTAGGGATGTTTTCACAGGAGCCATTAGCACTTTACGAAGGGGCGTGGCTGAACAGCTGTCGCGGTGGAGGGATACTTTTCTGAATTACATGTGACGTCCACTTGTTACGCGAACTGTCATCCTTAGGAAAATCCTTCTATACCGCCGGGCCAGTCCATCCCGGCATCAGCGGGGGCTAGCGTTGCCCTAGTTGGGAGACACACACAGGGGGCGAGAGCTCAGCCTACACATCTGCACACCATGACAGCTCGGCCTGAGCAGAGGGCGAGCGGGGACGAACGCAAGACGGCGTCGCCTCACCACAGAAGCTTTATTGCATACGTGTTTTAGAAACGAGCGACGTTCAGAGCAAGTTTTTAGATTTATGCAAATGCAATAAAGTAACATCATAAACGAACTGCATTCGCTATTTGTTTATATAACAGTAATAGTTTATTTTGTATAAATCTATGAGAAGCAAAGCAATTTTTGAAAATAACTTTTGTTATTATAATTTCATTTCCGCGATTTACCGCCACAATTCGTTGGCTGCGATTTGGTTGTCTGTACGATGTACTGCCATCTCCCCCCGATTTGATTGCTTCGATTGGCTGAATGTTATTTTTTGAATAAGATTCATAAACTTACAGATTATGTACGATCTTTGATGCCATAAGAAATTGTTTACGATGCTGGAATACAAAAAAGATTATTATAATAGCAAAGTTTATTTCAATAACACTTGCTTATCTTCATCTAGGTATTGGTAATGGGTAAAATACTCGTAATATACACATTGACAATAGAGTAATGAGCTTTTATTGACTCACAGAACTTGATTTGTATGAAAGATATTCGTAATATTCTTAAAGTTGTTGCGAGACAGTACTCGGGGTTCAATCTTTAAGTGAAACTTGGTTAGCGCTTCTCTCTCTTAATAGACCCCGTGCCTGAAAATGAACAATTTTTAATTTGTTATTTTTTTCAAACTCAGATTTTGACTCAGGAGTGACCACTTGAGTAACAAAAAAGTATTACTACTTCATGCAATTCCAATATTAATACGTTTTCAACTTTTTCTTTAAACAAAAAATATAACTTAAAAAGTTTGTTTTTATTTTATTTAATAAATTTAGTTTCGTATTTATTCATAAATATAAGCAAATCTTCTTTTGTAGTCCTCACCGCTAGAAGGCGCAAGCTCAATTTTCTGCAACTTTAAAGGAAGTGGGATGCCTCCATCTCCTTTTTCAAATATGAATGGAAATGGTCACTTGGTGACTTTATTCTAGTTCTGTAAATTAATTTAGAATGTTTCATCCACTTACGTTCTCTCATTCCTTACCGTCTTCCACCACCCCAGCGTTAAAATATAACTGTTTTATTTAGCTAATTCATTTACATCACGCGTGCCTATCCAACATTTGACTATGCAAGTTAATCACACATTACACATGCTTTATCACGTTGCAACCACGTTCCATGAAATGTGTTTCCTCTTCGATGTAAAATGTTCGCGCTTCCAAGAGATACAGGGAACATGACATCGCAGAGGCGCGGGAAGCGGCGAAGGCCACCGAAGCTAAAAGTAATGAAGCAATAGAGAGGAAAACGTCGCCTTCGAGAAAAAGAGAGAAATTGATTTCGGAGGAAAAAAACTTAAATGTAAATTCTCAATTCAAGGCGTACAAAGTCACAAACAAGGAGTATTTATGTACATGTACATTTTATGTGTATATAATATGCCTAAAATACATATGCAATATCGTATCGTATATATCGTCCCCCATATGCCAAAACCACGAATTTTTGAGAAAAACGCAATTAAAAATTTGGAGTCCATGAAAATGTTTAAAATTTGTGATTGTACTTGGACTTCAAAGTTATTATATATGCATGTATTATTTTATATATTTATACGTGTGATGTGAATATGTTTGTAGTTTCTGTACACCTACACATTTCAACTGGTGGTGTTACAAAACAGCACTCGTTCTTGTTAATTCCCTTCTCTTTTCAAGCGTGGATCCTTTTCGGTTATGCCCGTTACCCTGCCATCTATCGCCACCTAAGGAAGTCTTTTAAGTTTTTTTTTTCTTCATATTCAAAGCAAAATTCATTAACAATTACAAATCCTTACATTTCAGTATTTACAACATAAAAAGTAGGGTACAAAAGTTTCCCTCTGTTCTATCTCATACAAGTAAGCCTTCCCTATATCTGTATCTTTATCCGTTTTTAAACTAGCTTTACTTTTTATTCTGTGCACTTTTTATGGACATTTCAATTACTAGTTTAAGATTGAAAACAATATTACAAAAGTCAATGCAGTTCGTTTTAAAGTGACTAGACAATCATCAGATACAGTAATAAAGTGGAGTTTAGCTTGAAATTCCTGAAAATCACTGAACACTCAGACCGCTAGTTTTGTTGCTGCATTACTTCATTATGTTATGTGGTAATTTGTAAGTTCATTATGTTTACTCATTACTTTCTCGCCCTTACTTCGTAAGAAGAGAAAGTTTTATAATCGTGTTCCGAGAAAGGCGAATGTTCGACAGAAACACTTATGGTAACGAAAAAGTGGATAAATCGTGTTCCTATAAACAGTAAACTACTTCCTTTAACACGTGGTGTAATCAAAATCACATGATTTTTGAGTCATTGATTCCGCAAAACCGATTGACGACAAAACCTTCATATGGCCGTCTGTACATGAAGCCCCAATTACATTTTCTGTTGTGACCGGCCGCACAGTTTTGAAGGTGCCGCCACAGTAGGGCGTTACCGCCCCTGGCGGCAGCGGCCAGCGACAAGCGCAGGCCAGCGGGACTCGACGGTGTGCGGCCGCCACGCCTGAGCGTGCGGGGCGAGGCCCAACCCCCGCCCCCTGCTACGCCTGCCAGTCTGCGGACCTACGGCCCGGGGCGAATATAAGCCGGCCGTGGCCCGGAGAGAGGTAGAGAGTGAGCGGCGGAGTAACGGTGAAGAGTGGTGATAAGTGGTAGTACAGTGAAGATTGTGATTACGACGGACAGTGCTGCGACAACGGACTTCCCTCTACGGAGATTTGGCGACTCGGCGATATTCTGGTGCCTCTTCTGGTTACGACAACTCGGCTACGTTTCACTGTACATTCTCCTGGATATTCGGCACTATAGCTCTGTACCTGTTTTCAACCAATAAATTGTTTATTGAATTTTGTGTGTGTTGAATTTGGACACATCATTTTCAAATTTTTTTACAAAATTGTTTTACATTTTTTTATTGAATTTCGTTCTTATATAAGGAACACTTAAAATAATGGCGCAGATCTCATTTATTTTGAACTGAGTTTTCGAAAATTGAAATTCTAGAAATAATGTGAGAAAATACTGTATATGCTTTTCACCACTAGTTTTTCGTCTTTGATTAGGAGCTTTCCGAATCTATTTTCTTTGACACGTAAGGTGGTGAGTGTGGCATTTTCCAAGAAATCCATTTTAAGTCTCTGTGTTTGAAATGGTTATTACAAAAGTTGTTACAATTTTTCGAGACTTTTCATGGTTTACAAATAAAAGTATCCAAAGTTAATTATGACAATCATTTATTCCAGCAATTGCACAACGTTTCGTAACTAGTTTTGTTACACCATCAGGTCCTCAGTGAGGGAACTGCTATCCCATTGAATTACCTCTGCAGTAGAACAATCGAGGAAACATTACAAAATTAACTCACTCACTACAGGTCATATCAGATAACTAACAGTTGACGACACTCTCCAATGCTAAGGAATGAATTCATGGGCAATAATGATTCATTTCCTCGATTGTTCAACTGCAGAGGTAATTCAATGGGATAGCAGTTCCCTCACTAAGCACCTGATGATGTAACAAAACTAGTTACGAAACGTTGTGCAATTGCTGGAATAAATGATTGTCATAAAAAACTTTGGATACTTTTATTTGCAAACATATATTGACAATCAAGAAGAAATATTGATTTTCATAGTTTATTTTTTCGTTTGAGATCTTCTGGAGAAAAATGCAGTTGACATATCTAAAATTCAAAAAGGTAGTTATTGTAGAAATCTTCAGTCACAAAAATGAATCTCGTTACTCCAGTAGGCAGTAAGCATAATATTTACAATCATTTCGAAAAAGAGAATGAGATAACACAAATAAAAGGTTGTTTCTATATCTGAAATTGTCCGTGCATTAAAGGACTGCATTACAAAAAAAAAAACGTGTAAGTAGAAGTAGTGTCCAGTTTCACATAGCTTGCTAAAAATACGAAACTATATGCATTTTGGAATGTACATGGTAGTTAGTATTCTTGCTCTAATATCTCGTTAGGTTCATTACTATTAATACATTTCTTAATCACTTGGTTAACAAAGTGAACACACATTAATTTAAATCCAAATGACATAGATTTGTCACTTCAATTTTCGATGTATTTATAATATTCAAAAACCGACAGTAATTACATTTTTCAAAATAATAATTACGATGATGTTAAGAATAAATATTTGAATTTAGATTATATACACATTTAGAATTCGTCTTCCTTTATGTACTGACTTGGAACTGAATTTAAAACTATAAAAATTGTTATAGAACACATTCACTCATGTTTCACGTTTAGTGTTATTCAAAGTACAAATTCTAAGAAGAATACCAAAGTAAATGAAAAATGAACAACGAAAACCTTTATATTCCACGGTTTTTAAAATTTTAAAGCATATTTTTACGTGTGAAGTGTTGTATTGACTGTGAAGAGAAGATTATAATACTAGTATCAAAGTCTGGATACGAAATGAAAATGAAATGTAAAAATATCTTACCTTACTGAAAGAAGTTGTTCTACAATAGAATCGCGTGCAAGGCCGGAAACTGACTACCGCCAGAGGTGCGTTGCGAGAAATATATGCGACGAGAAATGAGGCAAGAGGTCGGTGAGGCTGCGTCCTAACACTATACGTATGTCATCGAATGACTCGAAATTATCTAATGTGCCACAAGCCGCGAATCTTGCTAGCAGTTAGGTCAGCTGCGAGTTTGGTTTTCTCTTCAGTAATTTTCACCTGTGAATTCCTTGTTTTATTACCATAATCGTAAATCATCTATTTTAACGAGTTCGAATCGCCTCTAGAAATATACATCACTGCGTTGCATATATATCATTATTTATTTAATGTTTAAAAAAAGGAACTCTATTTGACAGGGAAGAATCTATGCAAATTTTCTTTAACTCCGCATTTCTACCGCTCTGTTTTACTACATTTTTTGGTTGAATTATGAATAAATAATGAATGATCAAATAATTCATAATAAAATCCATAATTAATAAATTAATTTATAAATAAATGTGATTAAGAAAAAATAATGAATTAATTCAGAACTTTCAAAATACCATAACAATTTTCTTTCTTCAAATTTTTATTTTTATATTGCTCAGTATGTACTACTTTCTTACAAGAAAGAATATTTTCCACACAAGTGTTCACTTCCGAATAAGAAAAAATCATGTAAGAAATTTAGAAACGGGTTGTTTATCCCATATTAGTGCTAAATATTATAACATTCGTTACTACGCACTGTTTAGTATTTTCATGCGACAGCGAATGCCTAAATCTCATATGACAAATGGAGTAGAAATGTGTACGAGAAAACTCGCTCGCTTGTCAACTCGAGCGAGGAACACTTTCGCCTCCGCAGAGGAGATCTAGAAAACTCTTTCTCGTGTGTGTGAGTCGATAATTGTTCCTTGTTTAGATTTTTCACATTTCTCGTCTCACAGTTCTCGCAACGCATTCCTAGGTGTAGTCTGTTGCGGGCCTAATGCCACAAAACCAAGTCTGGAATGCTGAAAGGGAAAAGCTAAACACACTCGACCTAACAAAGTATCAAATGAATCACGTCCAAACTGACATTTATGATCTACTTCTAAAGTTGTTACTGATCGACCAGGGGGAATAGAACCTCTTTTTTTAACAAACTAATAGTATTACGTGAATGATATTACGTCGTTCAACCGTCGACTTGTTCAGAGGTTTGTCTGAAATTTTGACAGTAGGCGATCTTTGAAAATGTAAGATACCTAGAAGCTTTTTGCATAACAAAAGAAGTCATTTTATAGGCAGTGCATGTGATTTTGGATGGGGGAGAGCTTGAGTTGAAGTGGTAAGAGTTGTTTCTAATAATATACTAATCTTTCTAATAATATACTAATAAACCAAGGTATTTTCGTAGCTATTCTGAGATTTTTTTAGAACTATTTGTTGCTTGTATTTATAGATGGGAGCGATATTGTACTGGCACAGGTCCAGGAGGGCATATGAAATGAAGCGTCGTATCATCAGAGGCGCACTCGAGATTTTTCTCGGGGGCGGGGGAGGGGGCGGTCTACGTGTATAGTGTTGCGCTGGCCTAACGTTTTCTTATAAATAATTTTTCCTTTACTCTGAATATAAAATGTATTTCAATTTGTTCAATTATAGTTACTATTTATATTAACTTAATATATTTAATTACTTTAGTTTGTATAGAAAATTACTAAAAACTAAATTTTTGAATATGCATCATGGGTTCGGGAGGGAGCGAATACCCCCTTCCCTTGAGTGCGCTCTGCGAATTTGTACAGAAGGGTGCTTGCGGTAGGAAATGGGAACTTTTAAATTAATTCTAATGGACGTCATAGGTCGAAGAAGGATCTTCTTTACCGCCTTTTCATCACGTCGGGATAGCAGTCGCCTGGCAGAAGCTAAGAGCTGTCTGGAGTGGAAGTTTATATGAATCGTGCACGCTGCTGAGGTCAGCTCTTCTCAGGTTCTAGCCTTGACTTTACAAAACGAGCAAAATGTTAATTTCATATTCCTCTTGTGCAAGCCTTTCCGGCGTCTGGACTCTGATTCGTTTAGCGCCGTCTCTGCTACTCACCTTGTCATTTGTGGTGTCTTATCGATTATAAATACCGGGAGCGGTAGCTCAGTGCATCAACTGATGTCACTGCAGCGCCTCTGACCGGGAGGTCCTAGGTTCCCACTCCCCACGCCGGCAGGATTTTCGACACTAGCTTTTCAGCTAGGGCGAATTCAGTCGCTGTCTGGAGGATAATTCTGGCGGCCGGCTGCTCTGATCGGTAGTTTTCCGTGGTTTCTCCGATCAACACCAGGCGAATGCCGGAGCATTATCCTACCAAACGGGTCACGGACCGCGCCATAAACTATACTGAGGCATTCGCCGGAAGGCAGACTTATATGCAAAATCGCTGATTTGAGAAAACCGCAATAACTCTTACAAGTTTAAAAGATATTTAGTTCTCTTGTCTTAAGATTGATACTTTGCTTTTTCATTCCTTTTTGTGTCTTATGAATCAGCTCCTGATCACTCACTATCTATCACTGAAAATATAAATAACATATAACCCTATTGGCTCTTCTTCCGGAGAATGCCTCAATAGATACCGTCTGTAGAATTTCTGTGTTCATTATTAATTTGCTGACAATTTAGGGATATGAGGCCAAGTGCTGCATTTACGTTTGTTGCAATGTTAATTTTAAAATGGTTCATCTCATCTTGTCATGCTTTAAGATGGGTCGGAAATACACTGTGGACTCAGGCGTTCTACCAATCATTTTCCCCTAACAAGTGGGTACTGAATATATAAAGATTTCTAAAGATTCTGTTTAAGTTTGCAGGCGCTTTGTGGCACACTATTTCCTCCAACGGATCGTGAATATTTAGAAAGCAACCGGTTTTAAGTTATTAATTTTTTTTGACGTTCGGTTGAATCTGGCAAACCCAACCATTAACATTTGGCAGTTATTAAAATAAGATGTTTGTTTCTTTGTATTTTAGAATTCAATTTATACACATTTAATGCAACGTATTTTGATTTTTGTATGAATGCATAAGATAAAACAGTGAAACTCAAAGGAAATTGAACATTAGAAGGATTGGTGGAATGGTCTTTGTTATTATTGATACTTGTACCAATTTCATACTGCAATAAAAGTCGAAAAGAAACGACACTCACTGAATGCTATTTTTAATACCTTTTCTTACGTCGGTTTTACTCGTTTATTGTATTTTTAAAAACTGAAATAATTGGAGCAAAAACAAATGAGAAAAACTGAATGAAAAAAAAAACACTGAGTTTTCGGTTGATCTACAAGCGGTGGTTCATTCTCATCTTTATTTCCGTCCCTCGACTGAAGAACTGCGGCTCTGCCATCTTAGAACTAAGTGCTGAACAACTAAAAAAAGAATGTTCGTGACTCATTAGGGTTCAGGAGAGTTTAGCACCTCTCACCTTTCACTGCTTTCAGAAACGTTGGGTGTTCCGTCTTATGTTTCCTTATATTCGCGTGACAGCGAAACGAATGGTAGTGCTACATCCCTTTTGCGTAATAGGGAGACCCTCTGTCCTAGCTCGATTCAGTAGAGCTTCTGATTGATTGATTTGATTTTTTCGTGTTTCCGGGTGCGTCAACTGCTGTGGTCATTAGTCCCGTTAGTGTAGTGCATTTTTTTGCGGGAGATGGCGAGATCCGGCGCCGACCTACCGTCGGCTAGTGGGGTTTCCCCCTAACCAGGACTCTCCCACCAGCGGGGCACCGCACCAACCGGGACAAGCAATAGAGCTTCTGGATGCGTCAACTGAGGTCATTAATCCCGTAAGTGTAGTGGATGACCCCCTTGGGAGGTGGCGATGATATTCTCCCGCTATATGGCGATATTCAGAGCCGACCTACCTGTCAGCTAACGGGCTTTTCTTCAACCAGGTATCTTCTACCAGCAGGGTACCACCCCAGCCGGGACAAGCTCTAAGCTCCCGACTGGTCTCCCCCACATATTTGGTAGTGTAGTTCACGTAAGTGCATGTGTTTTTGTAAGAAATGGGTTAGGATAGGACAAAGAACGGGTAGGAAAGATCGCGCGCGGTTCGTTCCCTTTTGTTAGGGTACTGCTCCGGCATTCGCCTAGTGTTGATTGGAAACACCACGAAAAACTATTAGAGTAACCTGCCGCTGGAATTCTCCTCCAGTCAGCGACTGAATTTGACCTAGCTGTCTAGCTAGTGTCGAAAATGCTGCCACCGTCGGGACTCGAACTCATGGACCTCTTGGTCAGAGGTACTGCAGTGACGTCAATTGATGCTCTGAGCCACGAAAGCCGATTCTAGCTCGTGAAATAAAATAGAACACTTTTCATGGGAACATAGGAAATATGTCTCGAAGTCTGTATGAATACTTACCTCCGTCTGAATACTTACGTTGAGAAGAGTACAAGGCACTGGGAATTCTGTCGGCGTCATTTATCTACCGCCAGTGTAAGTTATGACTCGTGTTCAAATCTACTTACGTTCCTTTTTAAATTTATTTTCTTCCTATTCCTTTCTGTGTGGCAATTCTGCCTTTCAGGGGTTTAAACATTTCTATTTTTTTTAAACAAATGTAACATTTAGGCTGATACCCTCCCACTCTTGTAGAATTTTACAACTATCTCATTTACATTGGTTCTTATTACATACATATCTACATAATTGATATACGATGAACACCCATACATTACTCATTCTTACATCCAGACACTCTTCGTAAATACATTCAAAAAGTATCTTTGCATTCATGAGTTGGAAATTTACAAATTAAAACGTAACTTATTTTAATGTAATGAGTACCTTAACATATCTTTTGAATATCGTGAACGTAACTCAATGTTCCTGATCACGCTTTTCAGAAGTTTGCGAAACAAACTACCAGTGAACTCAATTTAGAGGAGTCATTAGATGTGCATGTGTTATTCATGCCGGAAAAACGTGAGTCGGCTACCAAATAAGCTTAGAAACAACTAAGAGTGATTTCGGTGGAGCCTGTGAAATAAATGAAAGCAACGGAATGTCTGGTAAAAACAGTTGAAGATACAAAAAAATTCAGATCTTTGTACGAGTAATTAATAATGCTCACTGCTCGGGGTTGATTTCCAATCATTAATTAATTATTTACAACCGGAATATCTTATTTATTCATAAGTACATAATACATTTTATACATGCTCTTGTATAAACACGACACAAAATCATTGAAGATAAAATATTAAGAGTCCGACAAAATGTTGATTCCTCTCGGGTTACTTAATTACTGAGATTCTCTAGTTATAACTCATAATATAATAATAATAATAATAATAATATAATAATAATAATATTTATTCTTTGTTTTACAGAGATAATGTACACTGTTGTTTCTTGGAATTACTAACCATCGAAAACCAGTTGTGATGGTTAGCAATACTGAATTTATAATTTATTATCTGTCTACTTTCACATAGTATTTTTTATGTGTGGCGTGGCTTTTACAATATTCTTATTTTTTAACATTTACAACATAGTTTTTGTGAACATACAAAATAAAAAACCTAGCTTCAAATAATACAGCAAGTGAAAATTTACAGAGATGCAATAGATATATTTACTTAGACAAAATATATATTTCCCTAAATAAATTTTTAATTTACACCAAACAATTTTTATTGCAATATTTCAGTTAACTTTTTATTTCATTATCATGTTTTAAAATCCAAATCTTTATCTTGTGTTTGAAAATATTTAAGGTCTTCGTATTTTTCAGAGCTAATGGTAATTGATTATATATTTGAGGCCCAATGAACACCAAGGTTCTTAATATTAGAGATTTATGAATTTTGAGCTTTTTAATTTGATTAGTGGCTTTACTACGTGTACTATAATTGTGAAATATTCTCTCAGTTGAATTATTTCCGCCTTTTACATAAATATAATTTGTACAAACAATGAACAAACATTACATTTATTTTACACTTGATGTCTATTTATACAGAAACTGTTTGATAATAACTGCACTAAGAATAGCTGAGGCAACATTTACTTTACCGTTTTATCACTGCTTTTGATCACTGAGTGACAAGGAGCATTTTCTATCTCCGTCACTTGTATCTTCCTTCTGTGCAGGTAGTTGTGTACCTTCTTACACTGCAGATGTCGCCAGAGGAGATGTTCTTCAAGAGAGGAAACATCAGCAGGTAGAAACAATACCAATTAATTACACCACAGTTATTACTCTGATTATTTATGTCCACGTCATTAATTTACTTTCTGAGAATTAAATTTTTCTCATTTTCCTCTTGATGTAAGTCGTTTACCACTTGAATTTTGTTTCTCGTTAATCTTAACTCGACTAAATAAAATAGGATTTTCATAAGCGCAGAAGGAATTTAATGACAAGGTACTTTTGATTTTATAGTTCGAAACGACAATCTAGGAAGATGGAAGGAATTGAGAGGATGCCGGGATGTATCACATTAGTGGAAAGCGTGTTACAGGAGTTCCATACCTTCCATCCGGATGCAATAAGGAATCGCGCTAATCGCCGGTGCGGACTGCGGCGTTCCCCTGCATCCACAAAGGATGGCAGACCTTCTTTCTGGGTACTGATGCACATCCACTCATTACATAATCAATTGTGTCCATCACTTGGCAGGAGAAGGGATCTGGAACTTAAGTGGCGTTTGTGGTCTGTCCAGGCCGACCAAAAGCTGCCAAAAACTTTCTTCGTCGTACGGTCACTTTTTGATACATTTCAACTCTTTTCTACTTCACTTTTATTTCTATAGTACCAATGCCGAAACTTTCAAATCACCCTATAGTCACTCAATTATTCAGAGTCCCTAGTTTTCCGGCGGGAAGGAGAAGCTTTCGTTCCATTCACCGGCGTAGTTCACCATAAGTTTCACAGTAAACCTAAGCCAAGCGCTGCCCGTTGCCAAGCAGTTGCAGGATCCTTCGCTGTGGTTGCTCTTCGCGAAAGCGATCCCTCGCTCTTCTCATCCTCGCTGAGTTCCCTATGGGGCAGTGGCTCCCGCGCGCAGAGGCGGAAGCCGTCAGGCAGAGCTTGACCGCTCGTGTGGGGTCCCAGAGGCATAGTCCGCCATGAGGGGCGGGTCAATGGCGAAAAAGGTCGCGTTTACTTTTCCGTGACGTCGTCTGCCTGAGGATGCTCGGCCGGCGGCCGTGGAGGATGCCGGGCCGCCCGGGTGGGAGGGGGCGGGGCAGCCCACCAATCCTCGCGGAGCCGGGACGTACTCTCGTTCAGTCGCCTCGGTGACCGCTTCCTTAGCCGCGCTGTCTGAGGATGGGAGCTGCGATGGTCCGGCGCGAAGGCCGGGCATCGCAGGAACGGTTCCAAAGTTGCTGCACCACACCGCACTAGAAACTCGGCGTTGTTATCTGCATCCGCCAACTCGTTCACTTGAGGAGAGCTGCCCAATTGACTCTGCAATATCTTCGTGATGAACGTCATTTGGATAAATTCTCGAGTTGGCTCATCATAGATTACATAAAGTCTTCTGTTTAAAATGGAGGTATGAGGAGAGGAAAATGCAATGTAACAATAATTGTTCAGGTCAAAGAGAGTGGTGTCAGAGAATATACATTAGGAATTTGTCAATATATGGTATATGAGGGTTAATCATTCGCATCAGTTTTTTGGAGATGAAATGTACAAGGAAATACCACTGATCTTTTGGCGATTTGTTCACTGCTCACAGCCTTTCTGCTTTGCTCATTACTCAGTCAGGTTAAAATAACTCTTGAAATTATGATATCTATAAATTTTCTTAAAATCCATGCAGTCCATTCACTTCATTCAGTGTATCTGAATCTGATTCCATTTTATTGCACAATAAGCATAACAAATTATTAATTCATAAGAATGAACTGCGTATATTCAGCCCCCTCCCCCTACAGTTGAAACTGCCGTACCCATAGCAAAATCCGACATTTTTTAATTTTTTCATTAAATTATACTGGAGACACAAATATTGAATTGTTAACTCATTTAGAAACAAGTGTATGGCCTCAAATATAGAATATTTTGAAAAAAAATATGCCATTATACATTTGAGTGTATGAAATGTTTAATAGTAAACAGGGAAGCAATAAAGGGATAGCAAGAAGACGTAGAATCGATGCTATGTCCACTGATGTAAGAGTCTCTATAGCTATGATGAGTTTGCTGTCGGGTCGGAAAAACGTCATGAAGGTGTTTAATTTCTAAATTGCATCACTGAAACACTGTAATAAATCATACAAATCTAGGAAATTCAAACTATTATGCCAGCTAGAGATTTAACAAATGCTTTCGCTAACGCGGTACAGGAGTCATATCCGCCCGCTATTGCAACAACAGCAGCGGCCATGCCCACAACTTGTCAATTCTAAAACCAATATTTCACAGCGGCGTCGCGGACCCTCGAAAAACAAGGGTAAGGTTCGCAATGACGAACAAGGAAACTAAGACACTGACTCACATTGCCTCTGAGTCAGAGAGATCTGAAGTCCATCCCTACAACCAAAATTCCAAATAAATGAAAATACATCTTGCACGTCACCGCTGCACTCCTGACTCATTCCCTCCCTCCTTCGTCATGAAAACCGCCCTGCGGGCACATAAATGCACAAGCAGCCCTGCAAGCGGGCTCAGAGATTTAGTTGTAAGTCTTGCTAGTAATATGTATTAAAAGTTGTAAATAAATTCATTTCTTTGTCGAAGTCTGTGTCTTCGTTACCCTGAAGATCCTGCCAGTCAACATTACTTTACTCAGGCACAGGTTACCTTTTCTACCGGGAGATGTAAGGATAACTCGATTCGCTGAGGTTACGAAGTACTTCATAAAAGAACGTAATGCAAAAATAAGGACCCGGGAAATGTACTTAGGGAACTTATTGAATCGGATTTTCCAGAGATCGAACAGAAGTTTGTCGTAGAAAGAACTTGGAGTCAAAAGGTCCTGAATAGTAATATTAATAACAACATAATACAATTAAATAAGCTTATAATGACAAGATTCAAAATAGGTGAATGGATAAATGTACAAGATGCAAATATTCCCAATTCAGGAAATACGGTGTGCAGTGCCGCAGAAAAGAACCACTAATAGTGGTAATAGTTTACACGGAATCGAAGTTTCTCCAGAGGAAATAGTGTATGTGCATAAAGAAAGGCGTATAGTGAAGGCTTAGCCGATTATTACATGCTAATTTTCTCCGATTTCAGGGCGAGTCGTGAGTTTAATGAAGCTCTTGACAAGATAAGTCTAGTTTCATTACTGCTTGATTCTGGGAGAGTGAGATATTCCTTTACAGATATGATTAAAGCTTGGGTAAGACTGGCACAATGCATTGGTATCCAGGCAGTATTCGCGAGTTGTATCATGTATCCACTCCGATATCAACGAAAAGTACCACGGAAGACTCCACGGGAAATCTTCCATCAGAAGCCGCCGCCGCCGCCGCTCTTGCAAATGGCAGCTGTTATCTATTTACCAAATAATTGTGTTTTCCACTTCAGAAACCTTTCGTAGGGTTACTAATGTGTTGTAATCTCTTGTTCTTTCCGTTGGAGGAACCTTCCTGATGTATGATGTAAACATATCCAACTGTAAACACATCTCTGAAATACTAGAGCGTCGCTCGCTAGTACCTAACGGCCGCATCACTTCACCGATCCTCATGGAAGCGAGCGAACGGACAAAGTTTCAGATTGTGGTCGCTGGAGCGCTGGTCGCCTACCATTCGCGAGACCTTCGGACCGCTTTAAACCATGAGGAAATGCCCGCAAATCGGTCACTTACTGTGATGTGAGGAATTATAAGCTCATGTTGATAGTAATAATACACAATAGTAGAATTATATATTATGCAGTTTGCTTAAAAGAAAGTGTGAAGTGAATTCTTCAAATAAACGCTAAAATAGTATGCATGAAATCTACGGCAATCACCTGATTAGAAGACCAGAAAGTAACTTACAACTAGTGAAATTCATATTGGCGCTCTCGTGGGCGTGCAAGGAAAAAACTAAGATTTTTTCATGAAGAGCAACTGAAGTAAAATGTAGATTTTTTTCTAATTGGCCACTTCCACAATCCACAACAATGACTAATATATCAGACATCAGAAATAAAAACCAACAATCAGACGTCTCGTAATTCTCAATGACGGTTGTGAGAAAATTCATCACCTTTCCATTGTACCATCCATTTCCTTGCAATACGAGACACATTTAAAGCTGCTTCAGACGATCGTTCCCAGTACTCGAGGCAGTGTGTTCTCATCATTGATCGTAAACAGGAATTGTTTGTGCTATTTGTAAGCATTTTTTATGAAATTTCTGTCGAATTTTGAGAACGAAACTGAATTGTTAGGTAGCAAGATAAGTGTTACGTATTTTATTAACGTTAAGAAACACTAAGAATGTATGTTAATATTTATTTACTATGTGAAGTATATAAGTGAAGTGTGTAGTATATAATTAGCATGGGTGGTTCTTGACGTGTTAAATAACTTGGTCTCATATTTAAATCACGCTCAAGCTTGATATCGGTGGTAGAGCAATTTATTGTGAAAGCTGTACCACAACTTCCAAGCATTGGTGTGACAAGAAACCTTCAAAAATATAATGTCAGCTTTTGCAAAAAATCAGTTTCCTTGCGTGTTGCGAGAGCGCAGTATATTCAACAACGATCATTGACATAATTTGTGAACATTTTGTATGAGTGATCGTGAAGACCATTACTGCTGTTACTAATGAAGTAGGCCTAAATACTTTAATTAAAAGCCTCTACGTCGCAAATTTAAGTGTTTGTAATACGGATCTCCATATATTTGCGTGCAGTAGCCAATCGAGGAATGGTCGGCGAGCAGGGCGCCAGCGGCAAATAAAGGAACTTTAGCTATAACAAGGAGATAGGAGGGTCGAGGCTTATAATGCGTACTAGCGGGCTATGATTGGAGGAACCTTCCATATACTTATGGAAGGTTCCTCCAATCATAGCCCGCTAGTACGCATTATAAGCCTCGACCCTCCTATCCTGATGTAAACATATTCAAATGATAAATCATTATTCCTAAAATACCATATATATGTGGTTTAGAAGAGAAGGCAGCGGATAAGCTCGCCAGACGTCTTTGTCATCATCATTCGGTCAAATCTGGCCTGTAGAGAGTCTTAAATCAAAATTAAGACATTATACTTCTTTGTGTGTTTTATTGAAGGTCATCAGTCATTCCTTCCTGTGGTAGTGAACCTGAGGAAGCTAAGTAGCCGATCGCTATATTCTATCTTAAATTTACACCATCGGCAACCTAGCAAATTTAACTGGGGGCTCAACTGGGATAGACAATGCGCTATTCTTCATTGCTGCAAAGGACATCACCAGCTAACCAGCTGCAAGTAAGAGCTTCTTCACCAATTTAGAAGTTTTCAAGACTGCTTTTGATTGCTCCCCGCTGCCTATCCACTTCAAAATCACCGATCAATCAAGAAAATACCAAGGAGATAAGCCATCTTCACTGCAAGATGCTGTTTCTCGTGTACTGATCTGTATCCTTTCGGAACTGTGAGTGGACTTGTAGTGACGCTCTCTGACCCTTGTACCCGACGACTCGCCATTTTCCTTCCCCACCGACTAGCGCACCCTGCCGGTTGCCGAAACGCGGCGCCGACTCTTGCACCCTCCCCCAGCCCCCGACTGAAGCGCTGGGTGACACACCATGAAGGCATGCGATTCTTGACCCAACTGGCGCCCATATAGTCGCAGGCGCTGCTCTACTCGGGCAATCCCCAGCCCCTCTCGTCCGGGCGAATACCTCTGGCCCTAGTTTGGTGACTAGGCGCTTTAGCCTGAGATTTTGGAACTGTCACGTGCTTGCCCGCGATCCGAGAAGTGCGCTCGTCTAAGTGAATAACCCTGGTTTCCTCCTGACAGCAACCAGGTGTCGGGATACCGCCGAAATAAGGAGGGAGCGGGTGGCGGACCAACAAGACGACATATTGGTGTCAGGTGTGGAGTTTTCCGAATTGCTTGGAGGGAGCGTAGAATCGCGTCCTGGTACCCGGAAACGGAGCCCACGTTCGAACCCTAGTGGGAAGTTAATCCAACGGAGGAAAATGAGATGCAGATAAGAAGCCTTTCGGTAAGCCGGCTTTTGGAATATTTACAGGCAATGCGAAAAGTATTATATCGTCGTTACTAAGTACTTACCCTATCGAGCAATCTTAATCCTATTTTAAACCAGCCTATAAACTGCCCCGAAATGAATCGAACCAACGACCACGTGTACCCCTTGCTGTCGCAAGGCGACGTTGCTGCAAAAGGATTCCCACAGAGCGGGCCTTACCGGGCCGGGGCGGCCAAGCGGCAGCGCGGTGTGTCATGCCCTATAGAAGGGCGCAGTGACGCACAGGGAGCCGTGACACACAGGGCATTGTGACGCATACGCTGATCGCCTCCCCGGCGTGAACTTTCTACTGTAAGAGATGACCAAACTCACGCCCGGAATGGCAGCAACCCCCAGTGTAAACCGCGGGTCTCCGCCACACTAAGGATGAATTGGCCCACCCATTTCTCGAAAGCGAGTATGTAATCAGCACCTTCGGGGCCAATGAGGCAGTTGTGCACAGCAGTGTTTGGGAGTCGTAGTGTGGCAGTGAGGCAGTTGTGCAGAGCAGTGTTTGGGAGTCGCAGTGTGGCAGTGAGGCAGTTGTGCAGAGCAGTGTGTGTCGTCGAGTGAGCTCCAGCCGGCAGCGCCTAGTGTCGGGGAGACCAGTGGGACGGGTGAGCTTAAATCGGGGAGACCAGTGGGACGGGCCAGAGCTTAAATCGCCCCCCAGCCACTGCCACCCCAGCAAACAACACCGCCTGCACTCCAGCCGATGCCGTCGCCGCCACCTCCACCACCGACGCCACCGCCGCCTCTACCACCTCCCGGAGCGGAAACCGCAGGGCCATCAGGAGAGTCGCCCGGGCTCCCAGCGAACACCCCGGCAAGGACGGTCCAACGCCGTTACAACTTCCGGCCACTCCCGGGGCGGCGCTAACTGGAGGCTCTGTTACAGTCAGGATGGACCGCGCTGCCAAGCTCACACGTCGCTACATGGAAATATTCGGCAGCCCACTCAAGGATTTGGAGGGCACAGACGAGCCACGTCGGCAGGGCACCACGACAATGGCGGGTACCAGTCCAAACGCCAGTCCGGACCCAATTTCCTCCCCGGCGAGATGCGTGGTCAAGAGAGATTGCCCGCCTACACCCGGACGAAATCCCTTTTCTGGTCGATCGCCCAGCACGCCGGTGAAGGCGCTTACCTGGGGCTCGCCCGTTGCCCGCCCACGCCCGGACGCAGTCTGTTCCAAGACTACCTGCCTCGAGCTCCAGTTAGGGCCCTGACCTGGGATTCGTTCGCCGACAGCTGCCACACAACCCAGCCAGCACCAGCACAGCAATCGGAAAATTCCCTTCTGCCAGTGGAACTAAACCCGGGGCGGGGCAGCCAACACATCCCGCGGCCCAGCCCGCCATCGGGCGACTCAGCCCCGTCTGTTCGGGATCCGAGACCCCCGCCGCGGCAAAGCCCTCGACCAGTTGCCAGCCTCCCCACCCCACCATTTGGTCTGGGATGGGTTCGAAGGCGAGGAATTACTGCAAGGAAGCGACACAACCGTCGGTGTAGCCTCATCTACCGCCAGCGAAGGCAGCAGGCACGGATGGAAGGAAAGTGTGTGGATCCCAAAAAGTGAAGTGACAGTGCGTGAATAGTGGTAGGGAGTGAAACGGGGTGATATAAAAAAGAGGAGATAGTGCTTGGAAGTGAAAGCGAAGGGGTAGTGGAAGGGTATGAGGTGAACAGGCGACCCTATAACAGTTTTTATGTATTTCCGTGGATCCGGCTGTCTTTAGCCGTGCTGCTGAACTTGGTGGGCAATCCCGGAGCTCGCACATTACTCTTCGTGCCAGAGGAAGTAGTGGTCGTCACCTCAGGGGAATGGCTGCTAAATATGGATTTTAACATTCCAGTGCTAGAGGGCATGATTAAGAAGGTGGAAGGTACGCGCACTTCCGCTCTCTTCGAGCTAGTGTGGAGGAGCGCAACCCGCGACTCCACAACGCCTCCCTTCATATTAAAAATATTTCCCAGGAGTACGAGATGGACTTGGATCATGGTTTAGCGACATTAAAAGCACATATCCAAGCATTGTCCGCACAAGATGTGATGGTACGCCACCAGCGGGCGCTCTTTGACGCGGTAGGTCACGGGCTGCATTACCTTTTCGGAACCACCACCGACGAACAGCTACGGCGCTTGTACGAAGACGTGGCGAGACTCACGTCTAGGTCCGAACAGTCTGAGACCGTTATACGTTCCTTACCAACGTAACCGCCACCTTGCGGCGGCATGACCAGATGTGGTCCTACTCTGCCAAAGCTCTTCAAGCCCTTAATACCACCAGTCTATCTCTTACGCGTGCAGTCTCCCGGACCGGCCGAAGCTTAGAATATTTCGGTTCCCTCCATGTCACATTTGTAGCTATATCTCGCCACCTGAGGGCATTATCAGATACCGTGCGCTCTCTGCGGGACAAGATAGACCATGCCGAGCTAGGCCGACTCACGCCCTCCATTCTCCCCCCTCACGAACTGGAAGATGCTCTGAGCAAGGCTTCCGCCCAACTGCCGGAACACCTGCAATTCACTCGCTACCCAGGCAAAACCCTTCAGCCCATGTATGACATTGCCCGTGCGCGAGTACTCCGTCAGCGAGAGGGAACCCGAATCCTCATCTTATTACCACTGCAAAGCCATGACATGAGCTTTAGAGTACTGAAGGCAATTCCACTACCCTGGGCCGAGGATACTGATCAGAGTGCCATTATCCTTCGCCCTGACGCGCCATACTTGGCGGTGTCGTCTGCTCAAAGACGTTTTATGTTGCTCCCACTAGAGTATGGGCGGCAATGTATGAAGCTGGGTTTCACCATATGTCCCCCCAACTTCCCCATCCTTTCCCCAACGACTAGCTCCTGCAACGTCGCGGTGTTCCTGAACGAGAGCGCACGCATAAAGCAACTTTGCGATATCCATTTAGCTATACCGCCTTACTCGATCTTCGTTAAGGGGCCGTCCCCGGGAGAATGGTTTTTCAGCGTAGGCAAGAGCACTGAGGCGATAGTCAGTTGCCCCAAAGGAACGTCTAAACTTACTTTAAAAGGCCATGGGCGTCTTCGTCTGGCGTCCAGCTGTTCGGCAAACATTGATCAATACCAGTTACCATTTCATTCAGAGTTATTCCAAAGTCAGGCCGACATAGGTATCAATCCAATTGTAGAGTCACTTCCGATTGTGGACACCGGGGTAGCAGACCGGACCTATGTCGTAGTAGCGCAGCAATCCGCCATCTTGAAGCATGCACTGAACGCAATAAACAAGTTGGATAATCACAATGTCCCCACGATCTCCCTAGCCGCGGTGAAAAGGGACGTGCAAATACTGTCACCTGTCGAATCCCGACTACGCATTGCCCATTTCGCGGGGATCAGTTCACTGTCGGCGATGTTGGTCCTGATCGTGTGCTGTAGTGTGATCCTGTACCTCAGATTTCGTCGTCGCGCTCCTTGCACCCACCCCACAGAGACTATAATCCAGCCTCAACCTATCCCCTATATAATTAGCGCCTTCGGGGCTAATGAGGCCGTTGTGCACAGCAGTGTTTGGGAGCAGTCGTCGAGTGAGCTCCACGCCGGCAGCGCCTAGTGTCGGGGAAACCAGCGGGACGGGTGGGCCATCGTTGGCGAAGGCACTGCGTTGGATTCCCGACCGCGACTTACAGGACACTTGGACGGGCATGCGCGAGGAATGCCGAACAGTAAAGAAGAATTTGGCTGCATTCACACTTCGGGAAGGAAACCTTGCGCCTCCTTTGCGAATGGGATAAACAATGAACCAGATATTCTACTGGAAGGAAAAGAGTTAGAAGAAACTATCCCTAGGGAATCGGGAACCATAGGAGATGACTCATCGTTGTAAGCGGGAATAGACTAAATGACGCGGGAAGCGAAGCTATGTTTTCCTTCAAAACAATTAAAGTGCCCCTACGAAAAATTGTCTTGTCCAGGCAAACACCATCCACCACGAAGGGTCGGAATTGATCATCGATGGCAGAAATCAAGAAGTGGAGGTCGCACCGTTAGTATTGAAAGTAGGCAATAACGGCCAAGTGCCAATCCTGCTGTGTAATCAAAGTAATGCTGATAAAGTTTTTCGAAGGGATAGCTTTATTTCTTGTGAGTTATTAACACGAGACGCTGAGGTGAACCAAATTGAGTCATGCGATACAGAATTTTGGCCGGAATCACAAAGTCAAGAGCCTCTACTCGACGACTTCAGCGGGAAACCGGATGGAGTCGAGGGCATGTTGACATCGCTAATCTCGGAGTTCTCAGACATATTCGTACACGGAACCACGAGGCTCGGTTGGATGCCTGTAGTGAAACAAGATAGATGTAGGATCTGCCAGGCCAATGAAAAAGGCGTCCTACACGGTTCCTCGCGCCCAGCGAGAAGTTTTAGATAGTGCCATTCGGGAGATGACGAATCAGGGCGTAATCAGCCCCTCCACTAGTCCGTGGTCGTCTCCTATTATCCTAGTAAAAAAGAAAACCCAGCAAGAAGCAGCAGCGCAATACTCGTAGAGACCATGTATAGTCTATCGGGCTCTAAATTCAGTCACCAAAAAGGAAGTCTTTCCTCTACAGCACATAGACGAGACCTTTGATCAACTAGGCGGTTTACGATTTTTCTCCTTACTCGATCTCTGTCAAGGGTACTAGCAGGTCGAGATGCATGAAAGTAGTAGGGGGTACACGGTATTTAGAACACCAACCGGTCACTACGAATGCAACCGAATTGGCTAACGCCCCCTCTCTATTTATGAGCCTCATGTCCCAGGTAATGCAAGGGATAGTTATTAACGGCTGCATCGTACATGTTGATGACATCTTGAGGTACGACAAAGAAGCGGTAGAACACATTACGGATCTTAGGGAAATCTATACGCGTGACAACATACTTCCAGCTTACAAAGTAGCCAGAACCCACTTTCTGCGGTATAAGGACGGACTCCACATAATCATAATCCTACCACTGCACAGACAAGGGCAGTACTTCAGGGTTTTGAGAGCTTATCCGGTCCCCCACGGCGGCGAAGGAGAACGGCAGCGAAACAGTAGTATTTCGCCCAGACTCGCAATTCTTAGCAGTATCAGAGTCACAAGACAAATTTCTGGTACTACCGGCAGATTATGCCACTCCTTGCACAGACTAACCCCCTGATTTGCCCACTCCTTTATCCGGTCTTCCTCACCAGTACTAGCTCCTGCAGCATAGCCGTGTTTTCAAACAACACAGAACAGATTAAGACAAACTGTGGAACAGGAATAACGGTTAAGGAATTCGCAATCTTTATTCAGGGTGAAATTCCGGGTAAATGGTATTACACGGTAAGCCGCTCAACGACATTGTCACTTGCCCTGACGAATTCATCCACATCGAGATTAAACAGCAAGTGTGGTGACGAGCTGTGACCCTTGACACACCATGACGACATGCGACCCTTGACCGCCTTGGCGACCTATATAATCTCCGGCGCTGCTCCACCCGGGGCAGTCTCCTGTACTCCAGTCCGAGTGAATAACCCCGGCTGCCTGCTGGCACTAGGCGCTCTGGACAAGTACTGGTACTCCAAAACCCGGCCGGCCGGCCCCGCTGCGGCAACGGCACCTACACCGCCCTCACCGAGTGACTTGTCTGCGGCCTTTCACCATGTGAGTCGATTAAGTTGTATTGCTAATAAGTCTATTGTCTATTACTAGTGTAAGAAGTCTCTGAATAAACAGGATATTCTCTAGGAGCCAGTATTCTTAATGGTACGCCCTCCCACTCCCTCCTAATGTCGCCAGCGTCACGACACAAGGAAGTCTGATACTCCGTCCTGCTCAGCAATGAACAACGATCATTATCTGCCCCCGACCCCTGCCATGATGGAGACCAGTTATTCGATCGACGTGAAGGTGACAATTGAACCTCTACCAAACCTGGACGCTCAATTAATTGATCGCACCTATCTCACTATAGCGAATCAGTCACATAGTCTAAACACATTGACGACGATCCAAAAACTGGATTCCTACCTCGTGCCAATAGTACTACTGGACAACATGAAAAATGTGAAGTTGTTTGCCCCTCTAGAATCCTGGATGAAGCATGTCCAATATTCCAAACTAGCGTTGCTAATAGTAACATTCATTATAGAAGGAATCCTGATAATCCGAGCCAGGTGTAAAAAGGAAACGGTGGCGTAAAAGATTAAGGTTCGGTTCAAGTACGGTCTCTCTCGGAAACGACACCACAATACATATTGCAAACACCCTACAACCAACACAAACGAACAAGTACAGCATAAGCTCTTGTTCCCAGTGCTAAGCGAGTGTTAACGAAAACTGTTAGTGTTCAGTCAGAAGAAAACATGAAAGGTGTTAGTGTGCAGGAAGAAGAAATAAAAGTTCTAGTGTTAAGTTAAAAAAAGCTCCACGATCCTGGACCACCATGGAGGACGAAGAGGTACAGGCCTGGTAACATTTTTATGCAATGTTCTCTCCGCCATTCTTCGCTATAGGAAAGAGCCTCTGTGTTCCTACTCTGGAATTAGCACAGTCCTGGAAAACCTTGGAGGGCGAAGTGGTACAGGCCGCAGTATATTCTCCGGCGATGGGCTTGCAACCTCCGGTTTCGTGTCATTCGGCGCGAACTAGCAAAACACCTAGACCACCAGGCAAGGTAGTCCGGAAACGCCACAATCAGGAACGCCGCCGCCGATCCAAACTACGGAGACGTCTTCTAGCCTCCTTAGGCGAAGACGCGCAGGTAGTGTGTGCGCGCGGTGGTAGCAAGAGCACGTTTGGCAGCAGGGAAGTGTCAGTGTCGGTACGTGTGCACAGTAGAAGCGATACCGCCTTCGGGCCATAATGTGTCAGTGTATGTATCTTCATAATGGTGTTCCTGCCTTCGGGTCATATCAGTGCAAGTGCAGTTCTATTCTAACGCGCCAGTCAGGACAGATGGTGCAAGTGCAAAGTGCAAAGACGGATTATAGCATGTGTAGCACTAAAGATAATCCGCCTGCTAAACGACAGTGTCCAGAAAGAAAACAGAAAGTTCAGTACATTAACCTTAGTTCTCCCCTAGGCTGCCCTGGTGGTCTTCACAGTTCCTCCCGGGCCTGCTGTTGCTCCTGAACGGCGCGAATATTCGGGCAGTGCTGTTTCGCAAGGCGACATTGCTGCGAAAAGTTTCCTACAGAGCGGGCCTTATCGGGCCCGGGCGCCGGGGCGGTCCAGCGACCGGGCGACCCAGCGGCCGGTTCCTTGGTCTCGTCGGTTACTACCGGAAATTCATAGAACAATTTTCCAAAATGGCGGCCCCTATAACCAAACAAATGAGTAAAGGTACGGAGTTCGTCTGGGGAGAAGATCAACAGCTGGCATTCGAGACGCTACGGGAGAAGTTAATACAGTATCCGCTTCTAAGATTCCCTGATTTTCATCGCTCCTTTATACTGACCACGGAGGCCTGTCCGCAGGCCATCGGCGGTGTTGTCGCCCGGCAGTACGATGACGGGGAACACATGGTCGCATATGCCAGCAAACAGCTCCTGAAAGAGCAGCGCTCCTACTCGGCTACCGAACTAGAATGCCTCGCGGTAGTAGGTATGGTTAGGAAATTTAGGGTATATCTTCTAGGCAGGCACTTCACTCTGTGTACGGACCACAAGCCGCTCCGTTGACTATTAGCTCTGTCGGAACCAAAGCAGAGGTTAGCTCGATGGATTATGGAGATTTCCGTGAGTTATGTACACACCCTTCGGGATCAAAAAACAAAGCAGATATCTTATTTTTCTCTGCTCAGGCAGAAATGGTGCTGCAGACTTGTGATAAAGTTCAAAGTTCAGTACAGTTACAAGGTTCTCACGTATTGTATAGCGACCACAGCTGCCCAATGGCATCCATGGGAATCATCCTCGAACCTCAACCTGTCACTAATGCCAAGCATTTTTCACTCCCATACATTCCTCGCACTCCAGTAGTGACGCACGAGGTCAAAACTCACCTTAACAATCTCGATGTAAACCAGCTTAAATTAGACCTCCAGCCTAGTACAACACCTGTCCTAAAATGGAATTATTTCCTTCTGTTACACATTGTATATATTATGTTTATTGCATGTTCTTTGTATCATGTGTTCAAGCAGCCACTTGTTTCCGCTATCAGGCATCTACAAAACCCATAGCCACCTGTCACTGAGGGCAGTGACGACTCACTGGCGCCGAAGGAGTTATGTACACACCCTTCGGGATCACGTCCGCCAGGGGAAAGTCCGCCGGACGAGATCCAGCCGCAAACAGACAATTATGTTTGCTGCGTGAGCCAGCGGAGGTTCCAGAACCTTGCCCCATCTCCCTACCCCTTGCCCACCCCGACCTTTAGTCTTCCCCGATCTCTGGTCATCCCCAACCTTACTCCTCCTCCCCCTCTGCTCCGCGGAGATGTGCAAATTTCCTTTATGTATAAATACTCTAAGAGCGAGCTCCCAGTAGCTCATACTATGTATTCATTCTAAACGAGGCGTTTACGCCGTCATTAAACGCACTTAAACTTCATCTTGTGCATTATTCACGGCAACGTGAACCACCTTCCTCACATATCTCGGCAAATTCACCCACATATCTCGGCAAATTCTCGCGTCTCAGCTGTCCGAGGACGGCCCGGGACACAATAAAAGTAAACGAGGAAGCAGAGTCTATTGTAGCCTTCATCGGAAACGATGAATACGGATCAGAAGGAAATTGACAATCAAACAGTGCACTCAAATTAAGATTCCGTTTTTACTTTAAAAATTTCTGAACAAGTAGTGAACCGCTATTGAAAATATACTTGTTTAAAAATCGCCTATATTTTAAGCGAAATTACACAAAAAGTACTCAAATATTCAAAAATTTGTACATGAACTTATTTTATGATCTTTCAATAACAGATCTCATTTAGGAAGAAATCTCTATCTTCAATGTTGTAGTCGTAAGAAGACTTCGAAAAAAGTTTGAACTTTTCAGTTTGGAAATTTTTGATGGTTTTAACGAAAATGAGACTCATTTTCGTGAGTGTCCATTACACCATCCGAAGACATAGTTTCATAAAAATGTTGGTTTCATGTAAAGAAGCCCCCAAATCAAAACATCCTTTTTAATGTCAGTTTTGAGTTCGTTCTGATCGATCGGGGAACATCAATTTTGGAGAAAATCGTCTGAATAGTTTAGGAACTAGCGTTGGCCACAGTCTAATAGACATACTTATTGCAGTTAATCGATTTTCTCGCAACAAGGACTCAAAAACGTGAATTCTTACAACATAACGTGCAAGAGGTAGTAATTTATTACGTAAAGGAACAATGTTTATTCCCTTTTTCGTTACCATGCCCGATAATTAAAGTTTTTTTTCCGTCGAAATATCGCCGATTTCCACTGCAGTATTAGAATTTGTCACTTCTTTCATGTATGTGTTGTATAGATAGATTAGTGTAGATATTATTGCTAGATTTGTAAAGTAAGAATATCGCCCCCCTCCCAAATATCCTCTAAATTGAGCATGCTTGGAATTTGTCACTTCTTTCATGTATGTGTTGTATAGATAGATTAGTGTAGATATTATTGCTAGATTTGTAAAGTAAGAATATCGCCCCCCCTCCCAATATCCTCTAAATTGAGCATGCTTGTTTGACCTTTGTCTCTCATGTAGTGATGTATAGATAGATTAGTGTAGATAGTATTGTAAAATACTGCAATATTGCAAGGCAGTCGAGGCGGCCGCCCTGCCGGCGCCGGCGATTCGTCACTTGCTCATGAGGGTGACTCGAACGGCCAACCGATAGGTGCGCCCGATAGCAAGGTCGTGGGTCGGTCCACCCTGCGCTCGCGGCGATGAGTCGCCCGCCAGTCCGCGCCCAGGCATCAAGGCCCGGGCCAAGGTCACTGAGAGCCAGTCAAACGCCGCCCCATAAATGTGTCGCTCACGAGGACTCGGGGCTTACTCGCTTACCAGCTGGGGAGGAGGACTGGTGCACGCACACTTGGGGAACTAGTAACTTTCCATCATTAATGAGCTACTTCGATAATAAACTCGTCGAGTTTTTGTCCAAGGCAAACTCCAGAACACCCACATCTCTCGGCAAATTCTCGCGTCTCAGCTGTCCGAGGACGGCCCGGGACACGACAGTATTGCTAGATTTGTAAAGTAAGAATATCGCCCCCCCTCCAGAATATCCTCCAAATTGAACATGCTTGTTTGACCTTTCTCTCTCATGTTTGTGTTGTACAGGTAGACTAGTGTAGATAATTTAGGTTGATTTGTGAAGTAACAATATCGCCGTAATATTCTAAATTTCATTGGTATTGTAAAAGGTAGTTATGGAGAGAATGGATCGATGAACCGATCTGGACAGCTGAGGTCACTAAGGCTGAAGGGCCATGGCTTCCTCGGCTCGTATGGTCTCGGGTTCGAATCCCACCCCGGGTATCGATGTTTGTGTGTTCATGTTGTCCTTATGCGTTCCTCTTACATTTATTCCAATGTTGAAAATCATAGCGATCGCTATATATCCAGGAAGTCAAAAAGCGATCGTAAATAAATTGTTACAAAAATTGTCATAAATATTTCATTTCTAAAACCAGATGTGTGAAGGTAAATTTAATTCCAGTTGGTATGTTGAAGTTGAACTGTGCAACAATGTGCATACTTATAGTTCCTACTTTTCTCGGAGAAAAAAATTGGTAGAAATTTTTTTTACTAGAAGTAGAAAGTCTTTTTGATACCACAGGCTGCCCTGAAGGACTATTTGTACAAATTGCGATATGAGCATTCAGAAAGGTGTTGGACCCTACCTGAGAGCAGCTGACTTTTACCTTGACAACTATATTCACAAAACAATAAATATAATTAATTCACTATCTTAAAATGAAAATTCGGGAAAATTAGAAAGTGACGAACTTAGCACCAATAAATAATTTTCACTTACACAAGGGCGCGTAAATGTGAGATTATGTAAAACAATTTTGTTGTATGTCAAGAGGAAATGTGCTGCGCGTTGCTTGAGGAATGTTAAAAGAGGTAGAGAAGAAAAGACATTTATTTTAGGCAACGAAAATGGATTAGGAACTACGCAATTTATTCGGTCTGCGACCAAAAGTATGTGTTGTTTCTCCGTAAGTGAAGTATGATGTAAATAAGCAAGAGCGAAAGTTAAATAATGGCGACAGTGTTGGCGAAAGCGAACGAATCGCGGAAATTGAGAAAAGCGTTAAAATGAGCATTTTAGCCGACCTGGAGGGCCGAAGGGGTTAGAGCGTGTGCCCACTCAGCTCCTCGGTCTGTATAGATTTTATTACATGGGAGTTTTTTGTTGCTTTTTTCTCCCTTTCAAAATTCAAAATTTATTGCTTGTTTATCCTTAAAATTTTTTTGGGTTTTTTTTTTTTTTCCCTTTCAAAAATTCAAAAATTTCAAAAATTCAAAATTTAAGTAGTATTAGACTTAGTGCAGGGATCACAGAATTTTGAAAATGTGCACACAATTCACTTTTCCCCATAGCACGTCATACGCAGTTTTTAACTGTTTTTTGACGTAAAATAAAATAAATAAATAAGTAAATAAGGGGCGCGGGTTAGAGCCCCGACGGGGGCATGGATGTGTGTTGTCGCGGGAGGCCTCTTGAGTCTGCTGACCACACACAGAGGAGTCCGCAGAGTCTAGAGTACCCAGCGCAGAGAGCCGATATCGGCCCTGAAGTTGGAAAAAGCCCCCGGAATAGAAAAGATTAAAATCAGTATTTTAGTGCCGTGTCAGGTAATTGATGCAAATAACTGTAATGTGAAGATATTGAAGAATAACATCATTGTGAAATTGCATGTTAGTATGGTTTAGAGATTTCATGAGTAAAGTTTATATTTTAGGCTGATTAAGCAGTCACTTTTAGAAAAGAACTAAAACCGCCATTTATAATCAAATACTTCGGCGCTCTGCCAATGCTTAGTTTTGTGTCCGTGGGTTCGGTCAGAATCTTTCATAAAGTGTGTCATATTGTCATATTTTACGATACAGATGCATTTGTACTGAAGGAAAGGATTGCTAGACGATAAAATTGTAAATATGAATAGGTTAAATTTGTTTATTGACCACTTGCAACCTTAGATTGATTCTAATGTAAATTGATTTGCAAAATAGAATCTGTATTGTTTTAACTTGTTAAATTCGGTAGGTATTAGTGAGAATAATCATATAAGAAATAAAAGAGTGTGTTTGGATTTTATCGGTGATGTCTCGCTAAAGTTTTTGAACTCGCCAAAAAGGCGGTGAATATTACAATTATGAAGTAGAAAAAGTAATAGGAACATATTATAATGTAGCTTGATTAATTAAAAATGAAACTCATGTTTTGAAGTTTGCCGTAGTTGATAATGCTCAATTGAAACTATTGATTGATGAAAGGATAGCGAATGTAACTAGACAGCTGCCTTCAATTTTGAATAATAACTACAGAGAACATTTTAAGCCAAAATAGTTCATTAAATTTGCACAGCTAATCGAGAGCTATGCAGATTCAGCAGAAAGTATTAAAATATTGTATAATAATTATACATGCCCAATAGGGAGAAATAACCGTGATCTCGTTCCTAACGCTGAACTATATAATGTTATTAATGCAGTTACCAAAACATACTGACGAAATCATTTAATTCCAGAACCAATATTAAATAATATTTTCCTGATTTTAAGGTATTAATGTTGTCCCGATAAAGTAGGGGCGCTATCTAAGGCCACAGTCTGTATCATAGGTAATTCCACAAGTGCTTTGGAAGTAGTCGATAAATTCCCGACTCGCGAAACGAGGAGGATTTAACATTAAGATTATATTAAAGGGGCGAAAGGCTCTCCCAACGTGGCGGTGAAAGTTCATCAAGAATAAAAGTTTTAAATGTGAAATAAAAAATTGTGAAATATTAAAAAAAAAATAATAGAAAGTGAAAATCAATGAAGAAGTGTAAAAATGGAAAGGTGTAACAATGGCAATTGACTAATTGTTTGGAAATGTTTAAATGATAATAGTTTTATTAATTGATTAGAAATGTTTAAATGGTAATAGTTTTACTAATTGATTGGAAATGTTTAAATGGTAGTTGTTTAATTGACACGTATTTAATTGATGGTCTTTAATTGTAATTGTTTTACTGATTGATTAGTAATATTTTAAATGGTGATTGCTTAATTGACAAGTGTTTAATAGATGGTGTTTAACTGATACTTGTTTAATGATTGGGAAGGATATTAATTGTTGATTGTTCAATTGATAAATATTATTACTGAATAGTTGGAATTGTTTAACTAATTGTTTGTAGCAAATGGAGAAATTTAGTGCTATCATGGTAAAAATGTCTGTAGTGTGTGTTTCCTCCAAAATGACCAAGTGTGGGCCACAAGTGAGTAATTTTACACAAGCTTGCTGCCTTTTCGTAGGCACCAACCTGTGTCGAAAGGGAGGGGGTGTAAAATCCTGCAATATTGCAAGGCAGTCGAGGCGGCCGCCCTGCCGGCGCCGGCGATTCGTCACTTGCTCATGAGGGTGACTCGAACGGCCAACCAATAGGGGCGCGTGGACAAGGGCCGACCGATAGCAAGGTCGTGGGTCGGTCCACCCTGCCCCCCGCCCAAGGGAACCCCCGGGCACCGGGCGCGCCCGGCGCCAAGGTCACGAGAGAGCCAGCCATACGCCGCCCCATAAATGTGTCGCTCACGAGGACTCGGGGCTTACTCGCTGACCAGCTGGGGAGGAGGACTGGTGCACTTGGTCACTTGGGGAACTAGTAACTTTCCATCATTAAAGAGCTACTTCGATAATAAACTCGTCGAGTTTTTGTCCAACTAAAGCAAACTCCAGAACACCCACATCTCTCGGCAACTTGTCGCGTCTCAGCTGTCCGAGGACGGCCCGGGACACGACAGTCGGGCATGATTCATTATTCAATTACCTTTCGTATTTCGCTAGTTCTCCATGGCCATCGGCTAATGTGTACAGATGGCAAGGTTAAACCATGGTGGAAATATATGGGTCGGTTCCTCCGGTGCACCGATTTTAGCTGGTTCTGTGCATCTCCAGTTTGCAACACGAACCACGTGACCACAGCACGGGCACTCCGTTTGAGAAGCCAGACCAGACGCTAGCCGCCATGTTGCACGGAGAGCGAGAAGTGTTGAGAAACATTTTGAAAGTAGCATAAACTGAAAATTTTCGACGGTGACGAACCAAAAATAACGCAAAAAAGGTGTATAAGATGCAATATTTAAAAGAAATGCTTCATAAATCTATTTCAATGTCTTGTAACAAGGTGATAATTTTGGTATCTGCGTCACTTAGCGGGAATTTTAAATGCAGGCAAAGTTCATTGCCTGAAGTCGGATTCGATGAGCAAGAATCCCCCCTCCCCGGGTTAAACCACCATAGGTTAAACCGTGTGGTCGATAAATACTCAAAATTGGGTTAAACAAATGAATTTACTGACGATGACTTGAAATGTATATTTATTTTGCTTTAAAGTAACAAACTTTTGATGTAACAAACATTAACATTTAAAGTAACAAACTTATATTCTTTTCGTTGAAAATACATTTATTACGCACGCATTTTTTTTTTTTAATTAAATATTGAAGGAACTTCATTTTCATTCACAATCGTGTTGGATTCTGAAACATATATTTGATGATTAATGTGTCTGTCTTAATTTATTTATGATTAGCGAAATGTGTTGCTCATTCACTTTCAGGTATGGCTTCAGTGATGATGTAGTAGCATCGTCTCCTGTATTATTTCAATAGTATAAATACCTTTTGCAGCTCTCACACGCAACCAATATTTATAAATGAAGTCTCTTAAGAAGATAATTTCACGGAGACGTAACGAATTGTACTTTAAAAATACGAAGGATTAGTTTAAAAAAAAGCATCTAAATATTCATGTCAAATCTACTTTCTATTCTCCGTATTTTCTGGAACTTCACGAATTATTTCATTGATATGGTCGTCAGACGCGTCACCAAATCTCGCCTTGTTGTTATGATTGAAAATAACTGAAAACAATTAGATTATATCAAAATCAAAGAGGTTATATTCTATATGGAGTCGGAGCTTATGATTGGCCAGTAGGTAGGAAAGGTTAGAAAAATCGGATAGAAAAAGCGATAAAGTTTTTGAGATACACCGCCCTGATGGGGGTATATTATATGTATACTTAAATTCTATCGGTTTTAATTTCACGAGTGGAATAGTCGTACTAATTAATTTATGGTTTACTAGTTCATTGCTGTGTGTTTACGGATCTCTAAACATGTAACGGTATTGTTAATATCATTGCGGGCCTTTTTGAATACTTTGACTCGCTCTAATACCAACACAACACATACATTTTTATGAATTCGATTTATTAAGTTAAGATGTAAGCAAATACAATAAATAAATGGCATAATGCTCAAATAAGTAAAATAACTAGTTACAAACCTTATTTTACTTAATTTATATGAAAATCGCTATTTTGGAATGTTCCCCTACGTATAAAATTGTCACCAGTCACTCATATTTCACTGTTACGTTTTTGTAGAGACTTAGTACTCGCAGTAATAAGATGTATAAGGCACATTGGCTAACTTCCTAGAAATGTTAGATTTTAATGTTATGAAAAATTCTAAATAACATTTGTTAATAGAGGCAAATAACCCCAAAATACCGTTTCATCAACGTAATTCACTTGCTTACTTTCCATATAACTCTCAAATACATTGTAATAATTTTCATATATTTCTCAAGATTTTACAAGAAACCACCGTCCGTAGCTTTGTAAGCTTTTGCGAGAATTTCCGCAGGAACTTCACAATATTCTTTCATTTTGTACGAACAAATCAGTCCTTAAGATACACACGCTGTTTATCTGACGTCATATTGAAAAATGATTACAATGTGTCTCTTCATTTTGGATGCAAGAATAATTACAAAATATTGCGAATTTTCGTTTTGATTAAACAACCAACTAGCAAACCATGAAGTTTTGTATGCACCACGGGTGTCACTAGATGTTTTTGCCCCTCAGGCGACTTTCAAGCCCTCGGGCCAGAGGCCCTCGGGTGTGGTAGTCGCCCTCGGGGCAAAAACATCTACATAACGCCCATGATACATAAATAACTATTCCTGACCCCTTTCGCTTACGCTTATCCACGGCCAACGAAAGAGTCTCTTTCGTTTTTTGGCTTACCTTTCGGTTTTGACACACACTTTCCAGCTGCTACCAATCGGCGCATACAATTATTTCACATTTTCCCAATTTTTCGGTGCGCTAATAGTAGAAACGAATTGTCTTTAAGAATACTAAAGAAGAGAAGAACCTAGCACTACATGCCTATTTTAATTGAAAAATATGGAGCAGATTTTTGAGAAAATATTTAATCGTTTCCGAAAATGCACAATATTAAGCTCATTTTCATACAAAAAATTGAGTTTTAGGGACACACATCAGGAATAATTTGAAGCACTTGTCCCCTTAAATGCAAAAATGTAAAAATTAACGACATGAGAAATATTTTTTAAAAAATATACATTTGTGTAATTTTAGCACTATGTTTTAGCGTTTAGCAATACCCATACACAACGTTTTAAAACAAATAAAGCAGTTTTTGAGTTTATCACGAATAGCCTAGTCGGCATACACCAGAACATCCAAGAACTAGTCAAAATTCTCTTATGCAGAAATAAAATATGCAAGCGATACGCAATAGCAATGAACAAAAAATAGGAAAACTCTCGGGTAATTTGTATCTAGGAAAATATACTTGAAAAGTGGCAAGAATATAGCTGAAATCTTTTAAATTCAATTGGTGTTATTAAAGATATACATGCACGAACGGAAAGAGAATGGTTCAATTTTATCAGAGTTACTTCTAAGATTTTATTCTGAGATCATAACGAAGAAGTTGCGGAGTGTTACAATCGTAATATCAATATTCCACTAGAGACTAAATTAGATTCATTCACCAAAAGTGAAACTATTATTGAGTGAACAATATTTCACAATGCCATTTTTTGATTAACTCAAATGAATTGATGAGAAAATGAGATAATATAATCACCAAATAAAGAAATCAAATCCGTACAGCACCACAAAACTAAACATATGTCATGGTTCCCATCTGTCCTCCTTTTGGAAGATATGTCTTCTTTTTTTTCTTTCCCATTGTCCTCGCCTTTCTTTAATTTACATGGAATGTCCTTCTTTTTATTCTGTTGAATGGAAAATACTGGCATAATTTTAATGTAATTTAATTAATCAAAGGGACTTCATGTCTTCGATATCTACATTTTTACTCAAGTAAATGGCCTGCGTAATAGATCTTTAGGCTTATTGTGATATAAAATCTATTTATGCTTGTCATTTGGTGAATGACGAAGGTAAGTGCGGGGGCGAAGTTATTTAGTCGGAAGCTTTCACTTTTAATGACTCAGTCTAATATGATTTTCAAACATTAGTCATGGTTTGGAATTACTGAGTACATTGTCTATACATTCTGGAATATAAAAAACTGAAATGTCCTCCTTTTCATTGAAATGTCCTCTTTTTTTTAGGAAAATGTCCTCCGCTGGGAAAAAGTTTCTGGTAACCCTGAATTTTTAACTTTGCGCTTTCAGTAGATATGTATTCCAACACTGCACAATTACTTGAAAAAAAAATTGCTTTGGAAATAAGATCAAATACAATCTGAACTAATTTCTTACAAAAACTTCAGGTGATAATAACAAAACATTGCCAAGACTTAAGCTTAGAATTATCGAACTGGTGATCTCATTTAAACTTTTTTATTTTTATCATTGCAATTGGGAAATGTGGGTGACTATTGTTCACGTGAAATGCAGGGGTTCGCTAAGAACTATAAAAGGTTGATGCGACCATATTTTTAAATAACGCCAGATATTAAAAATTTATTCTGCAATGAATAACTGTATATATCATGGCATTCAAATAAAAGACGGCATTAATTGGTTATAAATGTTCATAAAAAGAGTGCTTTATATCATTATGGACTTTCAATCTCATTGCTATGTGCTTATTTATCAAGAAATTCGAAAATTGAAAGATTAAAAAATGTAAAAGAAATATGCCCATGTTTTCTTCTAATATTTACTAGATTATAGTTTACGTTATTTGCAGTATCTAAAAAAGGCTTGTGTAGTAAAAGCTTAGAATTATTTAATCATACCGTGCGATATCAATTATTTGAAAATAATGATGAATGGGTATCAACAGACAAATATTTTATGGAAATAACATTCAGTTTTCACGTATCAGAAGTAATGCAAGATGTTTTCAATTTGGAATCTAGGTTGTGTATTACCTTCAACGACTGCAACACGTTATGCAAATGCAGCCAAGTTTCTAGTAAAATTGAATGGGTACATTCGATTTCCGAATTCATGTTGAACTTATCTAGTCATCTATTAAATGGTAGGGTAATGTAATCTTACATTCTAGAAAACTATCCCATCAACATTAACATCTAACTACGAATTTACTTGAACAAGATTTAACCATATTTTTGGAGCAAATTAGCCAGATTCAGAGACTGATTGAATCTTGAAAGAAAATATTTCACTTAAAAGTTCAAAACGCATTTACACACTTCAATACAGTTTGTTGTAACCTGAGATTCTGAGCAGAGAGCAAATCAAAAAGGCTATGAGAAGTGAACACACCGGCACCAACGCAGTAGATTTCCATGTACTTACTTGAGTGAGGATAGTAATGAAGAACAGGGTACAGGAACCTTGGCTGTATTCTTCTATCGGCTCGTTAACCCTGGCCAAATGATGTTGCTGCATTCCGGAGTCCAAATCCGGTCCAGGTCCCAGAAAGTGATCGGTTTCTCGAGGTTTCCGTGAAAGGAGCCAGTGAATGATCAGTTTCTCGAAAACCAAGCAGTGGTTGGAATCCATGTACGGTCGCTGGCGTCCCCCGGCTCCAAAATGTATTAAAACCGACACCAAAAGTTATAAAGGCACTGCCTTCGCTGGCGGTGGCTGCCCGCGAAAGCGAAGCCCGACTGTTGCTGCGATGGAGGAGAGTTCAAGTGAACCCTCATAGCAACGTTTGAGGAACGAAGTGCACAGACCCGTGCACAGTGCACGTTGTGACCGTCCAGCAGAGAATGATGGAAACGAGTCGCATTTCTTCGGGGGAAATGAGGCTTGTATCGTATATGCCCGGAATGAGTCATCCGGTATGACAAGACTTCCGACAGTCACAGAGGTTGGAGGGGGAAGAAAGCGGCTCCTGTACTCCGACCTCTGACTTGCCCGTCTCGGGGGAGGAACTTCTTATCTCCCGGTTCGCACAGCCACCCGGGTTGCTGACGCATCCGAGGGTGACGCGGTTAAGGGGAGAGGGTGTCATGGATACCGCCCATGTTAAATTTACCTACTATTGATGTACATTTTCTATAACGTGGTTACCTAGAAAATTATGCACTAGATATTTTGCATACTTAAAGATTGATTATTTTGATGTTTTTAAATTTTTTTTAACTTTGCCTAATTTTTCAGCATTTCTGGACAAATATATTTTTATATTTTTTTATAACTGATGAATGTTTATATAAAAATTTCAATTTATTGCCAATACTACAGTGAATGTATCCTGTAAATTGTAATAAATTGTAAACAATAGTTTCTAAAAAAAGGTACATTAATTACAAAGTAAGTACATTTTTTGCAAACGCCATTAAAAAAAAGTCTGTAGTCGCCACTGCTCTACTAGAACATTCCTCCATCTTATTCTGCATCATCTTTCTCGGCGGAAAATAACAATGCTACCAACGTATGAACAAGAGAATGTTTCAATAACTCATTAACAACCGATTACGCTTTCAAAATTACGAAAAAAAATAGCCATACTTGTACGCAGTGTCAAAAAAGTGGATGTGGCTCAAGCAGACTAGGACATTTAAATAAGAATTAAAGGATCTTCTAGGCCTCCTGAAAAAAAAAGTCAATATATTTGAAAAGAGCAATGTTTGAACTATTTATATGGCCAAAACCGAACATCGATCATTTGACCCATTTCATGGTACCCTCTCTCAGTAAACAAATGACACAGTGAAAACAATGAAAATCAAGGAAATGACAATAAATGCTCTTCAGAGGGTTCGTCAAATGTCGGTGATGTCACTTCTTAACATATAATTTTGTTAAAAATTGAGTGTGCACCTATACTTTTTTTAACGTGGCAACTCAAGGTCACGCGCGAAAGAGGAACAGGGAAGACACTCCAATGGGGAGATGCAACGTCACTACAGCTCCGACTTTTACGGCTCTGTATTGAGTTTGCCTTTCATCTTCGTCAGTGATCTTGAGATGCCACGTTAAAAAAATCCAAGTATAATATTGTGGTCAGGGTCTGTGGTTTCAAACGGGACCTGTTAGACAATCATGGAGGTCACATTCAAAATTAGCTCTGGTACTGAAATGGTTCATAAATATTTATTTGATCGGCTCTACATTGGGGGAAGCCATTTGATATTAATCTGATATAACTTCAACATTATTTAGTTTGATTTGTCCATGTTTGCAATACTCAGTTGCCAATACTAATACGTATTTATCTTCACACTTACATAATTTACACACAGTTGCCTGTTCTGCTCACGTCCCCATTTTATAATTAAAGATTTTATTAACATTCTCTTTTAATATTTTGTTACTCATGGGTGGCATCAACAACTACGTACTATAACTTACCTTGTCGCATGCAGTTGGACTGTCTGTACAGACCAGCGTTTCTTGGAGTTCTGTTTGACTAAGTAATTCCTTGATTGATTGCAATTAACTACGCCTTGTTTTCAAATAATAAATAAAATATTTATTTATAATTGAAATTAACATTTCCTAATGAACTCGTTTTGTTAAGTATTATTTCGATTATTGTCCTTCCTGTACAAATGACTTCGTGTTCGTGGCTTTCTTCATGTTTTCGCACGCTTTTAAAACTTTCTCTGTTGCATTCTGGATGAAGAAACGTCCAATGTCCACGACATCTCCTTTCTTAGGTCGCCGCAGTGATGTATACGCTTTCGCCCTGCTTAAAGCGATATTATCAGGTGTCAGTTGCAAAATAAAAATGTGAATCGCGATTTTGCCCAATTATCATCTGTTTGTCGAATAATTTTCATACACTGATACTGGAAACTTCCCTATCTTTCACCTCGGGCGGGCGCCTTACCGCGTCACTTCCTCATATTCTTAAGTAAATGATCAAAGAATGAAAAGATTACGAATTATTTCCTATTCTAATTGCGGTCGCATAGACATGTCCGTTTTTTAATTCAATTCACAATTACAAGACATTAATATTATTAATTTTTTTGTAACTCTGAAAATAATGATGATAATCTTACACTAGCCCACTCCTCTCCTACGTTCGACGTTATATCGTAATATACAGCAACATCACCCACTACGCATCCCATCTAATGATAATCCGCAAGGAACCAAATGTGTTGTTGTCGGCTCGGTGGTCAGCAGTCAAAAGAGAGGATCCCCCTACTTTTATACATGATGACGCCTCCTCTAATCATATTTCTGTTTATTACAAGGGACTTTGCTTCCGGAAAGTTGTTGTCTGCGAGCGTCATCTTTGCCGAGCGTGTTTATTTACGTCCGCTGCCATAACAGTCTATATGTGATGGCTCGAAAACTCAAACATTTCAATGTGATATTTAATACATATAAATAATACTTAATAATACTGTTGTATTATTAAAAGGGAGTCTTGTGGTTCGTCACAGTACCCACTCCAAATTCCTTAAATCCTCTTCCGTAATTCCTTCGCCGATTTTAAGTCCGCGCTGGGTAATAAAGTAAAGAAATCATTTCTGACACCGTTTTCGGTTTCTCGTAGTCTAGAAAAACTTGTTCCTTAGCGATAAATATGTAGATGGCGTTCTCGGCCTGTGTTCACGAAATGCCGCTTAACAGGCTCGCAGTCGGTGGTATTGGAGGAAGTTCCAGCAGGTTCCGTTGAAGGCCTTTTACCAGGCAAACTTGTGATCTACTACAACTCGTATTTTCTTGCATTATTTGTAACTTTGCCAAATTTCGAAAAGTCAGAGGTCGCGAAAGGAAAAATAAACGTGTGCTATTTTATGAGTGTACTTTGCCCGATTCATATATTTTGAGCAGTAATAGGTTATATTTATAGTGTGAGAAGAATAGGATACATTCATTTTGAGGGAATGTGACTTATGTTGGCAATCATTTGGATACAAACTTTTTTTGGGGGGGGGTATTTAAGGTCGCATCAACATCTAGGTCATTAGCGACCACTATTGGTAACTGTGAAGATGAAATGAAATGAAATGGTGGTGAAAAGGGATGAAAGGATACAATAATACAACCATGTTCTAAGCGGGACTCGAACCCGCGACCCTTCGGTTCGAGATCGCTACGACACTACTGCCTTAGCGATCTTGGCTACCGGGCCGGTATACAAGCATTTATTCAGGGTTGGACAGTATTTAAATATTTGCAATTGAAATACATATTTTAAATATATTTTGTATTTAAAAATTTATATTTTTGAGTTTTTGGACATGTATTTTGGAGATATATATATATGTATTTAAATATATAAAATAGGGGTATTTAAAAAAGAAATACTTAAAATACTTTAAATACTTTAAATACAGATGAAGAAGAAAATAATTTCGACAGTTTCTTTTTGTTTCATTCCGCTAGTGAATGTACCTCATTGAAACAAAAATAAACCACCTTTCAGCTATTGAATTTGAATAATCTTCATAATTTCTAAATTACATACCTAAATCGGTAAAAGTGATGGACAATTATCTGACAATAAAAAAAGCGTTTATGCGTTATAACACAAGTTTATGTTCATCCCCGCCAGTTGAAAGACTATTTTTCATTGCAGGTTTTATACATTCAGCTACAATGAGTTTTTTAAAAATTGATCCTTTAAAACGAAATTCCGTTTATTTGAGTTAAACATACTTTTTATATAATTTTATATTTGAAAATATCTACACATGTCTACGTTATAGTTTTTGTTCAGAAATTTGTATGACTGTCAATTACTAATTTATTGTAATTGACAATTACAATATATTGCTGCAATAAAAAAGGATATTGTAAAATTATTTTTATTGTTCTGATATTTTACTATTGCCAAACGTGGATACAATTTACAGAAAACATCTAGTTCTATGACGGGGATTACCTACACTGCCAATGTTAATATTGTTATTTCTACTGTTGCCTTGCTATGCTCACACATTCTCTCAATGTTAACACCCATTTATTAAATTTACTTCCAATTTAATCATGGTTTTGACATACAACATATTACTCCTTACCTGTTACATGTGGACGTGTAATTCTATACAGAATCACGATTTCTGGAAGTTCTATTGATTGAAAACAATTATTAGATTAATGGCAACTAATATAAATTATCAGCCTTTTTCAACAATAAAAATTTAACACTTATCCTTATGTATATTACACATTCTTTGGATCTCATAAGAATTTCTTTTTCAATGTAGGACATGAACACACCGCACGGGTTTGAATATAGTTCGTAAGCTTACTATAATATTTTGATAGATGGTTTCTCGGCTGACTAGCAGAATGTTGTCCATGGAATTCTTGTTATACCAATTCTCGTGTCCTTGCCTAAATTGAAATTGTTCCAGAAAGTCCTCAACGATTTGCTGTTACTAAGACTTAATATTCTCACAAATTTAATACGCGGTCGCGACTCTATCTGTGTTTCGTATGAAACATCTACTCGCGACTGACTAATATTCATCTACATATTGAAAAATTCTTCCATCTACGGAGCTAACCTAATATACATACCCTCGAAATGCAGAGTCTAATTTAATTCGAAATTCCAACTACAATTTAATACTACAATTTAAACAATACCAAGCCCTCAAACTAATCATTTATTCCCACCTCACTATCATTTAAACAATATCCCAGTCTATGCTGAAACTCCGTTCGCACCTCACCAACCGCTTACGTGTGTTCGCTTCAATATTTTTTTAGAGACTGATTCCTTACATCCTTCTCTCAACGCGGCTGGGCGGGGCGCGGTGTGGCCGCGAGCAGAGCGGGGAGGGGGGAGGCGTGTCGGGTTTCCCAGGAAGCGCCGCTCGGCTGCGTCTCCGGTGACGCTGCGGTCTGGCCTCCCACCTCATCCCCGGCGCCGCCCGCGCCCGCGCCCACACCCACCCCACGCCCCGCCCACGCCGCGCCCACGCCCACGCCCACCTCATCCCCGGCGCCGCCCGCGCCCGCGCCCACGCCCGCGCCCACGCCCACGCCTACACCCGCGCCCACGCCTGCGCCCACGCCCGCGCCCGCGCCCGCGCCCACGCCCGCGCCCACGCCCGCGCCCACGCCCGCGCCCGCGCCCACGCCCGCGCCCACGCCCGCGCCCACGCCCACCGCCCACGCCCGCGCCCCCGCGCCCACGCCCACGCCCGCACCCACACCTCAGCACGCCATGTCCCCGCCCTGCTACGTTTCTCTCGGCTTGACACTCTGATGCCTGTCTGTTGAAATTGGTGCAACTTCGACAATGTCACATTTTATAATATTTTAACACAGCCAACATATAGATGCTTTTTTTACATAACACTACTGAGATCTATGTTCACTTGTTGTTAATTTAATGTTGCTTTTTCTTCCAGAAGACCGCATCTTTATCAACTGTTCTGCGTGAGCATGTTTTTAGAACACGACTTATTCCCAGAGAAGTGGTCTATTTGAAGTAAACATTGAACCACACATGCCTATATTATATTAACCAAAAAGGTATGTTACGTTTTTATTGTAACAATACTACAAGCATATACTGAACCAAATAAAATTCAACCCCTTTTTGTAGTTCGGGGACGTGACCTATTCGAAATAACTGATTCTATTAATCAGCAAACAGTTTCCATATCGGCAAATCTCTCTTATTCTACTCAACGTGCTTTAGTCCACGTCATTCCTCTGCTTGGCTCCGTTCTGCTGCTCCCCGCCCCTCCACCACCCGTCCCCCTCCCCTCCCCACCCCTCCCTCCTCCAGAATCCGTCCAAGAGGGCCGCGTCTCCCGCCAGCACGCAGACAGCTGTAACTGCACACCGCTGCCCGCGTGCTGTTTTGCATGCAGTCAGCGATCGAATGGGATAATCCCACCGCGCGGGGCACACACGTCACGACCAATAGAAAATGGCACCGAAGGAAAGTCGGTATTCAATTTCAGGAGTCCAAGAGAGTGGAGTTCTAAAGCTACGAATCTTATTAGCATTCTTTATCCATTTTCCCAATACTGCATCAGTTTTCACCCGTGTCCAGTCGTTCAAATGCAAATAGTTATACTCGTAACTGGTTCCGAAACTAAGTCTTTGGCATTCGAATGAAAAGTTGCATTTTGAAATGAGTACAACTGAGACACCTTTGATCGAGTTTTATACAATATTTTTTGCACGAATTCATGGAAACTGGCAGGTATATAATCTCTGTCTGCCTGACTGTCCGTCCATCTTCTGTCTGTCCGTCCATCTTCTGTCTGCCTGTCTGTCCGTTCATCGTCTGTCTGTCTGTCTGCCTGTCTGTCCGTCCATCGTCTGTCTGTCTGCCTGTCTGTCCGTCCTCGTCTGTCTGTCTGCCTGTCTGTCCGTCCATCGTCTGTCTGTCTGCCTGTCTGTCCGTCCATCGTCTGTCTGTCTGTCTGCCTGTCTGTCCGTCCATCGTCTGTCTGTCTGTCCCTGTCTGTCCGTCCATCGTCTGTCTGTCTGCCTGTCTGTCCGTCCATCGTCTGTCTGTCTGCTGCCTGTCTGTCCGTCCATCGTCTGTCTGTCTGCCTGCCTGTCTGTCCGTCCATCGTCTGTCTGTCTGCCTGCCTGTCTGTCCGTCCATCGTCTGTCTGTCTGCCTGCCTGTCTGTCCGTCCATCGTCTGTCTGTCTGCCTGCCTGCCTGTCTGTCCGTCCATCGTTTGTCTGTCTGCCTGTCTGTCCGTTCATCGTTTGTCTGTCTGCCTGTCTGTCCGTTCATCGTTTGTCTGTCTGTCCGTCCGTCCGTCCGTCCGTCCGTCCGTCCATCGTCTGTGTGACTGTTCAATTGTCAGTCTATCGGTTCACACTACTAGCGCCTGAACCACTCGTAGTATTTTTTTTCGAAATGGATATTCCCCGGTGGAAGTCTCTCGACCCGTAGCTTTGCGACTTTCTCACTACCGTCCACAGTGTTTAAATATCTGAAAAACATATGTTATAAGACCCATTTTAGGAGAAAAAATTGAGACAGTACTCCAACGTTACCACGCCGAAATGAATTTCAACTTTTTTCTCTATATGAATTAGGTGGCAAAATTCTTTGATAAAAATACCCCGCAGTTTCCCCGTCTCTCCACTTTTTTCAGCTTGATACACACGCAATAGATGCTGAGAAAAAAAAAACATGCAAAACACGTTTCTCGTTGTATCTATCCAACATATTGTTCTAAGAAGCTGATTTTTTGTATGAATCTACGTTATTTTGTATTCTCTTTCACATAAGCATCGCGATTATCGTTTTGGTTTTGGTTCACTTTTCACAGCCTCATTCGGCTATACTCTTTCGTGTGAGACTGAAGAAAAATACACGTATAAAGGTGGCATAGGAACGATTTTCACTGTTAATTCTGAGTTTTCGAAAATTACAAAAATTTGGATTTTTTTCGACGTCTTCCTAGAACTACAAAATTGAAGAAGAGAGACCGGGAGCGGTAGCTCAGTGCATCAACTGATGTCACTGCAGCGCCTCGGACCGGGAGGTCCTAGGTTCGAGTCCTGATGGTGGCAGGATTTTCGACACTAGCTTTTCAGCTGGGTCGAATTCAGACGCTGTCTGGAGGAGGATTCTAGCGGCCGGTTGCTCTGATCGGTAGTTTTCCGTGGTTTCTCCGATCAACACCAGGCGAATGCCGGAGCAGTACCCTACCAAACGGGTCACGGACCGCGCGCGATCTGTCCTTCCTCTTCCTTGTCCTATCCTCTCCCCTTACACACACACTTACACTAACATGCACCACACTACCACATATTCCGGGAGACCGGTTGGGAGCTTAGAGCTTGTCCCGGCTGGGGCGGCGCCCCGCTGGTGGGAGAGTCCTGGTTAGGGGGAAACCCCACTAGCCGACGGTAGGTCGGCGCCGGATCTCGCCATCCAGCAGGGGATTATCACCGCCATTTCCCGAGAAAAAAAAACATGCACAACATGCACAACACTAACGGGACTAATGACGCAGTTGACGCGCCCGGAAACACGAAGAAATCAATCAATCATTGAAGAAGAGATTTTTTCCATCTAATAATACTTGTTCTCCATTTTTTGTTCTTTTAATAATCTCATGTACGTTTTTCTGAAAACGTATAGTAGTTTCCGTACAATATTGCTTGCAATGTGTGAAATGTTTAAAAAATAACAAAAACAAACTTTTCTTAAGATTAGCTATAATATGTTTCTTTAAAATTGTGGTAGGGATACTGCTAAGTGTATTCAATGAGATGACACAAGTGCCATTTTGCTTTCTTCTTGTGTTTTGACAAATATTACCCCAAAGTAACACTTTACTAGCCTCTTTCGTCGGTAACATTTACATTAGGGACGATTTGTTTGTATCATTGCCTATACGAATACATGTGCTTTAAATGAAATGTTATAGAGTTTTCACGCAAACTCAGAATTTTTCTGTGAGAACGTGATCAAAATTCCCCATTTTCAGAAACGCTGCTACGCCATTTTCTGGAAAACAGCACCACATTTTTTTCTTCCAATTTTTCGTACGGATAGAGCTAATTGCACTGTTTAAGAGGACATACGTGTATAATTCATTTTGCTTATTTTCTTTTGTTTTCTAAAATTACACAAATTTAATTTTTTTTTATACCTCTCGCATCGTTAATTCGCACATGTCCAGCAATTTGTATACATTACTGCGTTTTTAAGAGAATGTGCTACAAATGAAGTTTTTCGAAAACAAAGAAATCCTGTGAAAAAGGGCTTCAAATTTGTCAGTTACACTAGAGCTTCAACATTTTTTTGTTATATCGGCTGCAAATTTATCAACGAATATTTTCGTATGGGAATAGGTTTTACTCTTGTTTAATATTTTAAAAGTAATATTTCGAATCTGCCGTTCGGAAACCCAAAAATTGGGGAAACGTAAAACAATGTGTGTTGGGCGTAATGTATGGCAGCTGGCAGGAGGATGGGGCAAGCTCGTAACGCTAGCATTCAGCAAGGAAATTACAAAACTTAACTACGAGAACACCTGTGCTACTACGAGTAGTTTATTTCAAGCATGCAATAATAGTATCATAATAACGTTTTGTCCAAAACACTACTACTAACACCAATTAAATAAATCCCATTTTAACCTCACTCTTATACACTGGCAGAAATGGAGTGAACAGATGTAATTGCTAAGCTTCAGTTATTAGAGTAGTTGAATACAATATTTCTTTATTGAATGGAACCATAGAGCAAACGTGCTTTATGCGATAAATTACAGTAAAGGAAACCTTATAAAGATTGCTAAAAGTTTGAATATTTCAAATCCATGGAATTCTTACTGAAAATTTTCCCTAAAAGTGTTTACGACCTGCGACATAAACGAACATAATTGCGAGTTTTTGGCAGAAGTTTTTTTGTGTACCTCTTCCTTAACATGTTAAATTCTCCAATATTTTGTTCGGAGAATTTTGCCTACCAGGCGTGGATTGTGCAAGTGAATCGAGAGTAGACGTGATTTGGCTGCCTTTCGGAGGTCGCGTCGACGGCAAAGGACCGTCGCCCGCCCGCACGGCTCACCTTTCCATCGCCCATTATGTAACGCCCCAGCCGCCCACAGCGGAGGCCACGCCGAATTCGCTTCCCGGCCTCGCGGCACATGCTCTTGCTCTTTGCAGTCATCCAATGGAATGGTTCGTAACAATATGAAAGAAGCTCCACTAATAAGTGAGAAAATGGCCAGTGTTCTACTAAAAGCCTAAACCTGGCTTCGAATGAATAGATTCCGATTGGAGGGCGTGCGGGCGGACGGACGGACGGACGGACGGACGGAATGTTATCGCCCGGTTGCTCCGATAGTTGGTTTCCGTGGTATCTTAGATCAATATCAAACGATTGCGGATGAGTACCCTAAGAAACGCTCCATGGACTGCTCAGGATCTTCCTCTTCCAGAGTTGCCAGATGTATTGCGAGCTCTTTCCCCACCACTACTTCGGAATTTCCTCAAATAACCTCTCCAATGGAAGGAAATTCCCGAACTTTGAAACGAAAAATACTCGAATTCTCCCAATTACGAACCAACGACATGAGCTGTCCCTGATGATACCGTTGGCCATCCCCTTAAATTTAAATAATTCAAATCAATTAATCGTGCTTTGAGCTGCTCGAAGCGGTATCTTCGTTCATGTTTTTCTTTCTCTATGCCTGTCGTTAATTTTTCTCATGTTGGTATACAAAACTGAGACAGAATATCGCATATTGTTTCTTTTCTGTACGTAATAATTGAGAGAATAATACAATATTTCTATCTCGACTACGGATGAAAATAATTTCTCAAACAAATCCCCGAACATCAATCTGAAAAACCGTTATCTCGACCTTGTCCTACCCTACCCCTTACTTACACACTTCAACCTGCATGTAATACACTACCATATATGTGCACCGGTGACCAGTCAGGCAGCTAGATCTTTGTTGGGCTGGGGCGGTGCTCCGCTGGTGAGGAATACCTGGTTGGGGAAAGCCCCAACAAGCCGACGTGTAAATCTGCAACGGATCTCATCATCCATCAGGGAAGAACATCGCCTGAGAGTAAACCTCAGGTCCCCTCAATATTCTAACCTCTCGCAGCGGGGCAGTGGGCTGCTCATCGTGACGTTATTGGCAAGATGGCTGCCCGTCGCCTGGCTTTGTATTCCAGAGGGCGCTTGTTCATGTCGCTGTTCCCGTCGATTTTAGAATCGATTCTGAAGTGAATCAAAGATCTAAATAGAATCGAATTAGTTGCGGTGTGCTAATTTTATTGCAAATATTTATTGTTGTACAAAAAATTGACAAAGTTACTCCAGGATCGTGACGATGAAAAAAAGCTTCCAGAAAAATTAAAATACCAGAATATAAAAGGTATCAACCAGAATAATAGGTTATATGAATTTACTGTGTAGAGAATTCAGCCATACGTATTTCGGGAATTTTTTCTCATCATGAGTGGCTCTGCAACGTTAAAATTAAATTCACTAGTTAACACATTAATAACTACATCATACAAAGTACGCAATCTGATTGAACATTAAAATTATTTTAATAGAGTACTTGCCCAAGTAACATAGATTAAACACATTAAGTAAACATAGTGAACAGTCCTAGGAGGGCGCCATTTCGTGATTTTGTGAAATTGACCATTACCACAATTTCTCTCCGAATTAACACACACAAGTCATTTTTTTTGTAAACCTCATTACAAATCGTAGAACATTTGGTAGAAGAACTAATTATTTTCAAGCACATCCTGAGACTGCCGACACCTGTCAGACGCCACTGGTCATTGCCAGCCTTCGCCGGCGGAGCATCCCACACTGGGACATGAGGCGAGCTCTCGGGGCGAGTTTATTTCCAGGATTACTTGGCTAGAGAAAGGCAAAGGGACTTATGACTTCATGTAATGCAGTAGGAGTACATTTATTGGCAAATTACCGTAATCCGCTAGGCGCGCGGACTCCAAAATGACACAGGTGTGGAGATGCTCTTGTCAAGTGATGAGTCGGTCGCGAGGTGGCGCATGGGGTCAACGACCTCCTCAGCTGGAGTCGCCCCTTGAGATGCTGTAGGCGGGCCGGCGGGGTGGGGAGGGCCCGGCCGGCACTCAAGGTCGTGCTCTGCCTCCCTCGTCGCGTTTCCCGTGGGCACACGACGCGCTGTGCCCGTGGGCTCGGTCCGTTGGCAGCCCCGCGCTGCCGCGGACACAGACCACTCTCCGGCGTGTTTGTAGTCGCACACGTCACAGGTTCGGCTCCCGTCACACATGTCCGTCACAGAGGCTGCCTCTCACGCTTCATGAGTTTCAGAGCTTGAACTGGCGGACTAAAACATTCGGAATCTATTCATTTGAAGCCGGGTTTAGGCTTTTAGTAGAAACACTGGCCATTTTCTCATTTATTAGTGGAGGTTCTTTCATATTGTTACGAACCATTCCACTGGATGACTGCAAAGAGCAAGAGCATGTGCCGCGAGGCCGGGAAGCGAATTCGGCGTGGCCTCCGCTGTGGGCGGCTGGGGCGTTACATAATGGGCGATGGAAAGGTGAGCCGTACGACGGTCCTTCGCCTTCGACGCGACCTCCGAAAGGCAGCCAAATCACGTCTACTCTCGATTCACTTGCACAATCCACGCCTGGTGGGCAAAATTCTCCGACAAAAACATTAGAGAATTCAATATGTTAAGGAAGAGGTACACAAAAAAACTTCTGCCAAAATCTCGCAAGTGTGTACCTTTATGTGACTGTGACACCGCTCGTACCTCTTTTACGAAACTATTCTCAGTAAGTATTCGAGTGGGTTTGAAATACTCAGACTTGTTAACAGTTCTCCTTTACTGCCGTTTCTCGAGGTCTCCAAAAGCACGTTTGCTCTATGGTTCCCTTCAATAAAGAAATAACGAATGTAACTGTTCTAAGCAGTAAAGCACTGAAGATCTGTTGTCACTTCCGTACATTCCATTTCTGCTAATGCTAAGAATGAGTTTGAAATAGGATTCATTTCATTAGTTATCGGTAGTGGGGTCATTCCATGCAAAAAAGGAGATTTTATGACACGACCTCTTCAAACTTGAAAATATTTTGGGATATTGTTGTCCATGATGCCTATATCGTCGAGGTACAATATTAAAATTTTGTAACTGATAGTTCGGCAACTATACACTTTTTTAAAATCTAAGATTTCTTGGGAACACTCCTATATTCTTTAATTGTTTGCCATCATAAAAATGTTTCTAAAAAATTCTCAAACTTCGTGAGTATATATAAGATACGTAGTAAAATTATACATTAAATATGTTATAAATAATATAAATTTTAAATCCATTGTTGGTACACAACAATAAAAAACTTCTTTAAAACGCAATTGCTCACAAGACAACCTTTTTAAATTTACTAAAATCTGCTATAATATTTCTTCAGGATGTCCTATAATGTATTAAATTTTCTTGATGATATCCTAAAAGGAATAAATTATCATTAAAAATAGTCACCTGAGCTGAAATGGACAGTATGCAACCCGCCAGAACCATTCATTGTTGCAGCGGCTCTGCTCGCGTGTCCGCTGATGGGACTACTCAGTTATAGGTGCCTTTAGGAGAACACCTTCCCTAGGCACTTCAGTTGAATTTGATACAGGTTTTACTCAGTTTGTTCTCACTGACTGGCATGACAAATTTTATGAAAACGAATCTGAAATAAGTCCATTCAAGTTCAACGTTTCGAAAATGTGAGTGGTTTTTGTTTAATTTTGCGCGAAATATAGGCAATTTATTTCTCAAAAACCGCTCCAAGTTTTTTCTTTACATTCTATTTCCAAAATTTCAGGAGACCAACACGCGTCGCATGACACTTCATATGTCTCGATTATTTTTTTATAGTGGTCTGCCCACCACTGGGCTCTGCCACTTTTGTTTCCTTCAGAATAGTTATAAAATAAGATAAAAATCCTTCCCTTCCTCCGGATTAACCGGAGACTGGGAGAGGATGCTATGGGGGAGTTAATTTTGGTTTTATTGTTGATAGGCTTATCGTTGTTTTTATTGCTGGGGTTGGTGGGATTTTTTTAATTTATTTTTTATATTTGGCTGAAATAAAAGAGAAATTGTAGGTGGTGGACAGGGTGGATGGGCTATTTTATTAAGTGACGTGTTTTATTGGTAGTATAGGTATATTGGCTATTGTGGGAGTGCCTTAACTCAGGTGCAGAGGTGGTGTTGGTTGTTTTTCTATGGGTTGTGTGGGTGCTATGGTTATGGATTTGGGGATGGATTTGGGAGGGTGAAGATGTCCAGGGGGTGTTTTTTCCTATTATGGGGGATGAATCGGTTGCGGAAAGAAAGGTGTGGTTTGATGAACTTGGATGAAAGATGGATTGGCTATTGCGTTTTTGATTCTGTTTTTGGCTGCTGCGAAAACTTCTGTCGACAGTGGTGTCATGTCGTTGTCTTGTTTGATTTTTAGATAGCATTCGTCTGGTCTTGGTTTGAAAATAAGTCGTACTATCCTGTTGTCTAGTGTTAGTAAGTAGTTGTCTCGATTGGTGTATGGGAAGAGGTCCAAACGTGAGTGACAGATCCTGACACAAGCACACTCGCATTTACTCAAATGCTGTACATGGATAATACGTACGTGCACGAGAAAGTGAAAAGGCTGAGAAGGAATGGCCCAAGATCAACTTAAATCGTAGATACGAAAGTCATACAACCAGCAATGGCCATAAACATTCGTGGTCTTTCATTCTTGATCTTAAGTAAACCGCATTGGCCACAGGCCTTATCCATTCTACCGATATCCATTCTACACTCCTTGCTATGGATGGCCATATCCAAAATGTTATAGGTATATGTACTATTATCAAACTCCTTGAGAGACAGAAATGTCGAACGAGAAGAAATAAATTTAAAAAAAAAGCCTTATCCATTCTACCGATATTTACACTTGGATGCAAACTGTAATCGTTGTTAATATCATATTGAAATGCACAACAAGACTCAAATCAACATGTACTATTCGTCGAGATCGAGTAGTTCGTGAATGCTCTTTAAATTGTCGCCCCATGTTGGTCTTCTGTTTCTGATGCTCGTGAATCTGCACTTCGCAAACGATCTGCTCGCCTGTCGTTCCTTTTTCCCTTCCGTTTTTCCTGGCTTGTTCCTATTCTTTTTTTTTTTTTTTTTAGATCGAATTCACTTACTTCCACTAAGCTAGTAGATCTACTAAGTGATGAACATTTGGGAGGGGACACATTTTTTGACGAAGCAATTAACGCTACCTCACTGCTATGTCTCGGCGGCTCTCCAGCTTCTGGCTGGGCTCCACCTCTCGTCTGATGCTAACTTGATTGCACTCACTTGAACTCGCTTAGTAAAAGCTGATCTGTATTAATGAAATTAAAGATTTTATCCATTCTTAATTTCTTTTCAGATTCAATTATCTACCGGAATAAAACATTATAGTTTGTCCGGGGCAGCCTTCGATACTTCTCAAATCTTTCTTCAAGCTTGTCTGTTTGAAATTTGCCCCCTAAAATATACTTTACATTCGTATTCCTCAAAGTATATTCCCCCATAATGTAATAACCCACTGCACAACCCTTTTCATGAAAATAAATTTTTCATCTGACACTTGAAATATTGGACCGCACCAGTTGTTTCTCTTTATTTGTCCTTTGAACACCCATTTTGTATTCTGGATTGACGATAAGTGAGGCAGACAGCTGCTGCCGTTATCGCTTGTGAGGCAACATAAGATGCTCCCGACAGAAGGCATAAGCATTGTCAGAGAGAGAATGTAATATTATATCAAACACAATGATTGTAGAATCATAGTCTTTTTTGGAGTCATTAATTTAAGTTGATTAAATATTCATTTTAAATCACTTTCCTTCTCATCATAATCCACTGTTGTTGTTTTTTCAAGTAATGACTATTTTTGGTAATGACTGCGCCTTCACCAAAACGTACTTAATATAAATTTGAGGAGCAAAATCTAATTTTATCTTAACATATCCAGAATCAGAGTAGCATTTAAAATATAAAAATACACAGATGTTTTTTATTTGCTTCTGATTCCATTCATTGTGCTCTATCATTTTGCTGGGAAGATGTTTCACAAAAGTTTCAACATCTGAAATGTTATGAGTCAAATTCGAAGAATTTGTTAATAGACGATTCTTCACGAGAGACAATCTCTTCTCTTCGTTTTTGAGGAGTCTTCCTAAGTGTTGGAGGCGGAACATTCAAGTAAGAGGGTAAACCCCTAAAGGCACTTGGCCCAGAACTGGGTTTCAGCTGCGGGCAAGTTAAAAGAATGTCTTGTGCTTCACCATTCAGTCTTCAGCTTTAGGCCATTGGTATTTTGTCACATATTTATCGCGAAAATTATTGATGCAAACACCTGAATTTTGAGTAGGGACCCAATCTTTTGGTGGAATTTCACGCAACCGGGCACGAAGTCTACTTTCTTCCTTGGGAAAATCAAACGTAGTCACAACTCGTGCCCCTTTTTTCCGCGTGCTCGCGTAATTGGTCGTATATCCACGCACGCAACATTTTCTTACCATCTGCGAAACCAAACGATATGTATCATATATTTAAAAGAGACCCATTATAATAAGTTATAGTGGTGAGAACATTTCTTATAATCAATAACCATACCTTCTCTCATAAGACGAAATATTGTCTTGTATAAATAAAAGAAGTAAGTTTGAATGAAATTAAAAATATAAAATAGACCATTGTAGAAATCACGACCGTTAATAAGTAGTAGGATATGGATCACGGGATCGGTCAATTAATGAAACACATTAGTTTGCCATCGTTTCGGAATAAATTCCTTCATTCCTTCAGCCCTGATGAAGGAATTAAATATTCCGAAACGATGGCAAACTAATGTGTTTCATTAATTGACCGATCCCGTGATCCACATCCTACTAAATATAAAATAAATACACAGTATATAAAACAAACTTAAAATCGCTCCACTCTTCACAGTTACGTTGGAAACGCTTCGTAGGAGTCGCGAGAAACCCACACCAAGCATAACACGTAACCAACTCACGATGCGAACACGCGCAGTCACGCGTGATCTGGTGGGCCCTCGCACATCGTTGCCAGATTTGAAGCAGCTTGGCTTATAACCTGAGATGGCATTGGCATGAAGCAAGCATGGTCAGAGAGTATTATAAACGTTATAAGTATGGCAACGAACGGCTGAAGCAAGCACGACGTTATGCATTGCAACGAAAACTTATTGTAGCATGGCAGCAGGCTTCGAAATTTTATGAATTCAAAGTAGATGTTAATACGTATGAATGCAATTAGGATTTTATTTTGTATTATCAGTTTTATATTATACTTAAGTATTTATTTAATGTTTTAGTACACTGCAGTTGCTAAATATTTTTCAAAGCCACGAAAAATGTATTCGAGCGTGACGGTGAGCTTTGAAATTTGTGAATCCAAAGTAGGTACGGTAGGTACGAAAAGAAATTTTTGAGTTCAAAGTAGATTAATGCAATTGGGATGCAATAGATGTGAATAATTTATTAAAAGGACCAACTGTGTTTCATTAATTTTTTATAAAGATAAAAAGTAACTTTCTTTATCCCTAAGGGTGCTTTTTTGCAATTTTTTTCTTGATTTATTCTATCGATTTTGTGCATTTCTTGCAATATTTTTTCTTGATTAATTTTATTGATCTTCATTGTATTCACATTTTCAGCTGTGTTTGTACATGTGAACACGTGAATTCGTTTCATCCACCAAACTAAACCAAAAAATGGCGCCGAATACCAAGCGGGGTATTCGTGTACCCCACACGAATATTATGCAAGATTGCCTTGAAATAGGCAATAACTAACTCCCATACGAACATTTTGATTATTTCGACCAGTGAATAGTAATAAAAGACAAATTTAATAGAATTAATCAACATTTATTACTATGTTTCTCTTTTCGTAGGCATCATTCCTGTTTTACCGTTAGCGCCAATTTTTACCATTACGTCAGAACGTAATATTCCGAATTAATGATGCATTTAGAACTTACGAAAGAATTGAAGCCAGTGACATTAGTTATGATGTTTATGACTTAATTTCTTGCATTTCAATTTTTTTTATATTTAAAGAATGTTATGAACGCTATTTCCAGAACCAAGAAATTATTTGTCATATACGGTTTCCGAATTTCCAATAGTTTTTATATGTTAACTTAGTAATTGGGTGGGGTATTGATGTAATTGAATTGGGTGGGCTTGGATTATATTGTCATTATTTCTAATACCATAAAAGAACTAGAAATGCTACAGAATTGCACATACTTTCTCGTAGTATAGTTTTCTAATTTCCTTGGTGGGGTCTGGCTTTAAAGTCTTACTCCATTCTCTGGCCAGCTGCCATCTATCGTCAAAGTACATTTTTTTTACATTTTCTCAACTTTTTGCTTTCATAGTAGTACAACCGAATTATTACTTCAAGAATATTCAAGAAGAGAGAAAACTCTTCCTAAATAGAAATGTTCACTGAAAAAGTTGAAGCGGTTTGAAAGAGAGTGGCGATTAAACATTACTGTAAATGCGAAATTTGAAGCTTTTTCACAGGAATCTATTGCGTTTTCGAAAAACTTCATTTCAAGCATTTCTACTCACAAATGTGCTAATGTATACAAATTGATGAAATGTCCATACTAACGGCGTGAGAGGTATTTCCAGAAAATTACATTGTGTAATTTTTGAAAAAAATAATACAATACACCAAAATTAACTTTACGTCATATTAAACAGTGTAATTAGCACTATTGGGAAAATTTTAAGAAAAAATGTAGAGCCATTTTTGACAAAATTCCGTTTGAGCGTTTTTGAAAATGCGAAATTTTGTGTTCATTTTTACAGAAAACTGTTGAGTTTTCGAGAAACTTTACTTGACTTTATCTAAAGCACATATGCTCAGAAATATAATACTATGAAGAAATTGCCTTGAATATAAATTTTACAGACGTGAGAGACAAGTCAAAACAATTATATTTTTTAAATTTTTGAAAAAAAACAAACAACAAAAGAATTCAGCAGTATGGGGTTTATGTCACGGCATCGGGTTTCTTTGGCACTAACCTTATCAAAAATTTAAAGAAAAAATTTGGAGTGGTTTTTGAAGAAATCTTGTTTTTGTAATTTTTTAAAATTGCAAATATTGCATTCACAATTGCGAGAAAACTACTAAAATATCCAAAAATATATACCTGACCTTATTGAAAGAACTATTTATGCACAGCAAATTTCTTATGAAGAAAAAATTGTCTTCAATTTTGTAGTTGTAGGAAGACGTCGGAAAAATTCAAACTTTTGCAATTTTCGAAAATTAAAAGTTAACCCTGAAATTCTGAGCTAGGCCATCTTTATAAAAGTACTTTGTTCTTATCTTACAAGAAATTTTAAGAAACAAATGGAGCCGTTTTTTAGAAAATTTTGTGAAGGTCCGCGGGGCTTCATGTAAAGTATCCCTAATTTCAAAGAATGTTTTTCAAAATTTCAAACCTTCAACTAGAGACAGATCGACATAGGATTCTTCATTTTGGAAAAGATCGTACTTGTGGTTTAGGCGCTAGTGGTGTTCACGGACGGACGGACGGACGTTTTGCTTCCATTTTGTTTTTCGGCATTAAGGACCCACAATACGGGGATTCTGGATACACCACGTGTTAGAGGATTTTTTCTCTTAATTTAGAAACTGGTTTTATGCACTTTTTCGCCACCAGAGATCGGCAATGAATTTTTTCCGCTGAAAATCCCCCATTTTTTTGGGCAGCATTACATAACTTTCTTTATAATACGTATATTACTCCGTATATACGTACGTATATGAGAAAGTAAAAATTGAAATAAAAATTGAGTACCATAAAGTGCTACGAACATTTTAACTTTAATATTATATTATCATTGTATTCTACCGTGTGAAACAATAAAGCAATGTATTATTAAGTAATACATTGTTGAAGGAGACAGGATAAAATAACGAAATGTGAAATTCATTTGAATTCTTCTCATTTTTGTTGACCATTAACATGGAACCATTATGAGGCATTGTTTCATTTATTTATTTATTTATTTATTTATTTTATTCAACGTCAAAAGCTGGAAAGAAAACGTTTGTTCTTCAATGAGAATTTGGGAATTGCTTTTTTGTTGTGAAAACGTATGGAGCATTTAGCTTTTAGCAGAATATTTAAATGCTAAAATACGCTTCGGGTAAGGTCGTGAATACGTTATACTCTGAATTCAATGTCAGAAATATATTTTCCTTTTAATTTTGAATAAAAATTTGCTCTTGATCCTTCCTTTATTCACGGGGTAAAGTGGTAAAGAGAAGCATAAGAAAGGCTGAGATTAAGGCATAACATTACATAACTATAACAAAATATTGCGAGATAGTTTATGCTGTTTAGCACCACTTTTTTTTTCTTTGTGGAGAACCATCGTGGAAGCTTGAAATGAGAATTGATTCCACAGAACTTCGGTTGGTAATGTTGGTATTGCGACGCTCCCACCTACCTGTGCTGTAATTGCCGGCTAGCTCAGGTGACGGGTAGAGCCTGAAATTTAGGTTGTGGACGGACGTGGCTACGTGACAGAGGTCAATTGAAAGAAAGTTTAAAGACAAAAAATGTAAATTTAATGAGAAATTAAAAATGGTAAATTGAATTATTATCTGAGCTCAGTTTTTTAAACCCTTGTTTTTTTTCATGCAATCTTAAAACTAATACGATCAAATTACTTAAAACAAATAAAGAAAAAAAAGAATGCGCTAACAAATAAAAGAAAAAGGGGGCCAATGCGCGGCCTGCACCTTCTGAATGTTGACAACAGCCCAGGTAAGCCTGAAGGGCGTAATGAATGTTTTTTTGTCTGTCGACTCGACAGATTATTAGAATCACCGCTGCGTCAGGAGGACGCGCTGGGGTGAACGGCCTCCAAACAGGCAACACAGCGGGGCTCCTTTCTTCTGGACTGCACGCCCTTTAGGGGCGGAGGTGAATTCCTCTCGCAGCCTGCTCCCATTCAAGAGGAGAGTGACCACGACATCAGCTGGGACGTCGGCGGTAGCGGTGACGACAGATCGGTGACGACAGATCGTAATTTTCGTAATCGCGTAACTTGCGATCCCGGCGCGGGCGTAAACGAGCAGAGAAACAAATAACATTACTAGATAAAGTTCTTTTTTCTCAATCTAATGACACGCGGTGCGATAATACCACAAATCGCACTCTAATCATGCTACTTGCGCTATCCTAGCGCCTACACAACTCGGATGACCTCCGCGTCCCACCCCCGTACAACTGGGGCGTCCCCGCCTCTGTGTCCGCACGACTTGGGCGTCCCCGCGCCTTTTGTCCAAAGACCTCCCGCTTCTGTCTCGCCTCAGCGCGTCTCAGCGCCCGAACCTCTTTCCCCCATTCCATGAATGTTCTGAAGTTTCTACAGAAATTTTGGAAGACGTGTTGTTACTGGCCGAAAGTTACTACCCCGAAAATAATATTGCTCCAATCAGATTACGGGGTCTTGTCGGTAATTTTGATGGAATTTTCCAGAACGCTCTCTCGCACCTTCCTGTAAACAAACACGGAGCGGTCGCCGCGCCCGCCCGCGTGGAGCCTGGTCGGTGGTCCCTGAGGGTTTTCGAGGCGTTATCTAAAACTACCCCCTTGCTCGGCGACGCTAAGGAGCGGCGTAGATGCCGGGCGAAGTGATTTAGGTCGCCCCCGGTTGGGGCACGCGCTTCTGAACAGAATAAAAAAAATAAATGTATTTATTTTTAATCCAATATTCGGTTACGTCACATTTGCCCTCCCTTCGGATAGAGATAAAAATCGGGGTTTTGAAGAATCTTAATTTTGAAAAAATTAAGAGTTTTATCTCGTTGAAAAAAAAAACAAAAAAAAAACGTTACCGAATATTAGATTCATAACTGGTGAATAATTAAAAAAAAAAATGAATCAAAACAACATTCAATATTCAAGAAAAAATTTGCCAACCCTTTACTTAAATAAAAGAAAAAAGAACTATTAACTACTATTTAATCAGAAAAAAATAATTAAATCAAAATTTTCCAATTTTTCTCAGCACACGAAGACCGCAACTGTCCCGGACCCCAAGGTACCGAAGAATTATGTCAGAGATTGTCAATCAGTGGTTTAAATAAAATCTACAGAATATTTTAAACCCTTTTAAATGGTCCAAATTATAAATTGTACTTCCCTGCTGGGAGCCCATCCAAGTCTTTTAAGAGGCATACATTTGGGCACGGAATCGTTTCAATAACAAATGGTCCGGTAAATAGAGGAAAATTTATGGAATAATCCAGCAGGCTGATCACTAACTCTAGGGGCCCTGACAAGTCTTTGTCACCTACGTGAAAGTGGTAGGGTTCTTTCGAGGTTTCCCTCTTCCTGGCATTCTTTTCCAGACGTACGTAAACCCCGTTGTACAAAACCCGGAATTTTCTGTCGTCTGGGTGAATTGAAATTTGCCAATACGAGCTTGAAAAATCTAAAGCCGAAAAATCTTTGTTTTATTAAATTTCCATAAAATTTCATCAGTGTTCTGAGGTGCCTCTTTTTTCTGGATAGTAACCTCGTTGATCCGTCGAGCATCTAAACAAATCCTACCCCGTCTTTTTCTTTACCACTACAATAGGGTTCAAATAAGCTGTTACAGATCTTTCAATTATACCTCGCTAAGCATAGTTTTAACATTTTTGATCTACTTCTCATCGACTGTGGAATGGGATAATTTTTCATTTTAAAAGGTGAATCATCGGTGACCGAATTCGAAAGCAAAAGTCTTTAATAGGACGTACAGGACGATCAAAAACATTTCATATTTGGAAGCATTCTTTGCAGCTGGGACCGTTCGTGGTCAGAAAAGTCATTAGGCACACGGTTATGCCCCCACTCACGTCATCCCCATACTCCAGGACGCGCATGAAATGCCGATTTCTATTTTGTCATCACCGTCGTCCTTGATTACAATTTCCCTATTCTCACCGAAGCTCACAAGATTCCTAGAAAAATCCACTACTCCATTTTTTTCCCCGAAAAAAATCAACCCCAAGTATTACGTCGTAATTCAGATCCTCTATGATCAAACATGGCACATCAAAAAAAATTTTCCCCCGATTTTTAAAAGAAAGCAAAGCCTGCATAGTAATTGGTTTACTTTTTTCTTTCCTACCCAATAACAAAACATTTAATAGTGGGCAGAGTTGGTATTGGAATGCGCTCGCTTAATAGTTTTGAGTAGAACTCCAGAAATTGCACTGATTTCACTGCCAGTGTCTATCAAAGCTGAACACTAAGATTTTCAATAAGAAACTCCACAACCGGACATTTTCTCGCTCGTTCTCTGACAGGTTCATTCAAGTCGTCGTTTAGGTCAAAAAGGATAATTGACTGACACAGTATTGAATATTGGTATCTCTGAGATAATTCGTTTGGGAAACCCCGATACCCAGAAAGCCCAAACGGTTCTAGTTTGACGGACTCCCTCTATGGAATCCTGATGTCCATTCCTACTAGTTGTGTTATTATTACGGTCATTTGAGTTTGGTGGGGCGGGGTTTTCCCCATTCCTCTGACCTGATCATCCCGGGGCCCCGACTGCCTGTTCCGATTATCTTCCTCGGGCGAAAACCTGTGATTTCGGTCCCAATTCTCTTCATAAGGGTTTGACCGCGTTCTATCAAATTGCGCCAGCAATTCTGAAAAAAGATCAAGATTTCAAATCGTACACGTTAATAGTACGTAAGTAGGAAAGTGTGCGGTTAGAGCCAGATAATCTTTTTATCATCTGTTTGGATCACATAGTTTAATAGCCGAAATTTTTTCCATGGCGTAATCTAAATATGATTGGTTTCTTCGCTTATCCCATCTACTCGAGAATTTTTCTCTCGAACTCGTAACGTCCCTGCTCTCCCCCGTAACGTGAAAGAAAACGAGTTCGAATTCTCGTAAGTCTGGGGAAAGGGGTTAACGCAGTGAGCCAGTGTGCGGCGTTACCCGTAAAAGTTCCTGCATAAATCTTGGTTTTAAGTGAGGGGGTACCGCCCTTTTTCAAATTCATATAATTTTCGGCACGATCCAAAAACTTTCGGATTTTCGTCCGATTTCCCCGAAAAGCAAAGATTCTGAGGAAGGGCCCACGAATTTTAATCCAGAACCAGCAGGGGCGTTCGTAATTGGATGATTTTCCATTTCTTTTTTTACTTCTTCCTTACCAGATTAATCACATTTTTTATCTATTTCTTTCTTTAGTTTAGTTTCCTTTCCCCGAAACTTTTCCCCACTACTATCACCTATCTTTTCAATTTTCTCTCCCTTTCGTGATTTGACTAACTTCAGAGTGAAGTTTTGTTTCCCAAACCATGAAATTTCGTTCATTTTGGCCGTAACCCCCGGGAATGTTTCCCTTTACTGACCACAACACGCCTCTATTTTATTGTCGCATGCTCGTAATTTCTGGAATTTCAGACTGTAGGTTTTTAAATTTTCTTTCTTTGGTCCTTGAATTCCCAATTCTTGACCCACTTCAACGGTGTTCTCAATTTCTCCGCACCTACCCTCGAGTTGATTTTTCAGTGATCCGATTTCATGGTCGAACTTCCCTTCAATTTACAAGTTTTGCGGATTGGTTATCTAAACGGGTTTTCTAATCTATCAAATCTTTCCTGACACTTTTCTCGTGTTCTGAAAATCGCAAATTAATTTTTTCGTCCATTTCCCCCCACTTCGAAATCTGGTTCTTTAATTCGATTTTTAAATTTTCATAATTCTCTGCTTTTTTTCGTTAGAACTCGCATGAGATCACTAAGGTGATTTCATGCGCCCGACTTCCCCTGAGCTGTCATCACCTCCCACGTCTACACCCGATTCGTCCAGCATTTTGAATAACTTATGCGATTTCACAGTTTTCTTGAAACGCGCACACGATTTTCCACAACACAAGACAAAAATAGTAACACTCACAAACAGAATACAAACCAACTGATATCATTAACAGTCCACAAATAATTAACCTCGTAGCAACGTCCTTCCATCCATTTCTTGCTTAATATTATAAAAAAATTTAAATTTAATTTGTCGTGCAGCAATACACAGTAATTCAAAAGTAACAATATTTATTTTAAGACAAATTAAATTTGAGGGGGTTTTACTGGGGTATCAAAGATACTAGTTCGGGCCCCAGTTGGGAAAGCCGTTTGCGATGCTCGCACCTACCTGTGCTGTAATTGCCGGCTAGCTGGTGACGGGTAAACCTGAAATTTAGGTTGTGGACGGACGTGGCTACGTGACAGAGGTCAATTGAAAGAAAGTTTAAAGACAAAAAAATTAAATTTAATAGAAATTAAAAAAAGGTAATTGACATTATTATCTGAGCTCAGTTTTTTTAAACCCTTGTTTTTTTTTCATGCAATCTTAAAACTAATACGATCAAATTACTTAAAACAAATAAAGCAAAAAAAGAGAGCTAACAAATAAAAAGAAAAAGGGGGGCCCAAAGCGCGGCCTGCACCTTCTGAATGTTGACAACAGTCCAGGTAAGCCTGAAGGGCGTAATGAATGTTTGTTTTGTCTGTCGGAGCTCGACAGATTATTAGAATCACCGCTGCGGCAGGAGGACGCGCTGGGGTGAACGGCCTCCAAACAGGCAACACAGCTGGGCTCCTTTCTTTTTGGACGGCAGCCCTTTAGGGGGGGAGGGGATTCTCTCGCAGCCTGCTCCCATTCAAAAAGTAGAGTTGACCACGACATCAGCTGGGACGTCGGCGGTAGCGGTGACGACAGATCGGTGACGACAGATCGAATTTTCGTAATCGCGTAACTTGCGATACACGGCGCGGGGGTAAACGAGCAGAGAAACAAATAACATTACTAGATAAAGTTCTTTTTTTTTCTCAATCTAAGACACGCGGTGCGATAATACCCAAATCGCACTCTAATCATGCTACTTGCGCTATCCTAGCGCCTACACAACTCGGATGACCTCCCGTCCCACACCCGTACAACATGAGCGTCCCCCTTGTCCGCACGACTTGGGGGTCCCGCGCCTCTCTGTCCAAAGACCTCCCCGCTTCTGTCTGCCTCAGCGCGTCTCAGCGCCCACGAACCTCTTTCCCCCCAAATTTTCCCTGAATGTTCTAGAAGTTTCTACAGAAATTTTTGGAAGACGTGTTGTTACTGGCCGAAAGTTACTACGCCGAAAATAATATTGCTCCAATCAGATTACGCGTCTTGTCGGTAATTTTGATGGAATTTTCCAGAACGCTTCTCCCACACTTCCGTAAACAAACACGGAGCGGTCGCCGCGCCCGCCCGCGTGGAGCCTGGTCGGTGGTCCCTGAGGGGTTTTCGGAGGCGTTATCTAAACACTACACCCCCCCTTGCTCGGCGACGCTAAGGAGCGGCGTAGATGGCCGTGCGAAGTGATTTAGGTCGCACCCGGTTGGGGCACGCACGCTTCTGAACAGTAATAACAAAAATAAATGTATTTATTTTTTTTAATCCAATATTCGGTTACGTCACAGTATTCAGTTGCATTTCTATTCTTATCACTTAGCTGTAGGTTCAACCATGGTGTGAGAATAATGGGGAGACGGATTCTGAACGATATTTCGTTCTCTTCGCGCATGACGTCACAATGGATGCTCTGCCTGCTTGGCGCCCTTTTGGCGTTTTATTGTGTTCTGCTGATATTGTGTGGTACGCGCTGGGTACACGCTGAATTTTTGTAATCGCGATTTGGCGTGCGTTAGTACTACTCACGCAACTTTTCTCGAACGATGGATTGAAAAAATGCAGGCGGAGTGGGGGTATTAGTTACAAAGTCGTCACTAGAGTATTTACAGTAATGCCAACCTCTGGAAAATCAAAGTCAAACCTGCTACGAGTGCCGCCAGGTCATCTATCTGGGTAGGCAACAGCAAGGACACTAGATAAGAGTTTTAGGTGCCTCCCTTGAAAGACCTGCACCTGCCTCAGTCATTTCTTTAGATAATGGTAATAAAGCTGAACAGAAGTTTTCGACTATGAAAGCAACTAGCTTCGGCTAGCTTATGTTTCGCGCCAACGAAGTTTTAGTGCTTGGAAAGTTGTCATCAGTGCTCGCTGCGAGCTCTTGCCTTCAACTGTTTTATGCTCAAGGGAGGGAGAAGCAAGGTCATCCTTCAAGAAAAGTTGGCGCGTAGTAGTTTTGTAGGTGCTTTTAGTGGCAGAAACGTGAACATTTTGTGACTTGATATTCTAAAAAGATAGACAATGCCGTCGTGTGCAGTTTTGTTTGCACAAACTCGCTCGTGGCTCGGTCGTGGTTGCTCGCTCGTGACTCATAGCGAGGTCGCTCACCTTTCACCACTGAGGTCCGGGTTCGATTCCCGTCGAATATCATGTGAAATTTATTTCAACGAGTTTCGCTGCTTTACTTGGGCTAGTCCAAACCCTGTGAAGTGTCCTAAACCCTACCCTTTTCTCAACTCCTTTCCATTTCTGGCCGCTGGGTAGTGACGCAGGAGGCGCGTACGCGGAGATTCTACCTGACGGTCCTCTTGACAACCGACTGACGAGATGAGATTTACATACATATATACTCTGCTTACATACGAGAGATATTAATGGAGGAGAATCCCGCACTCAACGCTCAACACGGAGAGACGCGTTGCGTCAATAAATTAAAAAATTAAGGCCGCAACAAATTTAAAAAAACTGCAACAAAAAAACGAAGGGAACATTTGAAAACAAGGGAGCATTTTAGAAGACTTTTTATTGTTAATGAAACAGAAAGGATCAGAGTTGTCTGAATTGGAGAGAGTGACAATTATATCCTTTGACGAGATTCACATTTCAAATAAAATCTGTAGTGATAGAATTCTGCAACAAGAAGTTGGGCCACATAAAACTTGCCAGACTGTTACGTGCAAAGAATGGTTGGTAAATGGAAGCAACCAGTTTATTATGCTTTTGATACTCCTGAATCAAAATGTATTATCATGAAGTTGTGAAGTGAACTTAACATGAGAGGTTTTCTAGTTGTTGCTATAACTAGTGATACGTGTTCAGGAAATATGAAATTGTAGTCAGAATTAAATATAGACAACGATAAAAGTTGTTTCCCACATCCAGACGATTCTTCAAAACAGGTACATGTGTTTTCAGATGTTTCACACCTACAGAAACGTATGAGAAATCATTTGCTTGATCAAGGGTTTTGGTGAATGTGAAGCATATTGCTAGATCGTGCTTTGAGAAATTGATTTCTTGTACAAAATCTGATTTGAAAATTGCTTTTAAACTTCAAGGTACCGTTTAGGTGTTAGAGAAACAGAATGCAAAAACGTAAAACCTGCTGCTCAACTTCTTTCAAACCAAGTGGCAAAATCAATTCAATGGTGTGGAATGAAAGGATAGTTTGATGGCTTAAACTGGCAAGAAACAGCTAAGTTTACTTAAATGATAAATTAATGGTTTGATTTATTTAATTCAGAAAATAAATTTTGAAATCATCCTGAAATCAATGCTTTTGGTAGAGATTTTGAGATCCAAAGTGCTATACTTCAATCTGTCAATAGTGTAATAAAGGACTTAAGAGTTAAATCTCATAAAAATATGATTCAGTTTCAGAAGGGGATATTAGTCTGAAATAAATCTCTGATAAATTTGTACAAAGACATGTTACATTATACAAAGAGAAAATTTCTTTTCCTACATTAGAGGCGTGGGTGGGGCAAATGATTATCCTTCAGCTTTGAATTTCATACACAAACTCAAATGGTACATTCTTGGTAAGCATTCTGCCAGTATTTTTACTCAAAAGAGAAACACAGAAGAAAGTATCAGTGAGAATTCATTGGTAAATCTTGCAGATGCAGATTCTTGCCTAACCCAGACTGCCACAAAATGTGTCAGGGATATACAAAATGTTGATGGAATTGAGGATGAAAAAAATGTTGACAAGCGTGGATAATTTTGATGATCATGAAATTGATACCGGTTCTGTCTTAAAGCACATCCAACAATGATCAACGTTGTAACTTTGGAAGAAGCAATGAGTGAAGAAAGATGATTGTGTCTGGCAGGTTACATTGCATATCGTTTCAGAGATAAATTTAGTTATTTAGGAAATGCTACATGTGAATTGCTTATTAAACAGGAAGTTAGTAAGTAATTTATTACTTACAAAATTGAAACAAACCAAAAATAGTGACAAAATAAAATAGAAACAAATCAAAAGTTTATACTTACGTGATGGGTTGAACCTTTTACACAGTTCTGGAAGACTGTACCAACAATGTGTTGTAGATGTTTATGTCGACGTTGTGTCAAAAACAAGGTAAACAAAATATTTAACACCCCTAATAACGTTTTGGATATAATTTTATTTGGTGTTAAATTCCAATTTTAAGGTCCATTATATTCTTAACAAAATATTTTGCATTCCTAATAAATTTTTGGGTATCAAATAACTCTATTTGGTATTGAATTCCATTATATTCTTAAGAGTTCTCCGTAAATAATAATATCTTATATGTAGGATAGTAATTGTGAATAATTAACTAATTAGGTAATGATTATTTAATATCTTGCATCTTCATGTATTCTGAGGAATATTAGTTAACATTTCACTTAAAATACCAACATACGCTCTTTCTTCTTAAGAGGAAATATAAACATTTTTCCAGCTTGAAATTGGTTAGTTTCTTAGCCACTTCAGATAATCTCTTTTAATGTACATGGAATGTATACATACATTGCAATAAAGAGGAATTACTTCTGCACAAATTTCAATATCGCTCATGAAACTGCAATATGTATTACGTACGTCACAAGAATTACATACTTACAATCGTTGTGAAAACAATTTCTGAGCGAACATGTCGAACAGGCTACTGAGTAATTTTGTTAAGAACATTTGTTGCATCTCGTAAATATTATTTGAGGCAAGTACCATTAAAAATGACATTAAAATCGATTAAATCAGCAAAAAATGCATTAAAAAGACGGAAGTAAAATGACTTATTAGTCGAAATAAAAAAAGCAAAATAATGACCTATAAAAATGGGTCATTCCTTTTTTCATGACATAAAATTAATTTCTATTCTAAACGTCATTGTTCTAAAGCGAAAAGAATAAAAATTCATTAAAACACACCCCCTAATGATGACGATCGAAACATTATGATAATTATTTTTTTATAATCTTTCTCTTAATTTAAATTATTGATTATGACATTCTTCGCCTTGAACAATTCAATACGGCAAAGTCTTTTTATACTTAATTACTAAACTTCCCTGTTGCTGAGGAAACACTGCTCTCTTGGCGAAGAGAAGAATCATTCACGTCCATTAGGCGTCGTTCTTCTATCATTTCTTGTTCCACACTAAGTTCTTCTTCTTTTCATACTAAGTTCGTATATATCATATTTTTCCACCGTACGCGTCCTTCTATTTTTTTTTCTACATTCGCGACTCAAATTTCGCATTTACAATCACGTTCCGTTTTAACTATTAATTTTATACAGCTCGCGGATATGCATCCTCCATTTATCAAACCACGACATATTCTAACTAAAAACTTTTTCAATTTCTTCTGCCAGTCACGGCAACACGTCCTATCTTTACCAGATCGAGACAAATTCTGATGCAAAATTTTTCATCTTTCAACCCAGCTTGTTTCTTCTGCTCACATGTTCTAATTGTTACTGCCTGAGTCCGATGCTAATTTGTCCCCTGTAACTAAGCTATCGGAATTCTCTTGTCTATCCTAATGTTGCTGTTTCTTAAAGTATTCTCTTTCTTATTTTTCTTTGTATTTTTCCTTTCTGCCTATTATATTTTGTCGACATATTTTTATGTTTTATTCCAAAATACCCTATAAGTATTTTGACCTATCTCAATATTTATTATATTCAGGGTTTGATTTCTGGCGGAACGCGGCGGAACGGCGTACCGGTACCTCGGGAATAATTATTAAATTAGATAATAAATATATAATTATTTCCATTAAATTAATGTGGGGAGCGTTCCGGAACCTAAAATTTTATAAATCACTTACTGATTACATTTATGATAAATGTAACAAATTTATTACTCAAACTTTTAATCTCTCAAATGAATTGAAACTATCCAATATATCAAGAAATTGTTTCATAAACTATATTATAAATATATTGTAATTGAATTGCTATGACAATTTTTTTCACTTTGTGAACATTTCAATCTTTTATCCCAAAGAGAGAAAAAAATACCATTTTATAGTGACTTTGCCATTATTATTTAACAAAATTCTTTGATGCCCCCCCCCCCCCAAAAAATGATCGGCTGGATCCGCCTCTGCATGTCAGGGAAATTACGTGTAAGGAAGTTTCGTAGCCTTGGCGAATGTCCTTCGCAAGCTGTTTACATCACAGATGGCGCTGAGAAAATTCTCGAGTGTGCGCACCACGTGGCACGAGGTGTCGCCGCCGCTGCCATGTTGGAGTCGCTGAATAGCGGCCATTTTGAAACTGGATCTCGAGAAGCCTAGAGGAAAGGTCGTGGAGGGGCGGAGGACACGAATTTTTCGTGCAGAAAGTTTTCATTTTTTTTTTTTTTTTTTTTTTTTGTGTACTGAAGTATGCAAGACGTAACCATTTTTTTTTTTGCTTAAGCTTAGTTAAATCGTTTTTTATTGTTTTCTTTATTTCGGTTAACAACCATTGTAAAATTATATTTAAAATATTTGTTTTTGTTTTCAGGTTAAATTTAATAATGCTTCCATCTTTCCATTCTGGGATTTCTTGGACACTTTAACAAGAGATTTAAAGTGTTCATGTTTACTGTTTGATATTATTTGAATTATTTTCGTAAAAAAAAAACAATAAAAAATTGTGTATAATGTAGACGAGAGAAGTTGAAATCGTATACTCCCCCCCCCCCCCAACATTTTGGTTTGGTTTTAATTCCTTTTAGAACATGGTGAACTTTCATTAACAAAGATCGAAGCTGTTCTCTTATGTTTAATATGTGAACAATATCTACTTTTTTAGTTTTCTTGCACTTGTGACTTGTATGTTTTTTCACACTCGCAAATCTATTTTTTAGTTTCGTTTATTTGGAAGACGAATTTTTACTTAAGAAATTAATTTTAAATGTAATCACGAAAAGAGCAGCCAATTGAGATGTAGTTATTAGAAAGAGTGCATTGTTTTTTTCACCTACAACATACCATTCTCTCTCTCTCGTGCTGAAAAAACACGTTGCAGTAAGTTTGAAAAATTAAGCTTTTAGATCGATCTATAGCTTCCCATTACTACCAAAAATTAGAAGCGTTGTCGTCATATCGTCTACATTCGTCCGTACATGGGTATAAACATCATTTTCCTCAAAGATGAATGAGAGAAACCCAAGAATTACAGTAACGTTTCTATTTTTTAATGAAAGGGAAACCAAAAATGATTGCCTATAGATTGTATTTTTTATTGCATTGGTATCCTCTTATATGAAAGATAATCAAATCAATTAATTTTTAACAATTATTTTATTGGTATCAATGCACTAAATGTTTAGCGATACAACGTGGTCGCATCATTAGGTGTTTTGTAATACAGTTTTAACAGTTGAAAATTTCGAATTTTTTTGTCACGTCGTGACAATATTCCCGATTCCCCCAAATCCCGATCATGATGCAATTATGAAAGAGCTTTCGTCACATTTAAAAACATTCTGCTTGTAGTAGGAAATGTTGAGTAAACTGCGTGCGTTCCCATAACCAACCATTACTTATGGTTGAACCTCGTCCAGTTTAATATTCGAGGAGTCTTGTTTATTTATTGGAGGAAAGTACCCAAACCAGAGTCCGGTTCCCAATGCTAACCCCTTGATGTGCTGCACTGTGGATTGTTCTTGTATATTGGAAACGTACTATTGTATTTCTTTACAAGACCGCAACCCAGTGAAGTGATAGTGTCCTCATCTTCACTTGTTGCCGGACAGTCGATCATTAGGGTGAAAAACCACAGTGTTTTCAAGCGTTTAATTATTTTAAGTTACATACTTTTGAAGGGGACATTACAAGCGATTGATGTAGGGCAATGCAGTTTATTTTACTTGCGTTGTAAAAATGTTATTGGCGGTTGGAATATAAACACGTTGGTGTCTATCTGCAGCCCCCCCTCAAAAGAAAAACCTTTCCTAACGCAGGCCTCTAATTTTTCGTCTTGTAAACTAAAAAAAATTAAGGTTTTTGATACCTTACGAAATTAATAAATAGAAAGAGCCTTCTCTCAAGCCTATCAGTTCGAGAGGACAGGAAGAAGAAAGAAGGGAAGAGACAATTTCAGAATTAATCCCAGAGAAGTCGAAAAGAGAGATTTAATAGAATTCTTGTCTTAAACAAAAAGCAAAAGGAAGATTCACCTCTAGCTCTTCGGAATCGGAAGTTCTACCAGGGAATTCTACCCTCCCACGTGAAGAAGATGTAGAATGCTTGTTTTGCCGTGTAAAATGTTTAGAGAGCCTTAGGACAACGATGGGTGATGTGCGTGGACCCATGTAGAATGTACGGGGGCGGAAAAAGATTGTTATAAATGTGATTCTTCGCTCACGAGAATATACAACAGGCTCACATTAGGAAACGATTTTTAAATATCCACAAAATGTAATGTTTAAGATTTTTTATTTTTAAAGTACTTCTTAAGAATAATAAAACATTTGTATAACTAAGTAAGGTATGTAATGGAAATAATTTGATTCAATTGTGCAGAAAATTGGGATTAAAAATACTCTGAAACAAAATAGGGGTCCAGGCTTGGGTACTATATATTTATTACACAAAAGACATTTTCGCGCGTTAGACATTTTCGCACAAATACACGCGTTAGACATTTTCGCACATTTTAGACATTTTCGCACAAATCCCCGCTGGAAGCTCCACGCTAAGCTAGTTATTCTGTGATGACGTGATTATTGCTATGCGTAAGACAGAATATATCGATGGCCAAGGCAGGGAGGAGCAAGGAACCTTCTCCCAAATTTTGACAGAGAAATTGTTTTATTTTCTTTCATCACCGCAGATTCTATTTCTCGAGAGAAATGTCATCTTGCTTTCGCACGAAACTGTTCGCCAAATCGCAACAACCATGTTTCGTGCGACTGGCAGAAGAAGAGGGACATTGATGTCAGTTGAAAACGTTTATCATAACTTGTTTTGAAATAACGCAAATTCTACATCCACATTTTACGTATTGATAAGAAAGACAGAAATTATCTTAATTTATGTTCTCTTTTTAAAATTCAGCAGTAGAGATTCCAGGTGAAGCCAGATAGAATCTAGTTTCTAGATAGTTATCCTCTTTGGCTAAAACATAACTTTTTTTTTTCAGATAGATGATAATTACAATTTAAATCTTTCAGAAAAGTTCTTTGGCATGTAAAGCAGTAAATTATTAAAAAAGTAGTGTCTGTCAATTCTAACTAAAAGCAGATTAATTCTTTATTAATAAAGAGGACTATTATCATCATTTGCAAAGATGAAAACATTCGCTCTATAAACGAATCTTTTTATAATACGGTAGGAATACACGACGGTCTTTGACAATTTGTAAGAAAACAACAACACAAAATCCTATAAGTGTCCCACTGCTGAATAGGGAATTACATCTCAGACCTGCATCCAACAGATTTAAGACGAAAAAAGGAGGAGTTCGCAGATTATGACGTACAAACCAGATTACTACAACACACATTATAATCCCGCATAATGATGGGCGTTTGAAATCAAAAGTTCGTGTTTCTAAAGGAACACGGGTTTTGTGGGGACAGGCGACTTACGGGGGGGACAAGTTTTTTGGGAGGGTGCGAATATGTGGGGGAATGCAGGACGATAGGTGGGGCTCGAATCGTTTCTTAAGCAGAATTCTAGAAAATAACCTTCTTGAACTTTCTACGAGTATTTAGTCTCCACAACTGGTTTTCAAAAGGGTTCAATTCAGAGAAAACTTCCGGAAGATTTTTCTCAACGGTTTTACATGCTTTTGGGTGGTGCTGAAATGAAATTTAAGATTTGACACTTCTAGAAATGTGGGTTTCCTTAAGAAAATTGCAAAAAAAAAAAAAGAAATAATAATAATAATAATAATAATAATAATAATAATAATAATAAAAAAAAAAGGTTTTCGTTTACATTTCGAACACTGAGTTTTATTGAAATGACTATTTGTACAAAATTAAACTAGTCAAAATTCTCTACAAAACTCTAACCTGAATTCAACTACTTACATATACGAGCTTATGAGCTCTTATTTTCGACAATCGCCGCCGCCTATGCTGGCTTCTCGCCACCACCCTACCGCCACTACCATTGCCACTCTACATGCCACTACGCCACTACCGCCACCACTGACCACCGCCACACCTGCCACCATCGCCACCACCGCCACCACGCCACCACCGTACACCGCCACACGCCACCACCGCCACGCCACACGCCACCACCGCCACCACCACCCACCACCGCCCCACTGCCTCACCGCCGCCCTCACCGCCGCGCCACCACCGCCTCCGCCTCCTCCGCCGCCGCCTCCTCCGCCGCCGCCGCCTACACCGCCGCCTCCGACGCCTCGGCCGCCACCGCCGCCAACGCCCCACGCCACTCCGCCATGCCGCCACTGCCGCCACTGCCGCCACTGCCACCACTGCCACCACTGCCACCACTGCCACCACTGCCACCACTGCCACCACTGCCACCACTGCCACCACTGCCACCACCCCCCCCCCCCCCCCCCCCCCCCCCCACCCCCCGTCTGCTCCTTTTCCGCTCCTGCTCGCCGCCATTACCGCCAACGCCTCAATCACCACCATCACCTCCAACGCGCCAGTTACCACCACCACCACCGCCAGCAGCGTCTACACTACCCCGTTTCCGCCATCGCCTCCTCTCAGCTTCCCGCCGCGCCCCGGCCTTCCCCCCCCCGCCCGCGCCCCCGCCCCCCGCGCCCCCCCCCCGCTCCTCCCCCCCCCCTGTGTCTCATCACCAACTCGTCGCCGCCACCAACCTGCAGCCGCCCCGCCGCCAACGCCGCCGCCACCGGCGTGACCTATGCTCTCTGCCGCCGCCTCGCTTTTGCATACCGCCAACAGCCTGCCGCCCCCCCGTCGACATCGCCCTTGTCATCGCTCGTACTCCGCCAGCAACGCCGGTGCTCAGACTCCGTCGCCACAGCCGCCGCCTTACGAGGAAATATATTTCCCTGCTCTTTTTACAATTGCGTATTATCATTTGCGTTTTATTTCATTATTTCGTGTATTTTAATAGAACTGTTTAAAGTAAAATTAAATTTATTTAGAAAAGCCATTTTTATCTACAACGAAAATTTTAGTGCTTAAAAAATCGAAGTTTTCCACTTAACTTCTACCTCGACGACAGTACCTTCTGCAAAGTCAATTATTTCTTTGATATAGCGGCTCTAGGCGGATTTCGGAGTGTTTCAACAGTGTCATGGTTTGATATTGATTTTTACTTCATTGATCATTGCATCACACGACATCCCTTTTTAATACATCAATCTGCTTATACTCCTGCCTGACGCTCTCGCCCTATTCAGGACGACGACAATCCAGCGCGTGGCAGTGGGTAGGGGAGAGCATTAGAGATTCATTATTCGAGAGAGGGAGGGGGAGGGAAAGAGAGAGAGAATTTACGTAAACATCTAGAGACGATTCTCTGTGGATGTTCTTGAGACGGATAGGTCAGAAAGGAATGGACAATGGTTTAAGAAGTACATAACTAGTTATGATTGAAAGGGAATTTTTCTGATCAGATAATACTAAGGTCTTTCTACTTCATTTCCTTTTGCCTTCGAAGGACGCGAGTCGAAGAAGGGGAAGCTGCATCGATGTTTCCAGAGGGGGTTACAAGGTGGCGGTGGCAATCGGAGGCGGCAGCGACGCCATGGCGTCGGGACGCGATGGCGGCGGCGCGCCGCGGCACGGCGCGGGCCGGTGGGAGGAAGGCAGGCTGCGGCGGCAGCGGGAAAGCGGAGCAATGGCGGCACAAGTCGCAGGTCCCCGGGGAAAGGGGAGCGAAGGGGGCGACGGGCGGTGACGCTAGATCGGTAACGGGCCGGTGGCGGGGAAGCGGAGCCGGCGGTGGCGGGGCGGGGCGGGCGGCGGTGGCGGAGACGGCGGTGGCGGAGACGGCGGTGGCGGAGACGGCGGTGGCGGAGACGGCGGTGGCGGGACGGCGGGGGCGGAGACGGCGGTGGCGGCGGCGGGGGTGGCGGTGGCGGTGACGGCGGTGGCGGAGACGGCGGTGGCGGTGGCGGTGGCGGTGGCGGAGACGGCGGTGGCGGAGACGGCGGTGGCGGGGACGGCGGTGGCGGGACGGCGGTGGCGGAGACGGCGGTGGCGGAGACGGCGGTGGCGGAGACGGCGGTGGCGGAGACGGCGGTGGCGGAGACGGCGGTGGCGGAGACGGCGGTGGCGGAGACGGCGGTGGAGGAGACGGCGGTGGAGAGACGGCGGTGGCGGAGACGGCGGTGGCGGAGACGGCGGTGGCAGAGACGGCGGTGGCGGAGACGGCGGTGGCGGAGACGGCGGTGCGGAGACGGCGGTGGCGGAGACGGCGGTGGCGGAGACGGCGGTGGCGGAGACGGCGGTGGCGGAGACGGCGGTGGCGGAGACGGCGGTGGCGGAGACGGCGGTGGCGGAGACGGCGGTGGCGGAGACGGCGGTGGCGGAGACGGCGGTGGCGGAGACGGCGGTGGCGGAGACGGCGGTGGCGGAGACGGCGGTGGCGGAGACGGCGGTGGCGGAGACGGCGGTGGCGGAGACGGCGGTGGCGGAGACGGCGGTGGCGGAGACGGCGGTGGCGGAGACGGCGGTGGCGGAGACGGCGGTGGCGGAGACGGCGGGGGTGGTGAGACGGCGGTGGCGGAGACGGCGGTGGCGGAGACGGCGGTGGCGGAGACGGCGGTGGCGGAGACGGCGGTGGCGGGGCGGAGACGGCGGTGGCGGTGGGCGGAGACGGCGGGGGGGGGGGGGAAGTTGTGGGCGGGGCAGCGGGTGTCGGCGGCAGGCCGATGGCCGGGGGGGCGCGCGGCGGAGGCTCCTATCCCCACCGAGCGGCCGGGCGGCGTCGGCGTCGGCGCGACGCGGCCGTCCCCGCGGCCCCAGCGGGGCCTCGCCCGCGCCGCCGCCGCCATGGAGAGCTCGGACGAGGCGCTGGTCGCCTGCCTCCGGCCCCTCAACTCCTCCGGCCTGCACGACTCCATCTCGCAGGAGCTCGACCACTTCTACCAGGAGACGCAGGTACCCCGTCCGCGCTTCATACCCAATGACTTGAGAGAAGGATTTTTGCGCTAATTCTTCACCTACGTTAGACATAGTATAAATGGAGGTGAAACGGTTGCGTTTTATTTTTAAGGTTATTTTTTTTTTTAATAATATCCTTTAGAATTGGAGATATGCCTTGATTAATATTTTCCCCTTTTGAAGACAATATTCATTAAATCAATCTTTTCAATAACGGTAATATGCTATGAAGATGAATAATACCTTATTACCTACATCTACTCTTCAAATATCGTCTAGAATTGCCGATATACGTAAAAAAATTGAAAAATTCTTCAATTTATGTGATATAGGTTATATGTATAATAGATGAAATTTGAAGAATTCAATCATATATGTACTGGATGTACTGGAAGTTTTGGGAACAACTCCAGTAAAATTTTCTCGCAATTTTAAATAAATTTTACCGATAAGTGCAAATATTTTTAACAATACTTTTTACGTGTGGGGGCCTTCACATTTCCGGATATTCCGCAAATACATCGCATTTAGTTAAAAATAGAGAACAATTTGTAGTTTTGTTGCATTCGACACATGAGTTAACAATCCATGTAAGTTTCCTAGAGCGGTATTGCTTAGAAATTAAAACATGCACTGAAAAGTCATATATTTCCATTCATTTCCCGCGTAATCTGGATCAGTCCTACAAAATAAATGCAATGCAAGTGTGCTGTTGTGCTTTGTAAAAATATAAAATTATTGGTGGGTGCCAAGTATTGTCAGTGATTAATACTTGTATGAGGATGAGCGAGAAGTAAAAATACAGCAGTAGTAAATATACTAGCAAATAATCTTTATTTGGCACTATAAAAATACAAAGATAATCTGATACAGCTGATTTTGGCTGGTGCTAAAATTGTAGAACATGCTTCCAAATTTGTTAATTTGGAAGGAATATAATTAATACTGTAACTCGCTTAGAATATTCCTGTTCCGCGTCAAGCAACAAATTATTCCTATTATAGTCTTCAAGATGACCAATATAAATGTGGAAACTGATGATAAACTAAACTCAAATACCGTGTTTTTTCGGCGGGTACAGGTTTTCATCGTAATCAAAGTCCGACTACTGGTCGCTAATGACCTAGATGTTGATGCGACCTTAAATAACCAATTAAAAAAAAGAAGTCCGACTACAATTACTAAGCCTGTGTGAATTTGCTAATACTCGTACATGATGAATATTTTTATCTAAATGTAGTTTGAAATAAAATATTTAAAGACGTTTGAAATAGGACTTCAATACTGTAGAGAATCTTTCTGTAAAATGCATTTAATGAGTCTTCGTTTTACACTACAGTGGACTTGTGTGTTACTCTACTTACACTACTGTGTTACACTTTTGTGGATTTCGTTTATTTCCTTCTGGATACATATGAATTAAATTAGCAAGTATTGGAATATGAACACCTCAATATCAGCTCTTTCCTTCTTTTCACGCACATACGAAACTACCAGAATCTGAATTAAATGAAATTATCTTACCTTCTCTCGATACCTATCGTATTTTGATGAGGAGAAAGTATTCAATAGGTACTTTACGTACGGTAATGTCAAAATGCAAATTGCTTCAGAGCATTATCTGTAGTAATGTAGTGTACGTTATTTTCCTTCCCAATGAATGTTATTATAAACATATTTCCACAAATGAAATGTCTTGGCTTGTGGGCACTTGGTAACTAGATCTGTGTTTTGGGTTAATCTAAAATATATTAAATAGCTTTTTCTATTTTTTATTGACTTCCATATGTTGGATGATATCAATACTCACCGTAGGGAATATCACGATTCCAAGCACCGTATTGATCATTTCAAATTATTGTTTTATTAAAATGAAATCACGTTTTTGAATTATCAATGTAAGTAATGAGTAACATTACATTGTAGTAAAGTAATAGATCAAAATAATTGTATATGATAGTTATAATAATATGTGTTATGAATAAAAACGAAAAACTCACAGCTTACAACGAAACTTTTATTATTAAGCAACTGACTGAAATGATGGTTGGCCGTGAATTATTTCGTTTGTCTATTGAGAAACGAGGGTTGATTCCTGATTAAAAAAATTAAAGAATTTGTTGTTTTTTTTTCATTCATTAATATTCGAGTATATATTGACTTCTGAATGACGACTAGTAAGACGACTACTTTTCATTACTTCTTTTTGTAATAATTTTTTTTAATGATAATTATTTTAACTGTTTTTGTTATTCTTAAGAAATTTGTAGGGTTCGACATTGTATACGCACATAGCTATGCTAACACATTGTAAATTTTCTCAATATCCCATCATTTTTACCGGTAGCTTATTTTCTTAATATCCCGTCATTTTTTGCTTTTAACAAATTTCCTTTATCGTTCATCAGCGCTCTGTTTTCTCTTCTACCTATTTTTTTCTACTTTGCCTGACTCCACCTAAAAGTTCTATTGAACTAAAATCTACGATTAGCAAATAGAGCTGTAAAATCTGGCGGTTGTTTTTTTTATTTATGTGTTTAACGTAAAAAATCAGCTCTCTGTGTGTGACTTATTGTGGGAAATAGCGGAATCTGTGGACGTTGGCTGTTCCAATGGTTCTTGCAAGTTCGGCAGATGATGGAGAAGACAGTCAGTCAAATCCTTCAACAGAAAATAGTAACATCTAAAGTAATTAGTCTGACAGTGAATGATTACAGCAAGGTGTTAGCTCAAGAAAGGTTAATCTTCATTTTACTAGGGCCATGCGGTACCTGTGGGAGCTTGCGCTTCCAAACAAAATTGCCCCACAGAAGTAAGTACTAACATTTTGAGTTAACACATGATTACATTAAGTTCTTATGGAATTAACAACTTCGAATTATTAGTTCTACAAATACTCGAAGTCTGCCACAAATAGTCCCTAATGATTTGTTGAAACTCTTCTACAGGGGTCATCCATTGGTCTTTACAAGTTTTGAGAAAAAATATACGATAAAAATGGTCATTATAACATACTAATATACGATTTGCCGGACCCCCTTCCGGTAATTAGCAGCTCGACAGCTTTTTGTGCCCACCAACCACCGAGGGATCCGACGTCAGAGAATATCGTGCAGGCCTCCGGCGGCGGAGAGAGCGTGGTGCTGACAGCACTCACTCCAAGGCACATTGTGGCCAAATGACGAACACGTGGCCAAAACCTCTAGTGACTTCTTTGTCGTCTTCTTCTTTCTTCTCCTTCTTATCGCGCTCCTCCTCCTCCTCCCCAATAATTCTCCATCCGTCCACCTCGCATTCCTTCTCTCTCTCTCACTAATTCTCCATCCGTCCACCTCGCATTCCTTCTCCTCTCACCTCTCTCTCTCTCTCTCTCTCACTAATTCTTCATTCGTCCACCTCGCATTCCCTCTCTCTCTCCCCCTCTCTCTCCCTCTCTCCCTCCTTTCTCCCACTCATTCTTCATTCGCCCATCGGGGGGACGATGGCATTGCACTGCTTTATTTCTTTCCAAGCGCTACAGGAGAGTTACTCAAAGAAGGGACCACTTTGACAGGTCGAGAAACAAATGAACGCCATGCGCGGGCGATGTCATTGCAGGAGGTAGTGATGAAGCCATTTACAAATCAGCTAACTGTACACGAACGCCTGTGTTTTTCCGACGGTGAAGTTGACCCCTGAGAGCAATGCAAGGATGACATCTATATTGATATTACCGTTTGCCAATGCACGGAGAAATTAAAAGAAAACTATACAGCTTCCGGTCATGTTAGTGGTGTTTATGTTTTTCTTAAATATCCGTGAACTAGAGAAAGATTAAAAAAAACAACGAAATAATTATGATATAATTATGGGCGTAGTTTTTGCCAACAATATTATTTATTAAAAGAGGAGCTTTCGATGGCGTAATCAAATAAAATGAATATTTTAATTAATTCGCTAACGTCCTTCTCAACGAGACTCGTGGCCTCAGAAATGAGCTTAAAATATTCATTTTATTAGGCAGGAGGTGTAACAATGACCTAATGTCATCGGCCACTTTTAAAACAATCGAAGTATCCGCTTCCAAGCCACGCTGGAGAGTAGATGGAACCCTTAAACGCAACACAAGCATAAAAGTACGTGTTGGTTGTTTTACCTCAGGCAAATACATGTTTCGAACAATCATCTGACGATGACGTCGCAATTCTCACAAAGAAACTTATTTTTGGCCACGCGTTCGAGACTCGCCTCACCGTGCGTGGGGGAAGGAGGGGTGGGGGCGGGGGAGGGGGAGGGACTCCGTTCGTAGGCTTCTCCTGAGCGCGCCTTACGCAACCGCCTGCCTGCCCGTCCGGCGGGCGGCCTCCTGTCACTGCCCACGCGAGACGCCAGCCTCGGTCGCTTCCACGGAGCAGTCAGGTCTCCGGGCTCTTCCTATAGTCGGCTGCACACATTCGGTATTCGGCGAGTTCCGAGCGACCGCTCACCCTATCCCTAGCTTATAGAACGATTTTCCTAACGATGAGCCAAAGTGACAGCTAGTGCTGGGAATATAACTGAAGGTTCTGTGGTCGTTGTGCCTTCAAGCCCTTTAGACTCACTTCCTGCATTCGTTCGTTTGCAGTTGGCTAACGTGTAAATGGCTTCGACGCTTCCGTGATGTTCTCGTCCGACAAAAATATAGTGCGCCGCGAAAAATAATTGAAATTCTGAGGTACAGTGTTATGTGCTCCTCTGTAAAAATTATTTTTTTCTATAAACATTATATTACATTTACTTTTTGTGTGATACATATTATGTTTATTTTAAAACCGAGACTTGAATGCCAGAGGCGTACCGGTGAATGTATTTCCGGCTTAAAATCATTTTTATATCTATTAACATTCGTGGCAGTTTTCTTTCACTGATTGTGAGAGCAAGTTAAGAGACTTTCCACATACGTAATCAAATTTAAATATTTCCCGGACTCGCGTACGTGCATATATAGAACGATTTTCCTAAGGATGAGCCAAAGTGACAGTTCGCGAAAACAAGTGAACATCACATGTATTTCAGGGAAGTATCACTCCGCCGCGACAGCTGTTCAGCCACGCCCCTTCGTAAAGTGCTAATGGCTCCTGCAAAAACATCCCAATGAAGAAGTCGAGTTTCGCTGAGGTATATGCACGTACGTGAGTCCGTGAGTCCATGATCTCACAATCAGTAAAAGAAAATTGCCACGAATGTACATAAAAAGAAAAATGATTTTAAGCCGGAAACACGTGCACCGGTACGCATCTCACATTCAAGTCTCTGTTTTAAAATAAACATAATGTTTATCACACAAAAAGTGAATGCAATGTAATATATAAAGAAAAAAAGAATTTTTACAGAAGAGCACATTACACTGCACTTCCTTATATCAATTATTTCTCGCAGCGCACTATATTTGTTGTTGGACAAGGACACCACAAAAGGAAGTGTGGAAGCTATTTACAAGTTAGCCAACTGCAAACGAACGAATGCGAGAAAGGGAGTCTAATGGGTTCAAGGGCACAACGATCACAGAACCTTCAGTTATGTTGCCAGCACTAGCTGTCACTTTGGCTCATCCTTAGGAAAATCGCTCTATACCTTAGTGAAACTCTTGGAGTTCAGTATACTGATGTTTCCAAATACTTTACGAAGAGGCGTGGCTGAACAGCTGTCACAGCGGAGGGATACTTCTTTGAATAACATGTGATATTCACTTGTTTCGCGAACTGTCACTTTGACTCGTGCTTAGGAAAATCCTCCTTTACAAAGGCATCGTCTGTCAGACGACGCAACTAGTGCCGAAAGGTTGCCCCGCCCCCTGGCCCTCACTCCCCGTTTTTGAAACTCTACGTATCTTCAGTGTGTGACTGGCCAGTGAAATACACGTCACCTAGTGCGCGTGCCTATTTTCGATTTACGCCATTTTAACACGCGTCGGCCAGTACACTACGCCTGTGTAGTTACGTCAGTGATGTTTTTGGCTTTGTATTGGCTAATATTCTGAATAATTAATACGAATTCTTGTCTTGTAGCATTAAAGTTTTGTTCTTAAGACAGCACTAAGCAAGTATCTGCTGTGTTAGTCAGGTTATTTAGGTGTATCTTTAAAAAGCTTTAAAATGTAGTAGGTAACTCCATATCATTCATTAAATTTAGTGATGCATTGTGAAAATGAGTTTTTATTCATTTCTACCCCACGTGGTCTGTCAGACTACGCCTTTGTAATGTTCGGTACAGGTCGCCTTTGTAATCTAGGCGTAGAGTCGATGGGTCGCTTGATATTTGCCGAGCGATGAACATTTGGTGCTCGCCCTTCCCACCACAAATGCTTGTTTCCAGAATCCAATTCTTTTAGGATTTTGTGAGCGACATTAAAAGTGAGATACCACCATTCTTGAGATAGCCGACAATTTTGTTTCCAGTATCCAATTCTTTTAAGATTTTGTGAGTGACATTAAAAGTGAGATACAACCATTCGAGAAGTGGTCAGTGATACGAAACTCTTCACTCGAAAAAGTTGCGCCTGAAGTCATTCCTCAACCTCTACATACAAATTCGTACAGTTCTTACAATTTTTTTGTTTGTATTCCATTATTATCAACGACAATTTTCTTTACAAATCGCTCATAGAATGACATCTTATAGCTCAGAATACGACGTGTTTGCCGTTTATGACACGAATCATTACGTGAGTCAGCCATCCGCAGTGAGAGAATCGCGGCGGCGGCAGCCAATCAGGTGACCACCGTTTTTTCGCACATGTTACAAACACCTGTGACGTCAGCACAAAATTGTTTACAAAATTAATTTTAATTATCTCATAAATTTATAATGGTGTTATTCTATACAAAAACATATGCAACTCGTTTATTATGTTGCTTTATTGCTTTCGTACAAATTCGAAAATTCGCTTCTAACGTCGCTCGTTTTCAAACCATCCACTCATGCAAAAAGCCCTAACTCCATCAATTAGTTGCATAATGTACTATAGTACACTTTTGTTGTCGAAACACAAACGTTATTCAGAGAAGATACGTCACATACAGCTTTTGACTGTTTTGACTTAAAAAATTGAAGATCCTGAAGCAGTTCACAAGAGACGAGGGGGTTCATCACGTTTCTGAGATGACTTTACTATAACAATTTATAAGGAAATGGAATGTGGCCAATTTTCAGTGTAATAAATGGATTCGCTATTGGAAAAAATGGAGAGTGATGGCCCAAATCTAAAGGCAAAACCGAAATCTATGTAAAAAAACTTGTTTAGAAAAATATGCTTATATTTCTGATAATTAGAAGTTTCATTTTGTAGACCTGTTATTAAAGGAGATTAACTACTACTGATAAAATCTCTTTAATATTATACGAAACATTTTAGTGGCAATTACTGCTATGTACTATACCAGTGGCTCTCAAACTTTTTGCCTCCGGACCCCCCCCCCTCATGACGAGGGAGAATATCCTTACGCCCCTCCCCCTCAGCCTATTTCGTCTATTAAATACACAAGCAGTTTTTCTTTGAAAAAATCGTTATGTTATTCTCCCTGTTACCAAATTCAGATCAACAGAATTCTGCATGACCAACAAGGATGCATTATATTATAAATTAAAAATGAAAATTATTCTTCACATTTTCGTTTATTAAAAAATTATGAAATAAGATAATGTTCACCAAGCGGCTAACAATAATTTTAAGAAAATTAAGAATTTAAATTACTACATTCAGTGTGATGGATGAGCTTGCTTTTGACAAGAAAGTGTATCAAGACTGTTTAAGTAGAAATGGCCACTCGAAGTTCTTGATTTACATTTAGCTTTTAATGGCTTTTAACTTCACAGCTCACAAAACGAAGCACAGCGACAAACATTTCTCATTACGTCTTCTCGTTTTCCCCTTCGAAATGGAAACCTCGCCTCCTTCAGATAACGGAGCACTGATGTCTTCATTTCTGTCACTAATCAGGAACCGCTTCATTCCCATGTCGCTTGCCTCGTGATTTACGAAAGACGAAGGAGTCGTTGTGTCACATGAGACAAAGCTGCTCCGCATGCGATACGTTAGTGCGTGGGATGTAATAATTAGAGCCCGGAAATTCAGGCATTTATTTTATCTGAAAATGGCATTTGTTTGAACTAAAATAGGCATTCAAAGAGGCATTTATTCTAGTTAAAGTAGGGGTACAAAATGGCATGAACTCGATGAAAACTCACATGTAAAAGGAATTGTAAAAAAATAATAATTAAAATTATTCAAACTCTAAAATTTACGTTATCACTTCACGAGTAAGAAAACGATCTGTTATTTGTAATCTTGTTCCCGCATGACCACGCGGTATATGGCTACGAATTTCTTTTTCTCGCGACGCTGTGTCTTCATGATGCTATTGTGAACTACTTTTTCAATTTTGAAATGCCATCAGTGGAAACGGCATTATAATTTCCATTCATCGCATTTGTGTTATCCCCAAGACTGAGGAGGATATATCATATGTAGAGAGTTGTCCACAAGAGGATGGGTGGTCATTCTCAAAAGTAGAATGGAATTGCTCGTGAGCGAACAAAACCTAACGGTTTCAATGAAAAAGATAAAAAATCTTGATTGGTATAATCGTCCTTTTTCATTCAGATTTTTATCAGTGTCTGCTTCCATAAAGACAAACCACAACCATGCCTTCAAGTTTTTCAGGCGGGCAGATATATATATATATATATATATATATATATATATATATATATATATATATATATATATAAGCATCAGAAGTTAAAATAGGTACAAAAAATACAAAATAAAATATTCTCATAATGACGAAAAAGGCTAAAAAAGGCAAAATGACAAAAATAGGCATCAGACTCTAAAATAGGCAAGAAAAGGCAAAATAAAAATATACTAAAACAACCCTAGAAGTACAATTAAGTGATTCCTATTGTTAAAACTTATAAAATAGTAACAATAACAAAACGGCATTTTGCCAAACTTCTGGACTCTAGCAATAATGTATGATAACGAGTTACAATGGAAGAGGAGAGAAGCGCAGCTGAATGACGTCCTGTTTGTTCCGAAAAAAAGGAAAAATCTTAAAGTTTTCTACCGAGAAATTAGTTTTTCTTCTTTGGTATTTTCCATTAAGCGCAGACGGTTTTACGTTTTCAGGAAAAGTATACCGGCCCGCTTTCAAGGCCTTCGCGTCCCCACCTCCAGGGTTCACGCTCCAAAGTTTGAGAACGACTGTACTATACGTATTTTAAATGTTCTGAAAAAACTATTATGTATGCGAGAATTTTTTAAACCAGACTGAGAAATATGTGTTTTGGCATTAGAAGTGACGTGATTTGTGACCCTAATTAAAGAAGAACCCGTGTGTTCAACCTGGAGCATTTTTTAAATGCACTTCCTCAAATCCGGTCATTTTGTGGTAGAGGAAAGGATTCTCTCATCACAGCTCCCCATTCGGCCTACTTCATTTCTAAATACTATGGAGCAACTGTATCTTTCTTTGACATTCTTTAGAAATGCACGCCAGTTTGTTCAGAGGGGCTTTGTAAGTGTAATTGACAAATATGAAATCATATACCATTATGTCCCACAAATTATTAAAGGAGATTAACGTGTTGTGATAACGTATAAGAACAATAATATAAGTAAGTTGGCAACATTGCTTGGAATGATCTGTAAGTAATCGTGATTACGCGTTGTAATTTAAGCTTATTTATAAAACTTCATCATTTTATTTTCAATATCTTCAACAGGTATCACTTTATTAATAAAGTTTCCAAATCGAATTTTAAGACAATCACTTTTCTTGAGACATTAACAATTTTGTTAACAGTAATAGTAAAAATTTTCTTAAAACAAATTGTAATAATTTATTCCATTTTGAAATTCTCGAATCCGTAGATACTCGGGAATTCGGTCATTGTGTAACTCACCCGACAACCAAAGGCCGTTGCTCTCTACGGGATTGTAACGGGCTATAATAATAATAATAATAATAATAATAATAATAATAATAATTTATTATATTTTCCGTTTCGGAGATCGAGTGTGTCTCAATCTTCTATTATAAATAGGCAGTAAAAATACAAAATTAAAATTCACACATTATTTTATAAACCATTATAATAAACTGGATTTGGAACTTTATTAATAAAACGTATTACAGCCATACTTAAAGTGATAAAAAAGGTATCACTTTAAAGTTGAGCACACTGAGCAAGGTGTTGGAACAGCATTGCGGGGCCTGGAGTAATGAACACCGTTGGGCCCGAGTTGCCGGCCGGTTCCTCGAAACCCTACACCTCCCTGCCCTGCTTCCTCTCCCCTCCGAAACTCCCACGCGCCGAGGGGTGGCCCGGCCGGGAAGTTACATAAGGCTTCTCCCCTGCGAGCGACTTCGTACAATGGGCCTGACAAAGGAGGAAGAGTTCTTCCATGATCAAACTCTCACTGAAAGAACTAGAGTATCTGAGATTTCACGTTGTTGTTGTTGGTTATTGTAGAGGCTGTTGTTGATTTTGCTAATGTTCGTTACAAACTACATAGTATTGTAGAACAGATATTTCCGTAATATACATTCTTGACGTTTTCTGAAGGTCCGACAGAATTTTTTTCATGTCACAATCGTGACGCATTGACGATTTTTCTTTCTCCCAAAATCCACCGCCTAAGGAAGAGATAGAACCCGCAATCTTGGGATTTGGAGAACAGTGTGATAGGTTTTATACCTCTACAGTCGTATTACTATGATTTTAAAACGAAGACGCTTTTTCAACCAAAGTGACAAAAAATTAAAAGTGACTACATACAAATCTTAAAACTATTTTGACTTTTTTAAACAAGTTTTTCGAGGTTTCTGTTTTATGTTCAATTTATTTTTTTCTGGAGAGAGTTGTTCAAGTTTCGAATGTATGAGTTGCAATATATACCTTTTACTCACAGAGTTAAGTACGTTTGGCAATATTGCTATATTTATTTATGGATATTCGTTTATGTGTGGTGCAAAGAAAAATTGCAATAATTAGATATGAATATATTACTGCAATTTCTGTACAAATTTCCAACGATAATGACACGCCAAAATGTTAAATGATAATAAAACGACAACGATACATCATTGAAAATATGTAGAAATTAAAGAAATTCTTAGATTGTGAAATGATGTCATTGTAACTATTTCGAATACTCCATTAACATCGCGATCGTCCACTTTGGAACGTGCTACTCCCTTCCCAGTCTCTCACAAGTCGTATAGACAGGAAACATTTTTTGCGTCGTTGTAAAACCGGCTACACTTAGGTGGCGAATCCTGTTCTGTTTCGACAGAAGAATCGGTTAACTTTGAGTGTACACGCCGTGAAAAATGTAATAGTTGGGCAAGTTGCCCCGTCACATCAAGTGTTCAAAAACCGTTACTTTTGCCTTTAGTCTCAGAAAAATACTCTACTCTTAACATTCACGTTTGATTCACGAATCTTCATGAAAATGTAATAAATTAGAACTTTCGTCATTCGAGAATACTCAGAGATTTCAAATAAAGTGAGTTGTTTTTCTTACCAAAACTACATTTGCTTCATAGCCAAATGGACGGACGTGTGTAAGTAGGATACTTTAGATAATCCGGAGTTCATGTGGTTATAAGGTAGTAAAAAACTTAAAAAGTGTATTTTTAGGTTAATGTTAAACTTCTTTAATGATTCTTGAAAGTACATTAATAATGAAAGACTTTTCAATAAAAAACTTGGATAAAAATGAATTTGTTTTACTTGAATAGAACAAAATTATTTTGTTGTTTTTCTGATGACTGTCTCATAACCCGGAATCTCAGTTAACCGATTACCGAATTATTGCCAGTCTACTCTACTCAAAACTGGTGGACGAACATGTGTCCTTACTCAAGTTGATTGAATTTATAGGTGAATTCAAATTGATGTTACATATAAGCCATTATTTTTCCTCATTCTTTCTTAGAAAGAAAACATTTGCATTCTTCTCTTCTCGTGAAAGGCGCTGATATACTCAGTTTCGAGGTCAGAAAGGAGTTTTCATTTTTTAACTTAACTTCATTTTATATATTCATTTTATTATCAGAATTGGCCAGAAATAATTTTTATCGTTCTCATCGTCGTTCAGGGTTTTCCGAGAAGGAAATTCATGAACCCTGTTATATGATGAATGTGTTTCATTATTAATTCATTGTCAGCATATCTATGATTCTCTGCCACCTCTAATAAATCAATTATCGAAAAAACATAAATTGAAAAAATCCCTACTTCACTAACCTACAACTGATGTGTCATGAATTAAGACGTAGTTCCCGACAAAATTGGAATATTAATTATGCAGGTATCTCCATGTTGTCTATAATACTAAAGAACATATTAAGATCGATGAAGTAAGAAAATTATTTTTTGTGCCACATCGATTTCGTAAATCGCAGATATGCTTTACGACCGATGGCGATTTCTGGCCAGATGCCAAGTGAAACATAATGTAATACAATGAAGAGAAAATGATGTAGAGATCGAAATTATGAAGTTCTCAGATCATATCAAGCAATATTTACGAGATGCATTATGTAATTAGTTACCCTATAACGCAATTTTTAAACGCCAAATTTATAGCAATTCGTGACTTTATAATTGGGTATTTCATCAACCAATCCGAGTAAAAAAATGAACTGCTTATGAATGGAAAAATATATCGCTCAGACTTTTGAACTTCTGTTGAATATGTTGATTTTATGACATTTTACGATTCAGATTTACAAATCAATTTTTAATTTTACAGTGGTTTAAGAGTGTCAATTAAATCTGTAAAATGAGAAATCATTCGAAAAAATTACAGAATTAAACGGGGATTGCACTGATTCGGTAATTATAGAAATAAAAGCTTACAACGGGTCACAATAACTATTACAAAACGAAACGTAGTTCTTCCGACGGGTAATAAAACTGATTAGCCATTACACGCAATCAACATAGACGCATTACATGTTTAAATAAATATATATTTGTTAAAAATGTATTATTCCTCTACCTATGTTAGTAGGTAAAAATATTAAAGAAATTATGTCATAAATTTTATGATTCAGAACATTAATGTTATGCAATATGAGGAAAGTCATAATTTCAGTCATACAATTTCGTAACACAATTCAAGTCACAGAAAATAAATTCATGTCTTGCTCACACTCAATTTTTTTTCTCTAAACATTTAGACCTCGACCGTTTTCAAAAAAATAAATGGTTTATTCCAAATTCCCAAATTCATTGCGAACAAACTTTATTGCCACTAAACGAATATATATATATATATATATATATATATATATATATATATATATATAGCAAAATAGCCGACTGTTTCTATCAACATCTTTACTCTTCACCCTGTTCTACATTATTCAATCTGCTTCGTCGTCCTTTGTGGCCCCGTGTTAAATCAAGGTTCCTTAAGGATAGACTAAGACCACCGTAACTTGTGTTTTACATCTTCCTAGCGTTACCTTAACTTTCAACGGTACACCTTAGACCAAACCTTGAACCCTGAACAAATCTTCGAATTGTTATATCAAAAACGTTAAAATATAAAATGTACTACTTTCAAACTCCTCGAGAGACAGAAATGTCGGATGAGAAGAAATAAATTTAAAAAATTAAAAGAATAAATATAAGACCGCCTTTCAACTATGATTCTTTTAAAATTATAATTTTCATTTATATTTTCTTAGTAGTCCCGCCAAGTAACGCTGTGAGTCGTGTGAGGCTGGAGAGTGTGGCCCTGCTCCTTCCTCCCTATCCCCCTTCCACCTCCCCCCACTCCTCATTTATTCTGTCGATCTACGTAGCCGGTTTCGGCATGCTTCAATGGATTGAATTCGATGAGACAGCGTGCTCGAACAAGAGATGAGGTTTTCGTGTTCTTATTTTCGTCGACATCAGTGTAGGTCCCTTCTCTCGACAAGCACGATCTTGCGGCCCGGTCTATCGCTCGTTTCTCTGCGCTTGAGTTACAAAACCATTATACCACATACAATTGAGCTATTTTAGAGAAAAGTTTGAAAATGTTCTTCAGGATTCATGTAAAATATCACCAAAAATGAAAATATCTGTTTCAAATTCAAGGGGCCACGTCATCAGCCTGATCGATTCGGGAATGCTAATTTTGGAGAAAATCGTCTGAACGATTTAGGTGCTTGCGTTGACCAGACACGGTCGGGCTATCGGCCGGGTGGAAAAACAGACAAGCGTTTTGCAGTAAAACAATTGTTCGGTATCAACGACCCTCAAAACGTCGATCACACAATATATTGAAGGAAGTAAATTACTTTCTAAAGAAACAAGTATTCTCCACTTTGTCGGTATCAAGAACCCACAAAACGAATTTCTTTGACGAAAAATGTTTGTTTTTGCTGCAGCATTAGAATACTTTCTCAATACTGCGTAACTAATATGCTTAAGTATGAGAAAGTAAAAAAATATTAATGCAATAAAATTTTAATTAATGATACAATTAAAATTACAAAACATTGTATGAAGTTCTACAAAATCAGAATTCTAGTTTTAGTGATGCTTGAGTACACGAAAAACCTTTTTGCATAAAAATGGACTAAAATGGAAAAGTAATAAAATAAAACTGAATCGTTTGTCACCATACCTACGGTATACTCGCAAATTATACTTCCCTTCATACGTCACATTTTTTGCTCATTTTGACGATAATAGTTATTTGTGTATCTAGGTCGTTAAGTTTTCTTTTCGCTCCAAAGGCAAAATTAATTAAGAGAGGTTTTCGCCCAAAGGCGACTTCCAAAACCAAGGGCTTCGGCCCCGAGGGGTTGGAAGTCACCGGGATATATAGAAACCAAAATATTTAGTAACGCGCGTGGTGCAAACAAAACTTATGGTTTACTGGTTCGTTGCTGAATCAAATGAGAGTTCAAAACATTTTATATTTTTTCTTGCGGCTAAAATGAAGCGACGCATTGTATTCCACTGAACACCTGAACTGAACATTCCTCTGAACACCTATTTTCCTGTAACCGAATTCTTTCCTAATGGAACCAGTGTTCTTGAACTCCTCATAATAAACCTCTCCCGGGATTCCAAACGTGTCTGGTTTTAAAAGGTTGGTCTATAATGAAAGACAATCAGAAGATAAACTGAAAAGTTAACTACGTACTTAGAAAGTAAAAAGTAAATAGATTTGGAAAAGAAGGAATAAAGAATTGAAGCGAATCCATTTAACTCAAGTCAGAACATCTTGTCAATCCACAAGTTAAGACATAAAGACTTCCCAAACGTTATTAACAAACTTAAAAAATAGAACACACACAGATGCACAGACAAACACACACACACAGATGCACAGACAAAACACACACACACAGATGCACAGACAAACAACACACACACACACAGATGCACAGACAAACACACACACACAGATGCACAGACAAACACACACACACAGATGGCCAGACAAACACACACACACACACAGATGCACAGACAAACACACACACACAGATGCACAGACAAACACACACACACACAGATGCACAGACAAACACACACACACACACAGATGCACAGACAAACACACACACACACAGATGCACAGACAAACACACACACACACACAGATGCACAGACAAACACACACACACACAGATGCACAGACAAACACACACACAGATCGGTACCTGAAAACTGAAACATTTGATCAAAGTATCTGGTTTTCCATTGTTCTTATCCATCCAGTGACTGCTTATCAAGGGAAGAAAACCACTAAAACGTGAAACTACTCATTTGAGTGAAAATCTGCTTTTAAAATTGCGCGATTATTTTATCGAGAAGAAAACTCAAAATAGATCTAAATTTGTATTTTGTGCAATTCGAGGCAGCGATATTTGATTAAAAAACAAACTTTTATTCTTTAAAACTTAAACGGAAAATAAATTTCATTTCATTCTTTTGGAGAATATCACAAAAAATAAATTGTTTCACATACTACAATCTTATATATTAATCGAGTAACGTCCGTCGTCTTTCACGTTTAGAATCCTTTCGGTCCACCAACTGAGTAATGGCTTAACTGAACGACAAAGCAGAATGCCGACTCGGAGACAGGAATTTGGGCTCACCGAAGTGACGAAATTAGGCGCATAGCAGTGTTTGCACGTAAAAATTTGTGGGTAAGCTCAAGGCCAACTTTAGATATACTAGTATCCAGAGAATAAAATTATACGAAAGTGCATCATATTAACAAACACGGTAGTCATATTTTAAAAAGTTAAACATTTAAAACAAGGAAAATTACAAGAGATATCAATTTCAAAAAATATAAAAAAAATAATTTAAGAAAAGAGAGTTCAAATTATTCCAAAAAAAAAAAAAAAATTGAAGATATTCCTCAGTGCAGGAAATTTAGTTGAAAGAAAATAATTCCAAAAGTTCCATGGGAAAAATAAAAAAAAATGAACCCCATGTTTAATAATATTGATGAAGACAATCAGAGAATATGATTCATCAATGCACAGTCAATATTCAACGAATCATATCTCGAGAAATAATTGTCCGATCGTCATGATACAAGTATTAACGTATACAGAATGTAGCAAACTATTTAATTAGTACAAAATCCAAACTTCGATTATTTCTTTCTTTTCCGCACTAAACGTTTCTCTCCGCAACTGTGTGGGCTGTGCCCGGAGCCCGGGCAGTCGCGGCGCTGCTGCGCCAAGCTTACCCGCGCACGGAGTCCTCCTGGCGGCTGCAGCTCGAGGCTTCGGGGACTGCAGTGGCTCGCGCAGGGGCTTTCTTATACTGCGTTAAGCCAATGAACCTTGGGGTAGGACGTGGTTCCGCACCCGCCCCTCCATTCCTCAGACAATGAACTGCGTCGGCACTCGCGGAAGCACCGTTGCCATCCGCAACGGGCTCTTCAAGGCCGAGTGCGCCGACGTTCGAACCCCGGAAGGCGGCCTTTCGTGCGCGGGCGATTCGCGATTTGACCGACCGAAGCGAGGTCTTTTTGGTTTCGCGCCCAAACCGGCTTTGGCGACTCCGGGCATCAGTGGATGTCACTGCGGCGCCTCTGACCGACACCAGCTACACAGCAAGGCCGAGTTCAGGCGAGTCTGGAGGAGATTCTAGCCGACTTCACTGATCGGTAGTTTTCCCTGGTTTCTCCGATCAGTGAGAGGCGAATGTCAGTGCGGCGGCGATGGTGTAACGGTTAGCGTATCGGTCTGTTATACCAAAGTTGGCGGGTTCAAGTTTGGATTTTTAAGGACGAAAAAATACTTCGTACGCATTCCTTCGGAGGGGAAGTAAAGCCGGCTGTCCCATGTTAGTTGATTTACTGTATGTAAAAGATCTTCATGCCTAAATGAAGCCTCTGAGCTAAATTCAAATTGCCTGTTTCGACGCCCAAGTAATACCTTCTTTCTCCCATAGTAGGTGAAAACAGCGTAACGAAATTTGCGTGGTCAGATAGAAGAGTAGGTCTCGTGGCCTGAGTCTCGCCACGTAAAATAATTCATTCATTCATTCATTCATTCATTCATTCATTCATTCAATGTCGGAGCAGTGCCCTAACAAACGAGCGACGGACCGCGCACGAACTTTCCTTTCCCCTTCTTTGCCCTATCCTCATCTCTTATTTACACACACTTACTGTGTGTCCTCGTGCAGCGTAAACTCAAAAAATATAATGTTACCTCCGAAAAACAGGTGGGGAAAAACGAATAACCGGACGCTCTCGGGCTTGCGCAGAAAATTAAGAAAGCGCCCGGAATGAAAGAAACCTGCACCGAATGCACTTCCCGTGGCAGTCACACAGTTTTTTAAAATGTTTTTGAAGAAAAAAAATTAAAAAAATAAAAGATAAACGGCGCCCGATCTCACCACGGGCTCTGGGTTTCTCCAACTAACTTCTTTACTTCAACTAACCTACACTATCCCCAACACCCACCATATGCGATATTAACACACATTTTGGCAGTTGTAATATTCCCACGTGTTTCGTACCCTGAGAAAGGTATACTGTATTTCATTCTTTGTAGTCACATGGCCTAAAGATGCATTGCTGGGTGCCGACAGTTATAGCTTGACAAATGAAGTCACCGACAGTGAAGGAAATTATTGACAAGAGAAACGTCTCTTTAGTGTTAATTGATTAATTACTAGTGATTCCGGGCGCGTCAACTGCTTTGGTCATTAGTCCCGTTAGTGTAGTGCATGTTTTTTGCTCGGGAGATGGCGGTGATCTTATCCCGCTGAATGGCGAGATCCGGCGCCGACCTACCGTCGGCTAGTGGGGTTCCAACCAGGACTCTCCCACCAGCGGGGCACCGCCCCAGCCGGGACAAGCTCTAAGCTCCCGACCGGTCTCCCGAAATATGTGGACATCAGTTGATGCACTGAGCTACCGCTCCCGGTACTATATCGCGAAAAAAACATTCTCCATACAGCAAAAATGTTATGGTGATTTATTTGAAAACGCTCAATATTTTGTAACCATTGAAAAACAGTGTAGTGTAAACTCAACTGCTCAAAAACTGAAGCGTGTTAGATTATTAAATATAGAGATATTTTCAAAAACATTGGTATGCGAAATTGTTATCTTCAAGTCATTTACATGCCTTGTGTCTTTGTGTTAAGATTATGTATGCTGTATATTACAGAGAAATATGTAAAGGGGCGAAGAAGTAAGCAATTCTTTTAAGAGGGGTCGTTGCAAGGAAAACGTTGGGAATTCTTTAGAACGTTTGGAAGAGCATGTTTGTCGCCGGGTGCGCGGTGAGGGAGTTTACCTTGACTCTGCCGGTCGCAAGCCTTCGCAATGGTCGTTATGGCGAAGGTTACGGAACCGAAGCCCGACCCAAGAGACCGTCCCTCGTCCCTGGTCGGCGGGTTGCGAAAAGGTATAGCACAGTCATAAAAACAATGTAGGCACAACTCTGAACACCGATAGCATGCGACACTCGTTTACATCAAACAAGAAGACGTTTTGCAGAAACAGAAAGATTGTAGAAAATGGACTTCATCGACATGCGAGGACACTAACCGCGCTGTACATGTTTCTACGTAGGCATCTCATTAGCGACAGCAGCTGTATGACACTGGGTCATTGTTACACCTGCTGCCTTGTAAAATGAATCTTTTTAACTGTGGTAAGTACATTTCTGAGACGACAAGCCCCGTTGAGAAGGAAGTTCGTGAATTAATTTTAAAAAATTCATTAATTAATTTTAAAAAAATGCCGACCTGGATGGCCGAGGTGGCTAAGTACCGACTCAGTGCTTCGGTCCGAAGGGTCGCGGGTTCGAGTCCCGCCTTGGGCATGATTGTTTGTCCCTTGTCTTTGTATGTATGTGTTGTCACGGAGGGCCTCGCGTTCTGCTGATCCCAGATCAGAGGAGCCCGCAAGTGTGTTGGTCTAGTGTATTGTCGAATATGCGTCCCATACACTAAGGGCTGTGGGCTGGATAAAAGCCTTGGGAAAAAAATTAAAAAATAATTCATTCATTAATTTAAAAAAATAATTCATTCATTAATTTAAAAAAATATTCATTCATTAATTTAAAAAAATTATTCATTCATTAATTTCAAAAAAATATTCATTCATTAATTTTAAAAAAATATTCATTCATTAATTTCAAAAAAATAATTTTATAAGATGAGATGTAACAATGACCTAATGTCATCGGCCACTTTAAAAAAATGGAATTATATCTGCCCATCAAGTGCGAAGGCGGTGACCGGAGGCGACGCAAACACGTGTTCCTTGACGACCGGGGAAATGTGATACAGCGCCGACACTCGGGCACGGAAACACTCCCCGTTGGAGAGTTGACCGTGAGGCTGTGGAGTGGCGGCCTGCGAACCCCGACCTACGCCACTGGCCTTGCTCCGCCCTTCTTCAGTATGAAGTCGCAGCTTGCGTTCCTCATACGGTGCAGAAACATCATACCCGGATTACATAGTACTCACAATGGTTGGCATTACAAAAAATGAGAGCGAAAAAATCAAGTAGGCGACTCATGAATTCTGTGGAGAACGTTTGTTGCATCAAGTAAATCTTATTTGAAGCACGTACCATTAAAATCGATGAAATCAGTGGAAAATGCAATAAAAATGACGAAAAAGGTAAACAATTCCTTATTAGTCGAAATGGACGAAAAATGCAAAGAATACATAAAAATGGGTCATTTCCTTTTGTCATATCTTAAAATTAATTTCTGTACTATAAATGGCATTGTTCTGAAGTGAAAAGTGAAAAAAAAAGGTATTTCATTAAATCCGTCCCTAGTCATTACAATCGAGAGAAGTGATAGTGTGAACAACATTAGAGCGGCATGTTTTATATTCCGCTTGTCATCTTTCCTGTTCTGCAAAGAACTAAAGGTGATGTTCTGCCCCGAGGTCTCGGCGAGCGCTTCCTTTCACTTTTTCACGAAAAAAAGCCAACTACAGAACGCAAGCGGGCGATCTTCTCGCGAGGAAGAAAATGTGGGAAGCACTCGGGCTGCACCTTTTTTTAGGGAGAGGCAATTGGCTTAGGAAATATTTGTTCTGACATTTGTAATTTCAACTTTGGGGCGCCATCCCGATATGAACGAAATGTCTGAATGTTTTAGTGCGTATGTCTCAGCTTTCATGGTTTTTACATCTTTAGTGACCCCAGAGATAGCCTCACCAACGGTCTCAATTATATTTAGCCATTACATTTGCATTACTCCAGCTAAGCGAATATAGTTAAGGCAGGAATTGTCAGATGATTTTATTTCGACTGGAATTTAGCCAGGAACCTTTTAAGTCCTTTAACTTGGTTCATTTTACGTGGAGATTCTCATACAGAAACTGTACAGAATATTAAAGATCTCAAAGTAGAAGTATAAAAGCCAAAATTCGTGTTTACACGATCTTCAAGTTTTACGATATGCCATTATATGCCGCCAGCGGCTCTGCCGGCAAACTAATAGATTCCTGAATTGCGCCATCAGAGTACTTTCATTCCCGACATTTTACTATGTGCCTGCTGAGCTACGTTATTAATACTATTTTTTAGTATTAACGAAACATGGGGAGAAAAATTAGGAAGGCCGTCATCGTTGTCGTTACGAGCATGGCTGTGGCAGCGGAGATTTTCGAGTGTGTTCAGAAAAACGCTTCGTATGGAGGAAATGTTGGCTGCAGAAGCGAGTTCCAGTATCCTCACATTTGCAACATGCAGCGAAATATTCTTCTCTTCAGTCGGGATCGAAAATCTTGGTGGAGGAATAAAAGGCCAGTAAGCCAACCAGTCACTCACCGCAGGGCGCTGGCTTAGGACACGTTGATCACGGAATGCAAACAGGTTGTCGTCGTCGTCGTCGGCGGAGGCGGCGGCGGAGGCGGCGGCGGAGGCGGCGGCGGAGGCGGCGGCGGAGGCGGCGGCGGAGGCGGCGGCGGAGGCGGCGGCGGAGGCGGCGGCGGAGGCGGCGGCGGAGGCGGTGGCGGCGGTGGCGGCGGTGGCGGCGGTGGCGGCGAGCGGCCGCTGCGCGAACATTGCCTATGACCTTCCGTGGCAGTCAAGGGGGGCGTGTTCCGGCGATTTGGCTATTGGCCGAATCGCGACGCCCGGGCGCCCTTGCCTCCGCCCCCTGGCTGTGCCCTCGCCCCGTCCTTGCCTCCCTGCCTACGGCCTGCCGTACCACGGCGCCGCTTGAGGGAGGTCAGGACGCGCGAAATTTCGCGCGAAACTTCCGCCAAAATGGCGAACGCGGAAGAAACTTGATGGCTCTTATCGAGGTATTAGAAGAGAGTTTGTGCACGTCATAGCGGACAGCTCTGTGGATCTTCTGCGCATGCGCAGATGCACCAAAGTGGTGCGAAAGTAGAACTGCGCATGCGCAAAATATCGATTGTGCTTTAACGTTGGAGGGTGCACAAACACTCCAGTGTTCCACACATTTTCAGGGACAAATGCTAGTATTGTAATTATGGAAAAGAGGGACAAATAATAAACATTCGTAATTATTAAAAAAATAAAGATAATTTTCGCTCAGAAAGTGCTTACTCTGCCGAATGGATGTAAAAAATATTCAAACACTATACAGGGAGCAGTATGTGTGAACGAATGTGATGGAAGGTTTTATAATTTAAAACGATACTTCAAGAACCTAGCGGCTATTTTTTTAACTTCGTTTTCTGTATGCAACTGTTACCAAGTGATATCAATATGGAAAGAGAATGACACGTGTTATAAAGTCTTGGTAGCATTCACAATACACGAGATGGCAACCATTTTGAATCATATCGATAAAGAATTTTCTTTACTTTGTGGTGGATAGTATTTTATTTGTATTGCGGTACGTGTCTCTCTGAGTTGTCTGCAAAGCATCTGTGAGTCTCTATGCCCATTGTCAATGCTAGCGCCTAAACTGTTCGGATGATTTTCTCTAAAGTCGATATTCTCCGATCGATCTGAACGAAAACAAGGCTCTGCCATATTGAAACGAATATATTGACTTTGGGGGTACTTCACACCAAGTACTTACTACTTCTAACATTTCCTATGCCGACTCGAAAAGCTAAAACTGGGGATATTTTTATAGTTACTTGGGGTTAGGTCTATCGGTTAGAAAACAAGCATATTGTCTATTTAAAGAAGTCCTATTTTAACTGCCATCTATAGTTAACTAACCGTCCGCCACGCAGATCACCGAAATACGTTTTCTTTTCTTACGTTTCTCATTCAAGAAAAAATGTTACCAACAATTCAATGGATCCTTTAAAATCGATTTCAGATCATTTTTTAGATATATGACCTGTGCCATCTTTATAAGTGTGTTTCACTACACAGGATACCGGGGAAGGAGACGTCGAAACTTCGAAAATAAGCTCTTACGATGTTTTAAAACATATTTTATCTAATAAACTCCTTGGTTATTCCAAATTGCTGAGCCGCAGTAAGCACTGAAATGTTGGTTTAAAAAAGATTTTTATTCAAAATATTACATTGCGAAAGCATAGAAACACTACATAAACGTGTAAATTGTTTATTATTTACAATAGAAATGAACATATTTGTTCAGAAAGAAGAGAATTACACAAATAAAGAAGCAACCAATTAACACAATTCGACTACTTTTTTATTTCTGTGTTAATTCTTTCTGAACAAATATGTTTATTTCTTTTGTAAATAATAAACAATTTATATGTTTCTGGCGTGTTTCTATGCTTCTGCAATGCAAATTATTCTCTACAAATATTTCTTTTTAACGTTTGAGTACTTATTGCGGCTCAGACATTCGGAATATCCAAGTAAAAGTTTATTAGACACAATTTGCTTAAAATTGTCTTAAGAGCTTATTTTCAGAGTTCGACGTTTGTGATCAACACTAGCGCCTAAACCAGGACCTCCTGTATATATTCTTACGCGAAATTTAAAGAAAAAAATTGGAGTAATTTTCAGAAAATACGAAAATGTTCCATGGGCTTCATGTGATATCCTCCCAAAATTCGCAGGGAATCCAGTTGGGTCTGGTCGATCGCAGAATATTTATTTTGAAAAAAAATCCTCTCAATGGTTTAGGCGCTACTGTTGATCAGATACACGGACGGACGTTTTGAAAAACGTTTTCTTTATTAGGAGGCCCCAAACGAGCATTTCCGTTGAAATAGCAAAATCGATTTTCCGCGCATTACATTAATTTCTCTTTTATTACGTATATACATATGGATATGAGGAAGTGTACAACTCGTACACCCGTCTATGGCATCCCGATTTTAAAATTCCGGGCCAAAAGGAAAATATTTAATTCGTTTTTGTTACTTAACTATTTTATAACAAGTTATTGAAGATTCTTAGTGATCATTCACTATGTGAGACGGCAACTATACTGATGTGTTTACATAGCTGTGTTATGTCTATTTCTACTCGCAGTATACATTGGCAATGTGCTTTGCCGAACAAGACGAAGTGTAAGTTTCTCATCAATTAATTGTAAATGGAAATAATGATTTCTACGCTGAAAAGTAAATCTTATTACGGAAACAGAATTGAGGAACGTCGGTTCACCATCATCAAAAGATAATTTTGTAATTACGTATGGTATCTGTAAATTACCTGTCAACTGAGGCGGCGGCGGCATATTCATGGCAGTTGATTGAAGTTAAAACAAAACCGGTTTTCGTTTATTATTTCTTCTTTCTTCCTTTACTCTTCCCGTTGGTAGCGTTCATGGTCATTTTATTTGAGCGCTCTTGTGGAATCCTGTTAAAGACAGCGCCTTCCTCCACGCGCTTAGTACGGCATGCGAAACGCGTTCATTCAGCAGCCGCATTTGAGAGTCACACTCCAAACAATTTAATGAACATTGAACTGAAGTACGTATGTGGTACACTCCAGACAATTTAATGAACATAGACCTGAACTGAAGTACGTATGGTACACTCCAAACAATTTAATGAACATAGACCTTGAACTGAAGTACGTATGTGGTACACTCCAAACAATTTAATGAACATAGACCTTGAACTGAAGTACGTATGTGGTACACTCCAAACAATTTAATGAACATAGACCTTGAACTGAAATACGTATGTGGTACACTCCAAACAATTTAATGAACATAGACCCTGAACTGAAGTACGTATGTGGTACACTCCAAACAATTTAATGAGCATGGACCTTGAACTGAAATACGTATGTGGCTCCACTCTGTGAAATTCATATTTTCCCTCTTCTCTCTCCTCCTCCTCCACTCCTACTACCGTCATAACGGTCTCGTTTCTTCTTTTTTCTCAGGTTTTTCTTCTTCCTCACCTTCTACCTCTTTCTTTTAATTATTTTTTTTCTTGACTCTTTTTTCTTCGCACTTTATTTCTTTTCCTCTTTGAATTTTCTTTCACTTTGTTTCTTCTTTTTCCTTTCTCTTCCATCTCCTCTTCCTTCCGGACCCTTGCCTTTTTTTTAACTCCTTGCCCTCTTCATAAACTTCATCCTCACTCCTCTTCCTCATCATCTGTGTTATACATCTTCTTGTTTCGGTTTTCCTTGTAATTGCTTTTTTGCCTCACATGTTGCCGGAGATATTCTCGTACTTGGGCTTCTGTTGAAGACATGAACTCCGCACCCGGAGAAGGGAGGCGAGGAGCGTGGAAGGTTGCTCTCGTGGAATAAGGAGCATGGCCACATGAGAAGAAACAGACAAATGATATTTATTGATCATATTTTGAAGAACAGTAAACATCCTTGTGACGTGTAGAGAAGTGCAACACTCCAGTAGACCTTTTTCAAGATACAGCCCAAATACATAATACACTTCAATGCAAAGATTTTCGAAACAGATTTCATTTGGGCTTCCTCTTCTTTTCAGATAATTAATTGTACTCAAAATGTTATTTTGATATTCATATATTTTTGCATTGATAAGATATTTTTTCTTAAGTAGTTAATTTTGAATAGATAATGTCCAGGTGCCAAGTTATCAATTGTGATGAAATTCATGTTTCATTCATTAGACAAAAAATTAAAAGATTTCACGCCTACCTCACAAAGCGTCTTCCTCCTGATGCCCTTTTTGATTGACTTAACGATCTAGAAGACCTTGTTTCGTTATTTTTATGTCACCACTAAAACCATCCTGGGCTTAATGTATCGCACCTAAAGTGCGTTAATGACGCGGCCCTGCGAACGGTTTTATGGGAATGGAGAGAACACACAGAGTATAAAATCCTTATGTGCACATTTAAAGCCGACGTTATGCCCCTGAGATTTCAAAACCTTCTTTAGTTGCATTATTTTTATTGAAGTTCTTTTTGCCTTTATCACTTGAAGTGAATGACAGTTAAACCTTGAAGAGATTTTAGAAAGTCGTTATGGATAAAGTTAGATCAATATAGTTGTTTTGAACATTAAGTATTTATTAAATAAAAAGATTGCTAATGAAACAAGTGTTGCTTTAGTTACTACTTAGTTATTGATTCAGTGGTGAGTTGTAGTTGAAGGCTTTCATTTCAAAAGTATTTTTACAAAAAAGTAGTCGTTTAAAAAAAGCCTTAAATTTAATTCTACTTAGTTTCTAATAAAACGACAGATTTTTTGTTGTGTTAAATATGTCGTCTTACGATCTTGAGTTGTTGTTTTCGATCAATGATCTTCAAAATCTACCTAATATAGTATGTGTAAATAACTTCTAATTGTTATTAAATAGTGAAGTTATTGTACACACGTAAGTTTGCAGAGAATATTTCGGCGGATGCCTTTCACTCATCTTAATTCTACATGTAATGGGATTTTCTTGCAGAATTGGACCACTATCATCATTTCAAGGTTTAATTATTACAGTATAAAATGGAAGTAGATAGCGTAATCGTAACTTTACAAGAACATAAAATAAATAGAATGTAATTTATTTTTCTTTCTTTCTAGTATTAACATTTATAATTACACGATGGGACCCAAAATCCGACGGCAATACCAACATTATTGGCAATTTTCCCAATAAATGTATTTTGTAAACGGATTTACTTAAATATATGAATTAAAAATATTTTTTTACACAGCACTTTTAGCACTATTTTTTCTGTTGTTCAAGGTGAACAACTCATCACATGAATATGAAAACTGAAAGGTTGATTGATTGATTTTTTAGTGTTTCCGGGCGCGTCAACTGCTTTGGCAATTAGTCTAGTGAGTGTAGTGAATGTTTTCTTCTCGGGAGATGGCGGTGATCTTCCCCCGCTGAATGGCGAGATCCGGCGCCGACCTATCGTCGGTCAGCGGGGTTTCCCCCTAACCAGGACTCTAGCTGTGCCCGCCGACCTAGCTGAAAAGCTAGTGTCGAAAATCCTGCCAGCGACGGGACTCGAACCTAGGACCTCCCGGTCAGAGGCGCTGCAGTGACATCAGTTGATGCACTGAGCCACCACCTCCCGTTGAAAACTGAAAGGATAATTTATATAATTCGGGTGTATTATTTTGACATGTGGAAGTGATAACTATTTACGTTGGTTATCCTGCTAGTGAAAACAGAAATACTTACATTACTTTGACCTCGCGACTGCCTGATGCTATAATTGCATCACGTACACTATTGATTGCGACCTTACAGCTACTTCTCATTTGATATGTGTACCCTGTGACGGGCACTGAGCGCCGGAAGGGCCGTCGGGGAGACGGATCGCAGAGAGCTCGCTTTTACGAGCAATTCCGGACCAAATACCAACCGCCCCGCGCCGCTGGCTGAGAAAAAATCGTCCGATGCGATGCGAGGCGACATGATTTCTCCCATTTTATGGAGCTGGGCCACATCTGGAGTTATTTTCTTTCCTCGGTGATGTATAGTTCTTCTTCTTGCGAGTACTTTACAGCTCTTGCGGCCGTCTCTCGCATCCCAATCTCCATGCCCCTCTATCATTCCAGTCACTCTCTCCTAAACCTCTTCTTTGCATATCTTTAAAAACCTGATTTTGCCATTTCTCTCTGAGTGTACCTCTTTTTCTTCCAAAGCAAGAAAAGCACCCACAAATCTTTCTGGGCCATCTCCCACAATCAAGCCTATTCACGTGACCGAACCATTTCAGCCTCCGTGTTTCCAATTCATCTATAATTGATTATTGAACCTGCATTCGCTTAATAATTTCTTCATTTCTAATATACTCCATTTTAGATACTCCAAGTTTTTCCCAAAAATTCCATTTATAGACTCATTATTTTTTTTCTTTTCCTTAATTCCCATCTTTCTGAGCCATATAGTGTAATACTGTGTATGATAGTCAAAAAGTCTTTTCTTAGTAGACGTGGGATATTTCTTTTCCTCGGAGCAGCGAGATTAACTTTCTAATAGCTTGTCGTCCTTGCGTGATTTTTGAAACAATACGTTTTCGGGAATATCCTTCTTCGCTAATAATTCCATCTAAATACTTAAATTCGAGACATGCTTCTATCTTAATTCCATTTATTGGTATATGTTTACTTTTCTTCTCCTCCTACAATATATTTTGTTTTGAGGAAATTGATCTTTAATCCTGCTTTTTTGTACGTTTCCTCAAGCTTTCGCATCATAGATTCCATCTCAAACTTATCATTGGACAAAATCACGTGATCGTCAGCAAATAATAATGTATGAAGGCAATCTTCATCAATGTATATTTCCATAATTCCACACATATTTTGCCATCTTTTTAGACTTTCTTAGAGGTAAATCTTCAAGTAGTAAGTGATTAACAACATCTTTGTCTCAGACCCTTTGTTTGTCCAAATGACTACGACAGTTCGTTACCAATTTTTATACTCGTTTCTTGATTGTCATACCAATATTTTACTGCATTTATACATTCGGCGCAGATACCAGTCTTTTCCAGGAATTTGGAAGAGTTTACCTAACGGGACCGTATCTTAAGTTTTTCTAAATCAATAAGTACAAGGTAAATCTCATTATTTCTAGCTAATCTCTTTTCTAACACCTGCTTTATTGTAAAGATGTTATCGATACAACTTCTACCAGCTGTAAACCCACTTTGCTCCTCTTCTGTATGAATCTCCCTTTCAATTCTTTGTTTTAAAATCCTCCCATGTAGTCTTCATGTAGCTGAAGTTACACATATAATTCTTACTCTCCGATTTTGGTCTCTTTTTGTGAATGCACGTTAAATAAGCTCGCTTCCATTCCCTAGGCAACTTTTATCCTCTCAAATACTTACTAAAAATTATTTGTATTATTTCTCATACATTGGTTGCAACATTTTTCAATAGATCTACAGGTATACCTCCGAGGCCGGGAGATTTACCATTTTTATTTTTTCGTATACATACGTATATACAGAGTAATATACGTAGGATAGAGAAAGTTATGCAATGCTGCGGAAAATCGATTTCGAGATTTCAACCGAAATACACATTTTCGGGCCTCCTGATACCGAAAAAGTGTTTTTTTTAAACGTCCGTCCGTCTGTCTGTCTGTGAACACTTCTAGCGCCTAAACCACACGTACGAAACCACACGAAGCTTTGAGATTTAGAAAAACATTCTTCAAATTTGAGGGTACTTTACACAACCCCCTCCAGACATTTTCAACATTTTCTCAAAAACGGTTCCAATTTTTTTCTTTAAATTTCTTGTAAGAATATAGTAAAATACATTTACAAGGGTGGTATAGGTCCGAATTTCACGGTGAACTCTGAATTTTTGAAAATTGCAGTAGTTTGATTTTTTTCGTCTTCCTACAACTATAAAATTAAATTCAGAGATTTTTCCTTGAGATGAAATTTCTTGCCCATAAATACTTCTTTCATTAAGGTCATGTAGATTTTTTTGGAAATTTTTTTCGGCAATAGTGGTGCAATATTTGCAATTTAAAAAGAAATGACTAAAACAAGATTTTCTCAAAAACTGCTTCAAATTGTTTCTTAAAATTTTTGGTAGGGTAGTGTCAAATGTACCCTATACGATGACATAAACGCAAAAATTTAATTTTTAAACGCAAAATTACAAAAATGTATTTTTAATTGTCTCCGTAATATTTCGATTAGAGACGATTTCTCTGCATTATTATATTTACGAGTAGATGTGCTTTAAGTAATGTCATATGAAGTTTCCCGAAAACTCAAGTCTTCTGTTAAAATGAGCTCAAAATTCCGCATTTTCGGACACGTTCAAACACTATTTTCTCAAACATGGCTCCAATTTTTTTTCAAAAGTTGGCAATGGATAGTGATGATTGCACTGTTTAATATGATATAAAGTTCAGTTTGGTGCATTATTTGTATTTTCAAAGATTACACAAATGTATTATTTTTCACGCAGTTAATATTACTTATATCGATTAGTATACATTATTGCATTTCTGAGTGGAAGTGCTTCAAATGACTTTAAATGAAGTTTTTCGAAAAGTCATTAGATTGCTGTGAAATTTCGCATTTATAGTAACGCTTAATCGCCATTTTCGTAAAAGCTGCTTCAAAAGTTTTCAATTAAAATTTCTATTTAGAACTACGTTTTTCCCTTCTTTAATATTCTTGAAGTGATTTCGATTATTCTATTAGGAATCCGGAAATTTGAGATAATGTCAAAATTATGAACTTTGGATGACGATAGATGTTAGCTGGTAAGAGGATAAGGCAAGACCGTAAAGCTAGTCCAAATCATGGAAATTAGAAAGCTTTACTACGAGAAAGTCTGAGCCATTCTGTAGCACCACTAGTTATTTATTATTATTGAGGTGCCTGTCTTTGCTCTTTTATCTTATCTCCACTATAAAAATGCTAGAAGTTTTCTTTAACATCATTTCCTTACCCTCCTTTTCTTTTAGAAAGGACAGCAATGTGAATTTTAAACTTCTCCAATATAACACAAACTTCTTTTTCTTTAGTTTATAAGCCCCGCACATTCCATGTACCTATATTGAAAGTCCTTTTTCTCGCACAATTTAGTTTCCATAATTGACCTCTCCGAGGCTGAGTATTGGAATGTTGTGCATCTGAAATTTGTTACTGATGTTGAGGACCAAGTCCAATAGCCAAACCTCCTACATGGAGGACGACAGGTTTTCTTACCGAACGTGCCGCGGCCTAGAGGGGTTGTCTTCTCTAGGATTATCGAGGCTCCTCTCCCGTTCAAAGGCCTACTACAAAGGCTAAAATGCTAAAGAATGAAAGATTCCCTAGCCCTCGAAACCTAATAGCGTCGGGGTCGAAAAAAAACAAAAGTAGGCCAAGAGAGGAAAGTTAAAAGATGTGTGGCATAAGTAAGTAAAAGATGTCACTGAAGAAATGGTACCTCAGTAGACCCGACTGTATCTCTGTGGCGAATCTGATAGAACACTATGATTGGTGTTTTGTAACGGGGCAGCTGAGGGTATTATCTTCAAGACGGAATATGGCAGGACGTTTTGCGTTTTTCTCGGTCTTGCCGCAAGATGTCACATGATCGAGACCGTATCAAGCAGTGCATCAGATCAAGCGACTCTAGCGGCATGACCGAGAAAGACGCGAAAAGCCTCGCCATATCCTATCTTGAAGATAATATCCCAGCTGCCGCGATACAAAAACTCAAGTATAGGAACTGAGGTCATGGAATAGGGTGTGGGATGTGAGACATGTAAGTCTGGCTTCTCCATTTCAGCCTGTCCGGCATGGGTGACCCTAACGTATGACCGTTATGATGTACCGTATCATAAACGAGATAAAAACAGTAGAAATCAAATATAGAAATTCTGTTTCAATTATTTTTTGAAGAGATCGCTGATATTTTTGAAAAATATTTTTGAAGGACTTAGAAATAAAATGTTTCCTTAATGTGGAAGGCTGCTTTTATATTTTGGAATATCAGTTTAGTAAAATACTGTTTTATTTATTACCTGAAGGATTAGCTAACTACCTTCGTAACTCATAATTGTGAGGGGAATCATTGACAGTATCTTTGCTTCCCAATACTAGTATTCAATGCATCAACATACATTACCTTGTTACATACTTAATTTAGGAAAGCTACAGTTAAAATTTGCTGAACCGAATCTCTACGATGAGAAAGTAAGCTCTATTAAAAAAATAGATTTGTTTGAACGTCTGCCATTAATCGTCCCAGTTTTCTATAACCTCGAAAAAACTCTGCCTAAGCACCCATTTTATTTGCAAATTCAGATTTAGAGGATCCTGATGAATAGACATTGGATGTTAAGGCACTAAAAGTTAAAAACTAGTGGAGCTCAATAGCACATACGTTTTCGCAGTATTACCTTTTTTCAGTTTTCGAAAATTGTAAGTTCAACGAAAATCAGACATGCACCCCTTTTATAATCTTTCTGCATCCTATCAGAGAAAAATAAAGAAAATATTTGGAACCTCTTCCAGATTTTTTAAAAAGCATCTATGTTTCATTCTCAATTTTGCAATAACTACTAATGCTTATTTTCGTAAAATTTTACATTACCTTACTTAAAGAGGTGTCCTTGAATAACCGATTTCATTCGCAAAAAAATTCCTATCTTTAATTTTGTAGTTGTAGGAAGACACCGAAAAAAATTTTAACTTTTGCAGTTTTCGAAAACTCAGAAGATTCGACAAAAATGGACTTGTTCCATTTGTATAAAGCATGCCTTTATCAAGTCAAAAAAATAAATCCAAAAAATTGGTGTAATTTTTTAGAACATTTTGAAAGTGACTCCTGCGCTTCAATGCAAAGTACCCCGAAAATCAAAATACCCGTTTCAAATTCAAGAGGCCGCGACATCAACCAGATCGATAGGAGAATAGCAATTTTAGTGAAATCCCTGCTGTTTAGCTGTTAGCGTTGTGATTGCGTAGGCTTCCGCCGCCGGAGTATCTCTTAGCCATCTAAAGTTAGCAGCGCCCAAAAACGAATCTCTACCAAACTATATCCAAAATTAACGGCTAATTAAATGCTAATTAAGTGCTCTATTCCCGAATTTTCCGCTCTTATAGTTTTCCCAAAATCGTGGGCGCTGCTAGCTTTAGTCTAAAGCTAGCAGCGCCCAGAAACGAATCTCTTCCAAACTATATTCAAAAATAACGGCTAATTAAATGCTAATTAAGTGCTCTATTCCCAAATTTTCCGCTCCTATAGTTTTCCCAAAATCGAGGGCTCAAATCCCAAAAATTCCCCTCGGCAGAACGCTGTGCGCAAGGAAGAGAGACGCTCCTTCCCAACCATAGTAATTTATAATTCATACTCTACGCCAAAATGTGCCCTAAACAAATACTAAAAGAAAGCTATAATTAAAAAAATTACCGCTCACCGGTTAGTGTTAATAACATGGGTTCGAATCCCCAAAATGACCCTTCGCCGAACGCTGTGCGGAAGGAAGAGAGACGCTGCTTCCAAACCATGGCAATTTATAATAACTACTTTACGCCAAAATGAGCCCTAAACAAATACTAAAAGTAATCTGTAATAACAGAATTTGCCGCTCACCGTTTAGTTAGAGTACCATGGGCTCGAATCCCAAAAATGAACCGCGGCCGAACGCTGTGCGTAAGGAAGAAAGACGCTCCTTCCAAACCATCCCAAATCATAATTCATACTCTAAGCCAAAATGTACCATAGACCAATACTAAAAGTAGTCTGTAATAAAAAAATTTGCCGCTCACCGTTTAGTTAGAATAACATGGGTTCGAATCCCCATAATGACCCGAGGCAGAACGCTGTGCGAAACGAAGAGAGACGCTCCTTCCAAACCATGGCAATTTATAATTACTACTTTACGTCAAAATGTGCCTTAAACAAATTCTAACAGTAATCTATAATAAAAAATTTGCCGCTCACCGTTTAGTTAGAGTACCATGGGCTCGAATCCCAAAAACGAACCTCGCCAGAACGCTGTGCGTAAGGAAGAAAGACGCTCCTTCCAAACCATTGCAATTTCTAATTCATACTCAACGCCAAAATGTACCATAGACCAATACTAAAAGTAATCTGTAATAAAAAAGTTTGCCGCTCACCGTTTAGAGTACCATGGGCTTGAACCCCAAAATGAACCTCGACAGAACGCTCTGCGCAAGGAAGAGAGACGCCCTTCCAAACCATTGCAATTTCTAATTCATTCTCAACGCCAAAATGTGCCTAAATGAATACTAACAGTAATCTATAATAAAAAATTTGCCGCTCACCGTTTAGTTTGAGTACCATGGGCTCGAATCCCAAAAATTAACCTCGGCAGAACGCTGTGCGCAAGGATGGAGACGCAGCTTCCAAACCATGGCAATTTATAATTACTACTTTACGCCAATATGTGCCCTAAATAAGTACTAACAGTAATCTGTAATAAAATTTGCCGCTGACCGATTAGCTTCAATAACATGGGTTCGAATCCCAAAAATGAACCTCGGTAGAACGCTGTGCGGAAGGAAGAGAGACGCTCTTTACAAACCATCGCAATTGATAATTCATACTCTACGCAAAAGTATGCCCTACATGAATACTAAAATTAATCTATAATTAAAAAATTTACCGCTCTCCGGTTAATGTGAATAACATGGGTTCGAATCCCCAATATGACCCTTCGTAGAACGCAGTGCGCAACGAAGAGAGACGCTCCTTCCAACCATCGCAATTTATAATTCATACTCTACGCCAAAATGTGCCCTAAACGAATATTAAAAGTAATCTATATTTAAAAAATTTACAGCTCACCGGTTAGTGTGAATAACATGGGCTCGAATCCCAAAAATGTCCCTCGGCAGAACGCTGTGCGCAAGGAAGAGAGACGCTCCTTACAAACCATTGCAATTTATATTTCATACTGTACGCGTTTTGCATACGTTGTATGTATTGAAAACCTCCCTTAATTTAAACTTCGGAAAAGTTGAAATATGAAATAATAATTATTGATTCCATTGAAGAGAACCTTTTTTAGTGTCCTTCATCGAGCTATCTCCCATCTGACCCGAGAGATGACCTAAGCCTGTCTTTGTATTTCGCACATGGAGAGGCTGTCAACGTATGCGCCGTGCCGTAGGCGTAGGACCGTTTCTTCCCTCCCCGACCCCTCCTTCGGCGAACTGAGGAAGCGTTGACACCTTGAGATAATCACGAACACTCGGCTTTCAGGCCCAGTTTTGTTATTGTTCAAACATGATTTCCTTTTACTTAATTTCATAATTAAATCTTAATTATACATTAATAAATAGGGCTAAAATAAAATGTTATTTTCCTAGTTTATATAAAGGGTTTAATATATTTTGACATTAACTGCAAATATTGAGAAAATTTGTAATAAAAGTAAATTATTATGTTATTATTATTACTATCATTATTATTACTATTATTATTATTATTATCATTATTACTATTATCATTATTACTATTATTATTAGCCATTAACATTGCATGTGGGCAAGGGTTCCTTCTACGCGGTACCTTACATTGTAAAATGCATCTGGAGGATCCACTTCGAGAAGTGTTTCTTCCTTAATAATAAAAATATATACTAACATTATTAATTAATATAAAAGAGTTTATTAATATTAACATTTTATTTTTAATTAAAATTAACATCTAATTTAAATAAATTTATAAATTAACAAACAAAATAATAAATTAATTTACACAAAGTTAATGCAAACATTAAAAATTGAATTAGTATTAATATTTTAAAATATTTATTAAAATTAATTATTATTATATAGTACTATTAATATTTTTCTTAATGAAATTTCTTAAATAATACATGGGTGTAAATTAAACATGCTTCAATCATTAATTTTGAATTAAACATAAAGCTTCTGTTTCCTCGCGTAAGAATAGTTAATATGTCTACTCGTATTAGCGTTAAATGTCAATTTTAATATTTTTAGTTATAATTATGGTGCAGAATAAGTAAACTTGGTCAACTGAAAAAATTATTTTCGGGAATGTTAGTGATGCGATCAAATTTAAGCAAATAATCGTATTTAGTGATAAACACAGTCGTGCATGAAGGAAGTTTGGTATGCGTGGGAAGACTCATTTATGGATAAGAAGACACGTTTCTCCATTTTTATCGCTACTGGAAAGGACAAGATTTATACGGAGAAATTCGATAGATTTTCAACACTATCACGTGTCGCCATCTCTGCGCCCGGACGTGAGGTCCAAGGTCAGCGAACGAGCTGGTGTTGATGTCTGCTAAAGCCCGTTGGCTGGTCCCTCCGTCTGACGACAGAACTCGACGTCCCAGTCAACGGCAGAACTCGACCTAGCTAGAATATGTGTCGAAAATCCGCCACCCTCGGACATCCGCCACCCTAGGACCTCCCAGTCAGAAACTCTGCCGTTTTCCCTCTGAGCCATCTCAGCGGAAAAAATCACAATGAATTTCCCCCAAATACCTGTATGATTCTATTGAAATACTGGTGTTTTCCTATGAAAATACCGGTATTTTGATGAGAGAATACCGGTATAATACCTTTAAATAGAGGTATTTTACCGGTATAGACGTCGGATTAAGGTAAAATACCTCTAAAAATACCGATATTTGACGTCTTATACCGGTATTTTTAAAAGTATTTTGAATAAAGGTATAATAGAGGCAAAGGTATTTCTATACCGGTATAAATACCTTTACCGCTATTATTTCGGTATTCGGTCCCTGGTATGGACTTAATAAGATAAAAAATGACTATGGTAAAATAGTATTTTGTTGTCTGTTTTTAAATCTTCGTATTTAAATTCTGAAACAAATTATTAATTTTTACAGTATTAGTTCGTAATTGATTTGGCTTAATGGAGAGATTAATAGAACTGAGCCAACACATAGTATTCTGACTAGACTGTAACTGACATTGAGGAGCTCTATAAGTTGAGTTTTGTTGTCCCATTCCCTGTAATTCATGATAAATTCACCCAAACAGGGTAGAGTTTCAAATTTCTTCTCCGGTTTTTAAGTTATGTTTTATTTATTTATTTAGTCAAAAACAGTAAAAACAGTATGTGATATATAGAGGAGAAAATCATTTTTTTTGTTTTTCGCCCGTACGAAACAATGTGAACTGTTTCTCTTTGTATAGCCCAGAATATTGAAATATAAATGCGGAGTAATGTTTTTCCTAGAGCGTTAATTCGTGTTAATTTTGGGTATGGTTGGACATTTGTTCTGTGTTTTTTAAATTTTATGTTTTTGCCCGTAAGAACCAAAGTCAACTGTTTCTCTTTCTACAACCCTGAATTTTGAAATATCAATGCGGGAGTAAGTTTTTTCCCTAGAACCGTTACGTCTTGCTAATGTTTGGATAGGGTTTCAAATTTTATCTGAGGTTTTTTAGGTCATTGGTTCTTTTCCTGCAAGACCCAGTGTTAATTGTCTCTCTTTGTACAGCCCTGAATTTTGGAATATAAATGCGGGAGTAACATTTTTCCTAGAGCCGTTAATTGATTTTAATGTTTGGGTAGGTTTTCAAATTTTCTCTGGTTTTTAAGTTTTAATGTTTTACTAAACGGTGAGCGGCAAATTTTTTTATTATAGATTACTGTTAGTATTTGTTTAAGACACATTTTGGCGTAAAGTAGTAATTATAAATTGCCATGGTTTGGAAGGAGCGTCTCTCTTCCTTGCGCACAGCGTTCTGCCTTGGGTCATTTTGGGGATTCGAACCTATGTTATTCACACTAACCGGTGAGCTGTAAATTTTTTAATTATAGATTACTTTTAATATTATTTAGGACATTTTGGCGTGAGTATGAATTATAAATTTCATAGTTTGGGTGGAGCGTCTCTCTTCCTTCCGCACAGCGTTCGGCCGAGGTCCAGTTTTGGGATTGGAGCCATGGTACTCAAACTAAACGGTGAGCGGCAAATTTTTATTATAGATTACTGTTAGTATTTGTTTAAGGCACATTTTGGCGTTAAGTAGTAATTATAAATTGCCATGGTTTTTAAGGAGCGTCTCTCTTCCTTGCGCACAGCGTTCTGCCGAGCGACATTTTTGGGATTCGACCCCATGGTACACGAACTAAACGGTGAGCAGCAAATTTTCATATTATAGATTACTTTAGGATTGGTCTATGGTACATTTTGGCGTTGAGTATGAATTAGAAATTGCAATGGTTTGAAAGGAGCGTCTTTCTTCCTTACGCACAGCGTTCTGCCGAGATTCATTTTTGGGATTCGAGCCCATGGTACTCAAACTAAACGGTGAGCAGCAATTTTTTTTATTACAGATTCCTTTTAGTATTGGTCTATGGTACATTTTGGCTTAGAGTATGAATTATGATTTGCGATGGTTTGGAAAGAGCGTCTCTCTTCGTTTCGCACAGCGTTCTGCCTTTGGTCATTATGGGGATTCGAACCCATGTTATTCATTCTAAGCGGTGAGCGGTACTTTTTTAAATTACAGATTACTTTTAGTATTTCTTTAGGGCACTTTTTTGCGTAGAGTATGTATTATAAATTTTCAATGGTTTGGAAGGAGCGTCTTTCTTCCTTCCGCACAGCGTTCGGCCGCGGTTCATTTTTGGGATTCGAGCCCAAGGTACTCTAACTAAACGGTGAGCAGCAAATTCTGTTATTACAGATTACTATTAGTATTTGTTTAGGCACATTTTGGCGTAAAGTAGTAATTGTATATTGCCATGGTTTGGGAAACAGCGTTCTCTTCCTTCCGCACAGCGTTCGGCCGCGGTTCATTTTTGGGATTCGAGCCCAAGGTACTCTAACTAAACGGTGAGCAGCAAATTCTGTTATTACAGATTACTATTAGTATTTGTTTCAGGCACATTTTGGCGTAAAGTAGTAATTTTAAATTGCCATGGTTTGGAAGGAGCGTCTCTCTTCGTTCCGCACAGCGTTCTGCCGAGCGACATTTTTGGGATTGGAGCCCATGGTACTCAAACTAAAGGGTGAGCGGCAAATTCTGTTATTACAGATTACTTTTAGTATTTGTTTAGGGCACCTTTTGGCTTAAGTTGGTAATTATAAATTGCCATGGTTTGGAAGGAGCGTCTCTCTTCCTTCCGCACAGCGTTCGGCCGCGGTTCATTTTTGGGATTCGAGCCCTAGGTACTCTAACTAAACGGTGAGCGGCAAATTCTGTTATTACAGATTACAATTAGTATTTGTTTCAGGCACATTTTGGCGTTAAGTAGTAATTTATATTGCCATGGTTTGGAAGCAGCGTCTCTCTTCCTTCCGCACAGCGTTCGGCCGCGGTTCATTTTTGGGATTCGATCCCAAGGTACTCTAACTAAACGGTGAGCGGCAAATTCTGTTATTACAGATTACTTTTAGTATTTGTGTAGGGCACATTTTGGCGTTAAGTAGTAATTATAAATTGCCATGGTTTGGAAGCAGCGTCTCTCTTCCTTCCGCACAGCGTTCGGCCGCGGTTCATTTTTTGGGATTCGATCCCAAGGTACTCTAACTAAACGGTGAGCGGCAAATTCTGTTATTTCAGATTACTTTTAGTATTTGTTTAGGGCACATTTTGGCGTAAAGTAGTAATTATAAATTGCCATGGTTTGGAAGCAGCGTTTCTCTTCCTTCCGCACATCGTTCTGCGAAGGGTCATTTTGGGGATTCGAACCCATGTTATTAACACTAACCGGTGAGCTTAAATTTTTGGGATTTGAGCCCTCGATTTTGGGAAAACTATAGGAGCGGAAAATTTGGGAATAGAGCACTTAATTAGCATTTAATTAGCCGTTATTTTTGAATATAGTTTGGAAGAGATTCGTTTCTGGGCGCTGCTAGCTTTAGACTAAAGCTAGCAGCGCCCACGATTTTGGGAAAACTATAAGAGCGGAAAATTCGGGAATAGAGCACTTAATTAGCATTTAATTAGCCGTTAATTTTGGATATAATTTGGTAGAGATTCGTTTTTGGGCGCTGCTAACTTTAGATGGCTGTATCTTTGGTGTCCGGGACAAGCCGCGTCGATCTGCTCGTAGCTGACGTTTCGGCCAACATACGAAGGCCTTCCTCAGAGCGTACTGCTGAGACTGCTTCCGCAGTACGCTCTGAGGAAGGCCACAATATGTTGGCCGAAACGTCAGCTATGAGCAGATCGATGCGGCTTGTCCCGGACAGCCAAGAGACAGCTGTTAGCGTTGTTCATAGACGGACAGACGGACGGATAGACAGACCTTTTGCCGTAAGCCAAGTTTTCGCTATCAAGGAGTCATAAACATGGATACTTTCTCACAAAGTATTAGATACAGTCACTTACTAGATACAGGAGCGAAAAGTATACTCTTCTTCGTAATCAGGGACCTACAAATTTATCGAAGTCGGGGATCTATGAGCTTTTCTGTCGGAAAAATTGCAGTTTTTCGCTGCAACAGTACAACATTTTCTCTCTGCTGTATAAGTAGTATGCGAGAAAGTAGTAAGTGGAAGACAAGCAATTAACACTTAAAATTTGGCGGGGAGAATACACCAATATATTTCATAAAGTTCAAATTGTATCTAAGATTAGCATAACATTAGTTGAAAAAGCGATACAACATTAATGAATATGTAACCTTGCTGGGCAAGTTATAGTAAGACAAAACAGGATTATTATTTATAAGCCTTAAACCACGATAAAAATAGTTGATCCACTTTAATTTTTATAATTGGAATTATAATAAGTAACTTTTTCGTTTAGTTGACTAAATATTCTCACCAATTCCGTGAGAAATCGTTTTTATTATCTCTATGTTAATAGCAAGCGAGCCATTAAAACTCCGCCGTGCAATTAAAACTCCATCGTGCAATTAAAACTCTACACCTACCAATCAGAATTCAGAAAAGGAGATCGATTGCTTAATTAAGAAACTATGACACTGCCGTAGCCAAGGTATTTCCAGTCGACCGTGAAACTTGAACAAAAATGTACATCACAGATTATGTACCTACAACTACGAGTTCATATAAAAAATGAATAACACTAAATTGGCGAAGTAAACGTTAATCTAGCTGATTAATGGAACAACAAAATATTTTACTGGAATAAATTAAATTTGTTACGTGTAAAACACTTGGTTTTAGGATTACAGATGTAAAAAATGTAAACGTCAGGTGTGTTTACCCGTTCTCAAAAGGACGTTACACAGTGTGTCAGAAGTGACGATGTTTTTATTTCCCAATTTATGCATTATTCTACCTCATACCTGTCTATACTTTTCGTGGGAAGTAATGTTTTCATGAGTTTGTCAGCTTCTTCTAATATTTTATCCTCAAAATGTTCAGTACTTTCCAGTGCAAATATTTCTTGCAAAAAACACAATCCAATACCCATTAAAATAGATATTTTTCAGAAGCAATTTGACGTCATCAAACACATGCCTTACACTGTGAAGATGTGCTTGAATTCCTCAAAATGTTAATTATTCTTAAATGGAAACAGAAAAAATGTTGAACGTAACATGTGGATAAAGGAGTGAAGTGGATAAAAGGGTATAATTGTACTGAAATAATATACGAAAATTAACTCCCATCGTCGCTCGTTTTCTTGAACATATCACTCATTCAATTATACCCCCCTTTATCCACTCGTTCGTTAATTACTATAACATTATCTCAAGATTGAAACTGGCATAATTAGATTTATTGTAGGTACGGCACATTATTATAGCCCATCCGCAATAAAAAAAAGTGGCACTCCTATATCCATTATTGGTACAAAGCCACAGGATCTAAATTTTGGCACCGCCACAGGATTAAACTGAGAGTTACTGGGGTCGCTGAGAGGTGCATAAGTGAGATGCACAACTGCGGTCAGAATGAATATACACTGTCATCCCCATAAAGAAATAAGAAAACGTGTTTACATATTATTTGTATACTCAAGTAAGTTAAGGACCAGTGAGTATGTAGAGAGAATAAAAGTTCAAGATTAGACTTCGCTTAGCTTAATTAATTAGACTGATGGTGATGTAGATACCTTATTAATTCAAAGTAAATAAACAGAGGTTATCTGGTATCAAATCTGATACCAGACCAATCTGGTACCAAATTTGATACCAGACAACCTCTGTTTATTTACTTTGACTTCGCTTAGCATTTTTCGTTGAAACAAGACAAAAGAAAACCGACCTCAAGTTTAATCCTTTGAATTACATACAAAGCGTTTCATACCTTACTTTACATTAAATTACGTTACCTTGACTTACATTACGTTACGTTACATTTTACATTACCTTACCTTATGTTCCTGGAAGATCATCTGGCAAGGGACGATAACAATGGTCGAAGTTGAGGTTTTCAGCTTGTCCCCTGAAACGCCAAAGGTTGAGTTAAATCATAAATCTTCTCCAGCGCTCTCCCTAGACTCACAGTTTGATGATCCTTTTATTTGCACAAATAAGTGCAACAAAAATAAAATATAACATGTCAATTTTTTATGATTTGCTATGGGTGAAAAAAAACGATAACACTCTTTGTATTAAAATGTATCCTTTAGTTCAAATACGTCAAATTACGTCCGCATGAGTTACCTGCCCATCTGGGAGCTCCAGCGAGTTCGCGCCACTTCCTCTAACTGCGCATTGTTTTCGCCTTCAAATCCAGAAAGGGGAGTACAAGCGCGAGCATGTAGCACGGAAAATAAGCTCAAAGTGCTCTCGAAATAACACGACGAATGGTTACACCATAAGAAAATGTTTCCCGGGTGTTTTCTGGCAAAACTCGGAGATTTGAATTATATTTATATATTTTCTTCTTTATTTCATAATTATTTTCGTTTTAAATTTTGACCTGGATAATCATGTTTGTGAAGGAGCGGGGATTTGTCTGAATGGAAAATGCTTTGTCTGTTTTCCTTTTGTAAATTAGTGTTGTTTATAATAATAATAATAATAATAATAATAATAATAATAATAATAATAATGTGAAATAACTTAAGAAGACTCTCTTGTCCATTTTAAATCCTATGTCTTCTCAAGGTAACGGACTGGAAGGAGTGGGAGGACTCTGTAATCCAATCGGAAACTTTTGGTATTGAACGTTCCGATTGGATGACTGCTCTTCTCTCATTCCAGCTCGCGACCTTGAGGAGATACTACATTTCAATCGGACTGTTTAGTCTGTCTCCTCTAGAAGAATCTACTCTTAGGTTTATAGGATCACTCTCACGGATGGACAGCTTTTTTAAGAATCTTTGCTCCTAACCTCAATATAGGAAGTCAATGCAATTGTTACACTCTTAAAAGGCAATTACAAAACCAATATCTTCCCTATTCTAAATGTTTAATTTTACTCTCATTAAGTTCAAATATTACTGATACATCGCATTCTAATAGATACTTTCTTTGTTATAGTAGAGAAAATGGAAATAATATTATCTCCAAATTTAAATAAAGTAATATTTCTAAATTTTGGACAATAACTGACATCTGAATTTCTCAGAGGACTATAATGACTACCAAGTAAAGTACTGCCACTCCAGAGAAATTTGTGCAACCTTTACTATTAATTTTCGCGGCAGTTGTTCTGGACGCAGTGCCTGCGAACTCGAGCAAGCCGGTTATTTTGCCTCCGCCTTGAATGACTTGCTCTAATTTGTGTGAATAATCGATTGAGTCTAATTATAGTAATTAACGAAACAAGTGGGTAAAAAGGGATATAATCGCACGAGAGATATGTTCAAGAAAACGAGCTACGATTTGACCGAGTTTTTTATTTACCGCGAGAGCAATTATACCTATTTATCCACGTGTTCAATATTTTTTTCGTTTCCACTTAACAATGATTTAAATTTTGAGAAATTCAAGTACATCTTTACTATTAGAGGCATTCATTTGATGAAGTCATATTGCTCCTGAAAAAGACCCATTTTAGTGAGCCTTGCATTAATGAACTTATGGTCACCATAGTGAATTAGAGGATAAAGAAATGTTTGCAAACGGAAGGTATTGAACATATTCCGGATGAAATATTAGAAGATGCCAAAGCCACAAAACCATTACTTCCCACGAAATGTAAAGACAGGTATGAGAAAGAATGCAACAAGTAATAAATGTTGGAAAGTTAAAATAAGAAACGAGTCACTTCTGCCTCAGAAATTTTACTGGCCCACTTTTCAGGAGGGTAATTCAATTGACGTTTATATTCTATACATTTCCAATATGCTAAGACCAACATGCAAAACATTTAATTTATTCATGTTAAATATTTTATGTGGTTCCCTTAGCCAGCTAGCGTCAAACCGACGTTTACGTCACCCATTTTATTTTATTCATTCGTTGTTCGTATGTAGTTGATTAGGAACGTAATCTTTAATGTTCATTATTGCCATATTTCATGGCCGACTGGAAATACTTTGGACACGTCTGTGCTGTAGTGACTAAAACGATTTTGATCTTTTTCTTTATTGTGCTAGGTATTTGTATACGTAGCACGCGTGCGAATAATATAGAAATATAATCGATTTATCACAGAATTAATGATATTTAATTCATTAAATGAAAAAAAAACACACTTAATATTACATTTGGTGGTATACGTAGTAAATGAACTGTAAAAACACTAAATTTATGTATCTGCTTATTACAATTTAATAAACTTCTGGCTTACAGCTTCAGATGAAAATTCTTTGCTCTGTTACAAAATTTAATTTTCATAAGACATCAGCTTATTTATCAATTAAAAATAAAACAAGTAACCTTTTTTCTCGTTATTTCTTCCGTTATTTTCAGTAATTTTAGTAATTTTAAATTCCCAGGTAAATTTCAGTAATTTTAAATTCCAAGGTACTCTTGTATTATTGAACATTAAATTATTGAAAACTGTGGATTATTTCTTTTTTATCGATGCTGAGTGTTGATCGATGAATCACCATCTTGAATCGTAAAAATATTGAATTGACGAGGCTATGTCTGTAATTTCCTGTGCCTTTTTGCGTATGGTTTCACTGTCAGTTGCTCGAAAACAACTGGCTTGGCCTTTAGCCTCAACTTGGGTTCGAGAGAGGGGGGCGAGTTTCTGCAATGGCGCCTTGTGTGAGAGGCTACGCCAGTTCTTTGCCGTCACCTCTGCCTCTCCCCCTCCACTATTCCCATCCATTCCCCTACCATCACCTTCCTTCTGCTCTGGCGCACGCCCCTTTCATATATAACTACATGGTCTCACAGCCTTCCGCGTCGCTCACCTCAGTTGTCCGTTCCTCAGGCGCAAATATAAGGAAACTAGGCGAGTCAGTACCCAAGGGCGGCTTCAGAAAATACGTAAGGGAAGGACTGTTTAAAAAATCAAAGGAATGTCTTTTTCCAATACCTTTTTACTCGTTTACTTTTCTCTCTTATTAGTACAAATATACGCAGTAATATACGTAGTATAGAGAAAGTTATCTAATACTGCTCGAAAACAACCGGCGATTTTTCGACAGAAAAGATCGTAGTATGGGCCTTGATGCAGAAGAAGAAAATAAAATTTCTTCTATTATGCTGTAAATTCCTCCCTCTATCACATTATGTAGTCAGATTTCAAAAATTGTGGAACCTTGATACCGAAAAAGTGTTGTTTTATTTAATCGTCCGTCCGTCTGTCTGTGCGTCTGTCCGTCTTTCCGTCCTTCTGTGAACAGCACTACCGCCTAAGCCACACAGGACTTCTTCCAAAATGAATATTGCCCGGTCGATCTGGCTCGACTCGAAGCTTTGCGATTTTGAAAAACATTAATTAATTTTTCATGGTACTTTACCTAAAGCCTCTGATACATTTTAAAAATTTTCTCAAAAACGGCTCCAATTTTTTTTCTTTAAACTTTTGCTAAGGATAGTGCTAAATGTACTCTATAAGATGGTAAAGGACATTTTGTTCTGTTCTTTTGTTTTTCAAAATTACATTTTTTCACTACTTTCATACGTCGTTAATATTTACATTAGCAGCGATTTGTTCACATGAATGCATTACTAGTACACATGCTTTAAAAGATGTCATGAAATATCTCGAAAACTCAAATTTTTTTTGTGAAAACGAACTCAAAAGTACGCATTTTCAGAAATGTTTAAAAACCATTTTCTCAAAAACGGCTCCAAACTTTTTCTTCAATTTTTTTGAACGTATAGTGCTAATTGCACTGTTTAATATAATGTGAAATTCTTCTCGAGATCTAAAATTTTGGTGTATTCTTTTGTTTTTTCAAAAATTACACAAATGTAAGTTTTTAAAAGATCTCTCACGCCTTTCGTATGCACTTTTCCAGTTATTTGTTTACATTATCGTATTTTGTTAGTAGAAGTGCTTCAAATGACGTCCAAAAAAGTTTATCGAAAACGCAAAAGATTTCTGTGAAAAAGAAACTTCATATTCCGCATTTTCAGTAACGCCTAAACGCCATTTTCTTAAAAGCGGCTCCAAATTTTTCAATGAATATTTCCATACAGGAAGAGTTCTTATATGTTTAAAGTTATATTACGGTATTACCATTAGAAAACCGAAAATTGATAAAAAAAATTCTTTGAGTGACGATAAAATTGCAGCTGACAAGAGGATGGGGCAAGACCGAAAAGCTATCCCAGACCAAAGAAATTAGAAAACTAACTAGTACGAGAAAGTCTGTGCCATTCTGTAACACCACTACAGAACCGGCAGCGTATAAGCGACTCTGATAGTTTCCCACGCCACGTGCTGTGGACCGTCGAGGGGCCTGCTGTGAAGCAATTAGGTTACGAGGATTTGTTTACTTTCGCACAGCCACGGTTCATCGTTGCCAGCCATCTCACTCTCACGCAGTCGCGGAGACGATAATGTTCCGGAGGGGCGAAGATTATGATTATGAACATTATAACAAGACGTGTGATTGTCGGGCCGGTGGCTGAGATCGCTTAGGCAGTAGTGTTGTAGTGATCTCGGACCGAAGGGTTGCGGGTTCGAGTCCCGCCTCGGGCATGGTTGTATTTGTGTTCGTCCTTTCACCGCTTATCGTCATCATATCGTTTCATCTTCATTGTTACCATACCGTTAACAGCCATAGTGGTCGCTAATGACCTAAGATGTTGATCTGGCCTTAAATAACCAATTTAAAAAAGACGTGTGATTACCTGTCGGTTTTGATTGATTGATTTTTTCGTGTTTCCGGGCACGTCAATTGCTTTGGTCATTAGTCCCGTTAGTGTAGTGCATGTTTTTTCTCGGGCGATGGCGGTGGCCTTCCCCCGCTGGATGGCGAGATCCGGCGCCGACCTACCGTCGGCGAGTGGGGTTTCCCCCTAACCAGGACTCTCCCTCCAGCGGGGCACCGCCTCAGCCGGGACAAGCTCTAAGCTCCCGACCGTTCTTCCGGAATATGTGGTAGTGTAGTGCATGTTAGTGTAAGTGTGTGTGTAAAGGGAGAGGATAGGACAAGGAAGAGGAAGGACAGATCTCGCGCGGTTCCTGGCCCGTTTGGTAGGGCACTGCTTTGCCTGTCGGTTATAGGAATTGTGTTGAGATTTAATGTATCAGTGATGTAGGTTGTGCCATATGCGTAGTAATGTGTAGCAACAAGCACATCGATCTCTGAGTCGATTATACGCTGCCGATATAGTAGTTACATACGTATACTGGTTTATTTCATGAATATGGAAATGATCCTTGAAATTCGTGTAAGTTCATGCTGTGTACTATCCTGAAAAGTGGCAATGGTTCAGGAAAATATAAAAAAAGAAGTAAATGAGAAATGTTCACAGATTTTCAAACCGGCTCAACAGGTTACACACTTCTTGATAGCACGAGAACAGAAGACAACGACACTTCAAAAAGTTTACGACTTCCGAGAAGACCATAAAGTTCCAAACTTGCGTCTTCTCTGGACACGCAAGTGAGTCTTCTGTGTTTGATGGTTACAGTTCCTCCGAATAAATAATAAACTAATAAAATATTGAAATTTTTTATGTAGTCTTCTTGTTTTATATTACCTGTTACAATTTATAATATCCGCAAATGAACCTTTAAAGAAAATTGTGTATGTTTTTTCGTGGACCCATCTGTAGAAAAGTACAAGAAGCGTTTTGTGGCTGTTGCAAAGAGTGTAGTGGCATTAGGGTACACAAGGTGATTTAATCGTGCAATCATGCTGCTTATTGTGGAAGCACCGTTTGCCTTCTCGCTGGCTGTGGTTGCTATGCCCACGTCCGTGGTTCGAGTTCACCTTCTCGCTCGCTGTGGTTGCTATGCCCACGTCCGTGGTTCGAGTTCGCCTTCTCGCTCGCTGTGGTTGCTATGCCCACGTCCGTGGTTCGAGTTCGCCTTCTCGCTCGCTGTGGTTGCTATGCCCACGTCCGTGGTTCGAGTTCGCCTTCTCGCTCGCTGTGGTTGCTATGCCCACGTCCGTGGTTCGAGTTCGCCTTCTCGCTCGCTGTGGTTGCTATGCCCACGTCCGTGGTTCGAGTTCGCCTTCTCGCTCGCTGTGGTTGCTATGCCCACGTCCGTGGTTCGAGTTCGCGTGCGCCACACATCGCAGTCGCCCACCTCACCTCATGACACGTGCGTGATTAAATAAGGGCGTCTTTTGTGTGCACAACGACGCCAATGCAATGTTCGTAGGTAGAACTATTGCAAATATAATATTTGCGTTTTTGTTTATAATTTATTTATTGAGTGATTGGAAATTACACAGATCAGTACTAAAGTACTATCTCATGTGCATTTGCTGGCTTACATTGTAACTTATGCTAAACTTAACACTAAAAACTTAAAACTAAACTATCTTACTATAGGTGTAGGAAACTACAAGAGCCCCTACTGTGGACAATTAGAAGAGAAAATGTTCAAGAACGCTTCGGAAGGAAATCTATTCTTAATTCTAGTAGGGAAGTCAATAATATTTGCGTTACACGTTTTCACTATTTTCCATTACATACTGTTTTGCCAGCAGAAACGCTACGAACTGAAAGAATGAATTTTAACTTCAAAAGCAACTAGATAGTGTTACTATACTGTCCAAGTCTCTTCATTTATTTACATGATTTCTGAACCTTAAATGTCGAAAGCGTGGGCTCCATAGCGGAAATGCCAATTTGTTCATTAAATTGAAACACGTTTAAGCACCTGATACAGCACCAAATTCATATATATGGATTGCACAAAGAGTGATGGAAAAATATGTCTTCTGGTAGCCTTAGAAAGGCGCGTGTGCATGCAACAAAGAACGCAGTGTCCTGCGTACAGAAAATCTTCACAGCTCCTTTCATTCTGTCATTCTTGCAAAGCGCCGTCCGAGGTTCTTCGTCAAGCGCGGAAAGAGAGGGTGAAATGACGTAGGAATGGTTGTGTACTTCCTCTATTGTCGATGTTGTTGGTGTCGCGGAATCGAAAGTGTTCATTTTCAAGGAGAAGGCGAGAAATCATTCCGAAGAATTCATTTCTCGTAAACGAGAAAAATTATAAAAGATTTGTTATGCCCTTCGATATGGGGTGGGGTTTAATTTGAAAAATGTCGACTACCTTGAGATGTGAAGAAACGAATGGGAGATCAATGGAATTGAGAAGCAATAGAACATTTTTGGAAATCTTAAAAATCGTTTGAATTTAGTAATGTTCACTGCGTATGACCACGTTACGGTGTTCGCACCATAATTTTTGAAGTCTCGCTCCAGATGATGCTCATCTATCTGGCAGAGTGAGTTCTCTCAGACGATACTACTTGTTCTCCCATGAACTCTGGCGAGCAACAGTTGTATGGTGGTTGCGTGGGAGTCAAAATTCAGCGTTCTAGTGGTGCTCATGGAGCTATCTTACGCTCTCAGTTCATAAGCAGACATTGGATTTTTAGGCAAATGCCCGTTTTACTGTTTTGACGTAGATGGTCGAAATTAATTATAAACTCTTTCTATGACTATGAAATTATAGAAACTACATATTTAGTGCCTCAAAATATCTATCTCAGTATTAGAACCTAAGAATGCCGATTCGGCCGTGAATTATTTCATTTTTGATTTTCTAATTCTTATTGTTATTTACAAGATAGTTTCCTAATGTAATAATCTGAGACAGAGTTGTGTGCGGGAATGAATTCTACCTTGCGGGTTATGCAGCGAGAGGAAATGGGCTTTTCACAGTAAGTAGATTAACTTATTTCTGCTTAATCTAATTGTACAATAATACAGTACATGCACTTTCTTATCCATAATATTTGGTAAGAGTGTTATATCCTTTGAAATAGTTCATTAGTTTTTTCGTAATTAATAAATAATTTAATAATTATTTGTAATAGATTAATTTTCTTTACGTTTTTATGCATCAACATTCACACTTTATTTACATTATATACACAACTATTCATTCAACCCATTCTCTCCACTTCACTGGAAATACTCTCCTGTTCCGCATTTATGGTAACATCGTTATGACGTGCCTCTACATTTGTCAACCAATTTTCCAATTTACGTCCTGTCATGAGTTAACTTTTCCTGGTGTCAGCCTGCGAGTGAGTTTTATTGCGACTGAGCTCCACTTATGTTATAGAATGACGAAAATTAAAAGTGCTCTTATACTACATGATCTAGTAATTTTTTCAAAAATGCTTGAAGTAACATAAAAATGTATTCTGAAAAGTTATTTTTAAATGAGTTTATACTGCCTAATTAAAATATTATTACGCCTATTTTCGCTTTTTAAGAGCCTATTATAGGCCTCTAAAAGAAACGTTTTAGGGCCTCAAAAATTCGGGGCCTGTACTTAAGTCGTCGACTAATGGCTTCTCTTTTCCTTAAAATACACTGAAATAAGGCAGGCAGGTAGTATGTTGCAAACATATAAGCTATATTAGTAGAAGATGTTTTGTTAGAGGCTGGTTTACTGGGAGACTCCCTACAAATGAAATAAAATAAGCAGAGGCATGGCAGAGTGATTTCTCGCAAATGAGGCTACTCTTGTTCTAAATTACAAAACACTGCCGAGTTACGCCTCTTTGAAGGCTTCCCAAGAGGCAAAATGTAGCTGTTATAGCGTCTTGCGTGGAGCACCAAACGCACCATTCTTTTCAGATTTCCCCTTTCCAGTAGACCTGGAGGGGCGGGAATTTATTCATGTTATGGGATGCAATTAGTGCTGCAGCCGATGTGTTAGTGCCTATCTTAAATAAACTACTTAACGTAAAATTATAACTAGTGTACAAATGTGTCTTTGGGCACTCCTAGTTCAAACAAAACTTATAAATGAAAGTACTAATTTTTCAAGAATGTTCGTTTCTCCTCTTTTTAGTAAAAATTCCATTACATTCACATTTGCATTCGTTCTTGCAAATATACCAACACAATCACGCACGCAACACTTCACTCTTCTGCACCATCTGCTCTTGAAATTCGTGAGTAATCAACCATCATCTACAAAACGTGTCGCAAATAAAACGAGTAGATCGCTCGGAGGCAAATGGAGATACCATTGTAACATGTTTTCGTGTTTTCCCAAATGATCCAACTACTAGTCCGATTGTAAAGTCGTTCCACGATACAAAAAAAGGGGCAGGTTCTTCTCTCCTAAGACTCTTCTCTCTGAGGCACTTCCTTAACACAAGAAGTATATAAGAACTACTCCTAGCCCTCTTTATATACTTCGTGTCCACACCTATTGTGAGAAGAAAATTGCCAGAATTTCATTTTAAAATGTTTCTCTAAAATATCCAGTCCATAATTAAATTTACACATGTTTGCTTGTATTTGGTTGGGAATATAGATTCACCGAATATACTTTTATTTTCTCGTTAAGGAGTAGAAATTTATGTAGAAAATGCAGAAAAATGTTTATTACAGGTCACTGGTAGCGAAAAAGTGGTTAAATCCAGTTGCTAAACCGTTCAGCCGATTTTCTCCAAAATTGATATTCCCCAATCGATCTGGCTAATGTCGCAGTCACTTGATTTTGAAACCGATATTTTAATTTTGGTGGGTACTTTACGTGAAGTCTCTGGAAAATTTCATAAATTTCAGAAAAATTGCTCCATCGTTTCTGATTACATTTTGTTGTTGGAATAGTGTGGAAGACCTTTAAGAGAATGGTGCAGGTCTCATGTTCGTTGAAAACTCTTTATTTTCCGAAAATTGCAAATGTTCACAAAAATTTGGGAGCCTTCCTACAACTAAAATATTAAAGATATAGATTTTTCCGTCTCATTGTTGTGACACGATTTAGCTGTATAAAAAGCAGTTATAATATCGTACAATTTGCCTACGACGATATGTCCAATTTGTGTTTATATTTGCTTGAAAATAATTTTTTCGCCCCAAATGTTCTATTATTGTAAGAGTTTTACAAAAAGTAATGACTTCGATGTGTTAATTTGGAGTGATTGTGGAATAAATAGTATGAAATCACCATTACTCAAGGCGAGAAAGTACGTGCTTTTCCTTTTCTTAGATTTTGCCCGAGTTTGTATATTTCCATGAATCGATGTATATTAAGGAAAATATTAAATGTATGCCAAGGTAAAAGTCCAGAAAAGGTTTATGGAGGTCAAGTTAAGTTATATTCGCAACGTCTTATGGCAACTTGTGAAACATGAAGCTTCCGTAACAATGTAGTATTTGGCTGCAATTAGAACATGAAGGTATCTCATCATGTGTTACCCGTCTGCGATTTGATCCGTTTCTTCCTCTAAAATATGCATCGCTTTTTACCAAAAGTCGGCATAGTTGAAAGAAATCTGCTATCAGCATACAGAACCTCGCGTGACTCGAAAAAATACACTTTTAAGTCAAAGTTTATGATTAGGGGGCGGATTTTAATGAAATGTTATTTTTTTTTACTTTAGAAGAATGTCGTTTAGTATAGAAGTTAATTTTATATTATGACAAAAGGAAATGACCCATTTTTATGTATTCTTTTGCATTTTCCGTCGATTTCAACTAAAAAGCAATTTTTGACCTTTTCCGTCATTTTTATAACATTTTTGATTTCATCGATTTTAATGGTACTTGCTTCAAATAAGATTTACTTGATGCAACAAACGTTCTCCACAGAATTCGTGAGTAGCCTATTTGATTTCTTCGTTCTCTTTTTTTGTAATGCCAACCTTTGTGAGTACTGTGGAATCTAAGGTTCCTGTGACTCCTGTCGGCGTCATTGTCAGTTCCGCCGATTTCGCGATAAATAAAGACAGATTTTCTTGTAAAGAACAGTTCAAAGCAAAAGTGTGCAAACTGAGTTTGCATGAACGAAAGGAAGAAGCCTCGCTTACATCAGTAAATATACAATAGCTTGAATTGTTCATCTGAAGTAGTTTTGATGAAACGGTTTACGTCATTTTTCTTTGTTTTAGGGCATTTTAAAACACTTTAAGAGCATTTTATTGAACATTTTTGGCGATGTTTTAGGTCACCAAAATCCGTCCCCTATATATGACCTACCTTTCAACGGCTATTGCGCTCTTTTTCTGTGTGGTGTTATTTTTGACAACGCCCTGCGCTACGCTGGATTTCAGTTGCTGCCTGCGGCCTGTTCGCTCCTGCCGGATTTCGGCTGTGGCGGGAGACAGATCCAAGGTCATGTCCTGGTTTTGGAAGCCGCGTACGCCGCACAGATAAACATCGTGCTTTTATAGCCACTTCACGGTCGACGTGATGGCGGGAGAAGTGTAAATGCCGCTCCCTGAATTAAATGAGGGGCTGCTCCAAGAAACCTGTTTGTGTGGAGACGGTGATACCGAGGGCCTCTGGGGTCGTCGGGGGTCCTTTGGGCTTGAGACTTGCGCAGATAATGATCGGGTTCGTTAACGATTCGGGATCGTATGTATTGACGGTCTGAAACGAGGGATCGTGGGTTCGAGTCCCGTTCAGGCATCGTTGTTTATCCTGTGAAGTGGCATGGCTTGCTTTCTCACTCAAGACCCACCTTGTCCTTTCTGTCCAGACCTACCTGGGTGGCATAGAAGCTTGCGGGGGAGGCAAGTACATTTGTCATCCAGGATGTCGTTCCCGGATCCTGTGTACAGTGGCATGATGGGACAGACCCAGCCACCACGTGTCTCCCGTGAACCCTTGTCCTTCCCAATCAGACACATACTCCCACCAATAACCGGCTAACATATTCGAGATCACTCTACGAAGTATCGCGGCAACTCCCAACCACAAAAGAAATTTGTGGTGCTAAAACAACGGCTAGTTTCTCGTCCATATTTTCACGCAATATTACGCGAAAAGTAATAACATTTTCGAAAAATTTTACATGACCTTATTTGAAAATCTATCTTTAAGGAACATATTTCATTAAGAGGGAAGATGTCTATCTTCATAATGGTATTTGTTGGAAAATACAGAAAGAATTTTGAATTTTAGGATTTTTTTGAAAAATCAGTTGTTTTTTTTTAACGAAAAAGTGAGTTCTACACTACTCTCTTAAACGTACTTTGCGCTATCCCATTGGCGTAGCGTAGTGGGGGCGGCAGTGGGTATCCGCCCCGAGCGGCACTTTAGGGGACGGCTACATTTCACGATAAATAATACATTATAAAAATTTGAACCATTTCATTTCATATTTTTGTCGCACCTACGATTTGGACCGATTGAAATTAGCATGAAATCTTTTATTACCTATTCTGTGACGATTTTTTTAAAAAAATGATTGCGTAATAAAGGCATTTTGCTCATTGTAGCTTCTGATAACACCGTCCTTACTGGCTTGTAGGGATTTCCCGTATTTTATTTTGTGTTATTATGACTAATATTCAGCGAGATTGATTTCCATCATGTAAAGAATAGTGTTCAATATTGTAGAATAATTATTACACCTACAAACTATATTACAGTACAGATAAGTTCCCTCGGGCAAGACCGTGAGTGATGCTTTAAGGCTTATTTGACTATCTTGTCTACTGAGCAATAGGTATGTGATGCTGTAGCAATTGATAGTGAAATAAAAAACTTTGCTCTAAAAATGTAAACGAATAAAATAATTAGATCGTTGGTGATATAGACACCTTCTAATATATAAGTACAGGTATCAATAATATAAATTTAGTTTAAGATCTTTTCGATCGCGTAGCGATCATCATCAGAGCGATCTGAAAAAATACAGGAATGCATGAAATATAAAAAATACATTATACAAAATTATTTACAAATTGTTATTTACAAAATTTAGTATCTAGATGCATAGGCAAATTGGGTTGTTTGTAACTTGCAGGGTCTGGGCGCAAAACGAAGTTTGCGTTTTTTTTTGTTTTTTTTTTAAGTCTGCAGCTCGCTTAAGAAGGCAGGGCATCTGTCAGACGTGTGTGGGGGCGGGCAAGGGGGTCGCGGGGTGGGGGGGACCCCAATGTGTACACCCCTAACTCCACCCGCCTTCGCCGCGCCACCCGACCCTCCGGCCGCGCCCCCACCCATTGCCCCCAACCACACACAAGTCCGATCGACGCCCTGCCCACTTAAGCGAACCGCACTCTCAAAAAAGCCGTAGAACTTCCTTTTCCGCCCAGACGCTGCAAGTTACGAACGACCCAGTTTGCTTCTGGATTTCTACATTTTGTATCTACATTTTGCAAATTCTGTTAAATGTATATTTTTATATTTCATGTATTCCAGAAATTTAAAATCGGATTTTTCAAATAGCTCTGATGATGATCGCTACGCGATCGAACAAATCTTAAGACTAAAACAAACAGTAATTCTTAAAAACTTTTCATTAAGAACAATTATCATTATTGTGTATTAAGCAGGTTACAAATAAAAAAGTTGTGTATATATTTTACAATAATAATAATAATAATAATAATAATAACATTTATTAACTAAAAATTTATTCGTCTATAAGTAAATAAATGGTAGTGTCCGGTATCAATTCTGTATATTTAGCTTAAATTGAAATACCTAGAAAAAAGGTGGCGGCAAAATCTTCCTCTGTCCCGGCGGACTGACAACCACGTTACGCCACTGCACTATTCAACAACAAAATGTAATGAAAATTGGGTGGATGCCATTTTTTTTGAGCCAATGGAGCCATTTTTTTTTAAATTTGGAAAATATCCCAGACGCTTCATATAAAGTACCCCCCAAAATTAAAACAACGGTTTCAAATTGAAGGGGCCGTGATATCAGCCAGATCGATTGGGGAGTATCAATTTTGGAGATAATCGGCTGAAGGGTGTAAGCGATAGCGTTGTGCACAAGACGGACACATGGACAGACGGAGACACATGGACAGACAGACAAGCGTTTTGCCGCATTCGATTTTTCGGTATCAAGAACCCAGAAAACATGGATTCTGACTACGTCTCGAGTTACAGGATTTTTTTCTAAAACTTAGTAACTGGATTTATTCCCTTTTTCGTTACGAGGGCCCTGTAATAATAAGTTTTCTGACGAAAATTTGCCGTGTTTTCGCGCAGAATTACATAACTTTCTCTCTACTACGTGATCGGTAGCGAGAAAGTAAAAACGGGTAAAACCAATAGCTGCGTCGGTATAGGAGATTTCCGACACTATCAAGATGAATGAATTAAGAGATGGAAGGGCCACGTGGAAGATTCGCTGGAGCGTCGAAACAATTATCCCACATCCGCTAGACAGGATTCCTGCATGCTAGATTGTCCCTCATGACGTCACGAGCGAACAGCGCTCGGGCGAGAAAATTGAGAGTCTGACGCTCGATTCTTTTGACCCCGACAGTTAAATGATGAGTTAGGAAGAGAAGAAACGAGATCGATTTCACAGACTTACTAAACGCTTTGTCTGAGAATAGCACGAAACACTATAATTAAATGACAATTTTTTATTTCCAAAGGAAAATACACAAACCGCGGGTCACATGAAACTTATTACGAGAGAAATGCATTTCACTCGTATAAATACATCCTGGTAGGATGACTGAATTTACCACAGAGCAAGCATTGCTGCTGAATGCAGCGCTCTGACCGGGAGGTCCCAAGGTTCGAGTCCAGACGGGAGCAGAACTTCGACGTTAGCTACATCACTGGAAGTTACATCAGATGCTGTATGAAACAAAATTTTAGCGGCCAGGTGCTCTAAGCGGTAGTTTTCGTTTGTTTGTTTTTTTATCGATTTTTTTTGTGTTTCCGGGCGCGTCAACTGCTTTGGTTATTAGTCCCGTGAGTGCAGTCCATGTTTTTTCTCGGGAGATGGTGATCTTTCCCTGCTGGATAGCGAGATCCGGCGCCAACCTACCGTCGGCTAGTGGGGTTTCCCCCTAACCAGGACGCTCCCACCAGCGGGGCTCCGCCCCAGCTGGGACAAGCTCTAAGCTCCTAACCGGCATGCTAGTGTAAGTGTGTGTGTATAAGGGGAGAGGATAAGACAAGGAAGAGGAAGGAAAGATCGCGCGCGGTCCGTGGCCCGTTTGTTAGGGTACTGCTCCGGCATTCGCCTGGTGTTGATCGGAGAAACCACGGAAAACTACCGATCAGAGCAGTCGGCCGCTAGAATTCTCCTCCAGACAGCGACTGAATTCGACCTAGCTGAAAAGCTAGTGTCGAAAATCCTGCCGCCGTGGGGAGTGTAACCTAGGACCTCCCGGTAAAAGGCGCTGCAGTGGCATCAGTTGATGCACTGAGCTACCGCTCCCCGTGTTTTTTTCAATCAGTATCTAGCGAATGCCGGAGCAATACCCAAACAACGGACCATGGAGCGCTCGCTCATTCCTTCCGCCTCCTTGTCTTATCATTTCCCCTCACGTATGCATACCATATCAACACGGTAGAGTCGGTAGCTTCGAGTGTGTTCCATCTGGGACGGGGCCCCGCTGCAGGCGATTTCTGGAGGAGTTCATCTGCAAATTGACGAGTAGATCGGCACCGAATCTCACATCGAGTAGTACTGATTGAGATTCTGGATCCGTCTACTACTGAGATCATTAGCCCCGTAAGTGCAGTGCATGTTTTTTTATCGGTAGGTGGCGGTGATCTTCCACCGCTAAATCGCGAGATCCGGCGCCGACCTATCGTAGGGGGTTTTCCTCGACCAGGTATCTCCCACCAGCGGGGCACCCAGCGGGGTCAATCACTAAGCCTCCGACCGGTCTCCCGCCATGTGTGGTAGTGTGGTGAGGCGACGCCGGCTTGCGCCCTTCACCGCTCGCCCTCCGCTCGGACCGCGCTGGTCTGGCGACCAGATGTCCATGCCGACCGTTCGCCACCCCCCCGCACCCCTGTAGGTGCCCACCAACAAAGGCAACGCCACCCCCGCTGACGCTGGGGATGGATGGCCCGGCGGTATATAAGACCGGGCCCGGCCTAAGAAGTGGTCGCTCGTTTCCCGCTCTTCGTGAGTGCGGTAGTGATCGCCGGCGTCCCGCTCTACGGTTGCCTTCGGGTTTGACCGAGTCGGGAATCGACGCCGTGCCGAACCGAGCGACCCACCGTCAGCCTATCTGCCTTCGCCGCCGCCTGCGCCGTCGCCTTGTGGCCGCCGCCTTCTCCGCCGCCTTGAGGCCGCTGGATTTGCCGCCGCTACCTGCCACCCTTCCCCCACCCTCCTCATGGCAACGACCGACTGAGTGCTGGGCTGCGTAGCCCCTGTTAGGTAAACGTACTTGCATAGGAACGTACAATAAACCATTTTGTATATAACCCAACACCGAGTTCATCTTTCTCCCGATACTCACTCCCTCCCATCATGTCTTCACGACAGTAGTGTAGTGCATGTTAGTGTTAGTGTGTTTGTATAAGGGATGAGGATAGAACAACGAAGGGGAACGAAAGATCGCCCGTGGTCCGTGACCCAATATTCGCGTGGTGTTGATCGGAGAAACAATAGAAAACGTCCGAGAGCAGCCGGCAGCTAGAATTCTCCTCCAGACGACTGAATCCGACCTAGCTAACAAGCTAGTGTGGAAAATCCTGCCGTGCGCCCGTAGGGACTCGAATCTAGGACTTCCCGGTCAAAGGCACTGCAGTGACATTAGTTGATGCACTGGGCCGCTCCCGGGACATTCAGTGAGGAGGAACACCACCACCGCTGGATAAAAGAAGAACTAGTAAATTCAGTAAAGTGAACGAAGACCGGAGCAGATGTGTCTAGAAACATCAGTCAGGCAAAGCGAGTAGAAACGGTCTACGTTGCCTCTATCAAGAAGCCTCTAGTGTCAATTATTTTTTTCATTCGTCTCTCCATTATAGCGGTCTTGTCTATAAATGAGGTCAAGATAACGGACGTTTCGGTCATGACCAGTATCTTAAAGTAATATGATAGTAACAACTTTATTCTCTGCCAGTACTGTCAACGACACCACATGTATGTTCTTCACAGTGCGAGAATAGTAGCGGACATGGGGAGAAATCCTGAGGAACGCTGCCATTCTCCAATATTTACCACTAAAGAGCGGCTTGTGATGAGTTGCAGTAAAGTTGAACAGTGAATTCCTCGCTGAAAATATTTGGTAGCGGTGGGATTCGAACCCACGCCCTTTCGGACTGGTGCCTAAAACCAGCGCCTTAGACCGCTCGGCCACGCTACCTCACGCTTGTCTTTATCCCAGATATGCTTTGTTATGATATACTAGGAATTAAAGAAAAAATGTTTTATAGCTAACATTATTTTATATCGACCAAACGGACGTACAAATCTTTAGATACAATATTCTACAATCAATCTTTGAACAACTACAACATTTAAAAATCGCTCATTCTACAAGTATTATGGGAATAGCTTTCTTTTCGTCTACTCCATTCCTTTTCCCGTAGATGTATTTAGAGGGAGGCATATTCCCTTCTAAGTACTTAGAACTTTTTGAATTTTCACAGTTCTACAAAATATTACACAGGGTTTCAATATGTATTAACTATATTACTAATTTCGTACGCACTCAGAAATTGAGAGAGAAAGGCCTGTGCCCGTGTGAGGGTTGTCCAAGGTACACAGGATCTCAGGAAAAATTCCAAAACAATGAAACTGTTTTGTTTTCACTAAAATATGCAAATAAATGAAATATCGTTCAGGATACCTCATGCCGCTTGCCTAGGCTGTTGACTGGTGGGTTGCAGCTCATTGCACCGATTAAAATCTATATTACTAATTAGCACTGCGCGCAGAAATTGAAAGAAATCTATGCAGCTTCCAGCCATGTGAAAAGTCTCTCTGATTTCATTAGATATCCCGAAACTCGCGAAAAATACAAAAACTATGGAACAGTCGAGATGTTGACGTAGAAACGCAAATATTTGATCGTGTCACTCCCCCACTTCTCACACTGCGTGCAGTAACTGACTTTTCATACTCTGTTAGTCACTGCTTGCGACATAGCTGGCGCCGTGCGACAGAAAGACGACAAGGAAGAGGCCGCTGCTATTAAACATTTCTTATTTACATGTTGCATTATGAAACAGCAACTTTTTATGTTCTTGGTATGCAAAGAATAGTTGTATTGCACGTATATTGTTCTAAGTTAGTGTATTTGTCAAGACTGTTTTGTTAAATTATATAATTTGTAGCAATATTATACTAAAGTCTATTATTTGTTATTCTTGAGCAGTGTTTGCCCTTTATTATTGGAAACTATTTTGCGTGGGTTTGTTCAGAAGCAATTTTACCACTAGTCTGTATTTTCTAACGAGCGCAGAAATTGAATGAAAACTATGCAACATGTGTATATATGAGAGCTGTTATATATTGAGGAAATCAGGAAAAATTCAAACACGTAACAAACACGGATGTACAGTAGAACAGATATGGACAAACTTTAGGAACATCATTTTAGAATGCTTAGAAAAATTCGTGCCTACCAAGAAACTACGGTGCAATTCGGATCCGGTCTATTTCAACAAAGAAGTGAGGCGACTGAAAAGGAAGGTTAGGAAAGCGTATAGTAAACGCAATGTAAACAAAGAACACAAAAATAATTTTCTACAATTATCTAAAGACTTACTAGAATTAAAGTTACATACCCAAGAAAATTACCTAAAATCTATTCTAAACGATCGATTGAACTGTTGGCAAAATTTCTTCAAGTATGTAAGACATAAGAAAGGGAACAAAGAAAATATTCCAGCGATCTGCGGAGCTGACGGTTCGTTAATTACAAATGACAGTGAAAAGGCGGCTTGTTTAAATAGGCATTACGCGTCGGTTTTCAAGCCGAAGGATCAGATTTCAGTAAATAAATCAACACCCGTTATAGAAACCTTTAGAGTCGATGCAGGAATTATTAGAAAAAGGATTGCAAAATTAGGAAAAATAAATCTGTAGGTCCTGACGGAATACCAGGAGAAATATTGAAATTGGGAGGAAGCCATGATTCCTTACCTTGCTAGGTTAATGGATGTCACTGTAAATAATAATACGATTCCTCAAAATTGGAAAGAGGCAATTGTAGTGCCGATTCACAAGGAGGAGACAAAAGGATTGTTAATAATTACAGGCCTATAAGTTTGACATCAGTTGTATGCAAGCAGATGGAACACATGATTGCGGAATATATTAGACGAGTCTGGAATAAAACCGACTGGCTTTTTCAAAATCAACACGGTTTTCGTCCTAGCTATTCGTGCGACAGCCAGACTATTTCTTTATGTCAGGACATAGCAGATTCATTAGACGAAGGAAGTAGGGTCGATGCAGTGATATTAGACTTTTCTAAAGCATTTGATCTGGTTCCACATGGCCTTTTAATTGAAAAACTGTCAAAACTGGATTAGATCATCGAATAATCTTGTTGATAAAAGAATTTCTTACGGGCCGAACTCAAGCAGTCAGAATAGGTGACAAACACTCATCGAAAGCCGATGTAACCTCTGGGTTCCCCCAGGGGAGTGTGTTAGGGCCATTGCTATTCTTAGCGTTTATTAATGATATTGCAACTGGAATAAAATCGAAAGTTAGACTTTTCGCTGATGATTGCATAATATATAGGAGTATTGGCGCGTCTTCGGATGAAAATGTTTTACAGAACGATCTTAACTGTTTATGGAACTGGGCGTGCAGAAATAAGATGGAATTAAATCGGAAAGAGTAAATTCATTTGTTTTACCAAATCTCGCTCGAATGTACACTCGAATTACAAGTTAGGAACTAACGATATACCGCGTGTAAAAACTGTAAGTACTTGGGTTTGGTCCTGCGTAGCGACTTGGGTTGGTCGGATCATATTAACAATACGGTCAAAAATCATGGAGGGCGCTGCACTTTGTAATGCGCATTCTAAAAAACAGTAGTTCGAATGCCCGATCCTTGGCATATACTTCACTTGTTCGTCCTATTTTAGAGTACGGAGCGGCCTGCGGACCCGTACAGAAAAGGGCAAATCGAGGCGTTAGATAAAATTCAAAAACGGCCGGAAGTTTGTAAATCATGGACGCGTTGATGGACGAGATGAATGGGAACCCTTATCTAAGAGACGGAACGGCGCGTTTATGCGTAATGTACAAGACATACAAAGGGACTCAGCATGGGCAGACATCAGTAAAAGATTACAGAAATCTGATTATAAAAGTAGAGGAGACCATCCCTGGAAAATACGATGTAGAAAGCAAAGAACTGATGTAGGCAAGTTCTCCTTTGTGAATCGTACTATAGTAGATTGGAACAAACTACCTGCAAAAGGACTAGAGACTCTTCCTTCTAATGTAGTGAAATTTAAAAATATACTTAATTCTATGTAGGTCATCATTAATAGCACTGGGACTTTTATCATTGTTATTATTATTATTATTAGTTTCATTATTATAATCGTTAGTATTATTATAATATAGTCATGTCTCTTATTCAGTGAAGTGAAGTGAAGTGTAGTGTGGTGGGGGCACGGAGGGGGAGGGGAGGGGAGTGTAGTGCAGCGCAGTGAAATGAAGTGAAGTGAAGTGAAGTGATGTGGAGTGAAGTGTTAGAAAAGCTATAAGTCAACATATAGATAACTCAAAATTAATTATAACTAGGATATTAATCTCTAATTCTAATTGTAATTATATTTGTAAATATTCGTAATAGTTTTGTAATTGTATATCTAATTGTAATAATGTTTGCCACCGAGCATTAGCTCAAAGCGAACTTTAATAAATCTATCTATCTATCTATCTAACACAAAGGCAGACAGACTTTTGCCGTCCATCGGTTTTTCTGCATTAAACACACACACACACACACACACACACACACACACACACACACACACACAACATGGTACTAGGTAACGTAATTTAATATCGCGTTCGTAAGGTGATTTAATATCTGCCTCTAATAATATATTGTTAGAGGAAGTAATTAATATATAAATGTAAGAACAATATTTATCCACATTTCGTTACCAGAGACCGACAATAAGGGTTTTCCTGTCGCAAATTTGCTGTTTTCCGGTGTACGATTACAGAAGTTTCTTTTCTTACAAAGTAAGGACGAAAAAGTGAAATTTGGAAAACGTCTCTTTGTTTGTCCGTCTGTGAACAACTCTTGCGAATAAACCGTTGCCATCATATTCACCAAGCTCGAGCTGGTTGCCACCATATTCCATGATCGAGCTGGTTGCTACTGCGGCCGCTTGCATTTGAAACGGATATTTTGATTTTTGTGGGTTCAACACGGATTCGACAGGAAGACCCAACCACAAAAACAATGTGCTGTTGTTGCTCCACCAGTTTTATGTTTGCCTTTTTAAAAAGTGCGTTGAAACTTGTTCGTCACCTTTGTGGGTTTCACGTTTTACGAGTATTTCCTCCCAAAATCTCTTTACAGTTTCAATGTGATGTCTCTTGCGTTTTTCCAACAGTTTCTTTCGAGATTTCTTTCTACGATTCTCCAAAAACGTATGGTATTTAATGATTTCCGAATAAACAAATACGACGTAACACACTCTTGATAGTTTTATGCTGTCTTATATTACTATTATTTTCTCCAAAATCCGCTACTTAATAAATTAGGTATTCACTGAATCTGCTGCTGATTGCCACCAGGTTCTTAAGGAACAGATCCAATTACTGAGAGTGCTTCTGCAACTCTGCGCCCAAAATATGGGCTGTTTAATTAACGCGATGTTTTACTCTTTCCTTTCTTTCAAACGATGAAGAATATTGCAGAAGTGTTGTATGCAGTTTGCAAATCGAAAAGCTCCGACAACTGCCGTCACGTTGTGTTTTCACACCCCATATTCGGCTGCTCTCAATTTCCAAACTATATCTGGCTCAATTATTTCCCTGTAATAATAGACTCGTAAATGATTTATCTTTTTTATCTGTTACTTCACCATTCTTTTTAGATATTATCCATTGAGTTTTTCTTTTCTTGATTTCTTTAACATTTCTGTGTCTCACATTTCATGTCGAGTACCACTTTTCATGTCGGACTTTCAGAGTTTTCTTACTGCTACTCAATGTTTCTTTTTAAACTTACTGCTCTTTTTTCACTCTTCGGTGAATTTAATGTCCAGCCTCATAACTGGGTCATTTTTGGGTATTATTTTTAACATTATTATTAACATTATTATTATTAACATTATTATTATTAACATTGTTATTATTATTAACATTGTTATTATTATTAACATTATTATTAACATTGTTATTATTATTAACATTATTATTATTATTATATTAAGATGTTTCATACACGGAGAGGAAAAGAAATTGAAATTACAAGGAATGGATAGTCCCATGAAGAGTTCTGTACCAATTGGTCGGACGAGAATCGAAAGCCAGGCATCGCATCCATTAAGGCGCGACTCCTTCCACCTGTGTCCCCTCTGTGGCTCCGCATTCCGCGACGCCGCGCTGTACAACGGCGAGGAACGCGGCTGACAGGGCTTAAATCTTCTTCACGCGGGGCCTCCCGATCGCCAAGGCAGAGGCGTACACTTACCCACGGCTCGCCGCCTCCACCACAGGCCTCCGTTGCTTGGAGTTTCTTCCTATGTAAAACAAGTGGTGCTATAACAGCGCATACTTCCTCGCATTATTTCTGAATTTGCAATTTTCGAAAATTCAGGGTACAACGGAAATAAGACCCGCCCCATACTTTTAAGCATCCGTTCTTCTATTCTTGGAAAAAAATTAAAGTTTTATTAGAAAAAATGTGAAACTTTTCGATTGTTTATTTTTCGCGCCAAATAACACGGAAATTACTTATATTTTAGAAAAATGTAATATGAACTTCTTTAAAGATAGATATTTAAGAAACAGATTTCATTTGGGAACAAAGTTCTATCTTCAATATTACAGTTGTAGGAAGACGCACAAAAAATTGCACTTTTGCAATTTTAAAAAAATATGGGATTTCAACTACCACTAGACCTGCACTATTCTCCGTCCTTTACGTTATCCAAAGTCAAAGTTTGATGAAATATTTTGGTGGTATTTCTAAGAAAATTTTGAAAATGTTTTTGAGGCTTCATGTAATGTACCCTCAAAATCAAAATATCTATTTGAAACTCTCATACCCTCGAGTTCATTCAGATCGTTTGGGGAATATCAATTTTGAAGAAAAGAGGCTGAATGGTTTAGGCGCTAGCGTTGACCACAGACGGACAGACATTTTGCCTTGAATCGATTTTTCACTATCAAGGACCCACAAAACATTGATTCTGGCTACATCACATGTTAGAGGATTTCCCCCTATCTTTAGAAGCAGGATATATCCACCTTTTCGTTATTTTCCGGCAAGAAGAGTTTTTTGACCGGAAATTTGCTGTTTTCCGACGCTTGATAACATAACTTTCTCTTCTTACGAAGTACCTTTGTAAGAGCAAGAAAGTAAAAAAGATGTTTCCGTGCATTTTAAAAATAGCTTCTCGTTTAAGTGTGTTAAGAAGTTCTTGTTGTAGTATCACAATAAGTTTTCACAATGTAATAATATACAATACAATAAATATGAAAAATTGAACTCCAATATCGTTAAAAGGTTTTTGTGGTGACGTTTTAGTTGAAATTAGTATTTTGCTAACCCGCCGGATAATTAAGTTACTAATTAGAATCGGCTGTGACATAGATATAAATAGCTCAAATTTAAAAAAATCGATGTCTGGAATAGAGATAAAGTCCATATATTATTTAGAACTACCTATTTCAGTTAACACAAGAAGATAGCTCAACTTACCGGAGTTCTCGAGAACAAATGTTGATTATTTGTAGGCAAAATCGTTCTACTCACTTCCGTGTAAGACAGTCGAATCAACCACAAGGTTAGATAATAACGTATTTCTCAGTGTTTAAGACACTTTTCTGTGCATCCTAATTAAACTGTTCAAATAAATATTTAAAAGAGATTAGCCACGCTCCAAATAAATGCCAAAATACTTACAGCTATTTTTGTACTCTCATCATTGTCATATCTACAATATATAGGTCTTAATAATAATTACAATTGATGTTTATATCCTATTGTACTTTTACATTGTTTCTTAATACTGTCAATATTTTAAATTGGTTAATTCCTTTTCTCTGCTGTTACAAATTTTTTAAATATTATAAATTACTGGTCTATTATTGGCCATAAGCCGCCATCCTGATTGAGGTTTTTCTGGGTTTACTCAATTGCTTAAGGCGTACGCCGGGATGGCCCCTTGCTTTGCACTCCCAGTCATAAATGTACAGTTTGTCCCCCCTTTAGTCTCTCTCCTTTCTTCTTTCTCGTTCGTATTTTCTACTTCATTTTCATTTATGATTCCCTTCTCTCATCTTCTCTTCTCTTCCATTTCTATATCATAATGCTGTTCGGCCCTGAGCCGCCATCCTGATTGAGGTTTTCTGGGTTTACTCAATCGCTTAAGGCGTTTGCCGGGATGGTCCCTAGTTTTGCACTCCCAGACGTAAATGTACAGATTTCCCTCCCCTCTTATATGTTACTACTCTGTATAAATGTAAATCAGTGGTTAGGCGGAAGAGCAGGCCCTATGGCCTGATCCTCGCCAATAATAAAGACACTATTATTATTATTATTATTATTATTATTATTATTATTATTATTTCTCCTTCAGTAACTCGTCAAAAAACAGGATGCGTCTTATTCAACGCATGGGAATTTTTGTAACTAAATGTTTAGAATATAGCATTACAAAAATCAAATATTTCTACACTAGAAAACAGGAATTTGTATTTCCACAAAATAGATTATTACAGAAGGTCAAAGCAAAAAAAGTATTGGAAGAAGAAAGAATGCTGGAAATTTCGTTGGGTCAACGTCATGGTGTAGAAGATTTGAATCGTTCAAGATTTGAAAAGGCATGGTCTCTCCGTGTATACTGGGAAAATATCATTAAACAATATTTTTCACACATTACAATTCCCAATTATTTCATAAAAATAAAGTATAAAATGTAACATTAAAGCACAAAATCCTTCTTGAAAATAGAGGTGCGCCTTATACACCGGCAAATACAGTAAATAAGGTTTAAAGTTGAAATCATTTGAAAATATGCTTTCATATATGATGTCCTTTTATGAGAATTCCTTATTTTATTCTATTCGTTTCAACATACTGTTACGATTTTATGTGGTGAATTAAAGCACATATTATTTCAACAAAAAGGTTTATTTTGTTTCTTAAAGGCACGCTAAAAATACTTTATTTATGTACAGATAGTCTTCACTTGATTATTTATTTGGTACGGCACACTTTCTCTTTATTTATTTCCACTACACTTTACTTTTGCACTGTCGCACAGTTCTAAGCACTGACCACTGTCCAATGCCCACTGTCCATGCACTGACCACTGTCCGATGCACTGCCCTGACCACTGTCGATGCACTGACCACTGTCCGATGCACTGACCACTGTCCGATGCACTGACAACAGTCCACTGTGCTGATCACAGTTCACGGCGCTGGCCACGGTTCACGTCAATGGGCACAATCAACTCTACTGCTATTCACCGCGATGCACACACTTCACAGCTCAGCTTCCACTTCAGACTGACTGACTCGCAGTCACCGGCCGCCGCGTATTTACAGTCGGCTGGAGACCACCTAGAATTTTCTGGAACTTGCGACAAACATCGCGAACACTCCGGGACCATCTAGGGCCGGGAAAGGCGCCGGCAGATGACGCCATCCGCGCATACCATCTAGTTCGTGGTGGCACCCGCAGATGATGCCAGTCGCGCATACCATCTAGTTCGTGATGGCACCGGCAGATGACGCAATATTCGTTACATTACTTCATGCATACCCATATGGGCGTGTCACTTTACCCTTCAACGCGTTGGCGTCGCTTCGTGTGCGCGGAAATGATGGTGAATCCCATAGTTTATTTATCAAACAAATGATTCTGCAAAATAATTAGCAATTATTTTCATACATACTTTACTGGTTTATTCCTGTACCGGGGCCTCTAAAGATCTAGCTGCGTTAACGACGGAACAATGACACTTTGAAAAGTATAAGCGGAGAATTAAAATGATCAGAGTTTGATTTCGCTCAAACTCCACTTAGTATCAAGATGTAAATTTGGAGTCGTCCACGAATCCTATGGTTGTCCTGTTACAAAGCTTCACCAGTGTTTAATCAGTAACATGATACTACTGGCATTTAAAGGAATAAACTATCTACGGTCATCTCACGATAGGGTGAAGTAGTGAGAAATATTACACCGGAGGTGGATTGGGCCATCCGAAAACCGCGTCTTCTGTACCGTGTATGAACATACCGAGTACGAACAGAGTGTGTAGTACATATACCTTACCTTTCGTAGGATAACACATAACAACACATATAAAGAGTTATGTGGTATCAACTGTGTGGGAGTGAGGTATTTCGTAATGTTTCCTTGAATGTTCTGCTGACGTGGTAATTCAATGGGATAGCGTTCCCTCACTAAGTTTAGCACCTGTAGATGTAACAAGACGAGTTACGAAACGTTGTGAAATTACTGATTGTCATAAAAAACTTTGGATACTTTTATTTGTTTCGTAGGATAAACTTCAAAACTCTTTTAGTCATGACGAATCTCTCAATTTGACAACCAATACATACACAACCGTGCGAAAGCAGCGTCTCCCGGACAGAGGGGCAGATCCAGAAAGTAATTCAGGGAGGAAATAGAAGTTTCACTCACCCCTCATATTTTTTTAATAATAATTTATTTTTTTAATTGTTAGTAGGTGCTGTATGTAAAGAAAGTTATTCATAGTGTAAATAGTTCTTTAGATGTGGTGGGTTCAATATGTGGTAATTGTTTTGCATTTTGTTTTTTCACTCTACGGACCACACGCATTTGCCGTTGCTTTGCCCAGGTTAATTGAATGCAAGATTGCGCAGTTCTTCAGAAGCTAGCTCTCTTCGTAAATATAGCGACACAGATATTTCCCAATGCCAGCAGAAAGAATGGAGAATTTTTATGAGAGTAAAGCCATCGGCCTTGACAGGTCGTGCATACCACACAAAAAGCCCTCTTATAGTGATCATCCAGAAGCCTGTTTCTCCAGTTTTCAGTACAGCCGCCCCGCAGACTAATCCACCGAGCCATCGTATTTTCCATCACGCCGCCTATAACAACATTTAATGCTGGCGAAATTGCATTAACGCGTGTCACGTAAAAGGAAGCGACCTAAAACAAATAATTAAAAAAAAGAATTAATAGACATACCCATACCCTAAATGGATTTTACCTGCTTTGCCGACCTCGACGCTTTGACAACTATCCGCTGACGAAATTCAGTTGTGGACCGCTTGCGAAGACAGCAGCAATGTGAAATGAAATTGAGATATACACTGATTTTGAAAAGTGATAGATGCATTTCTCTCACCGACGACAAAAATCCTTCATGAGTTTAATTGTGTATTTCCCAAGTTAATTAGGAATTTATCCGGTGATATTAATGAAACAATCAGCAATGAAAAAAAACATTTTTTTAGGAATAGGTGCAAACGTTTCTTGCACAAAAATTGATTATTTTATTAAGTTAGGTACGTACCCAAGAATGAACATCAAATTCACTTTTGTTTTATTCAGTAATGAAGGCAAATGTTAAAAAAATGTTCTTTTTTTGGAGTTTGGTACTATAGCTAGTATTTAATTTTCTATGTTTCCACCAATTTATTTTTAATGAAATATTTGGTTCCCACAAATTATATGGCGTAGGTATCGAAACAATGTCACGAGATTGTAACCTATCAAATAAAAAACAACCGGACAGAAAATGAAATTAAATTTTATAAAATGAGACCATACAGCAGATGCTCACTTTTCGCATTAGAAGTAAACATATATACACTACAAAAAGTAACACCTTAATGTGAATTTCTGAGAAGCAATCAATTTAATCAAACAAATGCAGTTTAGAAAATAAGTTAGTCGATCAAACAGAAAGCTTATCTATCTTACCGATTAACGGATGTTAATTAGAGGAATAAAGTAATAAGAGACATTTTATAATATTAAACTACAATTTACGTAATATATCAGTAACAAAATCGTAAGAACTTATTTAATCAAAACCAAATTTTTAATCGTAACACTATTTCCCATGATTAATTATTTCTTAATTATTGAGGTTGGTTGTTACTGATTCTGAGTACGTCAACTGCTACGGCCATTAGTCCCGTAAGTGTAGTGCTTGTTTTTTTCCTCGGGAGGTAGCTGTGGTCATCCCCCGCGAGATCCAGTGCCGACCTACTTTCGGTTAGCGGGGTTTCCCCAACCAGGTATTTCGTATTTCTCCCAGCAGGGCACTCCCCCAGCCAGGAAAGCCTCTAAGCACCCGACCAGTCTCCCGGGATGTGTGGTAGTGTAATACTTGATCGTGTGTGTGTGTGTGTGTGTAAGGGGTTAGGACAGGGCAAGGAAGAGGAAGGAAAGATCTCTCGCGGTCTATAGACCGTTTGTTAGGGTACTGCTACGGCGTTCGCCTGGTGTTGATCGTAGAAACCACGGAACACTACCGATCAGAATAGCCAACCATTACAATTCTCTTCCAGACAACGGCTGAATTCGTCCTAATTATGTAGCTAGTGTTGAATCCTATCACTACTGTCGGGACTCGAACGTAGAACCTCCCGGTCAGAGGCACTGCCCTCAATGACCAACTTGATCAGGGTTTTTTGTCCAGTTTCCCTTGATTCTTTGAGCAAATGCTGAGATGGTCCCCATTGTTTTGATTTCTGGACGGTAAATGTAACTTCACTCCGCCATATCTGACTCGTCATACACGATTGAAATTGTATTTGTGACTCAATAAATATTATTATTATTATTATTATTATTATTATTATTATTACTATTATTATTATTTACTATTATTATTATTATTATTATTATTATTATTACTGCACAGACATCATTTGATACACTGAGCTACTTCTTTCGGTGTGCACCTTGGGAATATGTGCTATTGTATCCGGATACAGATGATTCAGAGAGCGAATTTTTCATGTAAGCAGAAGAAAATAAGAAGCGACTTGCGAGAAGGCCCAGTGGGCTTCAACTCGTCTGCAACCCGCAGCTAGCAAACACTCATTTTAACTATGGTTCGAATATGGCTCGTTGTTCAAGTTTCCATGGCCTGCAGACAACTTTTAAATAAAAGTCAAAATAGTGTTATTTGACTAATCTGTTGAGTTCTACTCGTATGTTTAAAATAATTTACAGCAAACTGTTTACATGCAGCTACATTTTTTTAGCAGCTGATACATATGTGAACATCCCTTACCCAGTACGAAAATCGTTGTCAACACTGACAAACGCCCTTTTGCAAGCTCATTTCAAGTACTGCTTTCGAATTTCTTCTTTTTTTATTTAAACATACATTTTGAAAATTGGAGACAAAATGACAAAGAAGCCGTGAAATGTCTCACATTAAATTCAAGAATGTTATTACTGTGTTATTCATTAACTTGGCAAAGTGGAAGACAAAATATAAAACACACATATGTGTTCCAATTATGTTAAGTAATCCTTAAATAATATAATTATAATGTATTACGTAATGTGTTACGCAAGTGCCATGTTATTTCGTTATTAATAATTCATTATGGCTCGGGTGGTTCATCAACAAGGAAACGGTCCCTTAGTTCATAAAGTCTGAAGACCACTGGCCTACGACGAAACACCGCCGTCGAATCATTTTGCCGTCCCTTACTGCCTGCCGCCTCGTCGCCTCCATTTAGGTCTGGCCACGCCTTAAGCCGCCACAAAGCTCTGAATAAAACATGAGCGGCCGCACAGATAAGTAAATACGCCGCGGGAGTTCTCTCTCGCCTTCCACGGTTGTTTACTCGTAAGTCTTGTTTCTCTCCTATCTCCCATCGATCTTCCTCTGGGATATCACTTCCTTCAGCAGGCACATAATTCGTAGCACGAACCTGAGTTGTAGTATCGCCAATCTGGTTATTTTCTTTCAGAAATGTTGAGTCGATTTATTCTGAGAATGGATGTCGCCTTATATCTTCGGAACTGGCTATTTTATGATCACTCTCATGTGTAAATATTGATTTTACATTTACCAATGACACAAAACGGGCTCAAAGATACAGTAGTTATGGCCTAATAGTTTCTTAGCTATACTATAAAAAAGAAAGTATTGGCATTTTTCATCTTACATTGAATGATATTGTTCGGTTCTTAATTATTGAAATAGTGACTGTTTTCTCAACATTACAAGTTAATAAAAAAATATAACTTGTAGTGGCACCTAACGAAATGAAATTCACTATAGATCAACATACTTATGATGTCGATTTCAGTGAATTTAGTAGCGCAGAAGGCTGCGACAGCACTCGTTCTACACTAAGAATTTTCTCACTTCGTGATTGAGCTGAAGGGAAGGGAAATTCAAACTTCTGTTTTTATCTCTCTCTTTTATATAACTGTCATTAAAACACGGAACATATCTGTAGCACGTGTCCCAGTCTTGCGGTATGTGAGTGCGACCGTGACCTGATAGTGTTACAGACAGACGACGTGGATTGATTAATGGAATGTCTACTGCGTCAATCAATCAATCATGGAATGTCTGGCGCGTAACTGCCAGAGTCATTGCACCCGAAGGTGCAGTGCATGATAACACCCGGGAGGTGACGGCGCTCTCAACCCGCAGATCACCGCCACCAGCCGGGACGAGCTTTAGACTCCGGCCGGTCTCCCCATATGTGCAGTGTAGTTCATGTAAGAGTGTGTGTGTATGAAAGGGCGACAGGGGAGGAAACGAACGAAAGATCTCGCGTTGTTTCTGGCCCGTTTGCCAGGCCACTGCCCCGGCAATCGCCTGATGTTCGGAGAATCTACGGAAAACTTTCCGCTGAGGCCAACACCAGACGATTGCCGGAGCAGTACCCTAAGAAATGGGCCATAGACCCCGCGCGATCTTTTCTTCCTCTTCCTTGTCCTATCCTCACCCGTTACACACACACACACACACACACACACAAAATTCCTCTTACGTGCCCTACGTGGCGGGAAACCATATGGGAGCTTAACAGCTGGTCCCAGCTGGGGCAGTGCCCCGCAGGTGGGAGTGTTATCTGGTTGGGGAGAACCCCGCAAGCTGATGGTAGGTCGGCGCCGGAACCCATCATCTAGTGGGGGAAGATGACCGCCAGTCCTTAGAAAATTCATGCACCACACTTGTAGGACTAATGACCATAATAGTTGTGGTGCCGGAATCATAAATTAATCAATCAATCATGGCCCCTTTGGTAAGATACAGTCCGCCAGGAAAATCTATCCGCACTGGGCCGAGACAGGGCTTCATATTAAAAGTTACATTTATGTTGGTAGCAAACAGATTGCTGGGAAACAAGTGAAGGGGAGAGCACTTCCAGCATCTGTTATGATTGTGGTGAGTACGGTATTAACGTTTTCTTTCATTACACGCTGCTACCAACATAACATTTGTTGCAAGCACCATGCGGAGAGACTTTCCTGGCGCGCTGTCCCATCCCGGATTCTCCTGCCGATGGCCGGGGAACGCCCGGCTGAGCACGTGGGTGCGCGCGTGTGTGTGTTGCAGGCGGGCGACGCGGCGGGGTCGCTGAGGTCGGCGCCGCAGGGGCTGACGCTGACGTGGCGCGACGTGAACGTGTACGCGCGCTCGCACTCGGGCTTCTTCCGCCGCCGCACCACGCAGCGACGCCTCGTCTCGGACGGTGAGCGACCGCCTCTGCGCTTCTTACGTAGCTGCCTCGGACAGGTCATCAGATGATGCGGTGCCGTCCAATTTGGACCTCACACCTCACTGCAGTGATCTCACTATGGTGGCGTTCAACCTTCCGGTTGGAAGACACCGTAACGGTGGCTTGGCACCACACCGCGGTTCTTACATAGCTGCCTGGGACAGTTCATCAGATGTTACGGTGCCATCCGATTTAGACCTTACACCGCACTGCAGTGACATCACTATGTGGCGTTCAACCTTCTGATTGGGAGGCCCAGTTACTGCGGCTGGGCATCATACTGCAATTTTTTCATAGCTGCCTTTGACAGTTCATCAGCTGTTACGATGCCATCCAATTTAAACCTTACACCTCACTCCAGTGACGTCACTACGGTGGCGTTCAACCTTCCGATTGGAAAACACCGTAACGGTAGCTTGGCACCATACTGTAATTCTTACATAGCTGCCTGGGACAGTTCATCACCGTTGGAACCCGTAACGGCTTGGACATACTGATTCTTACATAGCTGCCTGGGCAGTTCATCAGGTTCGGTGCCATCCAATTTGGACCTGACACCTCACTACAGTGACTCACTATGGTGGCGTTCAACCTTCCGGTTGGAAGCCGCCGTAACGACGGCTTGGTACCTACTGCGGTTCGGTGCCATCCATTTACCTACACCTCACTACAGTGACTCACTATGGTGGCGTTCAACCTTCCGGTTGGAAGCCGCCGTAACGCCTTCTTACATGCTGCCTGGGACAGTTCATCAGCCGTTACGGTACCATCCGATTTAGACCTTACCACTGCAGTGACGTCACTATGGTGGCGTTCAACCTGATTGGATGATAGCGTAACAGTTGATTGACGTCTCAGGCAGCTATGAAAAAATCCAAGTATACAGTATTCTTGAGCCCTCGCTCCGCTAGTTGCGAGAGGATTGGAAAGTTTGGTTATTTTCACAAAAGGAATTTTAGATTTTAGATTAGATTTATTGTTAATTCTGCTATTAAGTGTAGTAACTTGGTGGCAGAATATCTTGACCTTACATACATTAAACTTACATTCATTAACAAAAAGTTACAAAAAAAAGGTAATTAAAAATAATAATAATAATAAATAGTACATTAAAATCACCACGCAAACCTTACTCCACTTCACTTCACTTCACTTCACTGCACTGCACAACACTTAACTGTGACGCATTTCTTTCACACTCGCTTCTTCTTCTCGCATTCCCTTCCCTCCACTTGACTTCATAACACTACACTGCGCTGCACTACACTGCACTGCACTGCACTGCACTGTACTACATGAATAATAATAAAATAATAATAATAAAGATAATAATAACAATACTACTACAACTGATATTTATACTAACAATTAAACAACTTACTTTGTATGAAATACTACTAATCTAACAGTGGAAAATTAACATTGATACAATAACCTAATATATAATTAACTAGGAAACTAATTTATTTTTAAAGTTGCTCAAGCTTTGAGGAAAGGGTTCTAAGATGGTCGCAGGCAAACTGTTCCAGTCTCTAATAGTTCGGTTTGTAAATGAAAATTTCCCGACATCCGTTTTCTGCATTCTTGTCTTAATTTTATGCACGTGATCCGCTCTACCGAAGTATGTAGGTTTTTCTAAACGTCGGTGTATTCCATTCCAGGCAGGATAGCCTGCGTATGCTTTGTACATAGCATAGAGTCGCAGCTTAATCCGCCTCTTTTCGAGTGATTCCCATGCACCTCTATTTTTTGATCCTCTGAAAGTAAATTTCGATGCTCTGCGCTGGACCTTTTCTAGATTTCCTTGCTGCGATATTCTGTACGGGTCCCAACATACCGCGCCATATTCTAATACGGGTCGGACTAGTGACATATAAGCTAATTCTTTACCTCTCACTGTACTCTTCTTTAGGATCCGCATAACGAAATGTAGAGATCTCCAGGCTTTTCCCACAACGAAATTTACCTGATTTTCCCAGCTCAATTTACTATCTAATTGAATTCCTAAATATTTGCAAGATGTGACTGTAGGTATGACTTTGTTGTTCAATTTGTACACAGTTTCACCATAACTTCGACCCCTACCAAACGTGATGGCTTTACTTTTGAACTGTTTATTTCCATGCCATTTGTTTTGCCCAGGAGTGTAATTTGTCTGTGTCTCGCTGCAAAATATTCACGTCCTCCTCTGATTCGATAACCCGATAGATGATACAGTCATCAGCAAAGAGTCTTACGTTTGAAGCTAAATTTTTTGGCAAGTCATTCACGAAGGCGAGAAACATGAGAGGTCCAATGACACTTCCTTGTGTAATCCCTGACGTAACACTTGCGGAGGTTGATAGATGTCTTCCGATTCGAACCTGTTGTTTCCTATCACGTAATAGTTCGTTTATCCAAGCCACCACCCTAGTGTCTATACCCGAATCTATTAATTTATTTACAAGACGATCGTGAGGAACAACATCAAAAGCTTTGGCAAAATCTATTACTATTGCGTCTACCCTTCCACCTTTATCAATTTCGTCGGTTAGATCTTGTAGAAGTGAGACAAGCTGACTCTCGCAGGAGAACCCGTTTCGGAAGCCGTGCTGACCTTGATAAAGCCATTCCTTGCCCTCCCATTCTTTCCGGATGTAGTTAGTAATTAGTTGTTCCATGAGTTTGCATACGACTGACGTGAGACTTATCGGCCTATAGTTACTTAGTGCCGTTTTATCGCCACTTTTAAAAACAGGTACTACGAGTGCTAACTTCCAATCTTCCGGTACGCAAGCATTATTGATAGAAATATTAAATAACCTAATTAGGTACGGTAGAAAAGCCTCTCCACCTAATTTAATAATGTCCGTGGAAATAGAATCTGGGCCTCGAGATTTTCCGCTTTTCATTAATTTTATTCTTTTCCGTAGAGTACTTACGTCAACATGAAATAGATTTCTATCTGATAACGTTGGTATCTGTGTACAGTCAGTTTTCTGCTTAAAAACCGAAGCAAAATATGCATTACAAGCGTTTGCTTTTTCTCTGTCGTCAGTAATTGGAAAATTATTAATATGAACAACTGGAATTTCGTCTTTTTTCCCTTCCTTTTTTTAAAAAATTCCGTCTAATCTTTGCATTATAATATTCTGGGTCGGGATTTCTTTTTACCAATTTACATGGAACAAATGTCTGCACGGCATTTTCAAGACATCCATTTAGTTCGTTGTGGTGCAAAATAGCTTCTATTTCACGGGCGCGAACATACCTGATTATCAGATTTTGTCTACATCGCTCGCTGCTATCATTTATTTTTACTTCAAATGAAGTTGGCAAAGGAGTGGGGGTAGGTACTCCGGGGCTCAAGAAACGTGGGCGCATAATAGCGGCATCTCTGAAGCGTGTAAGCGACTCTGACTGTTTAATTCGCTTTGCAAGGACTACGCACTCGGCACCGCCTTTATGACAGATAAATGAAATCTCAATATGTTAACATTTACTGACAAGCTATGTCAGCTAAGGCTGCCAAGTCTTGGTATTATTTGTGCACGTTTTCTTGAGCCCCGAAATACCTACCCCCGCACCTTTATGAACATTTGTTGAGTTCAGAACAAATGAGAGCAACAAGCTCTGTTGACAAAATCTAATAACCAGAAATATTCTCTCCCATTTAATAGAAACTATTTTGTATCAAACAATGAGCCACACATTTCATATAATAGTCCTGTCGACAAAATAACCAACCCCCACTCCTCTTGCATCTAGCGAAATGCGGGCTCAAGAAAACGTGCGGGTATATTATCACGTTCATAACAATGCCGAATCTTATCGCATCGGCGACTTCGTTTGAGTCAGACGAGCGTCAACGCTGAACCCAGGCTGTAAGACAGTAAACAAATCCTAGCAAACCGATTGCTCCAGAGCAGGTCACACGATCAGGTTTTTCGTCCAGTTTCCCTGATCCATTGAGCAAATGCTGAGATGGCCCCTTGTGTTGCTTCTGGACATAAATGTAACTTCATTTTCTGTGCACGTCTTCTAGATTTCAATGGAAAATACAATTATTCAAATTATCGTTTCCATGTTGTCGCGGCAGGAAGTAATAAGAGCCAAAATTTATTGCTTGTTTATCCTTGAAAATAGATTTTATTACATGGAAGTTTTTTTGTTTTTTATTCTCCCTTTCAAAATTCAAAATGTATTGCTTGTTTATCCTTGAAAATAGATTTTATTACATGGGAGTTTTTGTTTTTTTTTCTCCCTTTCAAAAATTCAAAATTTAAGTAGTATATGAAGTATTCAAAGTATTCAAAGTTTAAGTAGTGTAGGGATCACAGAATTTTGAAAATGTGCACACAATTCACTTTTCCCCATAGCACGTCATACGCAGTTTTTAACTGTTTTTGACGTAAAATATATAAAAATAAATAAATAAATAAATGACGTAACACAGCAAGTGGCGAGGGAACTGCCAGAGCTGTCGGTCGGTACGCTGCCGGTCCTGTAAGGATGCCACATTCAGTGACGGAGCTACACAATTTTGGGGCAATTCTGATACATAACCCTCCCTCTCCCTCCGGAAAAATTAAGAATGTGAAAGTTTATCAAGGAACTATACGAGTTATTTTATTTCACAAGCAACAAAAATACGATGTTTAAGTTACAAAAAGTTTTGGTAATTATATTTTAAATAATTGTTTTAAGTAACAGTATTTTAAAATGTGTTGTAAAATTTTCAGCCAATTAATAATAATTAATTTTAAGGAAAATTAATTAAAAATTTAATGAAATTCCAGACTAATGTATAGCGACTTAAAAAGTTTCGATAGAGATTCGCTCGATTTCTTTTTCAATTTTTTACTATTTCTTTCCCATCAGCCCCATGATCGGGCCCCTTGACTTGCGGCGCCCCGGCCGATCGCCTGGTCTGTCCATGCCTAGCCCGGCACTGGCCGCAACGCCAACAAAACATCCATGATTTCAAACATCGATTTTTTTTAATCTGTAGACATATCATTCAGATTTAACATATCGATTTTAACAAAACATCCCAAATTCATCGATGATTTTAAACATCGCTGTTTTTAAAACTGTAACCATACAATGTCCAAAAATTAAAATTAAAAACCCCAAAACAATTGATTTTACACATTGGTGTTTCTGAAATCTGTAACCATAACTTTTAATAATCATGAAAGTTCGTGTGGGAGGAGAATGGGAAACCTTTCCCACTTAAGTGTGAAAAATGTCCAATTTGCGAATATCTCAAAATTATTCCACGTTTTTATTTTGATGTTACGTTTTTCACTCAAAAATAAAATATCAACCATATAAAAAACATCGAACACAAAACATTGACATTAAAGAAAACATCAGTATAAAAATAATGGTTAAATGCAAAAATGATTTTATAAAACATCGATTTTTGAAAACATTGACTTCGATGTCACATCCCTTCTTTGTGTGCACGCGAAGTGTTTTGAGCTGGGTGTTCTACGGCGGCTCAACCAACGCACAAGCATCTGGGCCCGAGAGCGAGGAATCATTTTTAACAGCTGAAGCAAATTGATAAATAGAATGTGCTTCGAGTATCCTGTATAATGGGCGGCCATTCAACCATTTGTACATGTTGAGGTACTGATTTATGGCTAAGTAAACTGTGCAAATAATTGCCTTTCTTCATTTGATCAATTTAAAGTCGATGACGAAGCTTCCATCTTCAACTTGTGCCATTTACATAATCCGAACATCCTTGACTCCACCCATCTCAACACTTAATTAAATACGCTCATTCCACGCATGTTTTATTTATCCACTTGCTTTAGGCGTTCTAAAAAAATTTCTCGCTGGCCGCGCAGCGTAGGTCTGGAATGTTGGACTACAGTTATGTGATGTGTTTGTACTGTGATATGTGTGTGATGTAATGTGATCTAATGTGGTGTGATGATGTGGTGTGATGATGTGGTGTGATGATGTGGTGTGATGTAATGTGGTGTGGTGTGGTGTGGTGTGGTGTGGTGTGATGTGATGTATTGTGGAGTGATGTGTGATGTGATGAGAGGTGATGTGATGTTGTAATGTGATGTGGTGTAATGTGGTATGGTGTGATGTGGTGTGATGGGTGTGTTGTGTGTGTGCTCGTATGTGATGTGGTGTAATGTGGTATGGTGTGATGTGGTGTGATGCGTGTAATGTGTGTGATGAGGGGTGTGTGTGGTGTGATGTAATGTGATGTAATGTGGAGTGATGTGTGATGTGATGTGATGTGATGTGGTGTAATGTGGTGTAATGTGGTATGATGTGATGTGTTGCTCAGCGACGGGTGCGGTGGCGCCGGGCGGGCTGACTGCGCTGATGGGCGGCAGCGGCGCTGGCAAGAGCTCCCTCATGGCCGCGCTCGCACACCGCCTGCCAGGTAGGCCCATCTCTTCTGCCAGCGTAATTCATCTTCAGCTCAGTTATCGAATTACAGATTGTTGGCTTGATTTTATCGCTGAGAGCAGATGTCACGTACGTAGTTCTATAGTCTGTCCCTATCTGATCAATTCATCCATCACGACCCGAGACGCCCCTTGCCGTCTCGTCCTGTCCTGTTCCGTGCCCCGCCCCCCCCGTCCTGTTCTGTGCCCTGCTGACCTCTTCTGTTACGTGCCCTCCAATACTGTCCCGTTCAGTGACCCCCCTCCCATTTTATATTGTTTTATAATTTCACTTTAATATTAAATTTATTTCCTGGTCAATTTGTTGTGTTCTGTAACTTCCTGCTTTAGTCAATGTAAAGGAGAGAAGTGCTGGTGCTTGAAACTATAAGACTTTCTCTAGCTGCTACTGTATACAGCAAAATATCGAGGTCACACTCGATAAAGAGATAAAGTTTCCGTATGCATGTAATAAAGAACGATAAACTGTTTAATATTCAATTGTAGCAATTCAATATACTATACACACTTACAATTCAGGATGATCTGATTATGTTTATTAGGATTTTTTCCGTAGTAAGTGAGAGCCATTACACTAATATTGATTTTCTTGAGAAATCATTCAAAACATCAATTCCCGTAGGAATTAATTTTGTAATTTTCCAAATGCAGTGCAGTCTTGGAACTTTGGACGCATTTCCGAGACCCAAGTATCGTTGTAAGCTCGGAATGTCATTAACGTCATTTTTGAACAGCGAGTGCACTGAAATTTTTACGGCCGGCTGGTAGGCTAAGGTTCCGAAGGCCTAAAATAGGGTGTGATGACAAGGTCGTGCGGAATAGAGGCCTGTCGTAAAACGCACTCCAATTCAAACATTTCACAAATTTTCATTTCTCTAGTTCGTATCCGAAAGAAAGTAGATTTTTCTTTAGCGATACTGATCATTTCGGCTCACTTCAAGTACAAACTTCTGGACATTATAAAAAACCGTCTAGAAACTGCTGTGCTATAACGAAGCGTTTCTCAGCAATCAGCCGTTTGAAACAGTTCTTCCTCTAATTGAGGAGACGACGGTGGTTTGTTTCTTTCGCATGAAGTGACACGCCCAGAATTTGTAGCTCCCTTACCGTTGAAGTTGATGTATTTAATAATAAAATACCTCATAAAACATATGTTTGTCCCAGTGTGGCGCACATCATTCTGCGTGCACCCAAGTAAAAGTCGAAAGCGAATGAAAGTTTGCAGGAAGCATGCTGGAGACGCGCTGGTGTCATGTTGCAGCTGGTCTGACGGCGGACGGCGACATCCGGGTGAACGGGCGCCCCGTGGGCGATTTCATGCACCGCCTCAGCGGCTACATGCACCAGGAGGACCTGTTCGTGGCAGAGCTCACCGTGCGCGAGCACCTCACGTTCATGGTAATAGAATAGAATAGAATATTTATTTTGCTACTTAGGAATACATAGAATATTTCCGGTGGTAGCGTTTTCTAAGAAATTTCTACAAATATACAAAACAAACATCAAACAACATTAAAATATTAACATGTTAGCAAATACAATTTTACAAAATTAACCTATTAACCATATTTACTTAGTCTAATTTTAAAATTTTTGACATTCTGAGGGAAAGTCTCCAGCACTGCAGCAGGTAATTTGTTCCAATTTTGTATCGTTCTGTTTACAAATGAGAATTTACCTACATCTGTTCTGTTTTCTTTGCCGAATTTTAAACCATGATCCTTCCGCGCGAAATTTTCTGAGAGAAAGTCTCCAGCACGCGGGAGAAATGGGACACTGAAACATTAAGGGGAAATTTGTTGCAAACCACTGAAATTAAGATAATAGTCAACCACTCTGAAACTAATTTATTGGGTCAACTGATACTGCAAGTAGCGGAAGTTATTACATTGGCGTTAGTGATATCGAATGAAACTAATCACTAAAGAGCTTCTCTCCGTTCACATAGTTGGTGATCATTCTCGCATGTTGTCAAGGGACGAGTGCATGCAATGAGAGCCAGATGATAGAGATGAGGGCTTATTTATTGCGATGAGGAGCCAATCGTCAAAATTAGGGCCGGGTGATAAAGATAAGAGTTAGGGAAGACGATCATGTTAGTCAGGTGAGCTTAGGGCAAAGGAAGGGGGGAGGAACATGTGATAGTGTTGAGGAATGGGTGATAATGATGATAACGGAGTGATGGCAATGAGATACAGCGTTGGCGATGTGGGCCGGGATACCCGGTGGTGTTCAAGAGGAACGAGTGATGGCGTGTGGGGGGCGACGGCAATGCAGGGGGATGACGTTGGCGCATGCTTACGCGCGTCTGCGCCATGACGGGTAAGCGATGGGGGTGAACGGCGGGTGATGGCAAAGCAGAGGAATGACGTTGGCTAGTGCGTAAGCGCGGCTACGGCTGGTCCGCCTCTCGCCCCCGACATGAGGGCCAAGTGACGGAAGTGAGGGGCGAGCGACGGCAGTGATGGGCGGGTGATGGCTTGGCGCGAGGCGGGCGCGGCTGGACCGTCTCTGCCCCCGACCTAGGGGCGAGCGACGGCAGTGAGGGGCGGTGATGGCGTGCGCAGCGAGTGACGGCGTTGGCGCATGCGTAGGCGCAGCTGGACTGTCTCTCGCCTCCCACCTAGGGGCGAGCGACGGCAGTGAGGGGCGGGTGCTGGCGTGCGCAGCGAGTGACGGCGTTTGCGCGTGCGCAGGCGCGGCTGCGGCTGGACCGTCTCTCGCCTCCGACCTAGGGGCGAGCGACGGCAGTGAGGGGCGGGTGATGGCGTGCGCAGCGAGGGGCGGGGTGGCGGGCAGCGATGGGGCGTTGGCGCGTGCGAGGCGCGGCGCGGCTGGACCGTCTCTCGCCTCCACCTAGAGGCGAGCAACGGCAGTGAGGGGCGGGTGATGGCGTGCGCAGCGAGTGCTGGCGTTGGCGCGTGCGCAGGCGCGGCAGCGGCTGGACCGTCTCTCGCCTCCCACCTAGGGGCGAGCAACGGCAGTGAGGGCGGTGTGGCGTGCGCAGCAGTGACGGCGTTGGCGCGTGCGCAGGCGCGGCTGCGGCTGGGTCTCTCGCCTCCACCTAGGGCGAGCTGACGGCGTGGTTGTGTGTGGCAGGCGCGGCTGCGGCGCGGCGGGGCCGCGGCAGGACGGCGCGGGTGGGCGGGCGGCGACGCAAGCGGCTCGCCTTCGCCACGGAGGTCAGCGCCCACCGCTCATTCATGGCGGCGCCGCACAGTGCTGCAGTTGCCCCAAACCCTGGCCAAAACGTAGAAAATGAAATCTGCTTTACTAATCTTTCGCACCCACAGTAGAACCCTATTAATCCAAATCTCGCAAATCCAAAATTTCTGATAATCCGATCAAAATTCTGGATGGAGGAAAAAAAACATAAATACCTGTTTGCTATTAATTAAATTTATGGACGAAAAAGCAGTAACAGAGTAAATCATCCCATTTCTGAAAACTGTACGTACATTATCCGTTAAAAACAGAGAGAAAAACTGTTTCGACTCTTCTAAGGAATATAACAATTACTATAGCTTGCTGTTGTTTATGTACGTTTTGTACTCCCTTGTTCGAAACATTGCAACTTGATGTCTCTAGGCTACGTGGCCGTTTTCTCACATTACACGCTACGATTTACTGTTTGGTAATCCTATTGATGTAGTTGTGTATTTACAGTATGTATGTTATTTCGCATAATCCGAACTGATCATACCCCCAACTAGTTCGGAATACCGCAGTTCTACTGTACTACGAATCACTGAATACTTGGGGCATCTGTTTCTGCCCACTTTGTGCCTCTGGGTCAATTCTCCTGGCACCAATAGTCACCCGATGTTACCCTTCGCGGTGAGCTGCAGGGTACGTGTGTCACGGAGAAACCGTCTTTGTGAGTGGTGTCGGTACAGAGTTGTGCAGACAACGCTGGCAGTATGAATTCTGTTCCAGGAGGTTTGTAGAATATTTTTATTAATGTTTCTTTAATGCAAAAATGCATGTTACCGACGTGGGATAAAATATTAAAACGTATAAAAGTAATAAAATAATTTAATTACTCGTACGTTCATGTAGACTGATTGATATCAATGTCGCGGAATTCCTCGATATTTCTAATACCCACATGGCGTTGACGAAGGTCGTTCCGCCGTCGTTAAAACCGAAGTTCATGCCGGAGTTATTACGCGGACACGCCGCGCACTGGCTGACGGCGCTTACTCCTTCCCTGAAGATTATGACGAGTTCCGCACCAAGGCTTAGCCAGGTTTGGGGAGAACAAAAACGCTGTGAGTTTGAACGTAACATTCTTGAAAGTAGTTGGAACAGACGCGACGATGTGTCATGCTATGGGGAAAATATCGGTGATGAAACTTTGTGATCCCCAGGCTAGTGACAAGAAAATTGTTTGGCTCCTAACTGCTCATTTTCCAAGTTATGTTCTAAATTTAATTGATAGTGTAGGATGCGAGAATCTGGACAGATTCCAAGGATTATTAGCACAGTTCGATCGTACCAGACCAGCCTATTTTGATGATGATAGTCGGAAACAACAGAAACCTTCAGGATGGAGGTTTTCGTAACCGCCAATCGTGGTACCAGAACGGGAGAAGACAGGATGCAGGCGAGAGCGAGAGGCGTCCTTCTTGGGGACCACCCGGTACCCGGTCAGACACCCCCCCCCGACCGGAATTGTCACAACAACAATACTACTAATGTAACCAGGCAGAGTTCGACAAACTAAAACCATTTGGGTCCTGCGAATTGTGTCAGAGATACCATTTAATGAGACATTATCCATCAGTTATGCGCTTCACGATCTCGGGGAGAATGACGACTCCTGTCTGACGTGCCCTGAAATGCCCTATTTTAGATTTTGAAATTATTATCACCCCAGTCTGTGCCTTAGTAGACACAGGGAGTGAAAGCAGCGCTATCTCCCAGAAACTGTCTTCGCGTCTTATTAGTGAACGTATTTCGGTCCCTATCCTACCGACGGTAAAATGTTACGTTGTCGGTATTGGAAATAAAAAGAGTAAACCCATTTCGAAACAGGCTCTAATTTCTTTTCAGGTAGGTGAGAGTTTATTTGACGTACCTTGTTTGATTATGGAGGATCTAAATCACGAGATCATTTTGAGGGTTGATTTCTTAAAAGAATATGAGGGAATAATTGATTTTTCGCGGAATATTTTGAGTTATGGTGGGGGGTAAGGAAATAGTTATTTAAGATGACGGTGGGGACAAATTACAACCAAGTATTCTGTGTGCGTCCTGGAATTCGGGGGATGACGTGAGTGGGGTCATCTGCCAGTGTTTGCGGCGTAATGACTTATTAAATGACCACGAGCACTCCCAGCTACATCAAGTACTCATGAAATTTTTAGATGTCTGTTCATCCCGTTCATCCTGTAAAGGACTTTTGCTTTAGAATTTAGGTCACTGATGATACCCCTTTCAAAAACATAACTATCCTATTCCGCAATCACTTAGGGGAAAAATTGATGAAACTATCAGGGAAATGATTAACGATGGGATTATTGAGAGAAGCGTTACGGCATATTTAAACCCAATAGTGGTTGTAAAAAAGAAAGATGGGGGGGGGTTAGAATTTGTCTAGACGCCCGAAGAATCAATGAGGTAACTGTACCTGAAAATGAAGTGCCACAAAATTTAGATGAAATTTTATGGAAGTTTAATCAGACGAGTATTTTTTCAGCGCTTGATTTCTCTAGCTCGTACTGGCAAATCACCATCCACCCGGATGATATGAAATTCACTGGCTTCCTGTTCAATGGATTAACCTATGTGTGTAAACGGATGCCTTTCGGACTGAAAAATAGCGGCGCCGCCTAAATGTCTCGATGGAAAATTAAGGGATAAGATTAAGCAGTTCGTGACACCCTATATTGATGACATTGTTATTTCTTCTCAGAGTTTTAATGAACATCTCGTACATTTAGAAGAACTCCTAGAATACTTGCATAAACATAATATGAAATTAAACATTAGCAAGTCGCAATTTTGCACGTCAAAAATTTCTTTTCTGGGTACATTGTACATCCAGATGGAGTGCAGATAGACTGGAGTAAAGTCGAAGCTATTAATCAACTTACTAGACCACAAAATCAGAAACAATTAAAAGGATTCCTGGGCATGTGCGTGTACCAGTCTCGTTTTATTCCCGGTTACGAAATTCTTACCGCACCGTTATGCAACTTGCTTAGGAAAGGACAAAAATGGCACTGGACGGAGGAGCACAATAGGATATTTTTCAGGGTCAAAGCGGCATTTAAAAATGCGATTATGACGAACCACCCAAATTTCGCGAAACCTTTTTACCTTCAGACAGATTGCTCTAACGTCGGAATTGGGTGTATGCTCACTCAGGTCAATGATGATAGCCCTGGGAACAAAATAGTCGTTGTCGCTAGTAGGGTACTAAGCCCCAATGAACAAAACTTCTCGGTTACAGGAAAAAGAAGCGCTATCTGTGATTTGGGCTTTACAAAGAATGTTACGATACCTTTCCGGGAGAAAGTTCTTCATTATTACTGACTATAAAGCATTAATTTTCCTGAAACGCTGCCACTGCTCCAACGCAAGACAGCTTCGGCGGGTACTGTGGTTACAACAATTTGACTTTGAGATAAAATATTGTGTTGGTAGGTGATATTATTATAGGTGATTTCATTATACATTATAGGTGATTTCTTGAGTAGACTCCCCTATTCAACTAATCACAAAGCCCAAGACGAAAATATCTTCCATGCCAACTTAATTAGCCTAGGAATCACACCTATTCCTGAGATGCAACCACGAGCACTTCAGAGCCTGCAGGAAGAAGATCCCGTTATAGGCAGGGCGAAGAAGTTCATAAAGAACCAGCTCGACCCGAGTGACTCTATATTTTCTAAATTGGAGCAGGACCCCGAATTAATCAAACTTTCGAATAACTTGGTAATGTTTCGGACTAAGCAACAGCCGACGGAGTATCGAATTTGGATACCTGCACAAATCACTGGTAAACTAATTATCCATGTGCATCAAAAACATACTCATTTTGGTGGGAACAAAATTTTAAAGGTTTTGATAACTTTTGCATATTGGAAAAATATGGCTAGACAGACTAGGACCACAGTGTCCAAATGTGAAATTTTCCAGAAAAAAAATTTCCAAACAGGTACTACGACGGACCTACGGGACATATCATTCCGACTGCACCGAACGAAATTGCTTGCCTTGACCTGTAGGGGCCATTACCAACCGCACGATACGGGTACAAGCACGTCATGGTTGTTATCGACGCCTTTTCAAAATTCACTCAACTTTACCCAATTACGAGACCTAGCGCGCAAAACTGTCTTAGGCGCCTTAGAGAGTTTTTTCAGACCGCGGGAACCTACAAAAAAGTACTAAACGATCACGCCTCACAGTTCACCGGTACCCTCTGAAGCAGCGTTAGAAGCTGAAGGCGTCTCTGTAATTTTTCCTCAACAGACACCCACAGTTCAATCCCAGCGAAAGAGTCATGAGGGAGATATCTCGCCTCTTCAGAGTTTACATCTCAGGAAATCGTAAAGACTGGCCACTCCTCATCAAAAACATGAATGAATGTCTCAACGGCACTGTGCACGATTCCACTGGTGTGTCCCCTTTCGAAGCCCACTTTGGAAGAAAGCCGACACACGCTTTCCCGCTTCTCTCTAGGTTATCCGGACAGCCCGTCCCGAATTAAGAAGAGATGTAGAATTGTTTTCGATAACCTCAACAAGAATGCCCGGAAAAGAGAGAAGTTAATCAAACGCCCGAACCAATTTCAAGAAGGCGATAAAATATTACTTAGAACACCGAGGGTTAGTGACCAGCCCGCGGATCTTTATCATAAATTTTTCCCATTGTTTAGCGGCCCTTATACAGTAGATAGAATCCCACATCCAAATGTGTGTAGTCTTAGGGATGAGAATGACTTCCCGGTGGAAGTTTAATTTTTTTAATTTGAGACCTTTTAGAGAATAATGTAGCCGGCTTTTCTTTGTTATCTCTGACAATTCAATGCCCTGGGACCCTTGGGATCGTTTGCGAACGATGAATGGTCAGGAAATTGTTGTAACAAATGTCTAGTTTATAACCCCTTTTAGTTAGTCATAAGTTTTTAAGGTAGATGATAGAATAGATTTTGTTTAAAAAGGGTTTGATTTAATTATTGTTTTAACTTTCATTATTGCTTCGTGCCACCACTATTTTTTTGCATGACGAGAGAAAACTCTTGTCTTAATTACAAGTAATAAAAGACGCGCTGTTTCTCTCTACCGGGAGGGGAAGGCACAATGTGGCGGCACGTTTATAATCCAAGATTAATTATACGTAGTTACAGAGAAGTGGGGGTGATGTGTTTCCCGCCCGACTCAGTCACCGCCGCCGGCACGGTGCCCAAGGGAATTTGCATCCCCGGCACGCGAATGTTCCGGCTTGTTCAGCTCCGCGCTCCTCTTTCTTCAAGCGCAACGAGGACATTAGCATATTAGCGTTGCCGCGCCCTGGTGTGTTTGTCATTAGCCTTAAGAATTAAACTCATCAGTAATTTTCAATTTCTTTTTAGTTGTAGTTTCTTAATTTTGAAATTTAAACTTTTAAATTTATTCTAACGCGCTCATTAGGTAGGATTCAATTATTCATTTCTCTCCTTTCGAATGTAACTTCTCTGACACCAGTCAGAAATAAATGAAAATTAGAATTGAACCATTTAAATGTCGTGTAACTTCATTAAAAAACTGTCAACTTCCTCTCACCACCTTTAGGTTAGAAAAAAATTAGCATCACCTGCCGACTGAGCAACTGCCGGGCCGTCGGCCGCGTCGATGACAATATGTTTCAAGAACAATTTCTTCTCCCGTACTTCCCATTGGGCAATTATCAGAAGAAGCGCAAGAATCACGTCATTAAGATACAAGGCAGTACAGAACATTCTCACGAAAATGTTCAAGACTGCACAATTCAGGACATATTTAATCCCTTGTTATCTGTTCTGGTATCTTCATTTCCAGCTTGAGGGATCTTCCCAAATTAAAGTTAAAATTCTTGGACAAAGATGATTTGTCTGAACCCATATCACTGAAGTGAGAAATGTGCTCTAGTAAAAATTTGCTCTTCTTTTCCGGTTCTTTGGACACTGTGGTTGAATTTTCTCTGGCCGAGGGCATATGATGGAATTAACACCATGTTTTTTATGCCGAATGTTATCAATTAATATGTAAGTATTCCCTAGAGTTTTCTAAAATCAATGTTGTGAATTGATGAAATATAACCAAGTTTGAATAGAAAAATATATATTTATTATTCACTGCATTAAGCCGTGCATTATTCTAATACTATATTCCGAGCTCTCGCACGTTGTAAAGACAACTCAAAATAATTTTGGTCGACGAAGAAAACATTCTGTAGCCCCCAGAGGTTTTGGCCAGGAAATCGCCAAATAGCACCACTGTGCGGCGTGGAGAGGCCGTGCAGCGCCTTGAAAGCGCAGAGGATTGTAATAGTAATGTATGCAATTACTTTATAACGTTAAGCTTTATTGCTAATGCAATAAAAATGCATTATAAATGTATAAAAGAATGCAACTTAATTTAGCGAAGCAACTTTCTTGAGACGTCTGGGGAGTTTGACAAGGTGTGAGCGGCTGTTACGTTTAACGCTACCACCCCACGATTCTCTCGCTGCAATTCGCTGAATGTGTAATGACTCAATCATTCTTACCGTAAAATGCTAATACGCCATCATTTGTGCCATAAAGTTCCCGATTATAAACAATTTCTTGCAACAGAAAAGGTCGTTTATAATGCCGATATACAAAAAAATATTGTATTAAGAATTTAAAAACAACAAATATAATAGATGTATTCTAAATATTCAGTTCACACGTGAAAAGAACTGTTTTTACCAAACTCCTTCTGTCTGTTCGTTTATAATGCTGGTAGACAGAAAACTGTTTAAAATCAACCAGATCGTTTCTTTTAACGAACGAGTTTGCGTACGTATTTAGCGCACGCGCTACTGCTCAAAGCGGCTCCGCCGCGTCTGTGCGCACGCGCGCGTTCGCAGAATCAAAAAGGTTGAACGAAATCGTTCGTCAGAAGAAAGCGTGGAAATCGGATCTTACGGCAAAAGTACCCACAGTGGCCTTGATTAAGAAAGTGTTCGTTATTTGCTTAATATTTTTGGGCTACATTCCTAAATTCGTTTTGTATGGGTTTAAAGGGGCGCATTTCTCTTTCTGCATAAAAAACAGTGGTTAAAAATGGCTAATTTTTAATTTGCTATATTTTTTTAATAATTTATTTCCATATCCTGAATTTTATCCAGTGGGAGTCACTTGAAAATAGCAAAATTTTGGTTTAGGACAAATTCTTTCCTTTGTAATGGTTACTCGATAGTATGATCTCTGAACATATTTGAATCGCTTTAACTCCAAAAAACCTACAATTCATATAATGCAATTCATGTGTTCAATTCATACAATTCAGTTTTGGGTAACTCCAAAAACACATACATATGCTACTCTTAAATATTCCAGACAATTACATTTTTAAACGGATTGAAAAGTACCGTGGCCAGTACTAATATTTGAGCTTCGTTTTCTACTGTACTGTTACGTTTCCAAGATAGTTTCCAAAACGTTTAAAGATGTACTGATATGGAATAGCTAGAGTTGCATCCAATTTGATTTTTAAATTATCAATTTCTGTCAACTAAGCATAATTGTGAATATTTTCTACTCACGAGTTGCGTTTTGAAACGGCATTTTTTTCTTGGCACGTTCAGTATAGTTGTACTGTATTTATACTACAATCGGTTCTTGTAGTATTTGTAAAAACTGTTTACATTAATATATTAAGTTTATTGCCGTGATATACGAATCTAGTATATTAGCGCGTCCCAATCACTACAATCGTAACGTGATTGGTTACTATACCAGGGTGTCATGTTTTAAAATCTATGATCTAAAAATCTGTATTAAAAATCCCATGAACTGAATTTAGTATTTTAATTGTTCTTGAGCAATGCGCATGTTACTTTTTGGTAAACCAGTTGCGTATGGTTTTTTTCGCAACATTGTTGGTGCTGTAGGCGATTAATTTATTTTTATTCACAATTCACGCATTTTAAAAACATGTTTGTAAGAGTTTTCAAGTATATATTCGAACTTTTTCTAGAGGCAAAAGTTATACTTGTAGAAATATTTATAAAGGTCTGTAGATGTTTATTTGCAAATTGCTTATCAACTAAAACACACAGACTAAAAGTATTGATTCAATTAAGATTATTATCATGCATTAATGAAGTTTTTCTCGTTTTTAAATTTTTAATTTCGTATTTTATTACTCACCTACAACGTCAAAAATTTGTTCAATTTCCGGTATATGGAACACGTTCATTATTAGCAAAATATGAGCGAAATACAGATTCAAAAACAAAAGAAGGAACATATAATATACGAGTTATCCTATGCCCTTGAAGACTTTGATAAACATGTAGCCTTATATAGATTTACATATTATAGCCTTACTTAATCCATTTACATATTATTAGCCTTCCCTATAAACTACGAGATTTCGCCATTCGAAGACATTGTTAGAAACAGTAAAATTTCGTAAATGGGAGAAGCAAAAACCGTCGTCCCCGGGTGGGCAACAACCACCAACCTTTCCCCGGGGGGTTAACGCCGAACGCCTAGCCATTGCGCCACGGAGGCTGATGACGAGTGCTTCCTCGTCTTCATTTCGCCCCCATTTTATGTACTGACTAACCAAAACATTCAACGCCCCGGGTGGGCTCGAACCACCAACCTTTCGGTTAACAGCCGAACGCGCTAGCCGATTGCGCCACGGAGGCTGATGACGAACGCTTCCTCGTCTTCATTTCGCCCCCATTTTATGTACTGACTAACCAAAACATTCAACGCCCCCGGGTGGGCTCGAACCACCAACCTTTCGGTTAACAGCCGAACGCGCTAGCCGATTGCGCCACGGAGGCTGATGACGAGTGCTTCCTCGTCTTCATTTCGCCCCCATTTTATGTACTGACTAACCAAAACATTCAACGCCCCCGGGTGGGCTCGAACCACCAACCTTTCGGTTAACAGCCGAACGCACTAGCCAATTGCGCCACGGAGGCTGATGACGAGTGCTTCCTCGTCTTCATTTCGCCCCATTTTATGTACTGACTAACCAAAACATTCAACGCCCCCGGGTGGGCTCGAACCACCAACCTTTCGGTTAACAGCCGAACGCGCTAGCCGATTGCGCCAAGGAGGCTGATGACGAACGCTTCCTCGTCTTCATTTCGCCCCCATTTTATGTACTGACTAACCAAAACATTCAACGCCCCCGGGTGGGCTCGAACCACCAACCTTTCGGTTAACAGCCGAACGCGCTAGCCGATTGCGCCACGGAGGCTGATGACGAACGCTTCCTCGTCTTCATTTCGCCCCCATTTTATGTACTGACAACCAAAACATTCAACGCCCCCGGTGGGCTGAACCACCAACCTTTCGGTTAACAGCCGAACGCGCTAGCCGATTGCCCACGGAGGCTGATGACGAACGCTTCCTCGTCTTCATTTCGCCCCATCACATATACTGACTAATCAAAACATTCAACGCCCCCGGGTGGCTCGAACCACCAACCTTTCGGTTAACAGCCGAACGTGTTAGCCGATTGCGCCACGGAGGCTTGTGACAAACGCTTCCTCGTCTTCATTTCGCGCAATTACATACACTGACTAACAAAAACATTCAACGCCCCCGGGTGGGCTCGAACCACCAACCTTTCGGTTAACAGCCGAACGCGCTAGCCGATTGCGCCACGGAGGCTGATGACCGACGCTTCCTCGTCTTCATTTCGCCCCATCACATATACTGACTAATACAGTAAGCCTTCTTAAGCTTATACCGGATTAATAAGAATATCCCAGTACGAAAGAAAAAGCTGGTTCTCGTCAAGGAAACAAAAATTTTTATTATATAAAAATGGATTATATTTCTATATAATGAATTTCGATTATTTCTGTCTCTTGAAATTCATGTCAACTAGGATTTACTGAATCATTTTAACTATTATTTCAGTATTGTTTATATTACAGAAGAAATTCCCTGTCTAAAAATATTCGATTTTACCCAATTGAATCTATGTTGTGAAGAATTTTTATTCCTTTGTTTTTACTTTTTGACCACGGAGAAAAGAGAAAGTTATGTAATGTTGCGTGAAAAAACGGCGAATTTTCGGCAGCAAATCCCTTATTGCAGGGTCCGAAAACGAAAAAGTTGATAAATCCAACTGCTAATTTTAAAAAATCCTCTGACACATGGTGTAGCCAGAGGTCATATTTTGTTGGTCTTTGATACCGAATAATCTTATGACGGCAAAACATCTGTTTGACCGTCTGTGAACAACGCTTGGGACTAAAGCGTTCACCCCATTTCTCCAATTGATCTCTGATTCATATTCCCCAATCGATCTGCCTAATGTCGCGACCCCGTGTTTTTGAAACCAATATTTATATTGTGGGAGGTACATTACATGAAGCCCCGGGACATTTTCCAAATTTTGAAAAAAACTGGCTCCATCATTTTTTATTAAATTTTGTTGTTGGTAGTGTGAAGGATGTTTAAGAGAATGCTGCTGGTCTCATGATCGTTAAAAACCCTTATTTTTTGAACATTGCGAAAGTTCAATCTTTTTTCGATGTCTTCCCACAACTACAATAATGAAGATAGAAAATTTCTCCTTAATAAAAAATGTTCCATCAAAATCGATTTTGAAAGGTAGCTATACAGAATTTTTCGAAACTTTGCGAGAAAATACGGACACGGAATATTCGTTTAGCACCATTAGTTATTTAGCACCACCACTAGATTTTTTGCAGACTAAATGTAAAATTTACCAACATAAATTATGTTGCTAGCACTCCTACCACCCACTGTTGCCCCTGCGGGTAGACTATCCAGGCGCACGTTAGATTGTTTTGGTCGCAGATGCTGACGGACCCGCCACTGCTGTTCTGCGACGAGCCGACGACGGGGCTGGACGCGTACAGCGCGCACAAACTGGTGCACATGATGCAGCGGGTGGCGCTGCAGGGCCGCACCGTGGTCTGCACCATCCACCAGCCGTCGTCCGAGCTGTTCGCGCTGTTCCACCAGCTGGTGCTCGTCGCCGACGGCCGCGTCGTCTTCATCGGCGATGCGCCCAGCGCGCTCGACTTCTTCGCAGGGTGAGCTGCCCTCTCCCACACCTCACCACGCCCCACTTCTCTTCCTCTCGCCTCACTCCATCTCACTCCATCTCACTTCACCTCTACTCTCCCCGGCCCACCGCATCTCACCTCTCTTGTCTCACACCGTCTCCACATCTCGTCTGACCCCAACCCACTTCACCTCACGCCACTTCACTTCATCTCGCCTCACCCCATCTCACTTCACCTCTACTCTCCGCGGCCCATCTCACCTCACCTTTCTTGTCTCACACCATCCCACCTTATCTGAACCCTACCCACACCTCACCTCACGTCTTTCCCACTCAATTCCCCTCCACTCTCCTCACCCCACCTCACCTCACGTCAATTCATCTCACCTCACGTTTCTCACTCCACCGTACCTCACCTCCGTCCTCACACCATCCCACGTCATCTGAATCCAACCCCCTTCATTTCCCCTCACGTCACTTCATCTCACCTCACCCCATCTCACTTCACTTCTGTCCGCCTCACCCCACCTCCCATTGACACTCACCATCTCACCTGTTCATATGTAAATTGCGGACCAAATAATCCCTTCATGTTATCTCATGAAACGTACTTTCTAATTCTGTATGTAAATTGCGGACCATACCATCGCAGGTAAGAAATAAGACGGAGAACAATGAATGGCAGATAAGCGCATTATGAAGGCCGCCGCCGCCGCCGCGCTGCTGACCGGCATTTCCTTGTGCCTTTCCCTTCACGAATGCACTTACATTGATATACTGTGTTTAAAACTTTAGAAAAATGCCGTTTAGTATAGAAATTAAGCCGTTTATTATAGAAATGTATATACATGTTTTTCCATCTTTTTCCGATTGCCACAAATAAATCATTTTTTAACCTTTTCCCGTCATTTTTAATATATTTTTCGCTGGTTTCGTCGATTTTAATATTTTATGCTACTTGCTTCTAATAATACTTGCGAGAACGTAAAGGGGATTTAATTGTACAAATGTTCGTGACAGAATTCCTGAGTAGCCTATTCGATTCCTTCACTCAGAAATGTTAATCACAGTAGTTGCATGTGAGTATGTTATTTAAGATTCCTGTGACGCCTATTAGCGTCATTGTCCGATCAGCCGATTTCGGAATTACTAAAGGCAGAGATTTCCTGGTAAAGAACAGTCCAAACCAACATTTTAAAAGCTGAGATCACTTGAACGGATAGTAGCCACGATTCCATCAGTAAGATATCCAACACTTGAGTTGTTCATGCGAACTGATTTTGATCATGTTTCTTACGTCATTTTTCCTTGCTTTTAGGGCATTTTTCTAACATTTTAAGAACATTTTATTGAACATTTTTGACGATTTTTTTGGTCATCAAAATCCGCTCCCTAATTATGATTACCCTTTGACAATCGACAAATTTCAGTTATGAGCGAATTGAATACAAAACACACATTGATTTCCAATTACAACTACAACGACACTGTTACCGTTTATATTTTTATTGCAAAATAATATAATAATTAGAATTAAAAACAAAACGTTTGTCTTTCACTACAACTTTATTCGTCTACTCTTTAATAATTCTATTAAATGAAATATTTAATACTCAAATAGTTGAATGTATACGTACACGAACAATACAATTTTTCAACAAATTTGTCTAATTTAACAATCACTACAAGTACTAATTAGCCCTAAAATCAATTTGGAAAACGCATACGTATAAAAGTATATACGATTAAATTAATGTGCATTGGACGATTGACGATTCATCAATGAAAGTTTCTTTGAATTGTCGAAACATCATTCCCTGACGGGACTTATCCGTAATGTAATCTAATTTGTAGGTTTGACTAAACAATATTGAACACTATTCTTTATATGACAGGAGTTATTCTCGCCGAATAAAAGTCGTAAAGAATCCTAGCACAAAATAAAATACGGGGAATGCCTACAAGTCAGTACAGACAGTTGCCAGTCGCTGCAATGAGCATTATAATACATTAATTTAAAGAAGTCAGAGAATAAGTAATGAAAGATTCCTCGCTTTTTTCAATCGGTCCGAAATGTAGATGAGAGTAAAATATGAAATGAAATGGTTAACGTTTTTATAAGACTATTATTATTATTATTATTATTATTATTATTATAATTAATTTATTGTGAAATTTTGCCACTCCCTAAAAGTGGCCCTCTGAAAGTGCCGCCCGGGTTCGGCCGGCCCCACTACGCTAGGCCACTGGTCAGCTTCCACTTTTTCCTGGAAGGGTAGGTCAGCAATTTACATATGATGTCGATCCGCAATTTACATAGGGGATTAACTCTTTTTATCCTTCTGGTCAGTCCGACTGGCAGCGGTAGCCTAGTGCATGAACTGATGTCACTGTAGTGCCACTGACCGGGCGATTCTAGATTACACTCCCCACGGCGGCAGGATTTTCGACATTAGCTTGTCTGCTAGGTCGGATTCAGGCGCTGACTGCAGGAGAATTATAGTGGCCGGTTGCTCTGATGGTAGTTTTCCGTGGTTTCTCCGATCAACACCAGGCGAATGCCGGAGCAGTACCCTAATAAACGGGTCACGGACAGCGCGCGATCTTTCCTTCCTCTTCCTTGTCCTATTCTCTCCCCTTACACACGCACTTACACTAACATGTACTACACTAGCACATTCCGGGAGATCGGTCGGGAGCTTGTCCTGGCTGGTAGGTCGGCGCCGGATCTCGCCATCCAGCGGGGGAAGATCACCGCCACCTCCCGATGAAAAACATGCACTACACTCACGGGACCAAGTTGTTGGCGCGGCCGAAAGCAAGCGCAGCGTGTGTGTGGCAGGCACGGCTACCGCTGCCCGGAGGCGTACAACCCGGCGGAGTTCTTCATGCGCGCGCTGGCGCTGACGCCGGGCTCCGAGGAGAGCAGCCGCGTGGCCATCCGCCGCCTGTGCGAGCACTTCGCCGTCAGCGACGCCGCGCGCCGCGTCGACCTCACCGTGCGCCTGCAGCAGCGCCTGGGCGACGCCGAGGAGCACAAGGTCAGCTCGAGCATCAAACTGCCGTAAACCGGTGTCGCCCGGTGAAAGCTATTCCTAGTTTTATTCATTGATTGTTAGCGATTCTGGGCGTGTCAAGTACTAGGGTCATTAGTCCCGTAAGCTTTCTACTGTCGGGACGTCATACGTACGGCTTGTTCATTTTATAGCCCCGTCGTATGAATAAAGGCAATTACATTAGCTATGCCTTTATGCTAAATAACTGATTGATGAGCTATGCATTTTTTGCTAAATAACTGAATTTCTATCTATCGTCAGTTGATTTTCATGAAAAAAAAAATAATGTGTTGGGGGGGGGAGCTTTAATCCAGATGATAACCGGTTACCTTTTGCCTCCCGATGGGACGCACATTCGACCATACACTAGACACCAACACACTTACTGGGTCCTCTTATCTGGGGTCAGCAGAACACGAAGCCCTCCGTGACAACACATACATGACAGATACGAGACAAACAACCGTGCCGAAGACCGGAACCCACGACCGTCAGCATCGAAGCGCTGAGTCAGTCACGCTCTTAGCCATCCAGGTCGGACTTATAACTAATATTTGGGATTTATTCTTTCTCCAAGAAAAGCATGTCAATTCATATTATCTCCGCATAACTTAAAAGTTGTTTGTTACATTTACAAAATGCTAGTGGAAAACCGTGCTATTAAATGGCAAAGGGAGTTTAAAGCGAAATACAACTTTACTTTCCCGGGTATTTATTTACCATATTGATCTATTCAGACAGGAAAAGGAATGAATTTTGTCAACATTGAATTCCTACCCTGGCCTTGTCTGGCTTGCCCTACACCGAACTGCCGCCCAGTGCAAATATGTTTGCGAATGGACAAAACTTTAATAGTTAAATTGACAAATATTTAAAGTACTGATGGCATTCATCTAAAGATAGGTATCCCAAATATCTAAACCTAAGAAGATAGTTAATAGATAGGAAGATAGTTATTTCAAGTATCTTAAGATTGATATTTAAATTTTTTTAAATATGAATATAGCACGGTCCCAAAAAGATAATATTAAAAAATCAAATAGATGATTTACAGAAATTACAATAAAGTAACTATAGTTCACTAAACTATAGCAAAAATCAATAATAATTTCAGTCATTAAAACACCTGTTACAGTGGATAATATTCTTACGCTGCAGTAACTTTATTATAAATCAATTGTAATGTAGTAGAATGTTTGCATGATAAGGAAACAATCAACAACACCAGTTTTTCCCAAATTATAACATTTATTACCAATCATGTTCTGGTATGAGCGGAAATGTTCAGGCTCACCAAGAGGAATATATTCATTCCGACCCTGAGAGATGTAAGTATTGTTATGTCCTATGTTAAAATTTGAGCTAGTCAAAATTAAAATTACATAGACAAAAGACGGGGAGAAAATAGCAATTATATTAAAAGGATATAATAAAGTATAAAGACAAGTGAAAACGTACTACAATATAGTTTTGTTCCCACCCTTTGGTGATCTAAAAATTGTCAGTTTTTAACGTCAAAATGAATCGAACATACGCAAGCGAAAATGAAACATTAAAATGTTTATAACTACTTCTAAATAGAAGTAAATATGAAATGCACAATACCATTTTCTTCTATCACTACAATAATTGCACTTATTACGATTATTTTTATGCCTTTATTGTACCAAACGACACGTGAAACAGGTTAGGTTAGCATCTGTTTATGAATTGAATTTGTCGGCTCATCGACCGAAATGTAGAAAGTTTTTCGAAAACCTGAATTGGACGGAAAATTAAAGCAATTCAATGCATTTCTTTTATTTCCGAAGTATTTCATCCGAAAACAGCGCAAATAGGTACATTTACTCCGAGTTACACAGTCACACAAAACTAACATGGAAGGAACAACGTTCATTTTGCTCGCGTATTGTGACGTCACCTGCACGAACTGAAGGCAATCTCGTAGGACTTCCGTGCGACCTAGGCATGTGGCTCGTGAATGTAACCTTCTGCGAAATTTTGAACGAAATTAAAACTTTGAACCCTCAGCGAAAAAAAAATAACAAATAAACCATGCAAACTCATGGGAATCATTGTTTTGGAAGGAATAAGAGCTTCTTGTTGGATCTCCACTTCGAGCGGCCACATTCTTGATAATTACTGATATTGCTAATACTGCAAATTTAATAATGAAGGGCATGAAATCTCGACTCATGCTATTAAGTTGCACAGAATACAAAATTTAATTTTAGATAATGTTGATATTATTAATTTCATGATTTTCGTTTCGGGCACTACTTAGTACACAATCATGGTAGAGCCAACACATACGATGGAAATGTTCTTGGGCACACAAGCAGCAATGCGGACCAACGTACGCAGTTGTCCAAATTGAGGAACTCTACCCTCACATCCATTTCTGTTTTGCGTTTTAAATCTTTCTAAACTTTTCGGTTTTTCACGTCTGTATTTCCTTTAGAAATGTTAATGAACGGTTTTATGTTCTTTGTGTATGCCGCAACACGTTCTCATGACAGAGCCTTGAACTTTCTGACATTTTAATTCGGCTTTAACTGTAGTGTCAGTTTTCTTTCGTGGCAGGACTGCGCCACGCCTACTCACGAGTGATTTTGTTCACGTGGCTGCTGCCTCATCAGAAAAATTGAATAACGCGTCTCCGGGCGTTGCTTAGAAACCCGTCGGCGGCGTCCTCTGCCAAGAGAGGACTAACGGCTGTTTCGCGGACATCGTTCGCGTGATTATGATTCTCCTAATCCGTCGGTTCCCAACCTTTTGGTTGTGGGACCACCTGCTGTGTTAATATTTGAGCCTATTCCTGTTGCTGTTGTTTGGCTGGACAGCCCGCTACGGGCCTTGGCCGACCAGCCTCAGCGGTGTCCCAACCTTTCGGCCATGAGACAAGGGATTCGTGTGGTTTGCACTAAGACATCCCTTCACCGTATATACTGGTCTTCATAACCTTAGGATGGGATTTCCCATCGTCAGATAGCAATAGATACAGGGACATTTGTAAGAAAATCTCACAGGTATAATTTGCCTCGGCCGGGAATCGAACCGGGGTGCACCGGAAGCGCTCACGCTAATCAACGAGTCACAGAACGCATTTGAGCTGAGACCTACTAATTAAATATACAAGTAAAAATACACCAATACACACATACATAACGTACTTTAAAAGGAATAAGATATGTATAATTTTTTTGAAAAATTTATTGAGATTTCTTAGCTCTCTACGAAAACTCAATAACATGCCGTCAAGGTTGAAAATTAAAAAAAAAATTGTCTGTCTACCTGGAGAGAGTTAAAATCTGGATGAAAACTTGACATTTTCAACCTTAAGATACATTCTGTATTTAGTTTATTCCTCTACTTATTTTCAAAAAAAGTTAAGTTGGGAAAGCGCGATCAAATAGATAAGCGGTCCAGACCCTCATAAATGTCTCTGTACAAGTTGGCAATTGCTGAATATTGTTGCCTAAGATTCATTGGCAATGGGACCAATGATGTTTTAAAAAATGATTTTTAATCTAGTCAATTGAAAGTTCAATTAACGAGATCAATCCAAATAATCTTCATTTGATGATATTTTGACTTTCTTTCTGTAAACAAAACATCACAAACATCTTTTCACTGTTATTTAATTAATCAAACCAAATCAAAACTTCTTCCCACTTCGACTCTTAACTAGCGTCCCGCGGCTCACTAATGAATGCGCTCACTTCCCATATGGCCCGTGGTCCGTAGTAGCTCAAAATATTTTCTTCGGTTATATAAACAAATGTTATGATACGATAAAAACGAATTTCGCGAATTATCAAATTAGCTGATTAATGTTCACAATGTTCAAAATGCGTCGGTAAAGTAGAAACAGCTTTGCAACAAGCAATAACCCAATTGGGATATTTTATTAACCCAATTTTAGTTTGTGCAGCCATTGTGTGCTACGCTACTTCTCTTTGACTGATCGGAAACACTCCAACCGTCTACTTCTAAAGAAATTAAATTGTCCACAGCGCGCCGATCGCTTTATTAATTTCCCACCTCAACAATTTGAGTTTGCTCGCTCAAAAACTCAAGATTTGATGAAAGTGAGTCGTAGCTGCCACAACTATGAAGAGTTTCACTCTCATAAACCATTCATTTGGATTTTTAAACGAATAAAATGCCAATTTTCTAAAAGCTTTAAGTTTTGTCCATTCGCAAGCATATTTGCACAGGGAAAGGTGGCTCAGGGCATCAATGATGTCACTGCTGCGCCCTTGACCGGGAGGTTCTGGGTTCGAAACCCGACGATGGCAGGACTTTCTACACCAGGCAGATAGGTCAAGTTCAACCGCTGTCTGGAGGAGAACTTTAGCGGCCGGCTGATCAATACCAGGCGACTGCCGGAGCAGTATCCTAAGAAACAGGTCACGGACCGCGCGCGATCTTTCCTTCCCCTTCCTTGACCTATCCTCATCCATTTCTTACACACTCTTTCACTAACATGCACATGCTCGGAGACCGGTCGAGAGCTTCCTGCTTGTCTCGGCCGGGCTGTGTCCCACTGGTGGGAGATGCCTGGTTGAGGGAAACCCCATTGTGTGACGCTAGCGTCGGATCATGCAATCCAGCTGTGGAAGCTCCCACAAACTTCGGCGACAAAACATGCACTACACTTACGGGACTAATTGCCTTATCTGTACTAATGACCTAGGCACTCTGTCAATATGAGAACATTCTCTTCTTTGTAGTGACTCGCCGGGGAAGTTTGTCCAGTATAAAGAGATACCTTCTGTTGGACCTTAAAATCATGTTATTTGAAAAACACCGCCTGTAGATGGGGGCGCAAAAGCTCTCGAAACGTCGTTTTCAGACTGGAAAAACATAGATGTAAGGTTAAATTTGAATTGTTATGAAATAAAATAATTGGAAAAAGTCTGCTGTCAAATTAAAAATTTAAAAGAGCCTGTTCTTAAGAGAAATATTACTATAATACAATATAACATTGTATAAAGGTTTAAACTTCAAGCAAAATATTCCGAGAGCGGCATACGAAATTATATAAAACTATGGGTCTGCAGCAGCAAATTGTTGCTAAACAAAACCACGCCAATTGGTTTTCCCAAAAAATAACAGGCACGCTGATGAAGAACAACAAAATTAATACTGTCTTACAAGACTACAATAAATGAAATATTTTAACAAAAACGAATTTCATGAATACTGCAATAACGTGGTAGAGTACACATAGATACTCAACACTAAAGTTCTTTTCATACCAAGAATATCAAAAGAGTTTCTTGTCCGTAACGTAATACTAGGAATCTAACGAAACCTAAACGCATCGCATAAGGCCAAAGGCCACATAGTTTCCTTTCAATTTCTACGTGCATTTGAAATTAGTATTAAATATAGTAATAAAGAAGAGAATTAAAAAAACACGACGTATTTTGGAGGCCTCCTCTTCAAGCAGCGAAACTTTGCCAGTCTCAATCGGTAATGCATTATCAAAAATTTATTCAGAATATCGAGATGAATCCTCGACAGACAAACCGGGAGCGGTAGCTCAGTGCATCAACTGATGTCGTTGCAGCGCCTCTGACCGGGAGGTCCTAGGTTCCCACTCCCCACGGCGATTTTCGACACTAGCGTTTCAGCTAGGTTGAATTCAATCGCTGTCAGGAGGAGTAGTACCCTACCAAACGGGCCACGGACCGCGCGCGATCTGTCCTTCCTCTTCCTTGTCCTATCCTCTCCCCTTACACACACACTTATACTAACATGCACTACACTAACACGTATTCCGGGAGACCGGCCGGGAGCTTAGAGCTTGTCTCGGCTGGGGCGGTGCCCCGCTGGTGGGAGAGTGCTGGTTAGGGGGAAACCCCACTAGCCAACGGTAGGTCGGCGCCGGATCTCGCCATCCAGCGGGGGAAGATCACCGCCAGCTCCCGCGAAAAAACATGTACTACACTAACGGGACTAATGACCAGTTGACGCGCCCGGAAACACAAAAAAATCAATCAATCAATCGACAGACAACACTGGAAGTATATTTTAATGACCACCGGTCACTCGTACCTGCCAAAGTTTATCCTGGAAAAATTCAAGGGAAGGGGATCCCTTTAAACAACACACCTTAATAAACCTTTAAATTATTTTTTTTACCTCAAACAGTGTTCACATCTGTCACTATGTAATGTTTATAACTTCCTATTCCCAAGGGATGCATCAACCACTAAGGGGATACGTTGAAATATTTTTAGTGTCCGGTCGAACAAAGGTAGTTGTTACAGTAGTATAGTTTGAGTTCTTTGTCCTTTTGATGGTGTCAGTGTCCAAGCCTTATGACCATTCCTGAAATGGATGAATGATTTGATGGACAAGTGAATATGAATATCTGATTCAAATAATTATGCATTGGTGAAATGAAAGGCTCGATAAAAACTGCCGCAAACCCGCTTAGGCCACCAGCAAATCCATATACATTGACCTGGAGTTGAACCCGGTCCTAGCCTGGCCCCAGCGCGGTCCCCTACCGGTCTGACCGCTTCACTATGTGTCGCCCCCAGTCGGTTGAGTTACTTGTCTTCTTTACTGTTTAGTTTGTGCTTAAGTATTTCAAGCTACAAGGTCGCACACTAGCTTTCAAGCCATTATTTTTCAGTCCATGAAGTTAGCACAGCGAAGACCACGAACTTCCTCGCAAATTTTCTAAAACAAAACCAGTTTCTGCCTCTAACTTGTTGAAAAAAAAAAGAGTTTGTGCTTACCTTAGCGGACCGCACAATCGATCTTCTGCGCATGCGCAGATGCACAAAAGTGATGCGAAACTTCAAACTGCCCATGAGCAGAAGATCGATAGTGCTTTGACGTTTGAGTGCGCAGACACTCTCTAAAGAATATTAGTTGCTCTAAAACTTATACAGTAAATTCGCAATTGCGCTCATTTGTCCCTAGGGCGGATTGAAGGACGCTAAAACCGGAATCGGTAGCTCAGTGCATCAACTGATGTCGCTTCAGCGCCTCTGGCCGGGAGGTTCTAGGTTCGAGTCCTGATGGCGGCAGGATTTTCGACACTAGCTTTTCAGCTAGGTCGAATTCAGTCGCTGTCTGGAGGAGAATTCTAGCGGACGGCTGCTCTGATCCGTGGTTTCTCCGATCAACACCAGGCGAATGCCGGAGCAGTACCCTACCAAACGGACCGCGCGCGATCATTCCTTCCTCTTTCTTGTCCTATCCTCTCATCTTACACACACACTTACACTAACATGCACTACACGACCACATATTCCGTGAGGCCGGTCGGGTGCTTAGAGCTTGTCCCGCTGGGGCGGACGACTTTTGCCGACAGCAGCGAGACTGACGATGACGGCAAAGCCGTCGAAAGCCGGCTATCTTAATAAAGCTAATATGTTGACGAAGATGACCTCTTTTATTTCTTCTTATAAGAACGTCAATAAGAAATCAGAATTCCCACAATACATTCATCAGAATTATGATAAAGGTTTTATAAAAAATTAACGAGATCATTTTAATAATTTCCTGACATTATTAGACAGTTACAACCAACCAACAATTGTAAATACTTGAATTCATGATTTGTAAAGCTCTGAGAAGTGTATATAAAATCTGATTCCGTATTGCTCGTTTACAGCTTTATAAGCACTACTTTTATTATTGGGAAGTCATAAAACTGTAGGGATGTAAATCGTGACACGTTCTAAACAATTAATATCTTACAGCTTCATCCCACGATGATGAAGAGTGATTGCGTGGTTTTAGTTATTTTCCCAAGGACATTATGCTTTTAAGCAAAGCAATAGGTGGCTTTACTCCCTTTTATGACCAGAGAGCCAAGTTGTATCTCTGCAAGTTAGAATAGTTTAATGATCAAATGCTCATAAAATCCATAGTAGCGCTATAAAGACTTCATACAGACCAGAGGAGTATGTGACATTCGGTGGATGACAGTTCGTCTGTCAAGTGCGTGCGGTTCTGCATTTGAATGTTGGCAGAAGCGTGGCGTTGATTAATTTATCCATCCCGTATCTACTGTGAAAGAGGAGTGTGGGGTATGTACGAGTATTTTAAAGCATCCCCCGATGATTCTAATCCAGAAGGGGAATCTAAAAAGCCTTTCAGAGTGGCTCAACTTCAGTTCGCCCCCCCCCCCCCCGTCTCATAAATGTATTCGAAATATTATTTTTATAGCTCAAAATTGTCAAAAATACATATTCACATTGGTAATACCTAATTGAATGTGATATGATTAACATGCGTTAATTATTTTGAACTCATTGCAAAAAGGAAAAAAAAATGGTTTTGTGAGGGATACACGACTCTACTCCCCCATGAATTCGCCACATTCAAATGTTTTGCTTTCCATTCGAGTGGGTTCCTCCATAAGCCTCTTTTCCAATAGTTTAAATTTTTTTGTTACTTCACTTTTATATAATTACAAAATAACGCAGATTTTTGTATTTGGGATGAAACAATGATTTTGAAGAAGCGGATGTGTGAAAGTGCCTCTATCATGTACGCATTTGTATGTATATGAGTATGTTTGCATGTACTCATACGCATTTGAAGTTTTCGTAGTTTTTAAATAAAGAAGTCACACGTTAATAATTTATGAATTAAGAAGTAAGAATTACCAAAAGACGTCGTAAAAATTATAACAATGTTCATAATTCAAAATTATTATTTTTGGAGTTCCATCAGTGTGACTGACCAAGAACAGCTATCTATAATCTCACTGCGTAGCGCACACGCACTGCCTCTGTTCCGGAATCGGTTTTATTATTGGCTGCCCTTCACGCGTGCGGGGGGTCACTACCGTGACCTCGTCACCCGTGCACTGGGCACGACACGCTCCAGCCTGGGCGTAAAGTTTTACACATCGCGCGAGGTTTCCAGAATTAAAAACCACCGTCTGAGCTCGATTTTATACCAGAGAGAAGCCGTCACGTGACCGTCCTAGGTGTGGGAGGGAGACTCGCGTCTACCACGTGACCTTCCCGGTCAAGCTGGCGTCCCCTTTGTCAAAATGTATCCCAACGCCGGGCACCTAGCTATTCATGCCCGCAGGTGTGCGATACTTCCGCTCCTCCTCCCACCCACTGGCGCCAACGGGACGCTACACAGTGCAACGAATGGAAAACGCTATAAAATTGAATTTCCATACCAACTTTGTCACATTTTTCGTGACTTAAAGTCCTTCACATAAAATGAAACTAATTCGTGATGAAATTAAATGATTTCGTGGCTCTTCCCTTAGAAGCGTATCACAACGCTTACTTGGCCCTTAGCGGGAGAAAATGAGGGTTCCTATCTTACGCCGTCATCACAAAGACAGTCAGGTCGCTATGACGTCCATTATCACTTGTTCGCTTCAGCTAGATTTATTCTATTCAACAGCCGTTCTAACTGCTAAAAATAATGCATTTGCCTTCAAGAGCTTTGTAAAGTTACTTTTTGGACGTCCCTCGTACATTATACATCACTATCTAAAACACGTATTACTACCAGTAATACCATATACAAGTATGCGTAAATTGTATGCTGATGAATGCTCCGTTGTGTAAATGCATTTGGGACTCAGATGATTTCTTCTTTTTTTCAGGAGACATGCTGGGAACGAGACCAGTAAGTATACTCTCTCCTCTCAAAATGGCGAATCGATATACACGATCAAATCCTAATCGATAGATAGACATCTAGCATAAGAAACTGAACCATGGTGGAAAGAGATGGGTGGGCTCTTGCGCATTGTATCAGACTTCAGCCAATGAGCTTGAGACAACAGTTTGCATCGCAATAATAGCGGGAATTTTAAATGCAGCCTGGTAGCAAAATTATCACCTTATTACAAGTCATAGAAATAAAAAAATATTGTATCATTTATTTAAATTATACCTTCATCGTGTTATTTTTGGTAGATCACCGTTGTCAATTGTCAAATTTTCACTATGTGCAACTTCCCAAATGTGTCTCGACACTTCTCCCTCTCCATGCAACATGGCGGCGAGCGTCTAGTCTGGCTTCAACCAATGAGCCGTCTTGCGGTCACGTGGTTCGTGACGCAAACTGGTGCTGCGTGGCAAGAGCAAAAGTCGGTGCGCCGGACTAACTCACCCATCTCTTTCCCCCATTAAATAAATCTCCATCAAGTAATTTTCCGGCAATAATCGCTCCTTTGACTCACATTTTCACGAACGTTTATAAAAATGTAGAATGTGGGAAGACAAATAATTAATTTCGTTTGATAGTTTCATTACGAAACCAAAAATTGAAGATTTCTCCCGTTCTGATTTAAGAATACATTTTTTCGAAACGTTATAAAAGACATTCTTTCAAGATAAGAAGTTACAAATACTCCAATCGCTGCTGAGACGGCTCAGGGCATCAACCGGGAGATTTGCCTCTGAACGGGATGTCTGAGGGTTCGAGTCCGGACAGAGGTAGGATTTTCGGATTTTCGGCTCTACGTACGCAGCTAGGTCGAGTTCTTTCGCTGACTGCAGGAGAATTCTGGCGGTCGGTGCTCTGATTAGTAATTTTCCATGGTTTCTCCGATCAACACCAGGCGATTTCCGGAGCAGAACCCTAATAAACGGGTCATGGACCGCGCGCGATATTTCCTTCCTATTCCTTCCTTCCTTCCTTCCTTCCTTCCTTCCTTCCTTCCTTCCTTCCTTCCTTCCTTCCTTCCTTCCTTCCTTCCTTCCTCCCTCTCCTCGCCCCTTACACTTACATCCACTACCCTATCACACATGTGTATCACGCGTGTATGCCGAGAGACAAGGCGGGAGTTTGGAGCTTGTTCCGTCTGGAGTACTGTCTTGTTGGTGGGAGATACCTGGATGGGAAAACCTCGCAAGCCACCGTGTAGGTCGACGACGGATCTCATCGTTTGTCACCTTTCGTGAGAAACACATGCACTTCGTTTACGGGACCAATGACACTAGCTTTTTACGCGCCCGGACGCACGAATAATTAGTCAATCAATAAAATACTCGAAGTCCAAAACGTATTTTCTAATAAGGAAACTGAAAATTAAAGTAGTTAAAGAACGAAAACTATTTATCAATACTTTCTTCTTATATCATTTATATTTATTACCTAATTTAGTGATTATGATTAACCAAGGGGAAATTCATGTTCTTGTCCCTTTTTATTTACTATTTTAGACTCTTCTGTTATTTGGGAACGTGCTTGCTCAGCAATCTACTAAATGCATTGGATGCAACTTTTTACTGTCGTTTTTGGTTTGATGATATCTGTAACCTAAGAGTGTATATTTCAATTCTTCGTGAAAACGTTTTACGAAACACTCACACTCACACACCTATATCTCTCAAGTTGTTGCTTATGTAGTTCGATCACGCACACTGGTTTGTAGATTTCGACTTCAGACCGCCCACCAGGCACGTCAAACTGCGCCCGCACGAGCAATTTGCCCGCCTGGGAATCTCAGGGCTCTTGCCGGCCCAAGCAATTTCCCCTCACTCCCTCTCCTTTTCCCACCAAATTCAGGAAGGGATGTACAAGAGTTGCCGGTGCTCTTTTAGTATCGACGGCGACATGATGGCAAGGGTAAACATTTTCCTCACATCACAGACGACCTATGGATTTCTGACCTGGCCATTTTAACATATTTAATGGTTCACCTGCATATATTAAATATGCAATGTCAAGGAAGTGATCACTTAATATCTGATTCAAAGTTAATTATGGAGGGATTTTAAGTGCATCTTGTAGAAGTAATCATGTGAAAAAATTAATTGCAAGGAAAGATTTCTACCATTTTCTAAATTTAAGATCTCTTGATACTAGTGTTGATACGGATAAATATGACAAGATTCTGAAAGATATTCTGGATTATTGTAATAGTTTTCTGCCCTTATACTACATTATATTACCTATACACTATTTTTAAATAATTTTATTTTTTGAACTTTCGACCCTAGTTGGGATCTTTTTAAAAAATCTACAAATAATGAAATATATTGCAATCAAGGGATGGATATTAAATCAATAAATTTTAAAACGTAATAAATAATAAATCAATACATTGAATTCAAAATAATAAAAACCAAGTTGTGACATATCTGGGGTTCAGGTAGGTTGCAAAACACTTACAAAATGAGGTAGCCTTTTTTTACAAAATTGTCAGTATTTTAAAAACACTGGTCATATATGTGAAGTCAAACATCCCCTGTTCAATTAAAATGACACGTCGTTTTTTTAATCACAGCATTATGAGAGTTTACATACGTATAATCCGACACAAATTTTTTTAACCAACTACGGTCGAAACTTTAAAGGGAAAAGAGTGAAAATTAAAAGACGCTTTCACAAAACTGAATAATACTTTCTATTAAACAACCGAGAGCTGAATAATTTTTATTTTTTATATTACTTACTATTTTATTTCATGTTTATTTCCATTATTTAATTTTTCCATAATCATTTTTGCCACGGAAGAATATGATAATTTTTGGCAAGAATATGTTTCAATTGCAATATTTTTTTAAAATTTTCATTTGTGTTACGTTTTATTACATTTGTGTCACGTTACCAACAACGTGGAGTAAATTATTGAAACAACTCTGTAGTTTCCCTTCACTTCTGTAGCAAAACCTCTCTTTTAGCATTTATCTTTTACCGGCGGACAATTATATTTGTTCCTAAACTGAACGTGGGAACTATTGTTAAAATAGTTATGGCACTCTTTAAGTAAACGCAAAGTTAACATTATTTGGATTGATAGATTTAATTTGATTCTCAATTCAAAGGGTTCAAATATAAATGGATTTGTAATAGTACCGTAAATGGGAATTCTAATCGCCCACTTTGAGGCAATAACTCAACGGACCAGTTTGTACAGCCCTTACTTTTAAAATTCCCGACAGTTGTTCTGGACGCTGGCGCGCGCGTGCTGTAGGAAACACGGCCTTGCTCGCGACCTTGACATGCCTCATCTTTCATTTCGAAAGTGCACAAGGCCAGGAGTATGGCCGAGTCTAACAAACACCCGAAAATTCATGACCCAGCAGTTTTTCTAATGACCTTTATTATTCTGCTTCGTCTTATTGCTTTCTGTACCAGAGCTGACCTTTTAGAATAAGCTTTCCGGCTGAGGCGGTGTCAAATAAGAATTTTCCGTAATGGAACCAAACCTATACTTGGATGATTTTAACTTGACATCTCAAGGTCGTACGCGAAAGAGGAATAGAGAAGGCAAACTCCAATAGGGAGCCGTAAAAGTCTGAGCTGTAGTGACGTGTCAACTCCCTATTGGAGTCTGTCTTCCCTCCCCCACTTTCGCGCGTGACCTTGAAACGCCGCGTCAAAAAAAATTATAGTTAATTCTTTAAATAAAATTAGTGTTACACAATTATGCCTGTGTGGATTGCTTCCCACTTACTTGTGTACTATTAGACAGAAGTCTTACTTGGAAATCAAATATCCTTCAGAAAATAACTCTGGCCAACCCTAGGAACCATCAATTGCATCCCATCTCATAAAGTCATCATCCCTACGACTTCATTGTTACTCACCTATAATAAATGAAAATTATTCCCATCTGAGCCTCTGCCAGTAAATCAAATATAAAAAAATGCAGATTTTCCCAAATAAATTCCTCCGAACCTTCAGAAAAGTGCCCTGATTTGTACCTAACTCCCAAGTTACGTAATGAAATTGGCATTACCTCCATCTCCGTCCATTTTCTCTCCTATTCTCGCTTTTATCCACTCGCCTACCGAGCATAATTTTTTTAATGCCTGTGTGGTGACGTAGAGACTTGGGACATTGCACCCATGGAAACTTTACACCAACACTATGAATTCGAATTCTAAGTAAGGCAGTATTCAGTTGTGGCATTCGTAGTACAACTTGTGTCACCTCTCAACTCTATTAATTCCCCTAATTCCTTTCCCCACTCCAGTAACTACTGAGTATACCTGGCGACGAAACGCACCTATGGGTAACGCGCAACAGTGGTTGCCAGATGCAGATCTGGCAACATTTATTAATAGCTTCTCTTTTATAACTACTAATTAACTAACCCTTTTGCACTACTTTATAAATAATACTATTTGGTATTCCGCTATCTTTATCAGGGCACCCAGAATTAAGAGGCCTGGGGCAATAAATTCACGAGACCCCTTCTTTCAAACAAAACGTTTCGCCCTAATACATCAACAGAATTCATCATTCATTTTCATCTGCAAAAGAAATAACTTACAGCTTAATTTGTATTAGTATAAAATACTCTTTTAATGTATTTTGGAATTACAAAAATCGGGATACCAAGTAAGTCGGGCACTGGCGCAAGTTGTCCCTGCTGCATCCCCTTCAGCTCTTTTATCAATTCCTTCCACATAATATACACATCGCCATGTTAAGGAGCAAATGACAGTCACCCCGCTCTCGCACTACGTCGTAGTATCTGCATTCTTTGGCAGCCTTCCATCCAGCGCGTAGCATCTCGTCGTGGCTCTTGGCTTGTTCCTCGCTTGCACGCGTTGTGTGGGAGTTGATAGATCGCGTGGGCGCGTGCCCAAGGCCGCACCTACAACTGAAGCGGAGCGTTGTCCCGTTATGCGGGGAGCGCGCCTTGTGAAACTGGGCGTCGCTTTGCGGCGGAGAGTAGAAGGCTCTTTAGACATGCGTTAAATTGGATCTTCGTGAGGCAAAAACTGTCACTCGAATACGGAAACGCGAGTTTTCCTTCCTATTTTTTGAAAATTGAAAAAAGCGCAATTTTTTGGGAGCGTTTTCCTACAACTTTAACTTTGAAGTTAGAAAATTTTTTCCATAATGAAATCTGTTCCTTAAAGATGGATCTTTAAATAAGTTCAAGTTCAGTTTTTCAAAATTATGAGTAGTTTTCGTGTAATCTTGAGCGAAATGTTGGCAATTTTTTTTCTCAAAAACCGCTCCAAATTTTTTCATTAAATTTGTTCGTAACGTGTAATGAGAGACGGTAAAAAAATATGGTGCTAGTCCCATTTTCGGCTATTGCTCGTTTTTGTCGAAAATGCCAAAAAAAATTGAACATTCCAAAACTACAAAATTTGAGATAGCGATTCTTGCTTTAAAAAAAGTCTGTTGTAAAAAATCAGCTCTTTAATAGTGGTCGTATGCAAGTTTTTGAAGAAAAAATAAACTGATTTTGCTTAATTTATGTCTGGAGGGTATGCAATTTCTAAGAATATTATTTTCTCAAAACCCGCATCAAATCTTTTTCATTAAATTTTCCCCTCGTATGTAACTTTGTATCGTAAATAAATAAATAAAAACTAGTGATGCTATAGAATGGAACAGACTTCCTCGCAGTGATTAGTTTTCTAATCTCTTGAGTCTGATCTAGATTTCAGAGTATGCCTTATGCTCTCCACGGCTACCTTCTTTTGTCACCCAAAAGACATTTTTTCACATTTTATCAATTTATCGGCTTCCCAATGTTAGAGCTGGTACATTATATCTTGACTATAGAAGTACACAGCGCGCACTCGACCCAAATGGCGGAGCTGGAGAAGGCGGGTACAGATTCAGCGCTTCGTGTGGGAAGGATTCAGTTCTTCGGGTTTTCATTTGATGATAATGTTGTTGCAAAACACCTATTGTGTGAGGATTCCAGAAACTTATTAAAAACTAAAAAAGGGCTTCTACTCACAAATAGAATCAATTCAGATAAATATACCGATCGAGTCTGTATGTGTTTTCCCACTTTGCAACTTTTAAACATTTTTTCAACTCGACTTTATTCAGCTGCTCAACTTTATTCGATTGCTCAAACGTATGTCACGCCAAATCAATTGTTTCTGTGCACCTGTATGAACTAATGTATGTGAACTAATTAATCAACATGGAATTTAAATAGTTTGTAAACCCTACCTTTGGGACCAACTTAGATACACTTTTGAAAACACTTTTGTCGAACTATGTAGTAGTATAGGTAATATTGCGGAGCATTTAGCAGTAATGCGATAAAGTATGTGCTTTGGCAGAATCACTAATTGTCTATATCTCAAGAACCACGCGGGTCATCGAAAAGACCAAACTTCATTTTCTTTTTCAAGTTAAGGTACCAAGTTTTGAACGAGGCTAGATTTGAGAAAAAATAAAAATTGAATAAATTACATACACAAATTTTGCAAAATCCATTTTGTTTCAAAAAATTTGCCGTTTTTAAAAGAGATAATATTTTACAATAAATTTCGTCTGAAGAAAAATCTCTTATCTTCAATTTTGTAGTTTTGATGTGACAACTTTTTGCAATTTTGAAAAAAGTGGAGAATACGCCGAAAATGAGACTAGCACCATATTTTTTACCGGCCCTAATTACATATTAGGAGAAAAATAAAGGGAAACACTAGGAGCGGTGTTTGAAAAAACAATTGTTTAAAAACTTTATTGCCTATATTTCGCGCAAAATTACACTAAAACGATTCCATTTTCGAGAAATTGTACATGATCATATTTCAAAATCTGTCTTTTAAGGAACAGATTTTATTAAGGAATGATTAAGGATTTTATTAATCTCTGGATGGATTATTTCGGAACAGATTTTATTAATTATTTTATAGTTTTTTTCCTTAATATTACTTTTGTCTTGTTTCCTTAATATTACTAAATCTTTAATATTACAGTTGTAACAAGACGCACTCCCTAAAATAACTCCTGCAATTTTCGAAAATGCAATAATTTACTTCCTCTAACATGTTGTATAGTCATAATCCACGTTTTGTGAGTCCTTGATAGTGAAAACGTGAATTACGGAAAAACGTGTCTGTCTCTATTCGTCCGACAGTCTATTCGACGTCTACCCGTCTGCCTGTCTCCTTTCGGTCCGTCGGTCTATCTATCTAATTATTAGGGAACGGATTTTCATGTAAATACATATTTTTACAGGAACAAGATACCTGCATTCACTAATATTTTTTACACTTACATGACATTCTAAACTAATTGAAACCATTTTTATTTTACATATTTTTACATATTTTTGTATAATTACATATTTTATCTATAGCTACATATTTCGTTACATTTTAATATATTTATAGGTCGAAAATGAACATTTCACTTGTGATGTTCGAAATATATGGTACTTGAAAACTAACTGAGTTACTGAAATACTTAAAAAATACGCAATGCGCTTGTATTAACGCCGGACAATCGCTATTAATTGCCAAACTTATCTCCCCCCGCCCCATTGCTTCTTGGAATCAGCATAATCGGGATCAACGATGAGCGGATGTAGTATGTGAAGCAGAAGGAACTTCAACCACGTGCTTACTCGTGTTTCATAGACCCTATGTGTAACTCGATAAAAAAATCAGATCATAGTCCTATCCCTTTTTCTGGAGTTGGGGTGGGAGTATGCTCCCTTTACCCCCCTCCCTCTTCTATCACAGGCTATACGGTACTATTCACTTGAGTTCCGGTTCCTCCTATAATACGAAAGTATTATATTGAGATATACAAAATTTCTCTACATTAATATCTGCCAAAGATCTTAGCGTCCGGCTTGCTGGGTCAATGGGTCACGATATATTATAATCCTTATTACCTTTATAATGGATTATAGGATCCGCTGACTATACATCCGCTATCTATCTATCTATCTATCTATCTATCTATCTATCTATCTATCTATCTATCTATCTATCTATCTATCTATCTATCTATCTATTTATCTCTCAGTCTGTCCGTCCAGCCGTCCGCCCGGCTTGCATGAAGTCCCAAGGACATCTATAAAATTTAATAATAATCGTTCAAGGAATTTTTTATTTCATTTATCTCTATTTTTTCATTCTCCCTCTTGCATTTGTTTCTTTTAAAATTTGGATTACTTCTTCCTTCCATGTATGTTTATGTCTTCCTCTCTTTCTCCTGCCATTTGGAAACCACTCAAAAACTTTTTTGTTAGCTCATAATTTTTCATTATTTTAACATGGCCATTCCATATTAATTGTTTATATTCTCCAAAATGTTATCATTAAATAAGGTAATGAACATTATTTTCACAATATATTTAGTTTTCGCGTAGTTTTTCGTGAAATAAAAACAATTTTAAGAACAAAGTTTTTCAAAAACAGCTGCCAATGTTTTTCCACTGATTTTTTGATTGATTTTTTGATTGATTTTTTGATTGATTTTTTGATTGATTTTTTGATTTTTCCATTGATTTTTCCATTGATCGAGCCAAATGCATTGAATGATATGACATAAATGTTATATTATGAAACCTTTTGATTTTTCAACAATTAAATAAATGTATGTTCAAGAAGAATTTTATTATACAACCGTTACAAATATTGTGAGAAAGTACGTATTACTTTTCTTTTATTTTATGTTATTTTATTTTAATTCTATCTTTGAGAGTTTTCGTCAAATGTATTATAATTTATCAAAACCTCTAGGACTATTATGATATAATTTAGACCTTTTTTTTAATTGCTCGCATTTTTTTTTCTCAACGGACTCCTTGTGAAAATTATCGAGAACTGTAGAATTATTGGAAATATATCCAGAATATTTATTTTTAAATTATTTGCAAAACATGTTTCTCTTGCTTCAACTGAGCTATTCTACATATTGCAAAGCAAAGAAATATGTGTAGAGATGTGACATTTATATCATTTGTGTAAGGCAATTCCCTTGTGAGGTAGCGTGGCCCAGCGGTCTAAGGCGCTGGTTTTAGGCACCAGTCCGAAAGGGCGTGGGTTCGAATCCCACCGCTGCCAAATATTTAGCATCTTGCGATGATGTTCTAAGGTATTCTCAAATACGATGGGGCGTTTCTTGAGACTTGTATAGAACAACTAGCTTGCTAGCTTAGCTCAAAAGATGTAAATTCAAGCTCAATGGTGTATTGTGTTGACGTACAAATTGAACCCATATAACAAAACAACTCTAAACACAATATGATTATGTCGGACACTTTTATCTTTCCTTCCTAATGATAAATGGGTTTAAATGTACCATTTACCTTATACATTTTTATTTGTCACAATCTTTTATTATATTCTGGCAAGCAGCATTTTCGCACGATTCGATGTCATGATGACGCTACAGTTACATAAGTATTACAAGAGCAATATGTTCGAAAATCATTCCCTATCGCATTGAATTGGATACGTAAGAGACGGTATTACGCGGTAATTTTAGGTTAGTAGTTGTATGATATTCTCACAATTTGAATATATATTACTATTGATATTATTGCTTGGACAAATTTAATGTAATATTTAATTCTCTACTTCTTTTTTTTATGACTTTTCAATGTTAAGAGCATCGTCAAACTACAGCCGTAATTATTGCCTTTGTATTGTTTATTTAGTTTATATTGATTGATAAAAATGTATGTGTTTATTCATAACAGAGGTTGGTGTGTGTGATTTTCGTAAAAAGAAACAAGATCATTGAAGTTTTCGTGCTGTAGTTTGTTATATATTTTTTCTTGTAAAGTATATAAAGTTGTTTCTGTCCCCAAACGTCGAGTTAAACATTTGTGTGTTTATTATTTTCATGTTTTAAAACGATTTAGAAAATATAAATCTTACCATGGCCTTCAAGAAAGTTCATCAAGTTTCTTGTTAATTATTTCTACGAATTTCTTCACATCCATCATTCTTGAGAAAGTGAGAAATTATTGTTTGTATGCTCATTATATTGCTATTTTGTTCGACGTAGCCATGCTATTAATAATACATTAAGCATTTTTATTCCTTTTCATTATATATTGTCATTTGTAGTTTATAATTTTGAAATGATTGTCCATCCGCACATCGAAAATAATACTGCTCCGTTCTATTTATACGCGTGAGAAAAGTACTCAGAAGAACTAGTTTCTTTTATTGAAGTAATTATTTCCTTTTGGCCATATCATTTATCTCAAGGCCAGATTGAATTTTAGAGTATTATTTGAAAAAAAATAACTACGCCCCCGGGTGGGCTCGAACCACCAACCTTTCGGTTAACAGCCGAACGCGCTAGCCTTGCGCCACGGAGGCTGTGGTTCCCCCCGGGTGGGCTCGAACCACCAACCTTTCGGTTAACAGCCGAACGCGCTAGCCGATTGCGCCACGGAGGCTGATGGTGTATGCTTCCGCGTCTTCATTTCGTCCCATTTCATGTACTGACTAACAAAAAACTTTCAACGCCCCGGGTGGGCTCGAACCACCAACCTTTCGGTTAACAGCCGAACGCGCTAGCCCATTGCGCCACGGAGGCTGGTGACGAGTGCTTCCTCGTCTTCATTTCAATCAATTCATACACTGACTAACCAAAACATTCAACGCCCCCGGGTGGGCTCGAACCACCAACCTTTCGGTTAACAGCCGAACGCGCTAGCCGATTGCGCCACGGAGGCTGGCGACGGGTATCGCTCCGTAAGTATTGGCCACGGGGCCTAGCTCCCTAGGCTGTGCTCATCCAGCAGGCAGGTATCCAAGACTGCCACTCGCCGTGGCCGCGGAGGCGGGCGGTAGGTCTTTTTGTGCCTTCCGAAGGGACCTAGCTACCTGCGCCCTTCATTTTTAAAGGCATGGGTGTCCAACGTGCAAGGCATCAGGGGCCACAACTGTTACCTTTAATACGGTTTCATTACTAGGGCGATCCATACACATGACTTCCTCGTATGGTTGATCTCGGCGCACTGCCTGTCTGCTCTGAATGGGGGGGGGGAGAAGTGAATGGATTCATGCCTGATATCAGGCCGTACTGTGCATAACGCATTCGCATACCCTGGAACACATTCGGATGATTCTGAATATTTGAATTTACTAGAAAAAAGCCTTTGTATATGAACTTAACCTATTTTTAAATTATGGGGCTGTTGTCCTCCACAAGGTGCGTGTGATAGACACATACATTTCTCGCCCGACAAGGACGCAAGGGACTTCAACGTTTGATTAATAACACTTCGTGGGCCGCAATGAATGGCACCGCGGGACGCCGGTTGCACAACCCTGCTTTAGACATACACTGTACTCAATGGGGGAGCTGATGTACAAACTTGTTTCTTGGGCAAACACTTCGAATGAATCATCTTTACCCTCACGCACCACAAGCAGATGTCAACGACCAGAATAATCAGCGCTTTATAAACGTAGGAGTACATTTAATAGCGGTTAGTACATTTAATTGATTTTGTTTTATTTTGTGACTTAGTAAATATACAAAGGTTGAATTCGCTTCTTACATATACAGTACAATTTGTACACAATACAAGTAGTGAACAATAATAGGTTACATACTATGAACTTTCCTGTATCTCTCTACCATACCAATCCTTTCACCTTTGTCCTGAAATATCCACCTCAGAATATCCTGAACACTCCACCTTTCCCACATCCTTCCTTCCTCAAAAACCCTGGATCTCTCTAATATATATATTCCGTCTTCCTCTTTCATCTCACCAATAGTACATTTTCTTTTTAAATAATGTGGAATATAATCCAACTGAATAATTGTATACCATTTATTGTAAGATGGGTTTCTTATCTTTTCGTATTTTTCCTGCAATACCTGATATTTATCCCTTTGAACCAATTCCTTATTTAGATCAATCCCTTCTCTAACCGTTATTCCAAAAACTTCCTATTTAGATGCCGCAGTCTCATTGTTCTTATCTAATTCACACCAAGCTTGCTTTAATAACTCATTTCCCCTCCCTCTCCTAATTCCTTCCTCATACTTACATGCTATTTTGCCCATCTCTATTCTCATTTTTTGCCTCTTTGTTTTCCATTTTACCATGTAACCGGATGTGCAATAATATGTTCCTAGAAAACAACCTATATCATGTATTGCTTCCAGTTTCCTTCTTTCCTTCCATTCCCAAATATTTCTGCCTCCCACCTCAGAATTTATCCATTTATTCCCATCCTCTCTGTCCAGAAATCCCTGTACTTTCTCTTAATTGTACCCCACACTTGTTTCATAGCCAACATCTCCTTCTGGTATTTTATTCATTTTTTCAAAAATTGTTCACTCAGCACGATTATGCGGTTTCGTGTGTTCGCCATTTTAATAGTTGTCGGAATATACCGAGCAAAATGCAAATGCCTGTGCGAATGTGTGTGTGATTTTGACAATTTTAGTATTCGGTAATAACAAACTAGTCATTTACAACATAAAACTCCGTTTTCCATACAAAAGGTAATTTCTAAATTGTACTTTGAAAAGTAGTGTTACACCAGCGCCCTCTGGAGACATCCTCTGGAGTATTCCAGTTGCACACGATCTTTGGAATCTCTGGTAGAGTGCATGCGCATGCGCAAACTAATGACACGATAGATCTCTGTTGGAAAGCGATGCTCCTCCAGAAATGATTGATTGATTGATTGATTGATTGGTGATTCCATGCGCGTCAACTGTGGAGGTCCTTAGAATCGTAAGCAGTGCCAGATTACCGAATAGGCTGCAGCCTGGGACGCGCAAGTTTTGGGGGCGGACGAATTTCAGCGGATGCAAAATTTAAGGCGAACTTTTGAATGTTTGTATTGAAATATTTCTTTACATATTTGTTCTGAAAGTGTTAATTAATCAAATGTTTGAAACGATCCAGTACAGTGGAACGTTGACGATTGTTTTAGAGAAACGATGGCCAATAATGGATTTACGCAAAATGATTACATCGATTTTTCTACCTCTAAAAGGCATTATGCAGATCAAAGGCGATGTTTATCAAAATCATATTTCTCAATAATAATGAAAAATGGTGTAGTTGTCAAAATGTTATGGTTAGTACATTCGCCATCAACAGGGCATGTCTTTTGCGCTCCTTGCAAGTTATATGGTGGAACTACTACTTTGCTTGCTACAACAGAGCTTAACGACAGGAAAAATAGCAACAGCATTTCTCAACGATTACAGTTCCGAACATCAAGATTGCGTCAGAAAATTTATATGTAGGTCTGCAGTTTTAGAACGATAGGATTCAGAGCTCATGAAACATATCAAAAAATTAAGTGGAATATTTTAGAAATATTCTGAAAAGAATTGTAGAAACTGTAAAAAATTTAGCATCAAGATTGTCTTTTTCGGCAACAATGAGAATATTGGTTACAAAACGAAAACTTCTTATGCAGCATTGAGTTGATAACCAAATCTGATCCATTTATGGCTGGCCATCTCGTTCGGTATGGAAATATAGGACCACACTCGTGAAAAATTGTTTTATAAAATGGTAATTCGGAGGGTATTGTTTATTAAAGAAATTGTCGATACAAGGTCCTTTTTCCAAATTGACGAGATTATTTTGAGACTCAAATGACATCTGTGACTAATGCAAGTGGCGAATGATCTTTCTCTGTTTTGAAGAGCGTAAAAAATTATCGGAGATCGATGCTTAAACGAGACACACTCAATGCATTATCTCTGTTATACATTGGGACGCGCAGAGTTTGAAAACACTGTTAAGAAATTTTCCGAGATAAAATCGAGAAAACGAGATGCCATATGACAACGCATATGTTATAGGTACACCTAAATGGTATTTTGATCTTAATTTTTGATAGTTTTTGGTAAGAAAACCTAAATAATACTCAAATACAGAAATTATTTTATAATTAGATTATTTTTTTAAAATTTATTGACTTCAAAATGTTTCCTGTTATAAAAAAATGTAAATATATAATCAATTATTTATACATATACAATATTTGCATTGGTTACAAATATCGTACAACATTTTTTAATTCAAAATATCATAAATAACCCTTGTTAAAAAAGGAAATTAGAAAGGACGCTAAAACATTGAACAGCATAGGGCGCACATGAATCAAAGTCAGTCACTGATCGTAAGTGTAGTGCAGTTTTCTCTCGGGAGGTGGCGGTGGTCTTCCCCCGCTGGATGGGGAGCCGACCTACTTGTTGGCTACTAGCATGTTCTGCCCAACTAGGTATCTCCCTCCAGCAGGACACCGCGCCAGCCGGGACGAGCTCTAAGTTCCCAACCGGTCTCCCGGCACGTGTGGTGGTGTGGTGCATTTAAGTGTGTGTGTGTGTAAGTAAGACATGAGGATAAAACAAGGAAAGATCGCGCGCCGTCCGTTGTTAGGTACGACTCCATCATTCGTCTGACATTGATCGATGAATCCACGGCAAACTACCGATCAGAGCAACCGGCCGATAGAAATCTTCTCCAGGCCGGGACGCAATGCCACCTAGCTATCTAGCTCGCCACGAAAATAATGCCACCACCAGAACACGAGCCTAGGATCTCCCGGTCAGAGGACTGCAGTGACATCAGTAGATGCTTCGAGCCATCTCCTAGTCATCCAGAAGTGAATTGAATTGAATTGAATTTGCCTTATTTTACGTGGGTAGACTAAGGCCATGAGGCCTGCTCTTCCGTCTGACCACGCAAATTTCGTTACACTCCTTTCAACAATCATGGGAGAAAGAAGGTATTACTTGGGCGACGAAACAGGCGATTTGAATTTATCTCAGAGGCGTCATTTAGGCTTGAGAATATTTTACATGCAGTAAATCTACTAACATGGGACAGCGGGCTTTACTTCCCAGTGTGGGGGACTGGGTGTAATCACGGTAAATGTCACTTGTTTTTCACATGGCTGCAAAGCATCGTGCTAAATCCAATAATTCCCAGAATCGAAACGAAGACGAGCAAGCGTTCGTCACCAGTCTCCGTGGCGCAATCGGCTAGCGCGTTCGGCTGTTAACCGAAAGGTTGGTGGTTCGAGCCCACCCGGGGGGGTGAATGTTTTGATTAGTCAGTGTATGTAATTGGGCGAAATGAAGACGAGGAAGCACTCGTCACCAGCCTCCGTGGCGCAATGGGCTAGCGCGTTCGGCTGTTAACCGAAAGGTTGGTGGTTCGAGCCCACCCGGGGGCGTAGAATGTTTTGTTAGTCGCAATGGCTAGCGCGTTCGGCTGTTAACCGAAGGTTGGTGGTTCGAGCCCACCCAGGGGCGTTGAATGTTTTGGTTAGTCAGTGTATGTAATTGATTGAAATGAAGACGAGGAAGCATTCGTCACCAGCCTCCGAGGCGCAATCGGCTAGGGCGTTCGGCTGTTAACCGAAAGGTTGGTGGTTCGAGCCCACCCGGGGGCGTTGAAGGTTTTGGTTAGTCAGTGTATGTAATTGGGCGAAATGAAGACGAGGAAGCACTCGTCACCAGCCTCCGTGGCGCAATGGGCTAGGGCGTTCGGCTGTTAACCGAAAGGTTGGTGGTTCGAGCCCACCCGGGGGCGTAGAATGTTTTTGTTAGTCAGTGTATGTAATTGGGCGAAATGAAGACGAGGAAGCACTCGTCACCAGCCTCCGTGGCGCAATGGGCTAACGCGTTCGGCTGTTAACCGAAAGGTTGGTGGTTCGAGCCAACCCGGGGGCGTAGAATTTTTGGTTAGTTCGTCACCAGCCTCCGTGGCGCAATGGGCTAGGGCGTTGGCTGTTAACCGAAAGGTTGGTGGTTCGAGCCCACCCGGGGGCGTAGAATGTTTTTGTTAGTCAGTGTATGTAATTGGGCGAAATGAAGACGAGGAAGCACTCGTCACCAGCCTCCGTGGCGCAATGGGCTAGGGCGTTTGGCTGTTAACCGAAACGTTGGTGGTTCGAGCCCAACGGGGGCGTTGAATGTTTTGTTGGTCAGTGTATGTAATTGGGCGAAATGAAGACGAGGAAGCACTCGTCACCAGCCTCCGTGGCGCAATGGGCTAGCGCGTTCGGCTGTTAACCGAAAGGTTGGTGGTTCGAGCCCACCCGGGGGCGTTGAATGTTTTGGTTAGTCAGTGTATGTAATTGATTGAAATGAAGACGAGGAACCATTCGTCATCAGCCTCCGTGGCGCAATGGGCTAGCGCGTTCGGCTGTTAACCGAAAGGTTGGTGGTTCGAGCCCACCCGGGGGCGTAGAATGTTTTGGTTAGTCAGTGTATGTAATTGGGCGAAATGAAGACGAGGAAGCATTCGTCATCAGCCTCCGTGGCGCAATGGGCTAGCGCGTTCGGCTGTTAACCGAAAGGTTGGTGGTTCGAGCCCACCCGGGGGCGTAGAATGTTTTGGTTAGTCAGTGTATGTAATTGCGCGAAATGAAGACGAGGAAGCGATTGTCATCAGCCTCCGTGGCGCAATGGGCTAGCGCGTTCGGCTGTTAACCGAAAGGTTGGTGGTTCGAGCCCACCCGGGGGCGTAGAATGTTTTGGTTAGTCAGTGTATGTAATTGGGCGAAATGAAGACGAGGAAGCGTTCGTCATCAGCCTCCGTGGCGCAATCGGCTAGCGCGTTCGGCTGTTAACCGAAAGGTTGGTGGTTCGAGCCCACCCGGGGGCGTAGAATGTTTTGGTTAGTCAGTGTATGTAATTGGGCGAAATGAAGACGAGGAAGCGTTCGTCATCAGCCTCCGTGGCGCAATCGGCTTGCGCGTTCGGCTGTTAACCGAAAGGTTGGTGGTTCGAGCCCACCCGGGGGCGTAGAATGTTTTTGTTAGTCAGTGTATGTAATTGGGCGAAATGAAGACGAGGAAGCATTCGTCATCAGCCTCCGTGGCGCAATGGGCTAGCGCGTTCGGCTGTTAACCGAAAGGTTGGTGGTTCGAGCCCACCCGGGGGCGTTGAATGTTTTGGTTAGACAGTATATGTAATCCAATTCTCCATAAAAGTTCTAACTGTGAGGAATTGTGTGTGCTGGCCACCACCAATCTATCCAAAGCCAATATTATGTCATCTCCACGTCTTTATTTTATGTCACGGGATGACCCATTCTCCTGCTTCCCCGGCAACGGCTTCGTCGTCAGCTTTGCCCGGCTTCTCCCACGTGATGCGGGGAGAATGCATGCGTGGTTCGGACTTGAGCACACGTGCACAGGTGATTGAGATCGCATTTGATAGCTATATCTCGGAATATATAGCACGAATTTGTTTGGTCAATTATCATCTTCGATTTCATAGAATCGTTCACAGAATAACTTTCCTCGACCTATTCCTCCCACAGCTAGCAAAAACATCGCTCAAGAAAATATGCACGTTTTCTGCACGCAAGAATAAGGGCATAGTTAAGCGTCACTTATTGTCCAGAAGTAAAGCAAGATGCCCTCTCTAAACGACAATGACCACTCAATAATTTCAGTGACAATTTGTATCTTGTAGTACCAAGGAAGAAGACCCTTGTACGTTGGTACTACGCCTTATATCGTATGCCATCAGGGAGCTGACGAAAAAAAAAATTGTTTCAGTCAAACGCCGCCAGCAGCGCTAGTCCTGTTGTTGCTGTTGCAGCGATGCGCCCTCCAGATTAGGAGGGATTCGTCCGTACACACCGTGCGCCTCATCGAGAAAATTGTGAGTTATTGGCAATACACACCCGCATTTGCTTCTTTAAGATGGATAGGTAAGTGAGGGCAGAATGCAGGGACAACAACTAATTACTCGAAATTAGCGTACCCGCATGTCGGATTCCTCATAGTACTGTTTAATAACACCTTTACTCCACTAAAATCTAAATCTCCATTAAAATCAGTATTAGATATTATAAATGACGTTGATACGTTAAAACTAAAATTAAAGTAAAATACGCATAGCATAGTAACAGAACAGGTTATATTAAAGTGGGATTATTGTCTACTTTTTCATACATCAGTAATACAGACATATGCACAAATACAGACTGAATATTTAATTCGTCGTATATTCAATAAACTATATACGTATATTGCAACGCTTCCATCCACACACTTGCATATTTGTTACGAAACGCACATTTTCTTCGGCATCTGTATCATATATAGAGTTTACCATAAACGTGTGAGTGAAGTATTTAATAAACAACACTTTCAAAATTCAAAATATTTCACTCACTGGTGTATTAAATTATAACAAGAGTTTATTATTCGTCCATATTTCTTTTCTGCAAATTGAATTATTTTTCAAATATAAATAATCGCAATAATTTGCAATAATCGCATACAAAAAATGAAAAACATATAAAGTGGTTTTGATCAATTTTTTACGTCATTATTCTTTGTTTTTAGGGCATTTTTAAATAGTACATTATGAAACGATGATGTAATGATAAGTACACGAGTGTGATATTACGATACGAGCGAGATACGAGCTCGTATCGTTAACTTAACACGAGTGTATTAACTTAACACGAGTGTTCCCATTATATCGAGTTTCATCTGTTTTTTCCCACGACTGGTATAAGTTAAACATTTACATTGAATGGTTTCGTAGCAATTGACATGTAGGATTCAGCCAAGTCCACATAACCCTACCCCATCTATATTCTCTGCCCTACACTCGCATGCTGCTGCAGGTGGCTGTGGCTACTAGTCCGCATGCGAGGAAGTACTGCGCTAGTCAAATAGGATCAGAGTGAAATTACGATCCAATTTATTTTAAATACCACAAAAACATTACTAATAATAAAGGAAAATAGAACTGAAAAGCATAATATAATATCAAATGCAATTTTAGTGAGTGTACACAATCGAACGGAACATTTACTAGAACGATTCTCAATGATTAAGGGTCAATACTTGGTTTGTAAACCTCTGTGATTGGTCAAGAACCTGTATCGTAATGAAATCAGTATCCTAATGAGTATCATAATGCAACTGGTTGCAGCCAACAAATGACCATTATACAATGGGAGTAGAAAAACATTTTAAGAGCATTTTATAGATCATTTTTGGTAGTGTTCTAGGTCATCAAAATCCGGCCCATATATTTGGGTTTTTCTAACGTGGCGGCTGAGTGTAGTATCTCCAAGATGGAATTCGGCACGGCTTTTTCAGTCATTCTCAGTCCTGCCGCTAGAGTCGCTTGATCTGCAGCGCTGCTTGATGCAGTCGCGATCATGCGACATCTTGCAGGAGAACCAAGAAAGACGCAAAACGTCGTGCCGAATCATTAGAAAACTCCAAGTATAGTGACGCTGTTTCGGATGAATGTGTGCGCAGGCGGTGGCGCTGACGGCCGGGCTGTGCTACGTGGGCGCGGCGGCGCTGACGCAGTCGGGCGTGCAGGCAGTGCAGGGCGCGCTCTTCATCCTCGTCACCGAGAACACCTTCTCGCCCATGTACGGCGTGCTGGCGCACTGGCCCGCCGAGCGCCCGCTGCTGGCCCGCGAGCTGCGCGCCGGCCTCTACCGCCCGCACCTCTACTACCTCGCCAAGCAGGTCGCCATGGTGCGTTGATTGCTTGGCCCTCCACAAAGCAAACTCCACAATGTTACCTAATGGCGTAACAGTAAAAGTTACACGTAAAACGAGCATTCACAATGATGGACGTTAGCTGGAACGTAAGTTTCGCCTGGGCCAATCAGATTTCGACGTATTGAAGTTTGATCGATTGTCGATTCGTTTCTAACGTGGTGGAAACATCCTCTCACCATGGTTTCTAGCTTTTTCTTCAATTTTCCTATCGATTTGTCTTTATATATAAATGCGAGAAACTGTTGTATTAGTGCTTGCATTTCCTTTATTTTATCCTTCGGTTTTTATAACATGGCGCAAGAGATCCTGTTTTCACGATGGAATATGGCACGGCCTTTTGCGTCTGTCTCGGTCATGGTGTCAGATGTCGCATTATCGCGATTGTATCAAGCAGTGCTGCAGATCCACCGACATCTAGCGGCACGACCGAGAAATACGCGAGAACCGTGCCATATTCCATCGTGAAGACAGGCCGTCACGCGCCATGTTATAAAACAAAAATATATAAACAAGTATTCTCTTGTACGAAATTCAGAGTAATTCGTCGAACGTAATTATTTTATTTCCACGTTATGTTAAAGTCACAAGAACAATGTCCCAAATTCTTACGTTGAATTCACTACTCGCATCAAAACCGTTCGCAAACTAGATCAGTACATAGCAGTAATGAAATGACATAACCACAGACTATCTGACCACAATCTGAAATCCACAATGTTTCTTTCTTTCTTTCTTTCTTTCTTTCTTTCTTTCTTTCTTTCTTTCTTGTTGCTCTCTGATTGGTCTTCGTTAGAATTCCAACGTAAACTTAACGTAAAAGCTTGGTGCTTGTGAACTCTTAATTTTACGAATTTAAGTCTACGGTTACGTCAAGGCATTGTGAATGGTCTGGGTAATTAATTCATTTCTTTGTTTTGCAGCTACGTAATGCTTATGTTTGATTTTGTATTGTGAATAAGATCTAACTCTGTGAAGACGGGAGTTCACTTTATTATACGCAATGGTATGCAATTTAGCCACTGCCTTGCGGCTTAAGCAGGTAGAGGCATTGTCTTACTAACTAAAATTAACTTAAGCTAATTACTCAGTTAAAACGCACGCACATTGGCATGCCTAACTTACGGGTAAATAAGATTTGTTTATTTTAATATTGGGAGATGTTTGTTTCGATGGATTCAATGCCACCATGGTACTACGCACGTTCGTCGCTCTGGGAATAAGAAATAACCCACCCACACTACTCGGGATTCGGCGACCAGTCGTTCGAGACTCTCCGAATATAAAACGTGTGAAGCCGCCTTAAGAAAGAACCAAAGTGGAAGCTACAGCTGAAAGAGTTTGTGATTGATATGATTCGTTCGCGTGCGAGTATACGTGGAGAAAAAACTTGTGATGCAAACGGGAGACAAGGAAATGGAGACTTTCCTGGACAACATTAAGAAAATATACGTGCCAAATTATTTTTAAGGCGTATTCGTATAAAATGCATTGGTAATTATGCGTTGGACAGACTCAAGGATGTTTTATGCTGTGCTTTGTCCTCAGCTTGAAACTGCGTAGCAAAAAAGCGTCACTTTTCGCGGGAAAAAGCGTCGGCAGCGCATACTGTGGCTGCGCCACGAACTGGCATCTAACAGCGCACGTGAACGAATCGTATCACTCAGTTATTGCCTGATGACAACTACACTTCGGTTTTCATAACTTGGAACGTTGGGACCTGTCTTCACGGCGGCATTACGTCAGTGCCTGTCTTTCTCGGTCATGCTCTACCACTCTCAAAAAAACCTTCCACTGCGCATGCCCGAACGTGGCGTCTTCCTCCAAACCTCATAATATTTCCCCGCCTGCCTGCACTCTTTGTCACAACATAGCTCTCCCTATATCTTTTTCTCGTGGGTCGCGGGGTAATTCAACACTACGAGTTTGGTGATAACAAACTGATGAGTGAGAAGGATCAGATGGAAGGCAGCTTACGTGTTTCTACAGTTGGGGTTGTCCAAACGCTCAACAGAAAACAAGCTGTGTCTTGGAGAGTTTCGGTCTCGAGTCCCTGTTTTACCGTGGCTAGTGAGCAGTGACAGTGTGCTTTACACAGTAGCTGCTGTTATTCACAAAAACATATTACAAATAATTCAAAGTATATCCAACGTAAACGATAGGTCGTTGATCAAATAATCATTGCACATGGCCACATTTCTCTCCGTCATCCACCGTAATATCCAGATCTAAATCCTATAGAACTTGTTTGGGGATTTATAAAAGGGCGCGAGGCAGCAGAAACTATTGGTGCATCCTTAAAAGAAAAGGAAATGTTTTGCACAGAAGCATTTGCACAATACAGTGCTGAACAATGGAAGAAATCCTGCGAACATGTGTAGGGAATAGAGGCGACAAAATAATTCAGATAATGTGATGGACCAACACAACTATGAATCCGTCATTTCTTTGGACACTCCTGGGAGTGCAAGTTCTTCTTCTTCTGACGACGAGGATGCCGAGTGACGGTCAGTGCGATCGCTGCGTCTCGCAGTCGCCTCTTCTTGTCGCCTACGCGTTTCCTCATCGCCGAGAGGGGAAATCTCAGATGCCGCAGGGTGGGGGCAGCCTCCGAGACTTTACCAAAGGTACGTCCGCCATGATGGACTTTTTGCGAGCGGTTCAGCTATAGATGCCGCACGATCGTTATTAGATGAGCACTGCTTTAAACGGTCGCGATCATGCGACATCTAGCGGCACGACCGAGAAAGACCCGAAATGTAGTGATATGCCACCGTGCAGACCAGCCCTTTCGCGCCACGTTACAAAAAGCCAAGTATAACTGAAGGTTCTGTCCACGTCAATTGGCGCTCCTCCCTTCTTTTTTCGTTCCTTTTGCAGTTGTATCACTTGTACACGTCTAGACACTTCTTTGTGCAGCCTAATCGTCCGGTGAAAATATAGAGCGTCTCGAAAAATAATGGAAATGAAGACGTTCCGTGCTTTCCGTACTTCTTTAATAATTCCATTTTTAGGAACAGTGTATTTCACATTGTTTTTATGATAGTATTGACTATAATTTAAAAACAGAGTCTTCAGTGTGCGGTGTGTACGTTCATCACGTAAGTGACCACCAATTCCGTCTTTACGAAAGCCATAAGCGAATCACACAAAAGCGCGAATGAACAGCTACCGCGGAGAAGCATTATTCTGCAAAGTAAGCATGATGATCACTTGTTTTCCGAACTGTCATTTTGCCCCCATCCAAGCGTGACTTGACGGACTGTACATCCGGGCCGCTCCACTGGGCCCACGTGGCGTGTTTGGGCAGTGTGTCAGCCCACCCGGGCGCTGGCGGCGGGAGGGCCGGCTCTGCCCGCTCGGCTCTGCCCGCGATCCCCAGAGAAACAGGTTTCTAAGAACAGTATAGAACGATTTGTCTAAGGATGAGCCAAAGTGACAGCTAGTGCTGGCAACTTAACTGAAGGTTCTGTGGCATTGTGCCCTCGATGGGCTCCAACCCATCAGATTCTCTCCCTTCGTTCGTTCGTTTGCAGTTGGCAATCTTGTAAATGGCTTCGAAGCTTCCTTTTGTGATGTCCTCGTCCAAGAAAAATATAGGGTGCTGCGAGAAATAATTGAAATAAGGAAGTGCAGAGTTATGTGCTCTTCTGTAAAAATTATTTTTTTGTTATAAACATTGCATTATATTTAATTTTTTGTGTGATAAATATTATGTTTATTTTAAAACCGAGACTTGAATGCGAGATGCGTACCGGTGCAGGTGTTTCTGGCTTAATTTTTTTTTCTATTTACATTCGTGGCAGTTTTCTTTTACTGATTGTGGGAGCAGGTAAAGAGGTTTTCCACATACGTAATTCTGCATAGGGATGTTTTCACAGGTTAAAGACTTTACGAAGAGGCGAGGCTGAATAGCTGTCGCGGCGGTGGGATACTTGTCTGAATTACATGTGATGTTCATTTGTTACGCGAACGGTCACTTTGGCTCATCCTCATCCATGAAAATGATAGCAAGACGTATCACAAGGTGTCAGTAAGTGTTTATGTTTTGAGATTTCATTTAATTGTCATATATACTTCGGTTTTTATAACATGGAGCGTGAGGGCCTGTCTTCGTGATGGAATGTGACACGGCCTTTCACGTCTTTCCCGGTCGTGCCATATACCATCCCACGCGCCATGCTATAAAAACCGAAGTATAGGAGGTGTCATGCGCATAGTAATGTGAGGCAACAGCGCTTTGAACAGTCAGAGTCGCTTATAGACTGCCGGGACTGTAGACTAGTGAAAGGAGTGACGGACACGTGGGCAACTGCAGGGGGCCACCGCGGGTAGCATGACTCGAATTCTTGCATTTAAGCAGCCCTGGCTAACGTAACCACCCTACACGTACCATATTATTAGAGCTGGTTTTGTTGAACCCCGAAATCCTTGCCGTCTCTCCATTAAAACAGCATTAGTTGAACTCTGAATAAGAGATAGCAGCGTGCGTCGTTTTCATCTGAAAACAATAAATGTTCGTTCCCTTTTCCCTACACAAGCTAAAGATTTCACAGACAGTCTTATCGACGAAACAACCAATAGAACGACGAAATAGCTCAAGAAAACGTGTGCCTGTAATACCCCACCCATTTAATCACATGTCCGCAAACTCGTCACAAACCCACGGATTAAATGGCAATCCGATGGATGTTGCTTCTTCAGGATATACTTTGGCAGTTTCTTGTATCCAGAAGGTATGTCGACTGCATTCCGCGGTCAAATTTTCCGAAGTAGTTTGCCTACCCCCTCATTCCTCACCCCCCCAGACAAAGGCATAGGATCTGACTGCATACCGTTCTCTGCAGTATGAGGAGTGATTTCTACATTTCCCGTGATCCGCTTAGAATCACATTGATCGATTATAATTTATCCCCTTATCGCCTATTTTGAAGAGACTTTTGCGTGTCTGTTTAGAACACTGCCAAGTGTTAATTGCAGTGTGTTAATACAAAACATGAATTCACCTGTCACGAGCATCTTTTTACCCCGCTGACTGAATGAATTCAATTTCAAAGATTCTGCCAGGTTCGTGTGTGTTCGAAGTTTTCTCTGGACTTGCGGGAGAACATCTGTATGCGCTACTTCTAAATGCAAACTTTACTACGATTTTGACCCCTTCCGAATCACCGGATTGACGAACCGGGATGGAGTCGGGCTAAGCCTTGTTAGGAAACGAAAAGTGAAAAGCTGGGACGCCAGGGGGAGGGAAAACTGACCGCGGGATGCAGGAGGGCGATTCTCGATAACGACACCCTCTCGCTCAGACTCCCCCCCCCCCCAGTAGTTCTGGCGGAGCGGTAGTTTATTACCTTGGTTGTGGTACATGCGCCGCATCTCGTTGGCTTTTGCGGCAGAGAAGAGGGCAGTGCTTACTTACGAACTTAATACTAACTTAACCTATGGATGAAGCCGGCGCTTTGGCCGGCAACCTAAGATAACGTTCGTGCTTTTAATTGTCTTTTAATCTTTCTTATTTGTATAGTCTTGATAATTTTTTATTTCCATTCACTCACTCATTCATACTTCATGCACATTCATACGATGTTATGTACACTATTTACACTAGCACTTTGCGCCACGGCGCCGACTGTGCTCAAAGCGTCCATGGCGGTTAGGCACTGTGCACCCTCGCTCGGACAAAAGAGACCCTCCCTTAACCAAGGCGGGGTTGCTCAGATAGTCGCTCAGCTGTCGAGACACGGTAAAACCGGACAGCTGAAACTGGACGTCTGTGTGTTTGTGTGAGACCATAGACCAAAGAGGTAATTCTTTACTCTATGGAAACTATAACTCTTTATTCTATGGTGATACACGTTCGTGTTAGGGTTGAGTATTTTACAATCAAATACGGACGGAGAAATGTCACATATATCGAACGTGCATGGACAAACATTTTAAACGACTTATTTTTTAAATGATATTATTTGTGAAAATGTAACCGACATTACATTTCAGTAACTCTCAACAGTCACCCCTAGCAATGTGATTTCTCGAAATGGAGAGGAATTGTTTTTTTCTAGGCAGCCTTAAGAATCTTGCGAACTCAGCACCTATTCGCTGTCCCAATATTGCCATTGGATCTACCATTTTCAATGTTAACACTTTTGCTTAAAATATATTATTAGAAACCCAAAGATAATTTTTACATGAACCCAGTATCTTTGTTAATAATATATGAGGAAGGAAGATATTATCGGTTTTTATTTTTTTAACTTGTCGAACCTCCTTTTAAAAGCCGAAAAAAATCAACAATTCGTAAAACCAAATGAACTACTAGTCATATTTTTTCAAAAATCTAAGCCATAGAAATTCTTTTTTTTTTTTAATATTGGTTTTCATTTCTATGTTTTTAAGTAAATAATTGTTTAAAATTCGAATCGGAAATTGAACTTTTTCTAAATGGTTAGTATATTTAAATAATTATTTTTATTTAGAATTATTGTTCAACATTTCCCTTGGAGGCACTTTGTATTATCCTACTGAGTTAAACACTTTACCACATAGATATCTACATACATATCTTTGATGCAGCAGAACTCGCAGTTTTATTTTTAAGTTGATGATGCATATGCGATGCACGCGTATGCTGAACTCTCTCATTCAAAGACACGACCATTTGCAACTCTTCAAGTGCGAATTGCATGAGTAGAGGAATGGAGTTTTTTTTTTCATTGATGGTGCTTACTCGACAGTACAGGAGAAGTTATCAAAGAATACTCTTAATATATCCCTCTCCGGGGCCAACCGCGTGCACGCCTTATCGTGGCCAAGTCATCTGACACAATCAATTGATCGAAGTTCTTTTAATTCTACCATTTACGAACATCTGCCTTGTTTTACAATCCGATAATAATAATAATAATAATAATAATAATAATAATAATAATAATAATAATAATAATAATAATAATAATAATCCGCACATCTATTCATTTTTGGAATTGGCACAACATTACAAATTGTGTTTCTTTTCTTGTTGATGGTATTTTTCAAGTCAATATATAAACATTATGTGCAAGAGTTGCGTCGAACCATGGCCAAAGTCCATTCCCGAGAACAACCAAACGGTTCGTGTTGCACGATACATGTAGTGTCATCTAGCGGCACACGTCTGTACTAAGTGAAACTCGCATCTACGTCTCACTCATTTTGCCAACATTTCAAAGTATTCATGCTCCTTTTCTTTTTGTACCAATGCTCCTAATCGATTTTAATTCATTTCTTTACAATACCAGCATATACCTTCATATTATTCAAAACATTCCTTCATATTACATTTTCGTTTGATATAAAAATTTCCAGCGATAACATTGCAGGTATATATACAGGATGTCTGAGAGTCACGACTCTGGTGATATGTTTTTGTTACTTTTACAAAAATTTAACGGAAGTTATTTAATAACTGAAAATGGTCTTAATATTATGAAGGTAAATATCCTTTACACATAAAACTTTCAAAGTTTTAATTAAAATAAAAAGTAATTCTGAATTTGTATTCCAGATTATCAAGTTTATCAAAATTGATAGTATGTTATAAGATTATAATCGAAATACATAAATACACGATTAAGTAAACAACTAATTGAATAAAATTGTAATAAAAATATATAGTCCATGAATCGCTGCTATTGTATCAATGACGTACCATTTTTTTACCAAGCGAATAAGAGTCATTGTATTATCCTTCATGAAAATATGCGCACTGAATCCAAGCAAATATAGCTAACATTTTTAAAATTGGAAAGTACTATTAAAATGCATATGATTCTGAAATACTTGAACCTTTATAGTAATTAAACATGCTAGACTTTTTAGAAGCTCAGAGAAATTTGTGCAATGTTCAATAAAATATTATTTATTAGGGTTTTTTTGGAGGATTAAGAAAACTGCCAATTTTACGAAAAGGTCGAGAAACGGAAGTTAAATATGATTATGAAACATTATGAAAAATGTTTATAAAATTTAATTATCTATTTTCATTCGAATTAATGTACATAGTGTTGAGTGTGTTTAATCGAAAAATAATGTATGAATCGATGTATTCGTGTTTTGAATATGCTGCCCAAGAGATGGGCAGCTTTTGCAGTTACGTGCCACTGGTTTATAAATAAATCGAAATCTTTCTAAAAAAAGTATCGTATTTTCTCAAACATAACTCCCCCTCTTTGTTCAAAGGTTGGCAACAAAAAATTAAGGGAGCTAACACTTGAATATGTCGGAATGAAACGAAATAATTTTTCAAGCATTGTCTTTTATTTTTCAAACAATGTTATAAGTGAATAGATATTTTAATTTTCCTCCCTTCAATAGTTGCTGCTGACAATGAAAAATTTCAGGGAATTAGCAGTTTTCGTACAACATAACGAATACCATACCAAGTCCCCACCGAAGGTTTCCGATATTTTCATCACCAAAACTGACTGGAGCTTATAAGCGAGCGAACCTATGTTCGAGAAAATACGGCAATCAAACGTGTTGTATTATTTCCATGCTTTCCCCCTCCCTTTAATCCTGTGATGATGGGAATTTATTTGAGTATCGGTGTATAATTGAACCACTGCCTGGCAGCAAGATGGGACATTATCTTTCTGTATTTAATGACGCACTTCAAATTCATACACTTCGGCATGCCTAACTTATGAGTGATAAGATTTTTTCAAATTTTGATCTTAGTTATAGTGAGAAGTTTGTTACGAGATCTTAAGTGTTGTGAAATATTATGAGGTGAGACCATTTCCATGCATTCGTCCTGATGTTGGCGCGTGGGGCTGTGCGCAGCTGCCGGGGCTGGTGGTGGAGCCGGTGCTGTTCGTGCTCATCATGTACTGGCTGGTGGGGCTGCGGCCGACGCTCTACGCCTTCGCCATGTCGCTGCTCGTCGTCACCATCACCATGAACGTCGCCACGGCCTGTGGTACGTAAGCTGCGCACACATTAATTCTCTGGACTCCGGGGATTCCCAGTGGAGACGGCTCAGGGCAATCACTGTGACCAGTCGGGAGCTGACTTTGTCAGCCCCGACCAGACTTAGTGCCAACTGGGGCGGTGCTTGATTGATTGATTTTTTCGTGTTTTCGGGCACATCAACTGCTTTGGTCATTAGTCCCGTTAGTGTAGTGCTGTTTTTTCCTCCGGAGATGGCAGTGATCTCCCCCGCTGGATGGCGAGATCCGGCGCCGACCTACCATCGGCTAGTGGGGTTTCCCCCTAACCAGGACTCTCCCACCAGCGGGGCACTGCCCCAGCAAGGACAAGCTCTAAGCTCCCGACCGGTCTCCCAGAATATGTGGTAGTGTAATGCATGTTAGTGTAAGTGTGTGTGTCTGCAAGGGGAAATGATAGGACAAGGAAGAGGAAGGACAGATCGCGCGCGGTCCGTGGCCCGTTTGGTAGTGTACTGCTCCGGCATTCGCCTGGTGTTGATCGGAGAAACCACGGAAAACTACTGATCAGAGCAGCCGGCTGCTAGAATTCTCCTCCAGACAGCGACTGAATTCGACCTAGCTGGAAAGCTAGTGTCAACAATCCTGCCGCCGTGGGGAGTGGGAACCTAGGACCTCCCGGTGAGAGGCGCTGCAGTGACATCAGTTGATGCACTGAGCTACCGCTCCCGGTCGGGGCGGTGCCTCGCCGGCGGGAGTGAAGTGGGAACCTGTACGTCGGTGCCGGATCTCCCGTTCATCGACCTCCAATATAAATCATGCATTGCTCTTATAGGACTGATGACTAGGGAAAGTATTTCCATGTTTTTACAGGAACCAGACACCTGCATTGAATAATATTTTTTAGAGTTTACACGATATTCTAAATTAATTAGAACTATTTTTAATTTACATATTTTAATATAATTACATATATTCACATATTACTATATATTTCGCTACATTTTAGTACATTTGTACGTCGAAACGGTATATTTCAGTTACGCGTTTGCAATTTATTTTACGGAATCATCTTTCTTACAAATCAAATGTAATGCTGCTGCACTTTTATGACCACCACATTTTTGCCATGAATTGTCAAACTTACCCCACCTTACCCCCCGCTTACTGCGTACTTGAAGTACAAGATGAGCGGATTTTTAAGAACAAAAGTAATTTCTCACGTTCTTGCTAATGTTTCAAACAGCACATTCGTTACTCGATCGAAAACAAACAAATAGTTTTTTACATAAAATTATCTTACCCCGTTTTTCGATTTGGAGGGGGGCTATATTGCCTTTAATCCGCTCCCACGGGACCCATCACTGGCTACACGATAATACTATTCACTTGAACACCAGCTCCTCGTAATCATTCTAATACACTATGAGCGTATTTTATATTTCGAATAAAATTCTCCTATTCTTCTTTGTAGTGAAGTCTAGTATACAATTTCTTCTGTAGCTGTAGAACCTACTTTCAGCTACTCCCGATCCTTGTTAAGAACTGATCGACGATATCTATGCTCGGACAAGGTTTGTAGAGAACAATATTGAACACAATATTGAATTTTTATTTTACATAGTTTCTATTTTTTCTTACATGTTTGGGAATATATATATATATATATATATATATATATATATATATATATATATATATATGTACATATTTTGCATTTTTTATTACAATAAATTCCGTTCCCTACTAATCACCATACCAGATTACGAGTTCGGAAAATCAAAATAACATTGGAACACACACACACGCACACACACGCGCGCGCGCGCGCGCGCAAAAAGAAAAGTTGTCGAACCCAAAGACTTGATACATCGCTCATTAAATACAAGAACGACATACCTGAAAAATCGCCATTTTCGAGTTTCTTTCATGGCTGGGAAGATCTGGCATTGCTCTTGCTACTCCATGAATGTAGCATCTCATTTTACTTAGCCAAAATGAAAATATGGCCTTTTTTGTTTTTGATTTTCTAACTGAAATGACAGACTATCTTAATCATCAAATGATCTTCCTGAAAAAATGACGGTTTTTGCGTTATGACGTTCTTGGATTTAATGAGCGACATGTTTCTCTATGTATCTACCACATATTTCGGGAGACCGGTCGGGAGCTTAGAGCTAGTCCCGGCTGGGGCGGTGCCCCTCTGGTGGGGGAGTCCTGGTCAGGGGGAAACCCCACTAGCCGACGGTAGGTCGGCGCCGGATCTCGCCATCCATCGGGGAAGATCACCGCCGTCTCCCGAGAAAAAACATGCACTACACTAACGGGACTAATGACCGAAGCAGTTGACGCGCCCGGAAACACGAAGAAATCAATCAATCAATGTTTCTCTATGTATGTCGAAGCGCTGCATCCGAATCTGAAGTCGGAATGGCGCCACCACCCTTCAGTTTTTTTATCGCAAAAAAAAAAAAAAAAAAGTTTTACAATACAATTTTACGGTGTATTTTCGCAATTCAAAAACTTGAAGGAGGTGTCGCAATTCTGGCATTGGATTCGAGTACATACATGGAGAAACATTTATCAAGTCTTCGGGTCTGACATCAACCCCCCAAAGAAATATCCTGTTTTTAAAATATTGGAGGGTAATGGGGAATTCTGACTTCAGATTTAGATTCAGCGCGTCGAAATACATAGAGAAACATGTGGCAAGTCTTTGAGTCTGGTATTTTGCGCGCCGTGTGTGTGTGTGTGTGTGTGTGTGTGTGTGTGTGTGTGTGTGTGTGTGTGCGCGCGCGCGCGCGCGCGCTTACGAAATCAATCAATGGAACCGAAAATGTTCGAGTCAACGAAAAATTTAATTCACCGTATTTCAAGTTCTCCAAACTCCGAAGAACCTAAAATTCATATTATCCAAAAACTGCCTTTAATAATCCAATTTAAATTAAATTATCGCACTTGAATTATTCGTAAGCAACACGTTATACAGCAAAATTGCTATCCAAGTCGAGAATTACAAACACATGACATTATTGCTGTTTTAACGGACCCTTATCTCTTTATCGACAACTCCAACTCCACTCTAGAAGTAGATATTTTGGATGCTTGAAATTTTACCGAAACTTAATTTATGTTTACCTTCTTTTTTACATTTTTGCTACATGACGGATAAAAAATGCCTCCCTCTGTGGCTCTTTGGTTTGCGTGCTCGCTTTCCACGGCGGGCGCAACCCCGGGTTCCATTCCCGGCAGAGGCAAATTCTACCTGTAGACTTTCCTTACAAACCAGTATCTATCGCTGTGTGGCGATGAGAAAGCTCACCCTGAGGTTATGAAGACCAGTACATATGGTGAAGGGATGTCTTCGTGCTAACTAGACGAACTCCTTATCCCATGGGCGAGAGGCTGGGTCATCGCTGGCCGGTCAAGGCCCGTAGCGGACTGTCCAGCCATAGAACAGGAACAGGAAGGATAAAAAATAAATAAAAAGATAAATAAAAAACATTAATATTTCGTACCAGGCCCCTGACCCCTGGTTCAGAATATAATATCTAACTTGTTATACCTATTCTTTCCATCATACATTATCTAAATGTTGTTCTATGTTGCCAATATTCTTACAGAAAAGGTAGGATATCATAAGAAGCCACTGTTTTTGACCTCTCACGCTCCCAGACTACAATTTAGAGCTAAATATGAGGCATACGGGTGTAAATAAAATCTGAAAATTTTAGGGGAAATCGACAGTTGGCTATTGTAAATTAGATGAGTAATTTGCTTTATTCCAAGTGGATTGAAGAATTGCCAATTCACACATACGTGATGGCATGTGTAGCTCGTTTCAAGTTAATCGTATTGTGTTTTTATTCAAAATGTGAAACCATTATTTATTTAACGCCTCATACATTATGAACATTTAGTTGGTTGCAATAATTATGATGGTACGCGTAGTGATGAGTATAACATAAAGGAGACTGTGCATCAAAGTGATAATCCTCATTTTTTTAATTTTCGTAAACCAGAGTAAAAACAAATTTTGCGCAAGCCTAGAAATTTGCTTATACATTTACTGATGCATTCTACATACATTTTGAAGATATTGTGTACAGTAAACAGGTTTCTATTTACTTTGCATCATAATGTTTGTCTTTTGGAGTCATTTCAAGATCTGAATTTCAGATGCTTGAAATGAAGGTTATTATTAAGGTGCCGCGGCCTCTTCATTATTGTAAACGTGTTGTGGGCTTCAAAATGAAGCGCTACGCGAAATGTACTCTTTCGCTTAATGCAAATGTGTAAATGATGGCATTGTTTCGCAGGCAGCTTCTTCGGCAACGCGTTCGAGTCAGTCTCGGTGGCGATGGCGTACCTGGTGCCCTTCGATTACGCGCTCATGATCACCTCGGGCCTCTTCATCAAACTCAGGTACGCATATGCACTTGGTCACAGCTCGATATATTTAACACTTGTTCGAAGCTTCCCTAAAATGGGAACAAAACGAACAAAAGAGACAAACGGTAAAAAGGGGCAAACTGAACAAAAGGACAAAAGTGGGGAAAAGAGCCAAATGACTCAAAGGAAAAATGAACAAAAAGGAAAAAACCTCAAAAAATGCAGTAAGTCTATCTAAAACATAGTATATGATACGTGGTAAATGTGCTTTTGTTTTGCTCATAGGATTGATCCAGTTCGCCTAACGCCTTCGTGTCGCAACTTTTCCTATACGCAAACTAAAAGCTCACTTTTACCACTTGCATGGCAAATAACTATTTCCAAATAGATAAGTCACAAGACTAGTTTACTTGTGTTCATTCGTCACCGGAATGCCTGTTGCTCAGGAGGAAGTCACCATCCTGGGGACTAGAAAGCAGGTGTGGAGCTGATCAAATCAATCGGTGTACAACTTCATTGAAAGTGGTGTTATTTAGATATGTGAATCGAGAATGTCACATTTGAGAATCGCAAAACCTTCTCGCGACGCTGGGTGCCCGCAACTCGCCGAAGTCATCTCGGGAGCACAGCGTTTCATGTAGTTTTCAAGCCACTTTAACGTACTACACAACCTTACTACATTTTTCCTTTACGACAAGCAATTGACACGTAATTAGCACAGCTTTAACAAGAAAACCTTTTCTCACGGTTTTTCTCTAACGAAATAGTATTTTCTAATTGGGAAACTCTCTTGATTTGTGTGATTTATACACCGAAGTGATGATTGGAAATTTCTTTGTATGTTCAATGTGTTTTTTAATAGTCTCATATTTTCGCAAAGTTTATAAAACAAATTCAAAATTATATTGAAATCGACATTAAAATTATGTGGAAAATTTCACGAGATCTTTTTTACTCGTGATACAGTTTTTTAAACTGTTAAATAAGTTAGATTTTTTAAATTTGTTCATTTCGGGAATGTTTCTTATCGTATCTTGCCAGAATCTCTGTGGATACCCAGATTGTTGTGAAATTCTGTACTTCCTTATAATCATTTGAAACGATCAGCTACGTTCAGAATGAAGCCAATGTTGGGAATGTTTCATTCTTCAACACACCAACTTAAGCAATATTTTTTTGTTTCAAAGAGCTAGTCATAATCGATACTCGGTTGGTTGGTTGGTTGGTTAGTGATTCCGGGCACGTCAACTGCTTCGGTCATTAGTCCCGTTAGTGTAGTGCATGTTTTTTCTCGGGAGATGGCGTTCTTCCCCCGCTGGATGGCGAGATCCGGCGCCGACCTACCGTCGGCTAGTGGGGTTTCCCCCTAAGGAGGACTCTCCCACCAGCGGGGCACCGCCCCAGCCGGGACATGCTCTACGTAGGTGGTATGAAACGTTCTCGGCCTCGCTGGTAGATCGCAGCACTAGTAGCATGTTTTTACCTCATATTGGTAGATTTCCTTCAGAAGGCTGTGCGTGAAATTGCGTCATTCCACCCAGGAGTTCGTTGTAGGCAGCCGTTTGAGTCAGGCGCCGTGCGAGAATTCATGGAAATGGAGAAACATTATGAAGAGTTCTTAACGACCATAAATTAATATTTGAAAACAGGTTAACGGGGCTTGGTCAGAAAAATTTGCACTAGTTGTTTCCCAACGTTTCGGAAAATTTTATTTCCATCCTCAGGGCTAATATAAAAGAAAATGAAAACAACACATGAATAATGTTACCAAAAACACACATATGAGAAGCAATTTTTAGCTAAGTTACAAAATATTTTCAATTTCCTTAATATCTATTACATAAACATTACATACCTTGCAACAACAAAAACAATTCAACCCATTCACTGCACCATCCTCCATCTCCGGCACCTTACATGCATGAGGGACACATCACCCTTACCAACACCAACACACTGCATGACTAATACTAGCAAGATGTTGGGTGGCGAGACGAGAATATATATCATTTAATCCAAACATCCCAACATTCCAACATCGTATATAGTATTGCTGAGATGACCCCCGTCAGGTTTCTGCCCATTTAAATGTATATTTTATAATATAATCATAAATATCTCATAATATGTCATAAATATCTCAATATAATCATAAATAGATAATAAATCATAAATACCTCATAAATATGAAATTCAGGCTAGTACTATTATTTACTTAATAGATTTAAAAAATACAATTCTTACAAAAATGAAAGATAACGTACATTTAGCTATCTCGTTTAATGACGAAGACTTCCACGGCCAGACATGCGAATGATCTCAGCTGTTCTGGTGACGCTGCGTCGAAGGCTGCGGTGCCAAGTCGAAACTAATCGAAAATCGGCATCTCAAACTTCGACGCGGCGTCACCCGGACAGCATAGATAATTCATATCTATTTGGATGTTGTTTCTCCTTTTTGAGGTTCATAGTTTTATTGCATTGTTTTTCGTTCCCAAGTGTGCAAATCATTCATACCTACTTGGAATTTGGTTCTCCACTTGTCTGTATTTATATTTTACATTCTTCAGTCATGAAAGTGCATTTTAACTCGTGTGGCTTTCTGCTTGCAGCTCCCTCCCGCCGTTGGTTGGATGGGTGAGACACGCGTCGTGGTTCATGTACGCCAACGAGGCCCTCAGCATTCTGCAATGGGACGGCGTGTCCAACATCAGTACGTATAGAAGCACTAAGCAGATTTTTTTTTTTAATTTGTTGCGTCCACTCCTTGACGCAACGCGTCTCCAAGCCCCTTAATGGGCGTTGAGCGCTTTTGCCCTTGGGAGTAATCCTCCATTAATGGGCATTATTTTTAATATTAGTCCAGTCTCGTCACGTCGCAGTCAGACAGTGCCTTTTATCCCTTCGGCCAGGGGCTCGACGCCGTTAGTTCCCGGGGTTCCTGGCCGGTCACCCAACCACGTACCCGCGAGTCTCGAATGCGCTTAACTTTCGTGACTTCACGGAGCGTAGTAAACGCATTCGGCTAGCGCCGCCGGCTGGGGGATGGTGCGAACATTCATTAAAAAAAACATAACATGGGGGCATGTTGACCATTCAGGTGATAATATCGAAGTTTAATGGCGCCATTTTTTTTAAATTTTGAAAATGCCCCGTAGGCTTCATGTAAAGTACCCCAAAATAAAAATATCGGTTTCAAATTCAAGGGTCCGCAACATCAGCCAGATCGTCATGGGAATATCAATTTTGGAGAAAATCGGCTGAACGGTTTAGCAGGACACAGACGGACAGACAGACGTTTTGCCGTCCATCGATTTTTCGTCCACAAAACATGGATTCTGGCTACACCACGTGTAAGGGGATTGTTTTCTAAATTTAGCAACTTATTCGTTACCAGGGCCCTGTAATAAGAGTTTATCTGCCAAAAATTCGCCGTTTATTCGCGCAGAATTACAAAACTTTCTCTTCGTAAGAAGTTCCTTAACCGCGAGAAAGTAAAAACGGAGATAATTCCACATCCAACCATACACAGCAAGGTTCACGTGCAGCGTATTATTTAATTTAAAAAATACTTAGAAGCCGCGACCAGATAAAATAAATACATCATTGATATGGAGAAATGTTGAAGAACAATAATTCATTAAAAAGTGAAAATCGATGGTTTTTAATTTTTCGCCTTGCGGGTCTCTAGTGAATTGCACTTGTCAAGGTGAATATTGACCCGTGAATATTGGAGATTTTGTTTGATATTATAGCTTTCCTTTCTTTTTCACTTTTCTCAATTACTAGCTTACATTTTTATTTATACAAACCATTTGTGTTGCCCACCATGTTGATCTTGTCGGGAACATCTAATAGTAAATACATTTACTTTAGCGATGGGCCTCGAGTACATGTGATGTACGAAATATGTTTGGAAGAAATGAAATTATCATTCAGATAGAAAACAATGCATAAAATTTTATTTTTAACCCCTTGGCACATTCATAGTCCTCATGCAAGTCCCTTTTATTTGCAATTGAGAAATTACGTTACTCGTCGCCAGAATTCTGTGATAGAAATTCATCTCGCCGGTAAATCTTTGTGGGCATCAAGTGAACATAAATTTACTCGTCAAAATTTACTTCTTGTCAACAATTCACAATTATGCAAAAAATGCAAAAAAAAAGTACGTTTGATAAAAACGAATAATAATGTTTACCCCACAATAATGTATTCTCTGCAACTAAAATATTAGAACTAATATTAAAACTTAGAACTAGAATATTATAACTAAAATATTAGTTTTCTTGTAAACATAAACAAAATCGTGAAAGTTAAGAAATTTGTCATTTGATGTAGTACATATCTTATTGCGTCTATATTACTTCCATAATGTCTTCTACCCATCAGTGTTTTACCATTCTTCGAATTCTGGATTTTACACACCCCGCTAACAGTCTCCACCCCCCAATGTTAGTAAGCACATTCAGTAGATTTATCTTAATTTCATTTGTCAACAAAAAAAATTGTTACCATCCTTTATTAGTCACACAGTCAAAAATGGGGAAAAGGAACATTAGGAAGGTGTTCACATACTGGTGGGTAGATGTAGGATCACCGCAAGCCTTCATTTATATATTGAACGAAAATGACCAATGAACACATTGCTTCTTACAACTGCTGCTCTAACAGCGACACCTCGTGTGTCTATGGCTGGAGTCGTTCTCTTAAGTTTACTGTCAGAGTACATTATTGCATTCATGAATGGCTGCTTCATTACATTTTTAATCTATCCCATTAATCTTATTAAATTAAATTAAATAAATCAATAAAACTAGTGGTACCACAACAGCACATGCTATCTCGTAATATTGGTTATGGTGGTACAATACAATATTGGTATCGTAGGCTTCCGCGGCCAGAGTCATGATCTGGGTTGTCCGGGTGACGCCGCGTCGAAGGCTGGGGTGCCGACGTTTCGACCGACATATCGCGGTCCTCTTCAGGGCCAAAGTACAGCCAAAGTACAGCCTGGCACCTGGCAGTTTATTTGTTAGAGACATTTGTTTATTGCAGTTTATTGCAGTTGGCAGTACAGTCCTGAAGAGGACCGCGATATGTCGGTCGAAACGTCGGCACCCCAGCCTTCGACGCGGCGTCACCCGGACAGCCCAGATCACAATACAATATTGCAATTTCTGTCCTACACTTGAGCCATCACTGGAAACAATGAAGTGCAACAGTGCGCGTTTTGCGTTGGTGCGTTTTCCAGCGTGCAACACGGCGCGGCCGGACCTGCCCTGTCTCTCCGAGGGGACGCAGGTGTTGGACCAGTACAGCTTCCTGCCGCAGCACCTCGCGACGGATCTCTGGGCCATGGGCACGCTCTACTGCACCTTCCACCTGCTCGCCTACGTCTGTCTACGATGGCGCGCGTCTGTCTCCTGAACCCAGGGCAACCCTGCGTTCTATGTGTAAACCATTTTTGTGTGCAAATAAAGTTGCATTTTAATATCTTTGAGTCCAATTTGCGACATCTATAGTTATTAACCTAACCTTTCAAAGAATTTACCGGTAGCGGTAGCTCAGCGCATCAACTGATGTCACTGCAGAGCTTCTGTCCGGGAGGTCCTAGGTTCCCACTCCCCACGGCGGCAGGATTTTAGACACTAGCATTCCAGCTAGGTTGAATTCACTCGCTATCTGGAGGAGAATTCTAGCGGCCGGCTGCTCTGATCGGTAGTTTTCCGTGGTTTCTCCGATCAACACCACGCGAATGCCGGAGCAGTACCCTATCAAACGGGCCACGGACCACGCGCGATCTGTCCTTTCCATTCCTTGTCCTCTCCTCTCGCCTTACACTCACACTTACACTAACATGCACTACACCCGCACGAAACCCCACAAGCCGATGGTAGGTCGGTGCCGGATCTCGCCATCCAGCGGGGGAAGATCACCGCCATCTCCCGAGAGAAAAACATGCACTACACTAACGGGACTAATGACCAAAGCAGTTGACGCGCCCGGAAACACGAAAAAATCAATCAATCAATCAAAGAATATAATTTGTTCCAACAATTAACATGGCGAACGACAAATATTTGACGCCCAAACTGTACTCTACACAACGCAGGGTTGGATTCAAAAAGTATTTTGCTGGAAGGGGGAGCAATTTTATTTAGCATTTTAAACACGTTTATTAGATATAAGACATTTACTTTCAAATTGTAATTATTTCTTTGAAATACGATTTTTGAGATTTTTTATTCTTTGAAATGCGAGTTTTGATTAAATTGAGTAGAATTTTACAGTAATGGAGTAAAAATTTGATTGCCGGTTGCATGGCTTCAATGCTCACCATGTGCTAGCTGCATGCTCGTCAATGCTTATCTGCATATACATTAAGATCTCTCCTTCATTTCATTACTCCAAATTAGTGGCATCAACGGAAAATCACAATAACGGAAGAGCTACTGCTTTTATTTGCACTACGTGGGATCCGATTGTAGGCACTACAAAATGGCTCAAAAGCCAAGCGCAAAGAAGATTGGTACAATAAAAATACGAGAGCCAACGCTGCAATATAAAAAAATAAAATAATGTAGAATAAAAATACTCCCTTTAATTTGTTTAAAGACCGTGACATGTGAATGTATAGTTACAAACTACCAGTTGCAAATTCCTTCAATACATACTCGCAAGTAACAAACTTCAGAATTGAGATGATTTGTCGTACCTAACATTATTGTTCTGTTTGTGTTTATTTGTTCCTGAGATTACATGTTACTGCAAGCCGCATCTAGGCTTTGGGGATGGGAAAAGGTCGATACAAAGACATAACGTTGCAGAAGTACTTTTTAAAATTTTGTTTGTTAACATTTTAGTATTTTTGTTTACTTTTATACTTGGTTTTGTTAAATTTGTATTACGTTCCGAAACTGCTTGAAATAATACTTATGTGTAACTGTATTATAGTTCAGAAACTAAATTAGACTTGACGGACAACGCACCGATATTTATTTTATTTATTTATTTATTTATTTATTTATTTATTTATTTATTTATTTATTTATTTATTTATTTATTTATTTATTTATTTATTTATTTATTTATTTATTTATTTACTTATTTACTTATTTACTTATTTACTTATTTACTTATTTACTTATTTATTTATTTATTTATTTAACGTCAAAAACCGTTAAAAACTGTGTGTGACGTCCTATGGGGAAGAGAATTATGTGCACGTTTTCAAAAGTCTGTGATCCCTACACTAAATCATATACTACTTGAATTTTGAAAACATAAAAAAATTAGCGATTTTTGCAAGGATTGTAAAAAAAAGCTCCAATGAAATAAAATATATTTTCAAGGATAAATCAGCAATAAATTTGGGCTCTTATCCATCATGTCTAGAGATAATACTTCCTGTCGCGACAACATGGAAACGATAATTTGAACTATATTTCCCACTGAATTCTAGAAGACGTGCACAGATATTGAAGTAACATTTACGTCCAGAAGCAAAACAAGGGGCCATCTCAGCATTTGCTCAATGGATCAGGGAAACTGGACGAAAAACCTGATCGAGATGGGGGCCATTGACCCGGAGGCTGTGGTACAATACTTGTTACAGGTTGTTTAGTCCAAATGGTAAACAATTAATTAAATATCACTGTCAAAATTAATGTTACTTTCCTTTGTGATGCTCAGTACAGTATCTAATTGTATAGAAACAGTTATGCAGCAGAAACGATTTCACTTGGGATTTAAACTTTTCTATCGAATTTAATCGTTTAATGTCATCAGGCAAAGTGTTGTTAAATAATGTACATGTATTGTATGTGAATTTTTTGTAATGAGCTGTTGACAGTCACCTGATGAATATGATTTCTACGTCGAGTGTTATAGTTGGATAGGAACCAAGTCCGGCACTTAGAAATGAGTGGTCCAAATACACTTTCGTACGAGTTGCATACATTTATTTTAGTACGAGTTGGAAACCAACGAACTTGAGTTAAATATTTCTTTCTTACTGAAGGAAACTTACAAGTATATATTCTTGGGATCATTTTCAAAATGCGAGTCGGCAGCCATGTTGATTCACGAGAATTTTGTGCGTGAGTACACATCCTATATTGCTTAGCTTTTAGATTAATTACACAGAAAATCAAATAGCTTAATTTTATCGTGCAATATTACTTCTCTCTCTATTTCATCAATTTAATTTGACATAGATTACTCATATCTGAACCCCTCATGCTAACGGTGTAAGGATCCCCAGAAGAGCTAAATGTTCAATCTTCGCGTCCCCTAAGGAACACGAGAACCTGATTTTAGAAGATCAGGAGGCATCGTTTCCGAGTTATGCGCAGTTGTAATGTGAGTTGCAGTAGTCTGTAGTCCCCTGTAGTAAATTTTAATTTTTTCGTCATAACTCTGTAGATTTCCTAGTAAAGGATTTTGTGCCGATTTTTTCTAATATATCGTAAAACAACACCATCTAACCTTCGGATATTAACTATAGAGAGAATTAAATGCACCTTCAATGAATCAATTGTTAACAGAGAGGCGTGTTGACTTACAGCTTGAACGTAAAATAACCCCCCTCCCCCTTCCGTTAAATGTTTCTCCCGTGAAGTATGAGCGTAAAGAGACCATAATTACCCCTTCCAAGAAAATGCGCAAGAAGAAAAAAAAGGAATGCGTAATACATGTATAAAATAAAATTTTGACAAATAGGGAATTAGATTGATATAAAAATCAATATAAAATGTACGCAGTTTTGACTGGTGAGATAAAACCTTCTTGCCCTCCCCCTCCCCGCCCCCTAGAAAAACTGTTGCTCTACCTCTCCTTACAAAGAATCTTGTCTCCTCCTACCACAAATTCCGGCTGTCCCCATATCAAAATGAAAACTTCCCTTTTGAATGAACGCAGAACATCTGTAAAGGAGCGGTCGGCGCAAGTAGGTAGACTGCTCCGTGGCGGCCATTTGCGGGAGCATCCTCTTCGTCAGCCTCCGTGGCGCAATCGGCTAGCGCGTTCGGCTGTTAACCGAAAGGTTGGTGGTTCGAGCCCACCCGGGGGCGAAGGTTTTTGTCTGGAAGATTATCTAAGATTTCGTTCTGCTAACATTTCAACGCATGAAAGAGGCATTCTCACAACAGACTGCTGAAGAAAACGATAAAATAATTACTGTAATAGATCTTGTCTAACAATTTGATGCCTAATGTATATGTGACATGCTCAATACGAATATAGGCTACGACTTTTAAAAACCTTAGCTATAATCCCTATGGAAAATGTATAACAAAACTAGTACTTTAAAGGCGAATAGTGCCTCATATTATTGATAGCAGCTGAGTAATATAATACTGAAATCTCTATTCAACACATCGGGGACCATTTCAAAACATTGAAGGATTTAACTCAAAATTACCCCTCGTTGTATTTCACTGCTCTATTAATGACACTTGAATCCGAGGAGATAGGATATAGGCACACAAAAATGTGTACAGAAAACCTTAATAGTTTTCGAGTGAAATATGCTAATGTGCCCAGAGCTAAACATAGTAGTATATCCAAAATTAAAATCCCTTGAAACCAAAGCTCCTGAAAATCTAACAAATCGAACAAATAATTGATTTGTTTACTTATTTAATATCAAACACGATTAAAAATTTGAATGATATATTGAAATTATAAATAATAATAATAATAACAATAATAATAATAACAACAGCAATAATAACAACAACAACCATAATAATAATAATAATAAAAATAATGAGAAGAAGAAGAAGAAGAAGAAGAAGAAGAAGAAGAAGAAGAAGAAGAAGAAGAAGAAGAAGAAGAAGAAGAAGAAGAAGAAGAAGAAGAAGAAGAAGAAGAAGAAGAAGTATCAATAAGAATACTTTTTGTCTTTACGAAATACGACGCCGATATTCTATCCAGTATCCAATCTACGTAGTATGAAAGTCTTGAGTTAACACTGTCGGGGAATTTCCGATTTGAAATTGCACGGAATTAGACTGTTTGACGATATTTTCTACTTTGAAGTCAGTGGAAAATTTTCATTAATCGATCTTCACAAAATAATATCCCGAATATCATTTAGGACAGGGGAGGACGTTGGAGACTCTGGAAGGAATGGAGGTGGGGTTGAGTGGGGGTGCGAATAAAGAGTGAAACCATAACCCCTTCGCTTTCGCAGTACGTTGAAGAAATCTTAAGAATGCTCTTGGCATTTTTTCTTTTTAATTTTCTTCATTTTAATTCTTTGATTTGTACCAGCAATCTGCGGCCAGGTGTGTCAAGCAGGGGCCGAACACCAGGATGGGGGATATTCCCCCTGTCAATTCGCATTATGTATGATTTTTTTTTTAATATCGGATGACGCAATTAAATACTACGACGATTCAAATATCTCATTAACGGAGACAATAGACCTCTAAAATATCCAAACAAGCAAGAACAAGTATCTAAATTCGTATTAAAAGAGAATTTCTTTGTATTGTTGCAATATCATTTATTAATACTACGCCTTAAAGAGCTAACTTGTTAGGAGACAGTTTTACTCGTTCACCAGATTACATGTTCAACAACGTCTGTGACCAAAACACACACGGAAACTGTCACCGCCAAAACTAGTCAGCTTCTGATTTTCTTTAGGATACTGATTCGTTGTTGACGTATCCTGAATGTCTGAGCGCGTAAACACCTATTCTTTCTTAAATTCATGAACGTTATTCTGAAATAGTGTTTAAAGTAAAATTCTGCCGTAACTGTGGTCGAGAAGTGAGCTCAGCCTGTGATTAATGTATTGCATTAATGTAATGTAGTATTACAACTAACAATGTAATGCAATGGTAATGTGTTTATAAGGTGTTTGTAAATGTATGGTATTGCAATGAATTGAGAACGAGGTCGTTAATAACACAAGTGATTGACGCGACCTAAAATAAACATATTATCTATCTCACCTGTTCTCTCCTGAAGGACGACGCGACTGGCATGTGCCGTCAGGCGGTCGCTGGCATGGGAACGCGAGGCGCAAACTCGAACGGGTAAAACTGTCACCAGTGGCGGATCACAGTATACGTTCGTGACAGTCAGGAGCGTATCCAGCTGATCATTGGGGATTTTCGTTAAATAAAAAACATATTTGATATCCTATTGTATATTATTTGTGTAGTATATATTTGATACTATGCAATATTATTTTTTAAATGATTACATAATTATAACATAAATTGATATTTAGTCATGTTGCAAAAGAGGTAACAAACGAAAAAACTGTTGATCTTTTGCGCATGGTGGCCATCCTTCGGGATTATTTATTTATTTATTTTACGTCAAAAATACGCAGTTTTTAACTGTTTTTGTTTTTTAACTGTTTTATTTATTTTACGTCACAAAAACAGTTAAAAACTGCGTATTTTTGACGTAAAATAAATAAATAAATAATCCCGAAGGATGGCCACCATGCGCAAAAGATCAACAGTTTTTTCGTTTGTTACCTTCCTTTATTTGGCAACATGGACTTAAATATCAATTTATGTTATAATTATGTAATCATTTAAAAAATAATATTGCATAGTATCAAATATATACTACACAAATAATATACAATAGGATATCAAATATGTTTTTTATTTAACAAAATCCCCAATGATCAGCTGGATACGCCCCTGACTGTCACGAACTGTAAGCACCTTTCATAGGCATATCTAGGGATTCAGGCGCCAATGGCAAGTATAGAATTCGCGCCCCTGTCAGAATACTCCAAATTAGGATTGTTGTTTGTTTTAGCGCTTATATTCAAAATAGCGCCCCTTGTCAGGGGCGCCCATGGCATGTGCCGTGACTGCCATTCCGTAGGTACACAGGCGCCCTTTTACAAGATTTGTCACCATTAAGTTCAGCATTTTCAAAAGTCTGGGAGAGAGCATCAAAACTTAATTATTGTGTACACATTCACAGCTGTGCCCGTGTGTATTGGTGTGTGAGGGGTGAGGGGGAGCATAGCCCCCTGAAAATTTTGAAAGGGCCCCCGTAGCCTTTAAAACATTTTATTTCCGTAAATAAATTCAAAACTTTGTTTTTCGCCCCGTTTTGCTTTCTCGCTACGGAGAAGAGAGAAATGTAATGCTGCGCGAAAATGGCGGATTTTCGGCAGAAAACCCCTTATTACAGGGCCCTGGTAACGAAAAGATTAATAAATCCAGTTATTAAATTTTAGAAAAAATTCATAAAACACATGATGAAGCCAGAGTCCATGTTTTGTGAGTCCTTGATACCGAAAAGTCGATTGATAGCAAAACGTCTTACTGTTCGTCTATCTGTCCGTTTGTGAATTGATATTTCCCTGTCGACCTGGCTGATATCGCGACCCCCTCAATTTGAAACCAATATTTTAAATGTTTTTTGGGCACTTTACATGAAGCATCTGGGACAGTGTAAAAAAAAAAAAAAAAAAAAAAGGCTCTATCGTTTTTTATTAAATTTTCTTGTTGGATAGTGTGAAGGACGTTTAAGAGTTATAAGTTTTATGTTCCTTGAAAACCCTGATTTTTCGAAAATTGCAAAAACTCACAATTTTTGGCGTCTTCCTACAACTAAAATATTAAAGATTGATAATTTTCCATTAATGAAACGTGCTTCTTAAAGATAGATTTTGAAATATGGTCTTGAACGATTTTTCGCGTAATTTTGCGTGAAAATACGGGCGAGAAAGTATTTATTTATTTATTTATTTATTTTACGTCAAAAAAACAGTTAAAAACTGCGTATGACGTGCTATGGGGAAAAGTGAATTGTGTGCACATTTTCAAAATTTTGTGATCCCTACACTAAGTCATATGCTACTTAAATTTTGAATTTTGAAAGGGAGAAAAAAAAAAACTCCCATGTAGTAAAATCTATTTTCAAGGATAAATAAGCAATAAATTTTGAATTTTGAAAAAGTTCATGCTGTTTTAGCACCACTAGTTAACCCGGTAATTTGGGGAATAGTTACATGAAATGTGGAGGAGAGGCTCTCCAAACTATCTGACAAATGGTTCCATATAAAATAAATTGTATTTATTCATTATATCGTTAAACTAGTAATTTTATTTTCCTTGTAGTATTGTTTATTTATTCATTTATTTGTTAACAAAATATGTCATATGAAAGTTAAGAAATAATAATGGAACTGAGGCTCAGGATTGGAGATGGTGCCCCTCTTGTGCTATACTGTGCATCTTGTGGATTGTTAAGAGGACCTAAAGAGATACTTACTTACACACATGCACAAGAGGAGGAGGGGCAGAGAGGCCATGCCACCCCTGAAAATTTCAAAAAGGGCCCTGTCGCCCAGTGTAATAAAATATTATTTTTATTTCCATAAATATTATAATTCCTGATTTTCCCCTTTTCTAAGCTGACACTCTAGGTAGTCTGTATTTGCTGGTTAAATGGCATTTGCAAGAGAAGCTCTCCAAACTATCAGGCAAACTGGACTTATCAATTGTATGTATTAATTTATCATTAAAATGTTTGCTTGATTTTTTTATTAGTAATCTTTACTTATTTACAGACAAAATGTCATAAGTGGAAAAAGAATTAACAGAAAAGAGGGCCCAGAGGGGTCCAGAAATGTAGTTCCCCCTCTTGTTTTACACTGTGCATGCCATTGGATTCCTGTATCTTTTTCAGCAAAGAGGCAGTCAAAAAATGAAAGGGATATGTGATTATTAATGTGTGGATATATTACATGATCAAAGGAAGTTCCTTGGTTCCCAAATCTTAGGTACACAGATTGTACTGTAAAAGGCCCCTTTATAATATTTACAAATTGAATAATGTTATATCAAAACTGAACTTAATCACATTATCATTATTACTTACCAAGTTTTTATTTATTTGAAGAGTTTTAAGCAGTGTATAAAAGAATCTTTTACTATTAAGTAATTGACATTCATTGAAGTGTGATTCACTAGAATATAATTGATATGATTTTTCCTCCACTATGAAAATTTTGTTATAAATTAAGATCATTATTCTAGCTTTCTTTGGAGATAAAAGATAACTGACATTACCTAGCCTAAAAAAAAGAAATTAATACAACTGAATTCCTAAAAGCAAATACACTTATTATTTTTTCTCTATTTACTAAAGAATGCTAAATTGACTGACTTTAACACAGAAACTATTCTCTACAAAGTAAATGTGACATAATAATAGAATTGTGGGAATTCTGATTTGGTGTTGTTGACGTTCTTATAAGAAGAAATAAAAGAGGTCATCTTCATCAACAAATTAGTTGTTGACGAAGATGACCTCTTATATTTCTTCTTATAATAATAGAAACTACAGAAATTTAAAATATCATTGTAACTGCACCTTACACCCTTAATAGTACATAATTATAAATTCTCACATTCTCTCCAAATTCCCAATGGTGCATTTGGAAGTGTAAATATTAACGATCATTATGTAAATCATGTAACAAACTTAATAGGTGCTTTGTTGTCAGAAAAAAAAATTCTAGTATTCAAATGTTGCGAACCATGCTCCTTGGTGCTTTTATTCAGTGTTCACTATGCATAGAAAGAGAGTGGGGAAAGGATTCTGAAGTTCAAGAAAACTGCATAGATTACTTGTAATTCTCCTCCACACATCACAGTTTTTACTGTTGATAAATTCTTGAGCCTAATGAGAATATTTGGAGAAGCAATGTGATGGTAAAAATGATAACCAAATGAAAATAGGCATCAATAATATATTAAGAAATTGCCTTTATGAGAAAAAAGAAGTGTTGAAGGTATTAAAATGAAAAACAATTGATTATGTGGTACAGCATGCAAATTCAGTTGAGAATTCATGCTAGAACAAAAATATATCATGAAAATTCTCCATCAATATTTAAAAATAATCTGTTGAGATGCCTGCCTATGATTTCATAATAACATGTTTTTCCATAAGCAATGGTTATTTACATGGTATTGAAACCAATTCAATTATTTTTAAAATGTTAATCTATCTTTTTGTTCATGCTAATCTTGGAAATGTCTAAACAAACTTCAATTAGGCATTCACTGAAATAAAAAACAACATTAAATAATCTAAAAAAATACTAAATATTTATCTCAAAATAATTTAAGATATCACTATCATCAGGCTGAAAAACTATCAGCACTCAGAGATTGGTTAACTTGGCTATCCGGGAGACGCCGCGTCCAGGGCACAGGTGCCAACGTTTCGGTCGCCATTCTGCAACCTTCCTCAGGGCGTAGTACTGCCAAACTCAGAGAGATTATCAACACTTGGAATAAACATACAAGTCTATCTTGGAATTAGTTACTAGAAAATAAAAAATATTACAAAAGAAAATCATTGAAATGATGTTCTGTATGTTAAGCAATATAACTTGTGTGATTGTAATTATTACATTAAGATTCATTATTGTAATTAAAGAATTGTGTAACTTTGAGGCATCTTTACGCATTATCTTTTGGTACTTAGGGATTTTTACCAATCGCTTTAGTACAGTCAAGGAAATTACAGAATTATATAATTGAGAGAAAATATATCAAATCATTATATGAAGTACATAACAATTAGTACCACACTACTACTGAGAAATAATTAGAATCAATATCTTGTGAGTAATAATGACATACATAACTACAAAACTAGAGGTCATAGGGACTATCACAGGATATACATAAAAAGTTTTCAAGAAATAAAATGCATTCTGCATTACTGCACAACTTTTTAACAATCTCCCAGTTACCCTAAAATCAGCTGATAATAAAGACTTCAAAACACTGCTTCAACATCACCTTGTTAGTGTGTGTCCGTATAAGATATCTGAATTGCTTTAATTTTTCTGTAATTGCAAAAACCATGTACCACTACAAGTGTGACCACCCTTTGCACCAGTCATTCAGTTCAATAAGCCAATATTATTTAGAAATATATCAATATTATTTAGAAATGTAGTAAGTAATGTAATTATATGTCAGGTTATTGTAAGCATTTACAATTATTATTAACATCTAATGTAATAAAGTTATTGTAAGTTAATTAAACTACTACTGTAAGATAATAGAATTACTCACTCTAATTGTAAGGTATGTGCTGTATCATAAGATTTTAATGTGTGTATTATAGTTCATTAATGGAATGTATTGTTAATATTATTTTTAATTTGTTGATGTAAAGGCTTTTGTGTAGTTTAAAATAATGTAAATTATTTTAATGTTTATTGCAAGCACTTGTATGATTTATTAATCATATAACTTATCAAGTAAAATTATGTATTTGAATTAAATTTATGTTATAACTTAACTCAATTAAAAATTAAATTTTTAATTTTTTTTTCAGTTTCATTCTTTTTCTGTCATCAACTTCTAAATTCTGACTCCATTTATTTTTTGCATATCTCTTTAGAATTTAATCTCCTGTGTAAGAAAAATGTAGAAATAAAATCCTTGAAGTTTTTTTAACCAATACTGACAAGTCTCTCACAAATGCATTTCAAAGAAATAATAACTTGTACAAGATTCTGTATTATTATAATTCAACTACCGTAATGAAATTTGTTGATCAATAATATATATCATTGTATACCATAAAAAGCAAATTGAACCCAAAGAATGAATAAAATAAAAAATGTCCAATATGATAATGACAGAGCATATATAACTACTAATGTTGTTTTGACTTAGAATAAGTAATTAGTATGGTCATATGATTATTTTTCTTTCTTTTAGTTAATTTGATTTTAGCTCTTTATAAAAGGTTGAATGTATATTTCAAGAAGAATATTTAACAGATGAGATATTGAATTATTTCACATAATAATTATAAAATAAGAATCATTATAGAATTATAAAATAAAAAGTCCAAATCTACGAAGTATCTTTACATCTTTTTTATTGCCAAGATTTTTAAATCAATAAGACCGCCATCGTATTCATTTCTCTAGAGGTCGCTGCTGCGCTTTAGTACTTTCTGTTACTAGTAGATAGCAGGGCCAGCGCTCGGCGTTTACTTTACAGTCTGCAAGTGGCGGGAGCGTCGTCCTCATGGACCCTTGCGGCACAGATGTGTACTACCTGGTAGCATGGCCTGTATCGGTAACCGGTTGTAAAGTGAAGTGAGGCGCTGCCACAATAAACATCGCTGTCTTTATCGAAACATTAATATTTTCGGAGCAACTATTGTAATTCTCATGTTCTATGCTAGAAAGCATAATCTCTTTAATGGATCTTAAATGTAAAATAAAGTAAAAGCTGATTTCGATCAAAGTAATAGAAAAATGCTTATAAGGTATTGGAGTTTAGTTTAGTTGTAGAATTGTGGCTAACCTGATGATAGGGTCGCCATGTTATAACGAGTTCGGCCAGTGTGAATGGAGCTGTTACGAGCGGTCCTTTGGTGTTTATTGTGTTAAAAAGTTCTGTGGTTGTTTGGATCGACGAACTACGTTCGTGTGAATCGTGTGTGACAATGCGATGAAGTATGTTACTGGTGAACTGCTCTGTGACAGCCCGCCGCGGAATTAACCTTACATGAGGTGAGTCATCGTACGAAGAGAAATCAGTGGTTCTGTAAAGTTTTTTTATTTTATTACTTCGGCGTCGATGCCTTGCGGTACGTGTTATGGCCTCATTATTTCTTTTTCGAAATAAATTCTGGTGAATAACTTGCATGTTGTGTCATTTATTCGTGGTTCACAATATTTTGTGAGTGTAAACACGCATGGATGTTTTGATTTCCGCACACGCTTTCGCGTACTACATGTGTGCACTTGACGTCGATGTTGTCGTTCTAAACATTGGTAACATTGTCGTTCAAACAAGTAAAATTATGAAGTATAACTGTAATTCATGCCAAAATACATTGTCAATTTAATATTTTCAATTATTTACTGATTACACATACCATTTACTCCTTAAAAATAACAAGCCGAATGCCAACGTTTGCAGTAAAACATGTAAGAAACAAACATGATAAAACACTTCTCTATCTCAAAGATATCGTTCTTTGGTGTGCCAAGGAGATAATTGTAATATTTGAAGTTCGATTTTTTCTTTGCATTTTTCTTTTTTACTTTATTAAAAATGCGTAGAAGATTTTTTTGCGTGTTATTGTTTTCTAGAAAGAAATATTTTATAATTGTGTTTTTTTTTAATGTGGATTGTGTTACGTTGACTTCAGGTAGAGTTCAAACTCGTTGACACAAGCTTAAGAAAGAAATAGAGGAAACTTGGCACAAGGTGGGAAATGTAAATTCTTCTTGGACAGCTCACACTACTACTTCTTTTAGGATCCCGTCGTGTTTTTTGCTGCATGCTCCACATTCCAGGATTTCGAATGGAAACTTGCCAAAGAGGTTACTCACTTCTAAAGCCAGAATGATTCGGTCCCGACAAGTGACATTGTGTTGTTTTTATTGGTCCTTTTCGATATTGTACTTTTGTGACATCATGTCAATGGGATCAATATTGGCATAGAGGTTTGTTTCCATTCGTTGTTTAACACCGGTGTTCGGTTTTCAAAGGAAAATAAAATGAATAGTGCACTTATTTTATTCATATCATTCGTCTGTTTTCATGCTCAGATAGACTTATTTCATCATCACAGCTGTTATCTTTTGTGATAATACATGCTTTTGAACATTCCCCAAGAATACTCTCATTTACAAAAAAGTGTTTCCAATTCTACATTCATTTAAATTTTAAGGAAATTGGATAGCGTGAGAATTTTTGAGGAAAGTGTACTCAATCTATTATCTGTATATGTTAGTAGTGCCTAAAACCACCCTCCAGTTTGAAAATTGTTTTGAAGGCTTTACATTTGCATTTGTTGAAAAATGTAAACCTCCGTATACATACAGAATTCTTGTGAAGACTTGTGAAGTCTCGAGTAGCTTACATTTACTGTTTACGGGCTACCGAATAAATCATACATATATCCCGAACCCGAGACATAACATACAAAACGTTCTGTCATTTTTCTGCTGTCAGGAATTACTTAATTAAAGTTTTTCAGTAGGAAGACAGTGAAGAAATAAGCGTGTGTGTATAAATTAACATTTTGGGAGAAAAGGGAGAATCTTGTGTTAAAGTATTTTTTTGTTGTATTTTTAAAGGGCTAAACAAATATTTATTTCAATAAGGTTAAAAGGCTTTTGGCGTTGCACTTTTTAAAACGAAGAAAAATCTGTTTATTAAAATGTATCATATGGTTGAAGTCTGCACGTTTGATGTGCAGTTATAATTCGAGTTAGAAAGCCCAATTAATGAAATTATAAAACAAAAAAAAGGAAACTTGCAAAAAATGAATTAATTTGCGAGTTTACTGCTCTATGAAACGAGAGAAGTAACCTCCTTTTCTGTCGGTAGAAATTTGAGTTCGCAATAAGCGGTGTTTTGTAATGTGAAACCGAGCTCAGGAAATGGGTACTTGCGACGTTTTAGTGCAATTTGCGCCGGACGGGCCGCCCGAGCTGTGGCGCCGTAAAAGTGTGGTTATTCATTCTATTCCCAATTGCCCGACGCGCACCGAGAGACTCTGCGAAGTTGTTGCCCCTACTGTGTGCGTTGGAGATCTTGTGCTTCCTGGAGATAATTGGATGAGGGTTTCCGGAGGCCCTACGTGTTGTGTGTATCCGATGTGTAATATCGGTAAATCAGCAAGACATTGATACCCCATTGCTCTTCGGTATGTATATGCTAATTTCAGCTGCGTTAAGGAATACGTAATTGAATGTCTGTGGTAATGGTTTTGCTGGAGTGTTTCGTTAAAAAACATTCCATTTGTGTCAGCTGTCAGGAGTGCTGAGTTATCAGTAGTTGCTACGTCTCCTCTAGGTTTTGTCAAAAATCTTTTGCTGTCTAGAAATCGTGTGTTGAGGTTTTGTGCGGCTTTCTATTGTGTGTTACTGACAACTGCAATATACATTCTGTTTCATTACTTTTTGAATGCTTGTTTTAACACTGACAAGTGTTGGAAAACAGTGAGACTAGTGGTTTGGAAGAGTGGTATGTAATTGAATGTCTATGCTAATATATTTGATAACACCTCGTGAGGTGCACTTTCTTAAATACATAATTCATACTGTAACAATTCCGTAGACGTTAACTGTAAGGAAGATTGAAAACGTAATTTGAGGTTTTTTACCCTCACCCTTGTAACTATACGAAACACAAATGTCTCTTTCCTGATATTAATACGAAACACAAATGTCCTTTTCCTGAATTTAATATTTAAATTATTTTCCAGTTTTAAATTACTGTTTAATAATTTGAACGTGAATTTTTAGTTTATCTCATGTTGTTAGAATCTTTGTGTTCAATTTTTAGAATGGTTCAACACTTTCCATCCTCGTTCGCTTTTGTCACGATTGTAGAAACTTCCTTTCCTAAAAAAGCGAACCCCTTTTTTTAAAAGCCCTTATAGGGCCGTGTTTGTCATCAATTAAAAAAATACTGCTCGGCAGACAGGCCCTCGGCAGCTGAGTTGGTTGTAGTTTTAATCCCATTATTTTTGTCATTTGATTTAATAGTACATGATTGTATAAGTTGTTTAATATGAAAAGCCACCTCCGGTGAATACCAATTATGTGGGTCCAAAAATTGACGCGGAAATATACGTTTTAATCAATTATGGGATGATATTTTACTTCTGGTTTCTATTATTTTCAAAATTCATGTTCATCTTTGTCAGAAGTTAATGTTTCCTTTTTTGTACCAGATGAATAATGTTTATTTTGACAATTCCGGATGACCCCCGAAGTGAAAATGAAGACGCGGAAACCGAAATTGAAACGTTCTGATAATCTGGAAGCTTCGAGTATTACTTGTTGCAGTTAATCCGGTGACGCATCGTGTGGTTAAATCTCTCTGCACCATTGGATGTTCCCTTCTATGGCCGTGGGCGTGGGAGGGAGCGTCTTGATACACGTAAGCTTGAAGATGACGATGCTAAGCCTGATGCGGGCTGCTTGAGGAACAACTCTTTTGACTGCTGGCAGCTGCCATTGAAAAGTGCAATTGAACCAAATCTCGTACTTGCGATTAAATGAATATTTCGGTAGGCTCCAATCGTATCAAAAAGCGAACAGCTGGGTTCGCTTTTTGATATTTGCGTACGCGGTTTGGTATTTTGCCAAACTTCCGGGCTCTAGTAATTAGTCTGAGTCTATTAATGTTTTTATTAAATGATCGCCCAGTTAATGTACATAGATGGACATAATACAAGAATCTCAATTGACTAATCAGTTAAAAAGTACTAAATGTAATTCTTTTTGACGGGAAAATAAAAGTTTTCGCGTAAAATGGAGCTTATTTTGCCAAAGTTAGCGTTTTGCCATACAGCTATCGCAATAAAAATCACAAAATGACACAGGCCTGTGGCAGTTTTGTGACGCTTATGGGTGCTTTTTTCTGCGTGTTTTGGGCTAAAAAAGTATTAAAAGTAAGGTTTTTCGCATGCATTCGCTACAAAAGCAAGGTTTCAGAGGCGTAACTTTCCTATTCTCTATATTTTACACCCGAACAACAGAAAAATACAGACTTTGTCTCAACGAGAAGGAGAACATTTGAAATGTTTTTGTAATATATGCTGATCACAGCTTAAAATAAGTTTTGGTGCGAACATCCAGAATTTTATTCCCACAAGACTGTGCGAAATGGTTGCTGGTGTTTACCTACTTTTGTTGTTTCAGGCTAATGTCGTGCAAATATTGGTGTCAAAAATGACGTGTGTGAGGGGGACAAGGAGAGGGTAAGAATAGAAACACCCGTTCTCGCTCTTTAGCGTGTCCACGCGAGGCCGGGAAGGACTCACTTGCTGTCAACGGTTCACTTCGAGTTACGAACGTCCTGATCGAGTCGTTCACTGCTATTCTACGACTACTACAAAGTACTTAGAATTCATTATCCGCGGCGGATGGCGTGGAGAGGGCGTTAGCGTTCGTCGTGAGTAGTATTCGTAAGGCAGAGACGCGAAAAGGGAGCAATAGTTGTTTATCCTTGAAAATAGATTTTATTACATGGGAGTTTTTTTTTTCTCCCTTTCAAAAATTCAAAATTTAAGTAGTATACGACTTAGTGTAGGGATCACAGAATTTTGAAAATGTGCACACAATTCACTTTTCCCCATAGCACGTCATACGCAGTTTTTAACCGCTTTTTTTGACGTAAAATAAATAAATAAATAGATTCAGAAATTGTGAGAATCGACAGATAATTTGAAACGTACTGAAGTAATTTCTGGTGTAAAAGTGGCTACACGATGTTCTATTTTCAATATCATCAAGTTAATATAATTGGAAGGTTGATAGCAGAGTTGAGTTGTTATATTTTGGGCGACGTTCCTGTGATACGTAAAGTCAAATCCCTCTTGAATTTCGCGCTTTTTAATGATACGGGTGTCGACCGCTGGTTTAGGATAAACAGAAGTTTAAGATTTGAAAGGAAACAATGGGCTGGGTGATTTATTGGCGACCTCGCGGCTTCCTCATTACTTTCTCTTGCTTCGTTATATCTTGCTATGGTCATTTTAAATTTCACACGGTTAACCCTGACATTTGCGCCTTCAATGCTGAACGCATGGACGAAAACGCGCATGCATGCGAACAGGATCTTCTCGGAGAAATAACAGAGGTGATATTCCTAGTGTTGGGTATCACTCTTGGGAAATCTGCAATTTCTTCAAACAATTTAATGAATTAAATAAAAATTGAGTGCTACTGGATATTTTTTAAATGAATGTCTGTTATTGCTCTTATGTAATCATCGTTCCGGATTTTTCGTTTCTAAAAATATGTGATGAATCTTTTAGTGTGCTTCGTTTTTGTAAATTTAAAAAATGTTTACGAAATTATGTTTTGATGCAAAGACTTAAAGCGTGCCTCAAGATTACTTCTGAGACACCAGTTGGGATTTTAATAGCTAAATGAATACATTAATATGCTTTTAAGATGACACTAATCGAAGAAATACTTGAGATTTTTCAGAAATAATTCTCATTCTGTGTTCAGTTGAAATCCGGTTGAATGCGGAAAAACTGCTCTCTCACTATTTAAGACATATGCGAACTTCATGGCGTCCATTTCCCTCGCGTATTCCAAAGTAGCTCTTCATTACATTTTCGGCCCCTCGAATAATCAAAACGCCCACCCTACTTTTGTAGTTTAGATTCTAAGAGTCATTACAGATCTTTTAAGAACGTACGAAATGAGTTTTTTAAAGCTCCCCAGAATTTACAAATTTTATTTCCGGTACAAAAAATAAAACATTGATGTGTTGGGCATTGGATCATTGGATTAGAAGTGATTTGAACCCAAAAATCTCAGGCTTTTTCACAACAAATCATTTGGAATATAGTTGTCAACGTTTGGACAAGTCGTTTCCTGTTCCTAAAAGGGCACTTTGAATACAGAATGCCAATTGTTCTCCCCTAGGGAAACACCACGCGTCAGTATGTTGTAAACGGGCCTTTAAGGCCGCTCGTCGAACGCGTCCTAGCCCACTGAACGACGAACTGGCGACGGCGCGGCGTCCCCCCGGGCGAGACAACGCCCCAGTCGCCGCCAAGTGGATGTTCTCGTTCTTTCGTGGATTCCCGGTATAAAGGGCCCGTTGCCGGCAGGCCGTCTGGGCGACGCGTCTGGCAGGGTGAGCGGGCGCACCGCCAGCGGCGCTTCCATCGGTTTCCAATCGCACTTCACCGAATCTGTGCGCGTTCACGAACGTTGTATCAACATGACGTTTCAGGATTTGGCAGAGAATATTAGAAACCCGATAGCATAAAATATTTGAATTGGTCTTTGCTCTGTTAAAGAATGAAGCATTGAGAAGAGTAGGCGAGCAAAGGTGGTTATTAGAGATGAAATAAAGAAAGTGGAACTGGATATTTTGGAAATGGATGGGATTGCAAAAGAAGACTTTGAAGGATACAGTCGTGGTGATAAAAAAGAGAATGTTGGGTGAGAAAATAGAAGGGAAGATTTCAGACAACTAAAGAACAAGCCGGGGAAGGAGTAAGTGAGAAGGATTGAACCTGCTGAAGGAACTGAAAACTGAGGGTGGTGATATCTTTCAATTGCAGATGCTTCCGTAACTATAATCTGATGCAAAAATAAACTTAAGAATAAATTGATTTTTTTCTGTCTAACGAGGTTTGAATTACCAAATACAATGTTAAAGAAGGTGACAAGGGTACAAAAAAAAATTGAGATTCTTCTGAAGTGTAAATTTGACAAGTTTTAAAAATGTAGTGGATATTTTTGTTGGTTTTACTAAACAAATGATTGTTAAGTAATTTTTTCGTATTGTAAATTCTACATATTGACATAAATTGTGATCAAACATCATTTTAAAGGTGTTTCGTTTGAGATTTTGAGACGTTAACACGAAATCCTTTCTAATATCTTTGATTTGTCCTATTAATATACTCGTAAGCAATGAAGCACTTACATTTTTTTTAAATGGGTGAAAATTTTAAATTCTTGGATGAATTCTTAAACAACCAAGAGCAAGAAATGCGATAAAATATCTATTTTATGATACAAATAAGGATCTTTCTCTCGACTGGAGGCTGGTTCTGTCCGTCGGGCTTCCCTCTCACCTTTCCCTGAACTGTACTATCTCAAGAATTGTGTAATTGTGTCAACAATTTTAATTTCTTTATTGTCCCTAAAATCGGAAAACCAAAAAGATAAAACATTAATTTTAAAATATAGGAAAAAGGTTCCATGATTTTCCAAGTGTGGAGAAACTACATGGTGCACCTTCCCTCACCTGGGCTCGCGTTTTTCACAAACCTCGCCAAGCACGAGGTGTACGGACGTTCATTGCCCGTCATTCCGCCAGCGAGAGGAAAAAAGGGAAATTGTTGGGCTCGAGCAGGGAGCAGGCGAGAAAACAGGCGGTAGTATGAGGAGTTCAGTACCGCAGCGTAGTTCTTACGGCACTTTCTCCTCGAGGAAAAAGGTTTTTTGGATAAAGCTTCTCGCTCTATTGTGTGTCCGACCGTGCGTTCGTTCTGGCAGTAATGGGCAGGTCGGATTCGTTAAAAATTGATTGTGTTGGTTGTATTACCAGGATGATTGTATTTTATGATGAAGTTCATGATAACCGATTTTCGTCTCGAATTTTTGTTTTTATTTGTATCATATATGAAAGTAGGTTTATCTGGTTATGCCAGGTGATTTGGAAATATATTTCTTATTCACGTGAAGAGAAAAGTATCTATTGTGTTAATGTTCGTGTCAGAGGGTATGTATGTGCACATCAGAGATTTAGGTAGTTTGTTCAACGCACCAGTAGCAATCTTAACGTATACATAAGTGGTTTCACAATATCAGATAGCGACGTGCTTACACTATATCATTTTATCATTGAATCAATTGATCCCTACCTAATGAGCTGACAAGTTAAGAGGAATCGTAGCGCTTCTTTCCGTATTGGAGATGATGTTATGTTTTTGAGTTACAAAATGCCCTGTTGTTGCGAAGGAGCTGTGCCCTGCCTTAGAAATATCAGTCGATGTCAAGACATTCAGTTGCATTTGCCTACAACAGGTGTTTCATTTGGATTTCGTTCATTCTTTGTCACTGTGATGAGCAATAAAAAATTCCGTGGCATGTGAAGGCGCTTGCGATGTTTCGTTTTGCAATATCCAGCAAATGCAATACACACCACAAGAGAACCATGAGACGAACGAGAATACCTTGGAAGTAACTTAGAACTAGAGTGCGCTGGGAGGTGCGGAGAAATCACTTACCCCCGGCGAAAGAGAGGAGACTGACAGTTTACGTAAATGTCTCATAAAGTCGTTAATTTATTTACGTTGTAATCTTCTTAAACTGAAGTAAATAATGTACGGCCCGCAAAAACTTTTCAACTCATTATCCCATTTTCATTAATTTTTCTCTATTGATTTATCTTCATTGGGAAAACTTAAACATCGTACTTTCACTTCCAAATTAGATCAATAATTTATTACAGAATTTGGTTTAATGCAATCCGCAATGAATCTGTGTGTTCTTGGTGCAAGCTGCGGGAGAGAGAAAGGCAGTAATGGCGTATGGGCAAGCGTAGAGGAGAGAGAAGCTCGGTTTGGCGAGGAGAGGGGTAAAAAAAACTCTTCCATTTTACTCTATAGAATCGGTTCCCTTTTCCTTCGTAATAAGTGATTGTGTCAATACCTTGGCAACGCCGAGTCACTTAACAAGTATTATATACCAGTTGAAAATACGAATAAGTTTATCGACGTATGAAAGGATGATCAGATGTTGATGAATGGTGTTTATAGTTTTTTTTTTCCTTTCCTTCCACGTTTCTTCCATGATGTCGGAAAGAAGAGTATTCGCAGTCGTGGGTTCAGAATCTACTACCCGAGGCATAATTGAGGGACTAGGTGGCATAGAACATACACAGGACCTCTACAAATGAAGAAAACTGGTCGCCCTAAAGAACGCCAAGAGAGCATTTTGACAACCTGTTCCTCCCCAAGAGTGCGGAGCATTTCGAAGTGACTTCATTGTAAGTGCGTCGAAAAGTTATTTCATTGATGCCTCACCATCACTCCTCGATTGAATAGCTCTATTAGAGTATTGTGTTTGCATTGTTTTAAACCAATTCCTTCATAAGCAAATTCGATTGTTTGTTTGAAAGCCCCGTAACTTAGTCTTGGGTACCTCCCATCCTCCAAAAATAGTTCGTGCGCTGCCAAATTCTTGCTCGCCAAGCGCAATGCCCTCCGATGAGAGAAAACAAAAGGCGAGGGAGGCATGGCCCCCTGGCAGAGTGCGCGCTTCGTGTGCAACGTGACTCACAGGCGCGAGGTTGCGTGGCGATGGAGTGTGTGCTGCCGTGCACGTGCTTCGGCCTATCGTCGTAAGCGCATGCTGTTTTGCTGCCATATCGCACGCCCGCAGTGCTGCCAACCGGCGTTGTTGCCGGGAGGGTGGTCGAATGCTGTTTTTGAGAGTGATTTCTTTGTGAGAGGGTTCGCGCAATTGAGGGGTTGTGAGGAAGAACACGGTGGAAAAAGTCTGAAAAATCTTTGATGTATTGACATATTTGATCGTGGAATATTTCAGGAGAGAATGTTACCGAGTGATTCTTAGAATCAAATTCTGAAGGGAAAGATGTTTTAACATTGATTAATGTTGATTGCGGAATCGTGGTTACTGCAAAGCCATGTATCGTGTGGATTACCCACACGGAATACCTTATTGGTCTGATTATTTTTCTACCTTTTGTTTTCTTCTAACATTCCTACTGGTAGATATAGATAAGTTACTTTAAAAAGGGAACAGTTTGACAAGCTAAATAAATAAATTAACGTTATGTCGTTATGCAAAAGGTAGTGTCGAAGCCGTTTGCAAGCGAGGCAATAGCTAAGGAACAAATTGACTAATTGAGCGCGTGGGCATAACGTGCCGTTTTGATTCCAGTAGTATGCAAGCAGTAGCTGTCAAAGAGATCCCTTTTAGAATAATCTCTGCATATTTTTATTGACTAATTGGCGATTAGTTTTCTTGTTTTCGTGCTGTTACTTAAAAAACAATTATTAGCTATTGAACGAATGTTAAACAAATGGTGAGTGTTCTGTCGCTACTGTTACTTATCAGTTTGTTGATTGACAGTTCACGAGAAATACATTAGTAATTTATTTTATTTTTCGCAATAATTACGTAATGGTAAGAATTGAATCTTGGAAACCAAGTATCTCTAGTTAATTGATTAATGAGTACGAAGGAGATAACATTAGGTTGTGCAGCTGACCCTCTAAAGCCAAACACATTACATAATTCCCTGCGTATGTATGAAAAGTATTTTGACTTCTGCTGATGCCGTAAATGAACTTGTGCATTCATTTACAGGCCTCGTCTGTTAAGAAGCGCTCGTGGTTGTTTTATTGTAGTACAGTGAATACAATATTACCTTGCTGTGGATGTTACGATGTTCGATAATACATTTCCATTAATGAAAGTGTACAGTATAGACTTTACAGTACGTAATAAGACTCTAATTTATATAACATATTGTATGCTCACATACTATAAAAATAGTGTCAGAGTATGGTAAATAGGACGTAGGAGGTGAATTGAACAGGATAATTGAGAAATAGGAAATAGGTTTAAGAATTAAACTGGCAAAAGCGAAATCGTTTTTAGACGATATTATGTATTGTTTTTTTTTTTTGTCGAAAGCGTCAGGCTTTTCTCATATGTTAGTAAGAATGATCCTGCACAAGAGAGATTTAATGCTCTATTTAATTTTTTTGAAATGCATGAGGTCCAAATACAAATTAGAAAAGTGAACGAACCATGTCGATTTTTGAAACTAAATTCATGATTGATAAAAAACATTTATTAGTTACCATAGAAAGAGCGTGTTAAGTTTACAAGTCAACTACACTTGAAAAAATACATGGACGCATTACTGAAGCAACAAATAATTTTAAGGAAGAAACGACCTCTTATTTCGATTTGTGACCCAATTATTCCCTTACCCTCTGAAGACGACTGTGCCGCGACAACAACACAAATGAAAGCTTTCTTGTAATAGAAGTTAAATGAAATGACTCGGGCAGCCGTACAATGGCCAGTCAGTTGTGCCTCCCCCTTGCTTGTCGCGCCGGTCGTGTCCCCCGAAGCGCGGTTCCCATTTTTCCTCCTCCTCCTCCACCGTTGCAGCCTCGCGGGCCAACGTGTGCTTTCCATTCTTTCGCGAAGCTTTTTTTCCGCTCCCGCAAGCGCATTGTGCGAGCCGCCCTCGGCTCTCCGCGTCGCCAATGAGGCGCTAGTAAAGGGCGCGGGTTCTGAATAGCTCGCTCCTTTGAAGCCGCCTGCTCGGTCGGAAGTGCGGTGGGAACATTGGCGAGGGGGGCGTTAACTCTCAGAGACATATCTCGGTTGTTTTCTCATTTGCATACCGCGCGAAGCGACTGGGGGAGGGGGTTCGCGTGTTGGAAAATACTTTTTAGCTAAGTAAAGTCGTTGCTTCGTGACTTGACGATAGTGGCGCGTTCGTGCGAGGTAGAAAAGTTTATTTTTCGCCTTTTTGAGATACGCACGTTATACTAGAAGAGTCATTCAACTGTGATTTGAGTTAAACTGGTTTTTAGTGTATCGGCATATATGCTCGCTCTTTTTAAGAAGCATTTCTTCCGAGTATATCCGTGTTTCTTATTCCACAACGAGTAACTATGTAATGCTCTCACGTCTTAATAGTGTATTGATGTAGTGAGGAAAGGCATTAAATTGGTTCTAATTGCGTTTGCGAGAGAGTTTGATCGTATTATCTGAAAACGAAAATCTTCACTAAATAAATAAATAAATAAATAAAAATAAAAAAATCTTCACGTTAACACACGTATTATTTGAGTGAAATATGTAATAAAAACTGTTTAAATGTATGCGAGTCTGATCCAGGAAGTATTGATTGTTTTGTTCACATAATTTATTTACTTATTCTGTTCAATTGTATTGATGGCCTTTTTCTCTGAAGAAATCTTGTCATGTAATGTTGACTCGAAGGATTTTGTCACAATCCGGAAATGTCTATTTCTTTTTTCCGTTATCTCATTATTTTAGACCAATTTCCCTTAGTAATTTTAATTGTGTTTCTATGCGTAATCGAATTTTGTTACCTCGAGTAAGTAATGACGAGACGTGTTTACGATTTTATGACTTTTTTTTTCACGTATATAATTTGCTGCCCCTTTTCCACCCTTCCACTTTCTACAATCTCTGGCTCGATGCCAACCCTGCTCAACTGAACGTGCTCTTATTACACGACCCCATTGCCACGCCCTCATCGTATCCATTCTCGTCGTATTTACATTGGACCCCTGGTTCCCTTTCCCCGTCCTCGCGCCCTGTTATCTCCGCCCTTTCGTCCTCGTGCGTGGCCCAGTTCGCCGCGTCTCCTCCGTCCCCTCATCCGCGCGCATCTCCTCCTCGCATCTCGGGGCTCCGCTTTCGATCTTGGCCTCTGCCCCTGGTGCCTTGACCGGAGCGAACGGAACCCGATGGCTCCGTCCGTGGCTGCAGCGCAGCGGTCGGAGTCCTCCGCGCCTCCTCGCGTACGCGGAGCCTCTGGAGGGGAGCTGGAGCTGGAGGCGGCGCCGCTGCCGTCGTGTAAACGTTTCCCCAATCCGTGCGATGAACGATGCTCACCATGACCCCCGACCGTGACGTCATCTGGAGCTGGAATGAATGAGATTGGAAGTGAACTAAAATAAATTCGAGATCTTGCTGCTGACAAGAACTGAATCATCTTTTTTTTTCTCCGTTCCTTTATTTTTGTACACGAAGGTTTTGTTTTGTTTTGTTTTTTCGAACAAAGTTCGGCTTCCATTCCGACGACTCTCGATAAACCCCGTACTTTGGGAATTTTGTTCAGGTGTTTACTCTCACCAGCATCAGCTTGCTTCATTTAATAGGTTCAGGGTGCTTCTTTCTGGTACATAGGTTGCTTCTCCCCTTTGCTTTAATGAAACCAAAGTTTAATATAAAAAGTTTCCACGTTAATCCATTTCTCAGCCACGCTTACTTTTTTTTTTAGCAAGGTTCTCAGTGGTTTGGAATCCCTATTCTTTATGTTGACTTAAAAATAATGATTTCGATGTGATTAAAAAATACTGATGTTTGAAACTATTTCATTTATTCATCAAAGTGGCGTAAGACCGGGATGTTTTCTCCTTTCGATTGTGGCTTCGTTGAGAAACAGAAATCACAATTCTTCGGAAGATCATATCCCGTCATTATTCCTAAGGAATGTGGCATAAGAATAATTCCTGACGGTGGGGAATAAGGAATTAACTTTTGTAAACTGGCATCCACTTTGAATTGACGAAAGCTTTCGTTTTTGCTTTTAGAACTTTTCTTTGTTCGCAGTAGACGGAAATAAAGCTTAAATATCTGTTACTTCTGACAGAAGGCTCTCTGTCGCTGTATGAAGGCACGTCATCGAAGACAATTCTTATCCTCCTTGCTGCCCGTTAGTCTAGGGTCGCTGTCAATTGACTTCTTTCTTACAGCTTCTGCAGGCTGCATGGAACGAAGGTCACATGACTTTACAATACATAAGATGGGAGTGGCCAAGGCTGTTTTCATTTATTCGAGATCGACTGCCTCTTCTAATCCGAGATTTGTTGCAGCCTTGATGTGTCATGCTTGCAACGCAGATCTGCAGGAAACGAATTGGAGCACACGCAGATGTTATTTTAATAAAACTCACTCTCTTTGAAAGTAATTTCGAGTCTGTCATCGTTATTAAAGTGTATATTCCCACAAAGATCCGGAATATCACACAGCGTTATGTACTGGTGGTTTCTGGATCGCTTTCTGGGTGTTGTCGGAGCATTACCATTTCGTGGGTTCTTCGTAGACGGAATGTCGCCCGCCGCGCTTGCCTTTATACACGACGCTAGGCATTGTTAGCCTAGAAGGTCTCAATTGAGACTAGGCATGGAAAAGACGAGCAAAAACAAATTGATTATTCGAGTATCATTTATTTCACAGAATGATTAATGGATTTTGAGCATAGTTGTATTAGTAGTGTAGTGTAGTAGAGCGTGGGTACTTATTTGCACTACATACTACCAATCACGTCGGCAGATCAGACGGGAGCTTAAGAGTTTGTCGCTGCTGAGGTAGAAAACCTGCAAGCTGAAGTGTAAGTCGGGGCCGGATTTCACGTTCCAGCTGAGTGTAACACCTTAACTCCAGAGATGTACCACGCTTTATACCTATGGGACTAAAGACCATATTAGTTGATGCGCTGGGAAACACTACATAATCAATCAAATCAATCCCCAATAAAAGATCTTGAGTGATGCATCAAGAGATAATATATTAAAAGAAGGTAAGTGGTTTTTAATTTAATCGATTGTAGGTTTAATGAATGTAAAGTTACGACCCTGCCACCAAGTCACCACACTTAATTCCAGGATTAATAAGAAGTATATTTATTGAGAGTCAAATGGTCATGAAGTCGATTCATCAGGTGATCAAATCAGAAATCTTAAAATCCGATTCAATTCTTCGATCCGTTTTTTTTTTTACCGAATCTGTCATCCCTAATTCAGACATCTCGTAGGAGGGAATGGTTCGCAGATCGATTTTTTCCTTGGATGAGCCATGGGGCGACAGCCCAAGCGGCGGCGGCGGCAGCGGCGACATCTGCTCCGGACGGAACGCGTCGCGTCGCGCCGCGCCGATCGCCTCTGACCCGCTCCAATTCCGTCCAATTGGCCGGGCGCCAGGTTATCGATTCCAGAAACGCCGCCCGCGCCGCCCCGCGCCGCCCGCGCCGCCCCGCGCCGCCCCGCGCCGCCCCGCGCCGCCCGCGCCGCCCCGCGCCTCCCGCTCCGCCCTGCCCCGCGCCGCGCCGCCCCGCCCCGCGCCGCCCCGCGCCGCCCCGCGCGGCCCCGCGCCTCCCCGCTCCGCCCCGCGCCTCCCCGCTCCGCCCTGCCCCGCGCCGCCCCCCGGTCGCCTCGCGACGCCGCCACCGCTTCCCCTCGCCAGTCGATCGGGCGCGTGATAAATATGTGTCGGAGATTTATACTGATGGGCTTTTCATTGGGCTGTCTCGGAGACGCCGGCGCCGGCTGTTGCTGCCGCGGGCGAGTTGTTGCGAAGAAGAGCGGACGCCGCCGGTCTTTATGGGGACGGCGCGAGAGCAATTTGCGGCGCCTCGCGTTGGCTTTGGTTGTAATTGGACGGCGCTTGCGAGGGCGGGTCGGAGGGGGGTCGGGCGGTGTGGTTGGGCGTTCGGTCGCTAGTGGAGACGATCGGTTATTTGCTGTTGTTTTTTCCTGGGGTGCTGGCCAAAAATATAAATTGATCCAACAAAAAGGGGTATTTGTACGAATGTCGCTCTTGGTGACTTCTGGCATGACAGTCGATGTCCCGGTTCGGCGTTTAAATTTTTTACGAGAAAGGAGATTTCTATCATGGTTTGAGGACCATGCGAGACTTTGTGTCATTAAATAAAAAGGAGAGAATTTTTGTAATACAGTTGGGTTTACAGAAAGATGAAATTCAAGTTCTCAGACCGGAATGATGAATCGGTGCGTAAATTGACATTCAAATGCTGAGATTATTTTCAGTTTCCAATGTTCTTCAGAGAAAATAACTGCTTCACATTGTTAGCACTAATCACCCGTTTGCTCCGTAATTGCAAGTACTCTCTTTTGTACTATATATTGTTAGTTTAGTTTTTCATATGCCTTCATCACATTTTATTTTTCCTTTTTCCTTCGGTTTTCGCATTATTTTATTATCTGTGTCTAATCTCCATTCACCCATTTATCATCGCTTCGTTTGTAATTTTTCTCATTCTTATGTCTTCTTCACTCCTTTCTCTCTTTATACTCTTGCTATTTCGGTCTTTCGGGTCTCTTTTTACTCATTTTCCGCGTTGCGATTCTACTTGTTACCACACAGATGCGTTTATGATCTAGCGTCTCAGTATGTAGTAAGAATGCCATTATCCAGTCCATCAGTGGTTGTGTTTTTGTGCTTTAAAATAACAACATCGCTGAGCGTGCAGATTTCGATCTCAGTACGAAGTAACTGCCCTTGGAAGGAATGTAAATTGTCTGGTAAGAAATCACGGGAGGATAAATTTTGATTAAAATCTAGATGATAAAGATTCAAACTGCTAGTAGCATCAGAAAAAGGGAACGACGTACAAAGAAAATAACCTTTAGAGTTGGGAAGATATTGATCGAAAGAAAAACATACAGAGAAAATTTGAAGCCAGAAAGAAATCTGTTGGGTGACGAAAAAGAAACAGCTTAACCCAAAAGTGCGAAATCAGGAAAAACAAATGGAAGAGAGAAGACAAGTGACGAACGCTGTGTCAGACGAAAGGTTAAAAGAGAGAACTCCAAGAAATAGATTAACAGAAAGCAAGAATGTCTCACGAAAGGATCCCCCGAAAAGCCTTTATGTACAGACCACGAGGAAGAAGGGCCATTGGCCGTCCACGACAGAGATGGTGTAACGAAGCCGGAACAGGGAATTTCCCTAATCCATGAAGTGAAGAAGAAGAAAAGTCGGAGCGAAGAAACGAGAAAAAGAGCAAGTGGGATGTCAGGGAAGAGGAAGGCTGTAAGGGGTAATTGGGCGGGATCTGCCGTGTGCGGTGACGCTGCGCCCCGTTGATCGCCCCGCTAACCTTTGCGCGGCGGGCCCTCGCGTGCGTGGCCGGCCTTCGGCGTCCCGCGCCCTCTGCAGCCAGCGCTCGTGATTACGGAGCCCCTGACGGCGGCGGCGGGAGTGGGATTGACAGGGAAAGTAGTGGGGGCAGTAGCGTCGGCGTTGGAGGGCGCTGCCGGTGGAAGCGGAGGTGGCAGATACGGTGGCGACGACGGCGAACGCGGAATTGGCAGGAGCGTCTGGAATGGCTGTGGTGCCGATGTAAACGACGACAGAAGCGTTGGCAGGGGTGCCAGTTTTTTTTATTTTATTAATTTTTGAAGAGATTACATAGTTCAGTAAAAATAACTATACATATGTATTTACAGACTTATATGCTAACCTTAAATATAATCTTACATACGAACAAGGGGGAGGAAATCCCTTTTTGGGTCCTCAGTCCGGATCTAAATCTGCAAATTTTTTTAGGAATATGTGATAGGGGTATTTGTTTTTTGATTCGTGTTTGGTAATTGGGGGTTTTGGCTAGTTTGAATGGTGATAGGGCTGGGATTTGAGGTAGGTTATGATAAAAGTTTGTGGCCAGATATGTGATGTATGAGTTCCAAATTAAATTCGTTGTGAAGTTGGTTGTTGGTTATGACAGGGGTGCCAGTAGAAGCGGAGATGGCGTTGACAATGGAAGTGGAGATGGCAGGGGTGGCTGTGGGAGCTGAGACGGCCGTCTCGCGCAGGGGGGGGGCGGTGGGCGGTGGCGGGGAGGCAGGGACGGGTCAACCTCTGGGCCGGCGCGGCGCGGCGCGGCGCGGCGCGGTGCGGAGCGGAGCAGAGGGGACAAGAAACGCCGTGCCGCCCCGCCCCCTCGTTTCGTCGCTCCACGGTGAGATGGTTTCCTGGTCTAGACGGCCCAAAACCCATAAATCTGCTTGACGTTGGAAACCCTTCCAATGTGAGTTTTATATGCCGCCAACTGCCTTCCGAAGCACCCTGCGGCTGAATGGCACATTTCTGATTGTTCCGTTCTTTGTTGGCGGTTATAGCACGAAAAGAATTCCTTTATAAAAGTGGAGATTGAACCTCGCCAACGAATGACTTCCTAGTCGACCCGTTTTGGCAAGAAATAAAATCAGCGCATAGAAAGGATATTACTGTTTGTTAGATTTGGGTTACGATTAGTCATGTCTGTGACGCCGTTTTTGTACTCAAATATGACCTAGTGTCATTTGTACAGTCATGAGGTTTAAACGCCTACGAAAAGTGCATATTTTGATATAACTTTGCAACCGCATTAACTTGTGTCACTGTCTGGTGACTTTCGAATTGACAAAAGAAATTTACAGTATTTTTATAATGGGATTTTTTTTAAATAGTGCACGAAAACCTCAATAGTTTAAATTTGTACGCTTTCGTGAAATTAAAGGTCGATCGTTTCATGTTGGGAGTTACTTTTCGCTGACTCGTCCCCTCCGTCGCCGCCGCATTATTGTCTCAGTCTCCACATCCGCCGCTGCCTCCATCTCTACTGGCTCTGCCCTCCTTTCCCAGCGCCACCACTGCGCCGCTGCCACTGTCATCAACACCGGTAACTCTACAGGACCCTTGCGACGCCCATGAAAGGCCCATGGCTCCCGGCACCTCTATCACCGCAGCGACTTCCCATCGCCTCGTGCGTCGCCGCAGCCACATTCACCTCTACCTGCCGCAATGCCCGCCGCCATCTCTGCCCTCACCGCTCCACCTCCCGGTGCAATGTCGTTGACTCTTCCATCGCCATCACGCCCGTTACCACCATCACCTGATTCCACCACCTCCGTCGACGCCGCTGCCTCCAGGGTTGCTTCCACCACCACTGCCATCACAACCATCACCGCGTCGCCTTCGCCTCTTCCACCGCCGTCACCTGTGTTGCCACTACCTCCATCAACGCGGCTGTCTCCACTGTTCCATCGTAACCGCGTAGCCTTCGCCTCTTCCACCGCCGTCCCCTCCGTTGCCACCTCCTCCATCAACGCCGCGCCGCCTTGGGCTGCCGGCGTTTTTGCTGCCCTGCCCTGCGCTGCGGTCGACGGGAACGGCGTGGCGCGGCGCGGCCCAGCCGGCGGGCGGGCGCGCCTTACGTAAAGCCGAGTCCCGGCCGCGCGGTCACGCGACGGAGGCCGGCAGGAGGCTGGGAGATGCGGGTGGCTGGCTGCGCGCGGCCGTCCACGTCCGCGGTGGAGCGCCGTGATTGCGGCGCGGACGCCGGTAATGACGACGGACGTGCGTTCGCCTTCGGACTCCAAGAGTCTGAATTCGACTCCTTCCGCAAGGAGCACGAGGACGTTGATGGGTTGAGCGTTGGCCTTCCAGGAAGTGCCTTCTGTACAAAACCCAGAAAATCAATCCTGTTTGTAAATTGCACAAGTTAAACTGCTAGAATGTTTGCAAGTTGAAAGCAAAGTTCGCCTAAGATATGGGGGAGCATTTAGAAGGTGGGAGCTTTTTTGACACACCGTGCGATTCTTGATTATTTTGAGGTTGTTTTGCATGGAATCTTTTGTTCATGACGTGTATGTTACACTTCTGCGCAATCATCTTTTATCGTGATATGTTAGCTTTGGATATCTTGTGCCACGAGGAGGTACAAAAAAATCGTGAAATGGTGTCAAAGGATGTCAATACTGCTTTATAGATACAGCTGGATGTCGTCTTTCCACACTGAGATTATGAAAAATACCTGGTAATTGCCTTGTTTTTACAACTTCTCTTTCCGTAGCTTACCCATCATTTTAAGAGATGTTAGTCCTACGAAGTTCTTGTTTGCAGCTTTATATTATACAAATGTATAATTATAAATCACCATAAAATTATATAATATTTCATTAATTTTTTCGTCAAAAAGAATTAAAACTTACTTGGGTTATTGGGAAGGAGGAAAGTACTACAATTAATATTCATCCATGAGCACGTAATTACCACTTCGCCCAGATTTAGAGAATGCAAGTAACTTCGGCGAAACTAACTACTGCACAACAGAAATCCCAGTGCCCATATTAGTGAATATTAACGCTCAATAAAATTGGTTCAAGATACGAATGAATAACCAGTGACGTCGTATAAAATATACTAATAGATAAATCCTTTTAACAAGGACGCAGTGTAATAAAATTTCATTTTGTTCTCTGAAATGAAATCTGCATTTGTTATTAATGTATTTTAATGAACGTATTTGCAACCAGTGCACATGTAAGGTCAGTCAAATGAATATAAAATGTATCTCCTTCAGCTTTGAGACTTATTGTTCGTTATGCGTGCCGCTTTCACGGCTCATGCACTAAGGAAGGCGCCCCTGCTTCTGATTCACCGCATCCTCCAATGCCTGGTACTAATTCACGCGCCATTCACACCATGCATGCCTCACAAATTATTCTTGGGCGCCCTTTACATTGGAACTGGATCACAGTCCTTTGAGCGCGCGTTGATTCATTCACGAGGAATCTCATTTGACGTTCAGTTTTCTTGGTTGGTTCCCACGACTCAATGGGCGTAAAAAGAACATCTCGCTACGTAGCTCACTGGTAGTTCTCCTGCTTGCTCCCCCCCCCCCCGTCTCCCTCTGGATATCGTCTTGAAATCTGTCGTGCAGTTTGTTTCAAGTAAGCAAGTATCTGACTTGTGAAGTCTGTTTATTCTTTTCATGCTGACAGTGACGGTATCGCTGTCGCAGTGTTTCCAGTCGTGGAATACTCGTTTGAGCTTCGTTGCGTACCTCTTCGTATTCTTCCAGGAAAAATGTGTTGTAGAGGACGTCAGGGACATGTCCGAATCGGAAGGTGCCTGAAATGTGAACGAAAAATAAAGTATGTGAATTTTACACTTTTGAGTTACGAATTGGCGAAAGTAAATTTGTGGAAATGATCGGTTTTTAATAGTCAAGGTGGCAAACAAGTGTGATATTTTGTAGGGACTATAAAACTCTTCGAATTTAGTGAATTTGAAAGTATAAATCTGTCATTGTAAAATCATTACAAATATTGAAAGGTTGGTGGAAGTGATTTTTGTATTTCAAAACGAGTTTTTCTGTAGACAAAAGGAAATTTTTCCCCTGTTGCTTCACAATCCTTTCTGTACACTTCGTGTCGGGAATCAATATGTAGAAAGGAAAAGGAAAACCGAGGGCAATGTTGGTCTTATGCATAAGCAAATGAAACACGTTATTAAGACCCCCACTGAATAGAGACTATCTGTTTCATCAAAAAAAATTAGATAAGGAATTAGAATAAGATAAAATTGCCCTTTGTGCTCAACCAAATTTCGTAATTTTTTCTTTAAATGAAATGTCGTAGGTCGTAAACGTGTTATCTTTTGGTCTCAATAACTGGTTTTATGGTAAAAAAACATTAATGACGTAAAACATACCGCGTATTTCACAATGAACAGTGATTGCGCTGTTCCAAAATGTATAAACTCCTTGCTTCCTCATTTCATCAAGTTTGAAGAATAAGTATGGAACGACATAAAACAATTTTTGGTGTTTTCGATTTCCCGTAGAGTGCATTTGAACTTTTCTATTGTAACGTTTCTACAGTTCTTCGTTTTGTTCGATTTAACCGTAAGGATTCAACTAGTTTTTGATTTCATATCAATTTTTTAGTTTTATTGGGGGGGGGGTCTGTTTCGTCATGCTTGAGACCTCTTCAGGTCATTATCGAGCCTTGGCCGAAGTAAAGGCCCGCGAATGCAGTGGAATGATTGATTAGTATTTGCTGGCGCGTGAACTGCTAAGGCAGTACACGGCTGATGGGGCTAAGGTCATTAGTCCCATAATTGTAGTACATGCTTTTATCACTGGATGTGGCGGTGATCACCCGCTGGATGGAGAGATCCAACGCCGACCTACCCGGTGCCTTGTGGGGTTTTCTCTTACCAGGTACCTCCTACCAGCGGGGCACCGCTCCAGCCGGGAAAAGTTTTAAGCTCCCGACTGGACTCACGGCATGTGTGTATGTAATTAAGGGGTAAGGATAGGATAAAGAAGCGGAAGGAAATATCGCGTGTAATCCATGCCCGTTTCCTAGGGTACTGCCCCGGGATTCGCCTGGTGTCGATAGGAGAAACCACGGAAAACTTCCGATCAGAACAGCCGTCTCCTCCAGACAGCGGCTGAATTGGACGAAGCTAATGTTGAAAATCCTTCCGCCTTGGGGATTCGCGACCGCACGCAGTGGCGGGCGACGGGAGGGGCGTGGCCGGGTGCGTGTGCTATCGGCCGAGAGATAGGCGCGCGGCGCGGGCGGCGCGGGCGGCGAGGAGAGCACTTGGCCGTGCGCTTCGCTCGCCTCGTTGCCTCCTCGGGCCGCGAAGCACGCACGCGGAAACACTGCCTCGAGTGCCGGATTTGTTCGCTCGTGAGACCTCTTTTGCTGGCCTCTTGGCGGGTTCCAACTCGCGTGAAACATAGGGGGTTTCGTTATGTTTAGTTTAGTTTAGTTAATGCCTTAGTTTACGTGGCGAGACTCCGGCCATCAGGCCCGCTCTTCTGTCTAACCACGCAAATTTCGCTACGCTCCTTTCACTACCCAGCGGAGAAAGAAGGTATTATTGGGCGACGAAACAGGCGACTTCAATTTAGCTCAGAGGTTTCTATTAGGCTTGAGGATATTTTACCTGCAGTAAATCTACTACATGGGACAGCCGGCTTTACTTTCCCTCCGAAGGATTACGCGTACGAAGGATTTTTTCGCCCTTAAAATTCCACGTCTACGATCGGGTTTAAACCGCCAACTTGGGTACAACAGTCAGGTACGTGTGTCGGTGGTATAACGGTCAACGGTTATACCACCGAATCCGCCGAATTATGTGTTCGTGGGGTGGCTTCATTTACCTCGCATTCCACCCGTTATCAGTCATCACTCTCTGGCCGGGCCAAACGTCCAAAATCATCCCTCTGTTATTGTGCTCCCTCATTATCCTACCGTCTTTCATGCACGGGAAGGGAAAGGCAAACCGAGATTGTGAACGCCTGGTCAGTAGAGGAGAGGGCATAAAGATGTGAGTCTTTTTCCATCGCCTTTGCTCGGAAATGACGCATATTACTCGTCACCAGACCTCCCATGAATGTATTCTTTCGTGGTCGGTGGTCCTCAGCAGTCGTGTACAATCAGTTCGTTGGTAGTATACTTTGATGCTGACAGCTAACAAATACATGGTGGGTTGCCAAACGCAGGGATGTAGTAATTTGGTTTTCCAGTTTTTGTGGTTGGAAGTATGTTTACGTCACACAAATCTTCTATACAAAAACATACATTCCGTACATACACTGCTTTACGTATACTTCAGAGAAGATTAACTAATTGCTGTCACTCTTGGTCCGTCTCTTATCCAAAATTAACTTTGTAACTCTGTAAAAGGTAACTGTTTTCGTCATCCAGTTGTTACATCCTCTCTTGTTAATGAAATGGGCATCCCCCCCCCCCCAACAATCAACGCGATGTTAGAGGACTAGACCTTCTTCCTCCAATTACCATCCTCATTCCCCCTTGTTCCTGAATCTGTTCTCATAGTCTCTTCTCTTGTTTTCCTTCACTTTTTTTCTATATATTTTTATTTTACTTATACTCCGATTTATTTATCGTGGCGCCTCAAGGCCACGAGCTGGGCGAAGAGGGGGACACTGTCATCCAATCGGTAGCTGCGTTACGATTTAAATTTTCGGATTGGAGCTACTTATTGGATGACAATGTGCACCTCTCCTTGCAGCTCGAGACCTCGAGGCGCCATGTTAAATAAAGCAAAATAAACCTCCATTCTTCTTAAGCCTTTTTGTTCTCCAACTACTGCACTTATTTTCTCTTCATCAGTCCCTTATGCCTAGTATGCATGTTTATCAATTATTTGTATAACATTCTTAAGAATCGGTCACAGTTTAATAAGATTTTTTCTATTTTCTCTCTCGAAATGCCAACGTTGACTCAACTCGACGGCATAAAACGTTCTCTGGAATACAACACATTATTTATCCCATTCCCGTAGGTCAACAGCTGTGAAACTTATATGAAATATCTAAATGTTGTGATGTGTATTTGCTAACTAAATTAATCTTTTATTGTTTTAATGCGATTGAACAAATGCGTAGACGAATTGCATATATCGTTGTATGTAAATTGTGTTTATGGTATTTGCGTTTGAGAGTAATAAATCGACAAACATATACAATATACAACTATACAATACAACTATACAATTGTTGGGTTTCTATTTTAATTCAATGAATCCTTTGGTGAAAAACACCACACTTTTTTCTCTCGAAAATCTTCCAAGGATTTCCTTAACCCGCTCTCTCTACCATTCGTAAAATATACGTGAACCTTATTTGAAAGTACATTAAGATCCATCTTTTTCTCGTTAGTGCTTCTGTTTTAGCTGCCCGCTGAACACACCAGTCAACACATTTGTATCTGCTACGAGGCAACCTTATTGCATTTCAAGGCCTTTAGCGTGCATCAGAAAGTTTCTCATTTAGTTTCGTTCTTCTTGACACAAATTATCATTTATTAGCCCTCTTACACGTGGGCCGTAGTAGCCCAGTTGGTAACGTTCTGGGCTTGTATCTCGAAGGACCTGGGTTCGAGTCTCGGTAGGGTTGGGGATTTTTCTCACAGACTAATCATGTAATTGGTTTCTCAGGCTCACTCAATGACGTGTTGAAGCATTCTTGTGCTGTTATGATGATTCGATGACGAGACTGAGCTCTCTGTATGTTGCTGCCGGAACCTCTACAGCAAGTCCTTTGCCGTATTGGGGAAAGCAGCAGCGTTGGTGAGTTGCAGATGACAATCCGCAGTCTGAACAGCATTCCTGTTTTGATTTATTTGGTTCACATCCCATAACTTGTTATCTACAAACATTTAGACTGTGTTATATTAATTTTAAAATGCTCGGCATTTGAGTAAGAAACAAAATAGAAAAAATGGGCTATTTCCGAACATTATTTGCAGTTGGTTTCGTACACCATTTTGTGATCGGGGCAGAACGCAACCGATCTTTTCGAATCCTATTTCCGGATGGTTCGAATTAATCAAATAATATGATTGATAATTATTAGTTGGAAACGGATATTCATGTAAATACATATTTTTACAAGACCTACATTCTCTAATATTTTTGAGACTTAACACGACATTTTGAAAATTGCAACAATTTTTATTGTATATATTTGTCAATATTTTGGTATAATTACATATTTTTACATACTTTATCTATTGCTACAGATTCCGCTACCTTTTAATATATTTGTAAGTCGAAAATAACATTTCACACGCGAGTTCGAAATATATGTTACTTGAAAACCAACTTTTTTATTGAAATACTTATGAAACCATGCAATGCGCTTGTATTAACTAATCGCCGGACCATCGTTTTAATTAATTGTCAAGCTTACCTCCCCCGCCCCATCTGCTTCTTGGAAACCGCATAGGCTGAATCAAGGATGAGCGGATGTATGTGAAGCAGAAGGAACTTTGACTGAGTGCTTCTTCGTGTTTCATGGACTCCATGCGTAACTCGCTAAATAAATTCAGATCATTGTCTTATCCCTTTTCTAGAGTTGGGGGGGGGGCGTATGCTCCCTTTACCCCCCTTCTTTCTATCACAGGCTACACGGTACTATTCGCTTAAGCACCGGTTCCTCGTAAACAACATTGTAAGTACTACGAAACTATTATATATTTCGGATAAAACTAGCAAATAATTGCTTCTGTAGATGTAAAACGTTTCTTTCAGCCTCTCTGAATCCATGTTATGATCTGATCGGCAACGTAATCTGCTCGGAAAACGCTTGAAGAATGGAATTTTAAACATAATAACGAACTTTTATTTCACATATTTCCTATTTTTCTTACATATTTTAGAAAAAATAAGTACATAAATATGCACATATTTTGCTTTTTTTTATTACAATAAATTACGTTCCCTAATTATTAGTATGCATGTAATTTTAAAAGCGTTAATTCACTCATTAATTTTCTCTCGACCCTTACAATGAGAGAGTCTTTCATTTATGATAAAATATGTGCCAGGAACGCATGACAAGTAGAAACTAAAAGCCGATATTCTTAAAGAATCCTAGTGATGGATATTTGTGAGGAATTGCTGTAGTACCTTCTCGGATTTTGCTGCGATGACCCGAATCACAGTGATCGCTGGGTACAAACCTTTGGATTGGAATAGTTGATCTCTTATTTTTATTATTAATTGTATTTTCCAATGAGAGAAATTATAAATCACTGAATTGATTTTGGGATTATTGTAGGCTGTATGAGTATGTTTTCCCATAATCAAAACACTAATACATGCGAAATGGAAATAATTATACTAGGCTTCTAATGGTAATTACCAGGTACGTATGTCGAATTCAGTTTCTGTGAATAATATTTTGCTCATATTAATAATGTATCATGAATTCAATTTTTGCTATACACCCGTACGATGTTACCAATTGAAAATTCACAATCCCATGTCCTTTGATATATGACAAAACAAAACGATATTCTAAATTGTTGTTTTATCTGCACTAAAAAAATGATATGTTTCGACACAGTGGGCAGTATATTTGCAGTAACAAAATTAAATATTTGAAAGCTACAGAGCCAGGTGACACGACAGTTATGAACTTATGAGTCTAAAAGGACAGTGAGCAAACGGAATTGCGTGGAATTATCTTCAGTATATCTGTAATCTCTGATTTTGTGGATGCCAGAAATTTCAAATTCCTTGCCCAACAGCTCAGTCTCTGAGTTTCAACATGAGCATCGTACGGGGTACGAGAGGGTCATGCTTTTCCCCACCTGTGATGTAACATGGTAATACCCCCCTTATTAGGGAAATCACATGTTCGAAGGAATGTTACGAGTCGAATGATGCCTTCAGGCGTTCTTGCAGAAAGCCGTTGCGCGAATCCAGTTCTGTTTGAAGGGCTGCGAAGTTACGTTATTCCTAATAAAAAAAAGAAAACTATGTTGGTTCGCGGAGGATTTTTTTAACCACTGATGGGGCGTAAAATAAATTTAAGCGTGAATAACGAAATGATTTTATTTCCAGAAGTCATGTACAGTCAACATTGCTTTTCCGTTTGATTCCATTAATTAATTATTGAGACATTTGTCGCATTGGTTGAAAATGTATCCAGTACCCCCTTCATAGAGGATTGCTGACAGCGTTTTGAGATAGTCCTTCACGAAAAGATAGGAAAGGTGACAGATCATTATTATGAATTAGATATTTTTATAGTCGTGTCCTATGATCTCTAAGGTCATTCGCCATCCTTTGGACATTGACGTTTAATCAGTCGTCTTTTTATCGTCCGAATGAATGGTCAGCTGCCCATTCACCGTATTCACGAACGAGATAATAGCCTTGAACTCTCATCTCTTTTCACTTGTTTTGACTGTGTTGTGTAGAGGTATGAACAGATAAATCTGTAATGATTTTGCTATCCTTCAATCTTTGTCAACAAGAGATCCCAAAAGGAATCTTTGTCCAGTGCTCGATTCAGATTTTACTGATGGCCTTGAACAAAATAAAACTTCAAGAGGATGAGGATGCATGTGTGTATTGTTGGCTCTTAACCGTAAACAGAAGTGTTTTGAAAAAATGTTAGGGAAGTATCTGAAATTCGGAAGTTAGAGTTAATCCTTGACTAAACTATAATGAACTTTATGTGGTTGATTTCATTATTTTCCTTCTTATTTGTTTACAGACGGTAAACTTTCTCTCCACTATTCAGTACATGGACTTATTAAGTTCTTAACTCAGATACACAAGTTTTAAAAAAATACTTGGGTTTACGATTTTGTGACGGACTCCTGAATAAGGGGAAGCGTTCCCGAAACGTTGTGTAACGTTATGTATCAATGAAAATAAATGTTTTGCATTTGTGTGTCCGAGTTTAGAACTTCAAATAGTTCATGAGATGAACTTGTGGAGACTAAGTTGACTGTCTATAAGCAAGCAAAGACGTAAAGAAATACAATTCTTACGCTCTGCTGAATGCATGAATAGGAATTGCCGGAATGATTTTTCTTTTATGTGACAGGTATTATGTCCTTTTTTACCAAAATGGGTTAATGGATGAAACCTAGCGATGACTAAAAAGATTGCTGTAATAAAGGAAATAATAGGAATTTTTAATTTCCATTGCCGTCACTGGCTTCGTATTACCGTCTCCAAATCGAAGTGAAAAGCCCAAATGCATCATTCGATTTTACTAACAATTAGTGCGGAGCAAACGATATATGAAATGCGTGTACTGAGTAGGTGAAACTATTACGCGCGAAATTTATAGATTTTTACTGTCAGTATGCTGTTGATGCACGGACGTTGGAGATTGGAATGCTTTCAAATTTTCGCAGATTAATATACCATGAGAAATAAAACAGAAATAATGCTCAACACCAGCACCAAAATTTGTATCAATTCAGTTAATTACATAGGCACACAAAAAAAAGTTGTTAGACCCAAAGACTTGAAACGTGTTTCTCTATGTATTTCAACGCGCTCAATCCGAATCTCAAGCCAGAATTCCGCCATCACCCTCCAGTTTTTTTTTAAATCGCGAAAATACACAGTGAAATCGTAGAGTTTCACGGTGTTTTTGCGATAAAAAAAATGGAGTGTGGTGACGAAATCCTGGCTTCAGTTTCGGATGCAGCGCGTCGACATTCATTGAGAAACATGTGTCAAGTCTTGAGGCTGACAACAATCCTCGAAAACAAAGAACATAAACCATTGTAGAAATCACGACCGTTAATAAGTAGTAGGATATGGATCACGGGATCGGTTCATTAATGAAATACATTAGTTTGCCAACGTTTCGGAATATTTAATTCCTTCATCAGGGCTAACAAAAAACACAATCACAAGGAATAAGGACAACTTTTCTGAACAACATTAGAAATGACACAATAATGACATGAAAGAAAAATATATACATGAAGACATGAAGAAAAATAATGAACATACATGAAGAAAAATAAATAAACAAATAAAATAAAAATTAACAAAATTAAAACAAAAAAAAATCTATATTGTATATATAACCTTGGCTTATAGCCTTAGCCCTGATGAAGGAATTAAATCTTCCGAAACGTTGGCAAACTAATGTATTTCATTAATTGACCGATCCCGTGATCCATATCCTACTAAAGAACATAAACAAAACAAAAAAAATCATTTTCAGGGTGTTTTTCGCGTCTTTTTTTTTAAAGGAGGGAGATGGCATATTTATGGCTTCAGATTCGGATTCATCATGTCGAAATACGTAGAGAAACATGTGAACAGTCTTTGGGTCTGACAACTTCTTGGTGTGTGTGTGTGTGTGTGTGTGTGTGTGCGCGCGCGCGCGCGCCTGTATTATGTTAGATATAAACTTGGTCTAAGTTTTAATGAGACAATTTAGATAAACGCCCCCCGTCTACATTCTAAAGAAGCCGCAAAACAGTAACATAAAGTTATGCGCCTAAAAATGAAATAAACCTTCACACGGCTACTGCTGAAGGATAAATTTGAAAACAAATAGTTCCAACACGCCGACGGCATGGAGAGGAAACTGCAGGTGAGTTACGGACGGTCCCGGTGGGGCCGAAGCGAGCAGAGGGTTTGGCGGCACCCCTTCCTGGAAGAGGCCGGTGCTCTGCCGGTGCGGAATGGGCGAATTCTTGCGCTTTTGTGCGGCGCGGCCTTGTACCTGTGCACTTTGAACGTCTGCGACGACGCGTCCGCCGGTGACGTCGTCAAGGGGGTGGGAGGGGGCGTGACTCATCGTCGCCACGGGGCGCCCCCTGCGCGTGGGGCCGACCGGCTTTCCCTGCGCTTGGTGTGAAATCGCGCGCGTCCAGCCTCCCCGGTCGACCGCCAGGGTTATTTAGGGCCCTGGGACGCCGCCACCCACGGCGCCACTGTCTAGCTCGGCGCGCCCCGGACTTGCCCAGGTTGTAACACCCTGCAATGCTAGTGGTTATATTCAAATTACCTTCGAATCACACGTATCGAATTGTTCGCTTTGTGTATTTTCTCACGGCAGTATGTAGAACCATGACAAAATATGGTCATTGTATGCTGTCAGATAATCCAATCGTACTATTGCGTGTTGTGGAATGTGTTAAAATTTGAAGAAAGACCCCAATGGTAGCGATTGTATACTACGATGTTTATTAGTGCTGCATGCCCCAATACCGTCATTGTAATAGTCATTGTAAAGGTTTGTGTTGATCTGAAATATTTTACAAAAAGAAATTTAAAAAATTCCAAACGCAAATGATACATTGCTTCGGAAGTTAAATCTCACAATTTCTCGTAGTTAATTTCGTTTACAAATTGTATACATTTAGTAGCAATGGTATGTTTTATTCGTTATGGCTCCCTCATAAAATTGATATTCAATTTTGAATGATTTTAGGTGATGTTTTTTGTCTCATCTATTACCACGAATCTAGACACGGCAGTGTAGCTAACGTGATGTATTGTAAAGCTAACCTGATTTATTGCATATGAGTATATTATTGCTTTGTTTATTACTTTATGAAGCTTAAAGCATATTGTTGGGGTGTGGAATGAAATTAATGGGAGTCCATGAATCTTTGACATTGAATGAGGAATTATGAGTAGTTCTCATAGTCATAGTGGTAATACATCTATAGGAGTATTTGGAAAAGGGTTTAAAAAAAAAAGAGATGCCTTTCTATTATAGAACTAAAAACGGAACAAACCGAAGATGGCATAGGTCGTTTATTTCGCCTCTCTGTTTGCGCCTGTATTTTGATGTTTGTGTTAATGGTATGTAACTGTATGTATTAAAAACCACGCAGGTGCTTGCTCTACATCTGACGTCCTTTTCCAGAAGATAAGAAATTGCAATATAGTATTTTTTTTCTCAGAAACCCGTTAATTTTACACCCCAGTAAGTCGTGAATCGTTGAATTTCTAAAATACGATAAGGTCGGCTCGCCAAAAAAAATCAGGTGAAAAGCTGGGAGATAAGTGATTATCGGTCATGTGGGAATGTATCGACCTTCCATTTTGATTACGTGTTGGTGTTGCCATGCAAACTTGGAGCAGTACGGTTACGATGTATTTCCTTTCAACCTTCTTACAATGTATTTCCTTTCATTTTTCTTGTTAACAATGTAAGGTTCAGAAGACAATTAAAGGTTTTGCAAGAAAATCAACTTGAAATTTTCGATAGTACCGCTTCGGAAATTTTGAGCTAGGTGCATGCGCGTAATATAATTTCCGTTGACGATGTGTAAACACATTATGTGGAGTTGAGAGAATGACGATATTAATACGATAAAAATTTTACATACGAGGTTTTTTGTCATGATTGTTATTTCGTGAAATATGACAATTGTGTCATTTTTCGAATATTTGCAACTCGTCGCTGTGAAACGTTTTAAAAAAATGTATAGCATTCATTGATGGAGCCCTGAGTGAAATTGACAGAGAGTATCTGTGAACATTCTGCGTAAAATTGACTGTGGGCATCTGATAACTGCGTGAAGTCGTTTTCCTTATCGTATTTATTTGATAACAGTCCTATGTGTTGCCTCATTTCGCTCCTTAAATGTTGCAGTTCTTCGTATTATTTGTTGGAATTAGTACGAGAGTGTAAATTCAAAGTTTCATCTGAATGTGGGATGTAAATTCAATGATTTACTGCATTATTAAGGTGGGGAGTGTCGTAATTAATTAACATAAAATCTCTTAAAAAACTGAATTGAATCAACATCTCATTACAAAAAATTCACATACAATACATGTACATTATTTTACAACACTTTGCGAGATGGTATTAAACGATTAAATTCTATAGAAAAGTTTAAATCCCAAGTGAAATCGTTTCTGCTGCATAACTGTTTCTATACAATTGAGCATCACAAGGAAAGTAACATTAATTTTAACAGTGATATTTAATGTATTATTTACCATTGGACTATATAATTCTAAGCAATATGTAACAAGTATTGTATCGCAGCTTCTGGGTCAGTGACCCCCATCTCGATCAGGTGTTTCGTCCAGTTTCCCTGATCCATTGAGCAAATGCTGAGATGGTCCCTTGTTTTGCTTCTGGACATAAGTGTAACTTCATTATCTGTGCACATCTTCTAGAATTCAGTAGGAAATACAGTTATTCAAATTATCGTTTCCATGTTGTCGCGGCAAGGAAGTATTATTCCGAAGGACAACATGGATAAGAGCCCAAAATTTATTGCTTATTTATCCTTAAAACTAGATTTTATTACATGGGATTTTTTTCAATTCAAAATTCAAGTAGTATATGACTTAGTGTAGGGATCACAGAATTTTGAAAATGTGCACACAATTCACTTTTCCCCATGGCACGTCATACGCAGTTTTAACTGTTTTTTGACGTAAAATAAATAAATAAAAATAAAATAAACTGATCATGTTTTCCATTTTTCAAAAAATTAGTCAAATAATTCAGTTGTGACGTCATGGGAACAACAGCAATCACAGACTCTAGCTTCAGATATTGACAGGTTTATTAATAATTAAGTATTTACAAATAAATAGTTTGAGCAGTTATTTACCGCTCTGATAGACCCTATCCCCTGATCGCAGGAGTGATCTGTAAATGATTGAAGATCTGCCTGACTCGTGGCCCTCGCCACTCCTCAGAGCGAGTTTATGCACATAGCGTAGAGCTCCGTTACCGCAATCATCCGTGGAAAACATGTTCCACAGCGGCGTCCCAACACATTGGTTACCCTACGAGCATCGCTCGTCTCCGCACCACCATGGGTGCCAGTTTGGTGCACGAGGTTTCCACTTAGCTCAAAACCCACTCCCGCGCTTTGTGCTATCGCTTATATGCCTATACACGCAACGTCATCTTGCGTTCGCGCGGCGATTCACTTGTGATTGCTTCGCCGCCAGGCATTTTGGGTATCCGTTTCCATGGATTTCTGGAAGTTCCCAAAATGCCTCGGGGTGTCTCCGCCCCCTAACTACGTCTATTCAAACTCCTTACTTTCTCCTATCGCCCTTTCTGCCTGCACTAATCCTGTCACCGGCGTCTGCCTGGCGCCGGCCTCCGTGTCCACGCGGTTCCATGGCTATACAATACTTTACAGAGCGTTCAGTTTTTCAAGATGTAACCCTACTCGTTTACTCCGCTTTCCTGTTCACGAAAATATCAGTTGAGTCAACTCCTGCTCTCTCCTCTCGTTCACGCTGAAACTATTGAGAAGGGCCTAAATAATAACTATGATTAATAGTGAAACAGTTTGAATAAGAATTCGCTTTTTGTGGGAGTGGTTCACAAGATTTCTGTGCAAACGAGCTCAGAATTGCCCATTTTCGGAAACGCTCAAACGACATTTACTGAAGAATGGCTCCAATTTTTTGAATAAAATTTGCATACAAGACCATTTTTATTCTACTATAATATGTTTAAAGTCTTATCTCATTTCGACTATTAGGGGCGCAAAAATTGAGAAAATGTGAACAAAAAATGTCTTTTAGGTTTCTGTAGGAAGTGACTGAGAAGAAGGTGGGGCAAAGAGGTAACGCTAGTCTAGACTAAATAGATTACTAAGTAGTACGGAAAAAGATGTGCCGTTCTTTAGCACCATTCGTTATTGTTTCTAAACCTAACATTTTATAAAATAGTACGGTCAAGTGATTTGATCTTGTGATAGCAGCTTGGGGCAGGTGAGTTCAAGTATGTAGACACTTATACTTCGAATTATCTATTGTGGCCGATGACGTTAGGTCATTGTTTCACCTCCTGCCTTATAAAACGAATCTTTTTTCATTAATTCGCAAACTTCCTTCTCAGCGAAGGTTGTGTCCTCAGAAATAAGCTTACCGCGGTTAAAAAGATGAGGCGGGAGGTTTAATAATGTCATCATCAGCCACTATAGAATGATCGAAGTTTAAGGATGTGAGTTCGAAACTATTGTAAGTATGACAGTCTTAATTTATAGTCTTGATAGGGTGGCATTTCAAGTTCCTCCTATACCCTAATCATTCCATAATCATTACCGGCCTTAAGGCAAGCGTTTGTGTAATTGAGGAACTGGATCCCTACAACCAGAAGAATGGTACACGCACTGAATCAGCGTCAGAGGTTACCATGGGCAAATATGTCAAGATGCAGAGGAGCGGTGAAGATCTTTGCGATCTTCCGGCGCGAAGCTCCTTTTCGGTGGGATTGCCCTCTCAGGAGAGGTAGATACCGCGAGAGACCCTCGTGGCTCTTTTAGGCATCGATTGATTGATTGTGATTCCGGGCGCGTCAACTACTATGGTCATTAGCTCGTAAGTGCAGTGCATGTGTTTCGTCGGGGACGAACTCTAAGCTCCCGACCGGTCTCCCGGCATGTGTGGTAGTGTAGTGCATGTTAGTGTAAGTATGTGTGTGTAAGGGTAGAGGATAGGACAAGGATGAGGAAGGAAAGATCGCGCGCGGTCCGTGACCAGACTGTTAGGGTACTGCTCCGGCATTCGCGTGGTGTTGTTGGTCGGGAAAGGAAAACTGCCGATCAGAGCAGCCGGCAGCTAGAATTCTCCTCTAGACGGCGACTGAATTCGACCTAGCTCACACGCTAGTGTCCTAAATCCTGCCGCCGTCGGGACTCGAACCGAGGACCTCCTAGTCAGAGACACTGCAGTAACATCAATTGATCAGCAGTAACATCACTGAGCCACCGCTCCCGGTTTAGGCATCGATGGATAGCAGCAGCGAGGAGGATGGGGAGAAACGAAAAGCTAGCCCGCCTCGAGAGAATAGGAAAATAGTACGAGGAAGTCTGCTATTCTGTAGTACCTCTAGTTTCTTTAGGGGACGGTGCGTGGGAATAAGGAAAAGTCTACGTAGTTGGTGTTACTTCAACAGGTACTAAAGCACGTCTGCTTTTCCAAAGAAGGGAGCGGAAAGCCATGAAATGTAGATTTATGTTCTCTACATGATTCCTTTTCATATACTGTCGTGTCGGCGCACAGAAAAATGACTCATCTAAAAAACTATGTTGCAGAACTTTTTTAAGCTGATTGTCAATTGGGCCTGTTTCGGCTTTCATTATGTTAGTTACAAGTATATAGTAGTAAATAAAATATAATAGAAAGCGAGGTTGTTCGTGTGCAAAGCTGAATGCGAGGTATCTTCTCTCCCCCTGGCCTTGGTGTGTTGAAGGCGCAGCACACCGAGTGCGCCCTTAGGCTCGTGTTTTTCAGTGCGTCGCAAAAGCTGCTAATCTCGAAGTGCGTTTACTTCCTTTCGTGACAGGCATATGCGTCATAGCGTGCGTCAACAGGCCGTGAGTTATTGTCGTGAAGTGCAACGCGCATTGTGCTCGCAGACGTGTAACGGAAGCAAAAGTTAAGTGTTACAGAAAGAATAACTATACCTATTACGTGTGTTTGTCTGGTCTTCGGGGGTTCCGTCAGGGTAGACTCAACAGTTAATTCTATTTTGAGCCCGCGAGAGCAAGGCAGAGTATCAGAAGATTCTTCAATTTTCTTTCAATATCAATATCAACCAATTATGTAATTTATGATAATGCCGCTTGTAGCGTTGCGCGATATGATAAGTGAGTTAGCTGCTTTACTTACGCATTATATTCTCTCTGCTCATTCACCTTTTTCTCTCCCCTCTCTTGTCTATCTCAAATATCCCAGTATTGGAAGGTTTTCCACTACCTATAAGCCAATGGTTGCAAAATACAACTACCTTTCTTTTCATGTTTTAGAAACTTGATTAAAATAAATTATGTATTATCGAAAAATTGCGAACATGCGCCAAGCTTCACAGTGTTACTTCGGCGCTGGTTGTGCTGCAGGAAAGTTACAACAGTAAGTCATAACGTATTTTCTATGTGGCATGACATTCTTGAAACTTTCTTCTATCAATTCAGGAAATTATACAAGTTTTGGAAAGCCCATATCAGCCATTGTGAACAAAATCACAATGTTCCAAAACTGGGCGATTGCATAATGGTTGCGATGTGTTTGTATGTACAGGCGTTGAAGTACACACATGAAAGAATGAATGCGAGATTGAACATTTGTCATTTGGTGCTAGAATTATAGTGATTAACTTCAAAGGAAAAACAAAAACAAACAAACAATTCAAGATTGGCGTGACTTCCGATGACGATTCGCATGCGAATTACCTTCCGCGTTTTCTTTTGATGTTGGAAGTAAATAGAAAATATTGTAATAAAAATTGGAAACTCTTATTTAGTTATCGTGTTACATGCCAAAAAATTAAACTGGAAGGAAGATTTTGGAGTAACGTTTAAAAAAGAAAAGTATCTTTAATGGCCGTCCCTGGAATTTTTGTTAGATGGCGAATTTTAGTGAATAGTTTTACTACATAAAGATAAACTCTTTTAACGAGAAAATTTGTTGGCCAATAATGACAACTCTAGAGAGCAATTCATAATTCAGCTGTGTATAGTAAAAGAGGCAAGGCAGGGATATCAGATCTCAAGAAAACGTGCGCGTATCCCATAGGCATTTGCAGTTTTACTTGACGATAAATAAATGTAGTCCATTATTTTCAACTTTTAACAACATTTACATTACTATATAAGGTAATCACGTGTATTTGTAGTGCTTCGAATGAATAATATCTCTGCCAAAAGTTTATTTTATAGTCGCATTGTGTGTGTTAATTTCTTTTTTAAATTTCTTGGTCTGGGGGGATAAGGTTGCAGGCTGACCCTACGGAATCGTTGCAATAGACGGCAAACCTCGATGGCTGGCAGGATGTCCAGGGAACGTGTGGGCGCGCTGCAAGACGTCGTGTGTGTAGGTTGTTCCCTTATCACGCGGCGCCCGTCAGGCATTCTTATCACGCGCGGCCTCTTCCAAGGTTGCTCTTAGAGGATTAGAGTGGTTTACTGTGTTTTGGGAGTGGCGGCGCCCCCTTCAGGATGCAAGGAAAGTGGTCGGGAGGAGATGTCACTTAACGCCATTTAGTTGCGTGTACAGGGGAATTGTGAGCTAATTGTCTGGTGTAATAAAGATTCTTGGAATATTGAAAACGTCTGAAGTTGAGGTTGATAAAGATGTATATAATTGCTTGTTCCTTTTTATATCAGAATGTGGTATACAAACTGTACAAAAGAGGATGAAGTATCACTAGATGAGTTTAAAATTTTAAAAAATCATTTAAATTTTCTGCAAGATTGGTAAAGTTGGTAAAGTCGTAATGGAAGTTGCTTTTATGCAATGTTCTGTAAAATCAGAACTCGTTCATCTTTTTGCCCTTTGTTTTAACCGTACTTGTTTGGTATCATACTTTTTCTTTTTTTAAGTGTTTGCGAGGAAGGAAAGGAAAGGAAAAAATAAGGGATAATGGAGATTGAAATAGGATGAAAGGCAAGTGGAGATGTAAGGAATATGATGCAATTGATCTGAAAGTATTTGTTAAGTTGAAGTTTCCATACACTATTGATGTATATTTTAAGTGAATCAAGCTGTTTCTAACAATAGAAGCTGAAATAAAGATGTTGATTCTGAAGTCTGCTATGATAAATTTTAATTTTGTAAACTTAACTCCGACACGCATAGAGTTGAAAATTATAGTTAATTCTACTGCTAAACCATTGTTGAAATATATAAAAGATAACTATAAAACGACATCTTGACGTTATCATTTCAATGAGTATTTGTCGAGCGACTATTCCCACATGCCCGAACCAATGTCTCTTGGGAAGCGCTCGTGAACCAGGGTCCTGCAGCAACGTAATCCTGACCTGCAAGGCCCTGACACGCTCCAGAATATCCCCACTAGTGTTGCTAGAGCTTGTGTTGCTTGTGAAGCCTCTGAAAAAATCCGAAATAAAACCAGAAGGAGCGGGGGTGGAAGAAAGCGAAGGTTGAGCTAATCAGCCTGAGGCAGAATGGTGAGACGGTGGAGAAAGATCTCGAGGGCAGGTGGCCGTGGATGAGATCTTGGCGATGGCGTTGGGGAGGGCAGCGTCAATGGTGGGTGTTCGTGGAGGCGGTGGCGATTATGGCAGATGCAGTGGACTCTTTAATTCCAACATCCCAGTAGAAGCTAAAGAAATCGAATGATCAAAGTTTCAGTTCAACGTATGGTACATATGTGGAGCGGGAAGCCTTGCTTCTTAGGATCTGTACAGGCTATAATAAATAAAATATACAATTTAATTGCCATTTATTCTAATTTAGTTGAAATGAAGAAGCACTGGCTCTCACTGTAATGTCAGATAATTATCATTCATGCTAGAATCCAATACAAACGTTTTATTACGTGCAGGAGAATAAATAGTCATGAAATATGGAATTGAAAGACTCATTCATAATTATACAGCGGAAAGGGAGTTGCGGAATAAGGTATGCAAATCTTCCCCCAAGGATAAATTTTTTACGTTGAAAATCGTAATTGAAGTGTAAAAAAACAAGTTTATTTGCCGGATTTAGATCAATTTACCTAGAGTACTTCGTACAAATGAAAAAAAAACAACTTGTTTTTTAGCTTCTTGTGTAGGTTTAATTTTTTTACCACATTACGCATATGTATATTGATTTAAATTATTCTTGCGATTTGCTAAAGGTGATAAAGATATTTTGAACATTTTTTCAAGCAATTATATATCCCATTTTGATCCTGGCAAGGAACAAAGGTCAAACTTAAAAATTACACTAAAAAATTACTGTTTCCCTTCGTTTTTTAAGAATATCTCATGTTTTGACGCAGACCATAAAAGGGCAAAATACAAATTGTAGTCTTGTAAATTCTCTAGAGTTTCCCAAAATTCCAACCTTTTATCTAATTTGCACCCGGCAGCTCAACATATATAAAACTAATTTAATAGTTTTTTTTATTTATTTTCTTAAAATTAGGTTTTTTTTATTAATTTTCGTCGTTTTTGTTTTTTGTTTATTAGAAAAGATAATGAAAAACAAAGTAGTAAGAAAATAGTTTTACCTATTGTAATTTGAATATCAGAAACCTTATCAGTTCACACGCCCGGAAACACGAATCAATCAATCGAGTAATTGTTTAACGCGTATTTACAATCTGTTCATACTTGAGAACAGTACGTAAATTTGTTGACTAGATACTTAGCATTGATTGTAGCAGATACTCATTAGTATCTCTCCATTAATACAGCTGATTACACATATAACTACACTTCAAAATCTGTGAGGCAAATCTAAAGGCTCGAATTTTTTAAGACGTCTTATTTTCAAACTGTTATCTAACAAATTGTATGGCTAAAGTATTTGTATGGCATTCTAATTTTTGCATTTATTTACAAATAATTTTCTATTTCAACGTTAACTATTGGAACATTAAAATCATCGTAAATTACATCATTTCGAACATACCAGGGGGCATTGGCAATGCTTCTTAATAGTTTGGATTGAAATCTTTGAATGATTTGGATATTGGATTTGCTACCGGCGCCCCAGAGCTGTCTGCAGTAAGTTGAAAGAATCGAGTATTAAACGAAAAGAAAATGTTTTGGGAGAGTGAGCGTGGCTGCCATGGACCTCCCTGGTCCAGCGCGTGGCACAGCGCTGCCGCCTGCCTCCCCGTTCGGGCCGGCCGCCGCTACGCAGCGCAGCGCTTGCTCCACGTGTCGCCCGCTCCGCAGGAGCATAAATTATTCCCGGCGTCTCTTGATGGCCGCCTCGCGCCCGCCTCGCGCCCGCCTCGCGCCCGCCTCGCGCCCGCCTCGCGCCCGCCTCGCGCCCGCCTCGCGCCCGCCTCGCGCCCGCCTCGCGCCCGCCTCGCGCCCGCCTCGCGCCCGCCTCGCGCCCGCCTCGCGCCCGCCTCGCGCCCGCCTCGCGCCCGCCTCGCGCCCGCCTCGCGCCCTCCTCGCGCCCGCCTCGCGCCCGCCTCGCGCCCGCCTCGCGCCCGCCTCGCGCCCGCCTCGCGCCCGCCTCGCGCCGCCTCGCGCCCGCCTCGCGCCCGCCTCGCGCCCGCCTCGCGCCCGCCTCGCGCCCGCCTCGCGCCCGCCTCGCGCCCGCCTCGCGCCCGCCTCGCGCCCGCCTCGCGCCCGCCTCGCGCCCGCCTCGCGCCCGCCTCGCGCCCGCCTCGCGCCCGCCTCGCGCCCGCCTCGCGCCCGCCTCGCGCCCTCCCGCTGCACCGGGCGTCTGCACCGGACGTCTGCGCTGCGTTTGGGCAGTTGGAGCCCCTCGTGGACCGCGACAGTCCTCGCTCCGGCGCGGAAGGAAGCCAAAAATGTGCGTTGTACGAACAGTGTTGGAGCTAGATAATTTTGAGCCCGGGGCCATGCTGAAACGTAGTCCGAAAAATGCACAAGTCTACCTCAGCCCAGTCGGTGGGTACTGAAAAAAAGGGGGTTACCTGGAAAAAGGTCATAAAAACGTTTTCTTTGAGTATGCTGTATGTACCCAGGTACTAGTTAAAACCCCACGTTTTCGACGTCCCACACCCGGCGCTAACTCAGGGAGAACGGAACTACCGCTATTTTTTCTGACTTTCTTCTGTTTTTTCCTCTATGACCGTAAGTTCTAGAGAACAAATGATTAAATTCAATTTGAAAAAGGATAAAATTTCGTTCAACTTTTGCACAAAACCTTTTTTTTCAAAGTTAGCTCAGGGTCAAGGAGGTCGAAAACTTGCGGTTTTAACTAGTGCCTGGGTACATATACTAGCATATCCAAAGAAAAAGTTTTCGTGATCTTTTTCAGTACCTATCGAGGGACTATTAGTTATTATAATGACAGTAATGACTACAATTCACTTCTGAAGATAAAATGAAAATAATTGAAAATTTTATGAAATATCAGACAACTACCGAGTGATCAGTATAAAACGCAACCCACAGCAGACAGAGCGGAAAGCACTGGCAACTATGTTTGAGCGGGTCGGATAGTGGCTGGTGGTTTCAGGCAGGTAAACTGTACGCTTAATCCCCTCTCCCACTAACGCCACCCTGAGGAGGAGCACAGGTGACAGCCAAGTTCAAAGAGAAAGGCACGTGCCTCCTTGTTTGGCGTCGAAAAAAAAATTGAATTGTCAACAACGACGATTCCTTCATATATTGTTTTCAAGTGAAATAAACTTGCCATGTAAAATATACATTGAGGTAAATGTAATAGTACACTTTGCTTGTTTTAGTTTCATAGCAAGATGCAAATGCTCCAGAAACGTATGTTTTATACTTTATGTTTTAAATAAATATTAATTAATTATATATTCAGATTCGCAGAAAAAATGGTTGTTGTTATTTTTATTGTTATTGAATACGGTTACTTTAAAACTACTTAACTATTAATTAACTAATTAAAATATACCAAAAATTAATTTCTCAATTTCTTCTAATACGCATCCGCCGTTACCGTTTGTTTGATAAACAGCTGAATTAATCTGCGTTGATAAACATACTCCAATCTTCTTTTAATGCAATGATCTCTCTACTATTTCCTATGGTCTCTTTTTCTCCTAAAGCTGCCCGGCACTCTTTGAAAGATTGCGTTCGGAAATACTCCACCACAAAACTGCGTTGCTCTACGCTGAGGCGCATCGTAAGATAACTTTGAAAGAAGGAAACTTAAATGAAGACGCGACCTGGTTTATTGCAGGTATGGCCCACACTACTGGAAGGGGGTGATGGTGAACGGAGTGTCGCTGAAATGCAGTCGAAGGAGCTGTCCCAGAAACAGTGTTGCAAAACTTTCACTTGTCTCTCAGTGCCTTGAACCGCAGGGTTGCGTTTTGTACTGATCACTTGTATCATTTGTATATATCGACTTAAGCCGACGAGTAGGTCGGCGCCAGATCTCGAGTGCAGTAAAAGCGACATGTGACGAATATTAAAATTGAGTGTAAAATTTGAATTTTAGTTAATTCATGGTAAAGAAATTATATTTTATTTAAGCTTCGCAACGGCGGAAGAGTTTGGAGCGTTTCTGCTCAGTTCCCGTGACTTGACCTCCCCTTTCCAATGAGTGAAGATATAGTATTTACTCACAAGAAACTCAGATTAGTATCAGGTCACGAACATGATGTGATGGCTAAGAAATATGTGCGTGTGTAAAACAGAAAACTCAAATTTGTCGGTGTAAAAGGAGTTTGGGTAAATAATTGAAAGAGACATTGGTTATGGATCGAAAATGGAAACGTTTCCAATACCCAATGAGGGAGACCTACTATCAGAACCCAGTAATTGGAAGCGTTGTCATTACAGGATATGAAAATGTCTTTTAGATAATTTTTGTAATATTATTACCAAATCCGGGAACCATTTTTTATTGAAAGATTCAATGTATTCGCTACGGTCATACCAGAACCTAATCTCAACAGAAGGTAGATTACATGAGCATGATTACATCAATCAAACTGATACGGGTTTTTCTTTTTCTTTTTTTAAATTTATTTCTTCCCATTCGACTTTCGTCTTTCGAGGATTTTGCCAGGTACAATGTTACATACAATGAATTTACTTGGCCATCCTCACGTATTTTTCTTGAGAATTTGTTAGATGATTGTACTTCCTGAATCGACGAATGGTTCATTGAAGGGGGCGTTTTCGCCCCCCTGCGGTTTGAGCGCGCCTTGACCGCGCCGTGCAAGGGAATCCCATGCGCTCTGGGCGACGGCGCGGTTACGCGACCTCCATGGCAGAGCTCTCGGATTCGGCGCCGAGGCCTTGTGCAGGCTTGCGACCACCTCGGCCCTTCCGCGTGGATGGCGGGCGCTGGCGTCGAGAAAGGCCACGCGGGTTGGCTTTCAGAGCGATTGCATGTTCGTAATCACGCTGTTGGGATTATGAAATTCACCTACCACTCGGTTAAGGAATTAAATGAGATCAAAACAAGATGTACGAGTTATTAATAAGTAGGGAACGGACTTTATTGTAATAAAAAAATCAAAACATGTACATATATAATTGTACTTATTTTTTCAAAAATATGTAAGAAAAATTAGGAAATATGTGAAATAAATATTCGTTATAAAGAAATTCCGTTTCAAGCGTTTTCCGAGCAGAGTACGTTGCCGATCAGAACTTTACATGGATTCAGAGAGGCTGAATGAAAGTTTTACATCTACAGAAGCAATTATTCCCTAGTTTCTTCCGAAACATAATACTTTCGTATTATATACAATGTTGTTTACGAGGAGCCGGAGCTCAAGTGAATAGTACCGTGTAGCCTGTGATAGAAGGTAGGGGGGGGGTAAAGGGAGCATACTACCACCCAAACTCCAGAAAAGGGATAAGACAATGATCTGATTTTTTTTATCGGGGTAACCACGAGTAAGCACGTGGTTGAAGTTCCTTCTGCTTCACAAACTACATCCGCTCATCTTTGATCCGGACTACGCTGTTTCCAAGAAACAGTGGGTCGGGGGAGATAAGTTTGGCAATTAATAGCGATTGTCCGGCGTTAATACAAGTGCATTGCGTATTTTTTAAGTATTTCAGTAACTATGTTAGTTTTATATTTTGAACATCACTGGTGAAATGTTCATTTTCGACATATAAATATATTAAAATGTAAGGAAATATGTAGCTATAGATAAAATATGTAAAAATATGTCATTATACCAAAATATGTAAAAATATGTAAAATAAAAATTGTTCCAATTAGTTCAGAATGTCATGTTAAGTGTAAAAAATATTAGTGAATACAGGTATCATGTCCCTGTAAAAATATGTATTTACATGAAAATCCGTTCCCTATTAATAAGATATTGCGAGTGTAATGTGTAGAAACCACAATAATTGTGAGTGTAATTCTTTTGGGAAGAGCCATGTTGTACAATTGTGTGTATTTTTTCTAAGCGTTTCGTTTTGTGTATCAAAAACATGTAGAGCCGTCCTTTGAAAGTTAGTTTGAAAAAGATATGCATCTGATTTAAAGAGTACCCTTTAAAATGCATAAAGGAAAGAACATATAATTCAGATCACTGGGAGAGGAAAATAGAATTGTAAAGTGTAAAGATATAGCACTGAGAAGTTGACAACCATAAAATAATCGTATCATGAACATTACATGGAGATGGAAAGACTAGCTCTACCAGACGAATCAAAGATATTTCGTGAAGGTAATTGTGGAAGTAGCAAGAGAAGTAGAATTCCAAACGCTCTTCTAAAATCATTGGCATCGCAGAGGATCTGGGGGTGCAAGTCGCGAAAGCTGTGGTTGACAACGTTGCAGTATGATTTTACGAATGAATTGTTTATGAATAGTGGATGGGTTGAATGGGAAGGTTTGAAAGGATCTGTTTTGCCAATGTTACCATACTACACTAGCAAACATGTGTATCTCATCCGTAAAGTTCTACGACGCATGAAGAAAAGCAGACCCTATTGGTTTGGATATCTACCTCAGCACTACGATATCCTTACCCGCTTCGTATGACAAAGGATGAAGTGTGTCACCGGTGCCAATGGCGCGGGTTGAAGTTGCTGACATCGTTGTAGTGGAAAATAGTAGTTGCTTTGCTGACTGCGCTTCCGCTGTTGGTCGCGTCCTTGCAACGGCTGATGCCCCGCTCGCCCCACCCATCCCCTCTGACGCGGCGTGGCTCTGGGACCGGAGGGAAATGTGTGTGTGTCTATGACTCTTTCTACAAACTGTGATATAGGATGCATTTTGCAAATTCAGAAAAAAATAATGAAAGCGTATTCTATTTATTGTAAAACGTGTAATTTGAAACGCTTTTATTCATTATTGGCAACGGCACAATGCATATACATTGGTTTATGAATGAACTCGATTATCAGGAAATTGTGGGCCTTCATTGTAGCATCGAATAGAATACTGTGTATTTAACAATTATACACAATTATACATAAATAGCCTCTTATCGTCCGCGGCCACGCCGATCCTCAGGGGATGCTGTCCCCTAAAAGACATTTCATTTACGTAGATTATTTTCTCTCTCCTTAAAGGGAGGTCTCATAAATTGAGAATTTTTGAATACATAATTTTTGTCATGAAAGGACGATTAGCAGACTAACGTGAAGTAGATGGGATTCTTAAGTTGGTTTTGTAGATTCGTATCAAACGCGAGTGTGTAGTCAATTACGATGGCTACCCGAATACGAGGAAGGAAATTCTAGTGTGAAAAACATGGGTGCTTCCAGACGTGCACGATTTGGAAGACGCTAGTATCAACGTACGTTAAAAATCGAGGTAGAAGGGAGGACGTAAAGCTAAAAATTCACAAGAAGCCAAGCGGCGAAATAACTCCAAGAACAAGTTGTAACTCTGGAAGCGCGCTGGGTGTTGTGGGCGCCGGCGTGCAACTCCGAAACGAGGTAAATTAGGCGCAGGCCCGCGGGAGCCTTCGCTAATAACGCCTGTGTGACGCAACAGGATGTTACAACGAAGGTGAAGTGCCCCTTTCCTTGGCGTGCGGGCGCGTGCGCGTGCTAAATAAACGCGAAGAAGACAGCGGGCGCGCCGCCGCGTGCTCCGACCTGCTTTGCGTAACAACCACGCGTCATCGGGCATTGGACTGCGCTCGCACTCAGCACGTTTTCACGAACCACTTCTCGGCGCCTCGCAGCTCACACTCGCCGACGACTTATTTGCGCGAAGGCTGTTGTGTCGGGCGCGCCTGTCGTAGCGTCGGAAGCGGCTTATGGCTCTGGGAACGGATATTGAAAGTGGGGATTTTAATTTTATAAGGGCGTAAACGAGTGATGCGTTTATCCAAGTGGTTGTGAGATGATGAAATCGGCACATGCTTGGAAGCTCTTTTTTTTATAGAACTTCATGTTGATAGAAATAATTATTAGACTTCAGTCAGCATTTCAATACGTCACATTTCTTAGCATTTCAATACGTCACTCGCTGTAACTATCTTTTGCTATACTTATCAAGTGTTTTCTGGGAAGCAGTGTCGATTCTGGCGACTATTTATTGAGATCATTTACAAAATAAGTGATTTTTGTTGATACAACCAAGACAGTATGAATGTCTGATTCCTTTGCCGGCGTTGTAATATTTTCCATACGAGATTTTAGTTCTGTGTGGTGTTGACAGTGATCAGAGGAAAATGTCATTGAAAACATTGTCTAGTCGAACACTTGCGCATATTCTGTGCCATATGTTGGAAAATGATGTACGAAAGCAAGATGTCCTCTTATACGGAACTCATTCATGTATTCTTCTGCTGGACTTGATAGATAATATATCTGTCTGGATTAGGGAAATTGTTTTTGTTAATTTTTCTGGGGAATTATGCTGTTATACGTAACACATAATACTTATGCACTATTCTCCGATCAATATGTATTAACGACGTCAATATTTTACGAAATTTGACTTCCAGATATGTTTGGGAACTTGTTTGTCTTATCCTCTGAGTAATTTAATTTTCAGATTATTAAATGAGATTGTCAACGTGAATCGGCTGATTAAGGACTGTTTTAGTAAGTGGTTTCTCTCAATTCGCATTTTCAATTTTTTTGTTTATTAGCAATATTGCTTACGGCAGCAAGCTGCAGTACAGCTTCTGACGTACTTCTCTTTCTATTGTTTTGGGAGTCAAACTCTTCATCTAATTCGTAGCTTTCTACGATTTAGAGAAGCATTTAGATGTGCGAAGGCGAGCGATATTCGACACGAAAGTAGATATTTTAGTCTAGCATCATTGGCATTTGTACAATATCGAGAGATAAAGGAAGTAAATATCATGAAATCTATTTTCAGTGAACACGAGCACCAGATAAAAAAAATTCATTAGGTAATAATGTTTAAGCTTATGAATTCGGATCTTGGAACTTTACTTAAGAATCTCCACGCTAGCTCTTCTCGCCGTCCAAAGTACATAAAATCTCATGACCGATTTACAAAGATAGCCTTGTGGGAAATTGGAAGACATTCCTTCTTGTAACACTTCGACGTAATGAATCAAGTTTTAGTCGTGATAGAGATCGATGTTGCAAGTTCGAATGTCACCAAGGACTCCTATTAATCGCTGTGAACTTGCGTATCTCAAGTGAGGCGCACCAAGTGAAATTGAGTGAAACTGAAGCAAATGTCAAGTTGGACGGAAATTGAAGTTGTCAATCGGACACCCCAGTCGGACGGGTAGTGGAGCGACCAGTGGCGGTGGACGTGGTGCCGGCGGCGGCGGGGGGGAGGAGGAGGAGGGGCGGCCGCGGCCTCGAACGCCGTTGGCGGCGGGCGCTCTTTGCCCCCCGTCGGCGGCGGCGGCAGCGGTGGCGGTGGAGGCGATACGGGCCGGCGGGCGTCAGTCCCCACCCCGGCGCGCCGCCCTGCTGCGCTGCACCCCAGAGGAGGTAAAGGGGCGGTGATGCTGGGCGTGGCAACTGCCAAGGTCCTTAGTCTCGTATGTGTAGTGCGTGTTTTCGTTGCGGGCGGTGACGGTGATCTCCAGCTGGATGGCGAGGTTCGGCGCCGACCAACCCATCCGCTTGCGAGATGGCGGTGGAGTTTCCGGTGAAAAATAGTAGGGATGGGTTTTAATTTACAAACTGACGCGTTTCCGTCATGGACGATTGCTATATAATACAACTTTATTATGTTGGGTGATGTCATTTTTGGCCACTGCTTTCACATTTACTTCTTTATCGGTGAACATGAACTGCTGAATATGTTTTGTCCAGCGCTTGGCTTGTTCATTGTCTCGCCACAACGGACGTTCCTACAATTGCTGGAGAATGGAATAAACAATGATCACAGAAAATTTGAGAATCGGAGCTGCAGGAAGAAAATATCGTTTCATGTGTCAGTTCAGTATTTGTGACGTTTGCTGTCGTTTCCGTTGGAATTTTTTATGTATTTGAAGAGTATGTCTTTGGGTAGCTTTTTTAGGTGAAGGTAAAACGACGTATTTGAGTACACCAGTCTGTTTCTGGAATGGTATTTGATCGTTTGTTCTCACATTGGTGGGCCGACCTCAGTCAACAGGGATGTAGCGTTGTGTTAGTATTAAGGATGCAACTTCCAAGGAATGAAAACATGATTGTGTATGCGCTTGTCAAGTTGCACGAAGACCACACGTCGTTTATGGGTTGTCGGCGTTGCACGTCAAATATCTTCAGCTAGTGTACGATCTCGACCAGCGTATTGCAAGCTTGTTGCTTTTACCCTTAAATAATGGGCCTGTTCTGGAGAAACCATGTAAAATAACTTGGTGTTATATGAATATTTTGTGTTACAATGTTCGAGAGGAATGAAGAGAAAAATAAACGTGAATTAAAATATAAAAATAACCCTTGTGCTTCTATTTCGTCAATACATGAATTAATAATATTGTAATTTTAGCGTAAGACGTATGGTAGTGTAAAAATAAAAAAAACAACGGTTTATTCTATACTCAAGGAAATTAACAACACAATACAAAATTGTTGCACATTGTCATTTGATGATGATTTCAAACTAGTGTTCAATTTGTCTTCAAATGTTGTTGTGCAGCAATGTCAAATCAGCAATGTTACTACCTTGGCTTTGCTTGCTTCGTGGTCAAACTTTCTGAGGTATAGTTTTTGGAAAATGACAGAACTGAACCACTAAATTACTTGGTGGACGGGTGCCCAGGCAGCAGGTTACCCTGTCTTTAATTTTTAATTTATTTAAACAAAATCAATCGAAGTCAGCAGTAGTAGTTTCCGTTCAAGATGGCTGCACCGAAGAATCTTAGGGGCCTCAGTTGACTCAAAGACGAGGATCAGGTGCGTTTTCTCTACCATAAGTGTCTTGAGTGCAATCAAAAAATGTCAGAAAGTAGCAGTGTGTTTCGGAGCGATATAGCTGCTTTTGGGATTATATGAAACTAAATGAAGTCTCTGAAAGTAGACTGTCTCTTGCCAATTGAAAGGGTCGGGAGATGGTATGTGTTACCCCTCGTTTCGTAAATCCAAACTATAAAATAGGATGTCCCCCAAAACTAGCATTATTAATTAAACATCGAAGTAGATCTAAGGAGAACAATAGTGTGAGTGTATTCTAGAAAGACGTTCAGAAGACATTTGAATTTACAAAAATTGTACTTTTTGTCAGCCAGAGAAAAATAAAAGAGATATGGGTGAGCAGTATCTTGCACACTGCGCTGGATTTAAGTATTGCGGGGCCTCAAGCATAGACGCCTTCAATTTACCGTCCAATAAGTGCCACCAATAACCAGCCAATAAGTGCCTTCAATGCGTGGAGAAAACTTATCAGCTCTGCAACTTACAGGAGCTTAACATTCCACTCAGTGAAATTGACCATTGCCTTCAAACGCAAACCTTGGGACTTTTTCTTGAGATTTAAGTAGTTGCGGGCTGGTGCAGGTGAACGGAGAGATAAAAACTGTACTCTGGCATTTTCTTGCGAGAGCATTGGATCGAATTTTTATAATGTAAAAAGAAAAGAAAAGCTCGCTGTTCTTGGAGTAGGATGCAGAGAAGCACAGCCAGAGCGTGGATGTTGCTCTGGCTGCAGCAGCGGAGCCGTGCAGGCGCCTGCAGGTGCGGCGGCAGCGCTGTCGTTGATGTCGCAAGTTGTGGAGTGAGTCAGTTAACGAGGATCATCTGTGGCACGCAGACCACTTGTCGTGGCAGGTCGCCCCGGCGCGGCGCGGCGGGCGCATGCCACGCAGTGCAGAGCGGCGCGGCCTTGGCGGTCCCTCCCCCGCTCCGCCCCGCCCCACTCCGCCCCCTCCGTCCCTCTCCGCTCCGCTCCGCTCCGCCCCGCCCGCCCGCTCCGCCCCGCTCCGGTCCGCCCCGCTCCAGTCCGCCCCGCCCCTCTCCGCCCCGCTCCTCTCCGTCCCCCCCGCTCCACCCCGCTTCGCTCGCCCCGCCCCGCCCCGCCGCGTTCCGACCCGTCCCGCCCCGCGCCACCCCCCCGCCCCCGCCCCGCCCCGCCGCCCGCCCCCCCCCGCTCCGCCCGCTCCGCCTCGCCCGCCCGCCCGCCCCGCCCGCCCCGCTCCGCCCGCTCCGCCCCGCTCCGCCCCGCTCCCCCCGCTCCGCCCCGCTCCGCCCCGCTCCTTCCCGTTACGCCTCGCTCCGCCCCGCCCTCAACCCCGCCTTGCTCTACATTGCGTTGCCTCTGCCCGCTCCGCATCGCACCGCCTTTCCCCGCCATTCTCCGCCTCGCACCGCCCCTGGCCCTCCTGCCTGATTTTGCCTTATCCTTCTTTCCCCGTTTGGTCCCTCTTCGCCCTGCCCTGCTCACGGCCCGCCCAGCGTCCCCTCGCCCGCCCTGTTCTATGCCGCCTCGTCCCGTCCTTTTCTGCCCCGCTTCTCCCCGCCACACTGTACATTGTGCTACATCTCCCCGCCTCGCATCGCTCGGCCTCACTTCGCACCGCAATGCTCCGCCGCCTGTCCCTCGCACCGCCTTTGCCCCCCCCCTTCCCTCCGCTGCCTCTACCCGCCCCGCATCGCCCCTGCGCGTCGCACCGCACCGCCTCCTTTGGCCCCATCTTGCCTTATTCCTTCCTCCCCGTTAGGTCCCTCTTCCCCCCGTCCTGCCCAGTCTTGCTTCTCTGCTTCCCCTCGCCCCGCCGTGCCTGCTGGGCCCCCTTGTCACGTCCGATCAGGCTCGTCCCCGCCCTTCTCTACTCTTCCACGTTCCGCTCCTCTCCACCCTGTTCAACCTGTTTCAGTTCCTTCGCCTCCTTTCCTTCCTCAAACAGTGCCTCAGGTGTGTCCATGTAATTCCATCACCTACAACATCGCTCCGTATCTTCTTAACACCTACAGACACATGGTTCCGCGTTTCCCTCACGACCATTGTTCTGATGTGCCTCCTGTTCTCTCACGTCCACTTAGGTGAATTGTTTTCCAGCGCTGTGCCGCCCGGTTGAGTTCAGCTCTCCTCGCGTTGCATTTTGCGACCGTGTTTTTTGCAAGTTGACCCCTCCGGACGGGGATCAGTTCCCACTCACTCCTCTCTTCAAGTTCACCTCAACACAATCACACCTTCATTCGCAACCCCCCGTTCCATACCATTCCGTATCTACCTGTTTCACTTCGAATCGACCCCAATGCAGCACACTTTACCCGCTGTTCTTTTTTCCGGTCATGTCTCGTTCCGACCTGTCTAGCACGACTTATTCAAACCACGCATCGCTCCTCTTTTGTTCCGCATCATTCACGATGTGTCATCTGTGTTGTCGACATCAATGTTTTTTCCATATATACCGGTAGATTTTTCGCATTGGCGTATCTTGGCATTTGTCATTATTAGAGTCGCCTCTCCGCAATCGCACTTACGTATCGCCAAGTGATCGGTCTGAGGTCGTAGCTGGAAAGAATGTATCGATTGAGTAAGCTATTTTGTATCGACATTTAATTAGAAGTATTAATAATAAGTAACTATACTTAAATATTATCGAATCTCAAGAACCGTTATTTCAAGTGCCCTTTGGTCTAGTATATCATACAAAAGAGTGGAAATGAAATGCATTTTAACTGTAGATACGTTTTCAGGATATTTTAAATTAATAATTATTGCAATAATGACAATTTCTTCTTATAAGAACGCAGTTAATTTTGTAGTAAAACATTATTCCATGCGTAGAATATAGTTTTCCGATACCAATACTATCGGTTTTGTATCGATACCATGATATTGCCGACAGCTCGATACCGATTCTTTCAATATCAGTAACAAAAAGGTCGGGACAGATTGCCTCATAAAAGATTAAGGGAATATAAATTTCTTCTGGAAAAGTCAATCGATTCCAAGGAAAAAAATGGCAGTAAATGGAGCGATCGCTTTATCGAGGTGGCCATATGAGCAGGTTCCACTGCATCTTGCAGTACAACCTAGTAAATTTTTGGTAGCGGCTTAGCGATTTATCGAATGAAAAGATCCGATGTTCGAAGAAGGAGAACAAGAAGCAGGGGGAAAGAAGAAAAGAAAGGGAAGTAAAGAAGTCGTGGGCATTGCCTGGCCCGCGGCGGCGCGGTCTCTCGGCGCGTGCTGCATCGCCTTTCAAATATTTAAGCGCACCGCACCGGGCCGGTCCGCCTGCGCTCCCGCCCGCCCTCGCGCAGCCACTAAAGAAGCGGCGATGCGTCCCGTGGGGCACACGCCGCCTGCTTTGCCTCAAACGCAAAATATATAAGACGCGCTGGGTGTGGCTCCGACGACAGTTATCCGCAGCTCGGATTGCCAGCGGTCGCTAGGACCCGCTGTGTAGTGTTTGCTCTTGAGTGCGTTTCATGAGCGATTGCTGAGTTGTTCATCGCGGTTTGTAGCGGAGCAGATGTTGAGTTGTTCTGTTGTGTTAAGGCAGCTCCACACATTCGTTATTCGGGGAGTAGCGAATCCCGAGTGGTGTGGATGAGTTGCTTGCTATTTACCGAGTGACGAACATTCGGTGCTCGCCCTACCCAACGCGTGTCGGTCTTGTGGACATATCAACGGAAGCGAACCTTTACCGAACCGATCAGCTGTTGGGATTGGGCGAGCAGTATAGCTCGCTGCTCGGCGAATGCTGAATGTGTGGAGTCGTCCTTAGAGTATGTTCTGGTTTGAAGGTGAGTTGAAGCAGGATGAATTCTACTAGTTTTGATGGGAATTTATGAATGGGATTAGTTTTCGAATGGAACCAACAGTTGGAATTACTCGAGGTTTGCGACCGGTGTGCAGCACGTAGTACCCACTTGTACTCTTTTGATGGGTAGTTCGTTGTGGTTACTTACTGGAAAACGTTGCATTGTTCCGAGTTTTTGTTGGAACAAACTTTCCGAGTTCGTAGCTACAAGGTGAATTCTGCACGTGTGACGTGGGTTAGAGTTCAAGAGATTCGTCTCCGAGTAGAATCTGCTCGTTTGAGATGGCGTTCTGGTGAGCTACGTGTAATCTGCTCTGGCCTTTTCGTAGAGCGTTGCTCGATAGTACACTGCTGTTTTCAGTTTGACAATTCATCAGCATTCATTCAGCATTGTCATAAGGATTCTGTTAGAACTAATGTCTAGTTTGCGAGGTCAATTTCCTATTTGGCGGGTGTTTTGGTGATTCAGATTTTTCTCGCAATTTTATGCATTCGTAGACCGATAAGAGATATTTCGATATGTTTATACCCTTGTTATCAATTGGAAAATGTATTGTTTTGAATGTTTTGTGACAATCTTCACGCAGTGAATTCTACATGTGTAAGTGGTGTTCGGATTTGCGAATTTTCTCTGTGAATATATGTTCGCTTAGCCAGTATTTATCTTGAACTTGTTTTCCTGTTTTACGATGGTGATTATGAAAGCAATGTAAAGTTACAGGTATTGTGTATGCCTAAGGCAATGATTTATCCTATGTAGCTATTTTTGACTTGCACGTACTGGTATTTACAGTGCCTCTTTTTCGCTGGGTTTATTGGGGAAGTAATCTAAAATATTGACGAAGTGCGAATGAAAACCGTGTGTACGTCATTGATACGTTATGAAAGAGCGGTTGGCAATTTCAAACGATTGGTTTGAGGGCAAGCAGCTGTGCCTAACCTAACGTTACTGCATTGATTTCAATGCTTCTTTCAGAGTCACTCACGCTTTGGATATTATGAAGATAAATTGCGTTTTCGAATTCAAACATGCATCTACATCAAATGAAGTGTGTTGACTACTATGAACGCGCAACAATATTTCCACGATCGATTTGAACATCTGTTCCTACTGTGCTCATAAAATACACATTGATTATTTTGGTTTGGTTTGCAATATGTCTCAAGGCTAGATGCATTAAAATACAATCTCTGTTACTTTGTGATTATATCAGTGCTTACTGAGGCATACTGAACCGGTTATGTTTTCAGTCATTATGATTTGTAGTTGGTACATCGTAGTCGACGCGTATTTATTGGGTCGTAAAATTCACAAGAAATATTCAAACAACAACAAAAAAAAAGAAACTTTTGCTAGGAAATTTACATATTTAAAACAAGCTAGTAATGAACTTTTTTTTGTAAATGCTTGAGAACAAATATGTGATTGATCAGTAAAATGACGCAAAACAATCATTAACAAAAAATAACCGTGGCCCCTGTACACGACCAAATCGCGCCTGCGATCCTGGTTTTACCAGTTGTAAACATGTTGCGGCATTCCCTCAGTTGTGGAAACAATGTAGTGTCTAGCGGCGACGTCAGAATTACGGCTCGAGGCAGCTTCGTCGAGTAACGACGTCTGTGTCTTGTTTTCATGGGCGTTTAATAGAAACGTTAGTGTAGACGAGATGAAACAAGCATGGATATGTCACGTTCATTCGCAAATTAGCCGGTTAATATGCACATTCCCTAAAAAGTGGTGGATATAGACCGAAATAGGCACAGCTTCGAAGTATATGTCACACAAGCCGGATGAAGTGCACATTAGCCAACACTAAGAGGGTAAGGTAGGTGAAGTACGTTTCGGTCACGAGAGAGAGAGCAGAGAGACGGGGTGTGTTACTTTAATTTCGACTTTCATTGCCAGTCGTATGAAACTATTTATTCGTCTATTAAACTTTGCCCTTAACGTACCAGTAATATTAAAATACAATTACGTTTGGTTATATTTATTGATGACTGGAAGGCACGTAATCGACTTTTCAAGTCAGTATCAGGAATGCCTGCGAGCATCTGCTAGGAGGGTTGCTTGCTCCAATGCCCCGGGTGAGATGCGTGTTGAACATGTGGAGGGACGGAAATGTAGACATTGTATCTATCTGGCTCCTCTGACCAGAGACTGCAGGTAACGTAGTTGCCGGAAAAAGCGTAAAATGGCGTTCAATTATCTCAGCTATCTTTGGGTGCAAATGCGAAATGCAACGTCTCAATCGACAGAGAGTCACAGATACGTCATCGACTTTCCGTCGATCCCTTCTTATGGGAAATTAAAGTCTTTCTCAACAACAGAAATATCAAGTTCATTACCAGACGTGCATGTTACAGTTTCACACCGTACATAAAGTCCAATCAACTTCTCCAAACACTAAGAAGTTATATCTGCTAGTATGTTAAGCAAATCATGCATCATATTGCATGAAACCCACAGTCCATGAAACCCTTGCTCTAGTCTACACGATCTCACGAAGCGCTGGGCTTCTTTAGGGTCTTCTAAAATGATAGTCCGTTCCTGAGTAGATAAATGACAACAACCCGCTACGTTACATAAAATTACGCTCGTTGGCATTTGTTTTTTACTAGGGCCATGCCGCCGTCCCTAACCCCACCCTTTTACAGTCCCTAGATAGAGTAACGCAACCTGAACGCCCGCCGCCATTTAATATCCTTTCACTCGAAAGCCCCGCCCGGCAGCATTCACAAGTTAAGGAGAAATGAGAGCAATCGGACGCATTATGAGGGATTTAGAATATACACGGAGAGAAATGTTATGGTACAGGGTACAATCCATGTTTAGTAAGCATTCATACAGTATATACAATTATTCGTGTTGTAAAATTTGCTAAACAGTCCGTTGGACGAAACAGCCATTTCGTGAAGGCGAATAAGCACTTTGTTCTACTAAACCGTTTAGTTCGATGTACTACGTAATTAATAACGTGAACTAAACATTTCTGTCCGTGTATCATCATAGATTTTGGGTAGATTGTTGGTTCCAAGGAACGCCCTTGTGCGTTTGCACTGCATTGCGGATGGGAGTGAACGCCTTGTGTGTGTGTGCGCGCAGGTGACCGGCGCGCGCGCGCAGCCGTCGTCGCGGCGATGGAGGGCGCGCGGCGCAGCAGCGGGCGCAGCGGCGGCTCCCGCCCCTCGCAGCAGCAGCAGCAGCTCCCGCGCCACCTGCACGCGCTCCAGGCGCAGCACGCCCTCGACCTGCCCGCACCGCCCCCGCCGCCGCCCCCGCCGCCACCCAAGCGCTCGCAGGTGAGACAGAGCACTGCAGCCCAGTGGCTATATACATGTGCGGCGGCGATGCTGTGTACTTCGCGGGTGCAAACTCGATCGAAGCCATAGGCCAAAAAAATCCTTCGGAGGGGAAGTAAAGCCGGCTGTCCCATGTTGTAGATTTACTGCATGTAAAAGATCCTCAAACCTAAATGAAGCCTCTGAGCGAAATTCATACTGCCGGTTTCGTTGCCCAAGTAATACCTTCTTTCATCCCTAGTTAGGGCATCCCTAAGGGGCCTAACGAAATTTGCGTGGTCAGACGGAAGAGCTGGCCTCATGGCCTGAGTCTCGCCACGTAAAATAAGGCATTCATTCGTTCATTCATTCATTCATTCATTCATTCATTCATTCATTCATGTGCGCGTTACAGAAAAAACTAGTAGTGCTACAATAGCACATACTTTCAAGCATTATTTCTAACTTATGCAATTTTCGAAAATTCTGTTCAACGAAAACGGGATCTTTGCCATATTTGAGCGCTATTCTCTCTGTCAGAGGGAAAAAGGACCAAGAAAAAAATTTCGACCCTTTTTTAATTTTATTTTAAAAATCAATTGTATTAACATCAAACTTTATGCGAAAAATATTTCTTTTTTCAAAACATTGTACTTGGCCTCATTTACAGACTATTTTTAGAACAGATTTCATGAAAAGAAATATCTCTGTTATCAATATTGTAGTTTTGATTTTTTTAAAAATTTATTTCTGAAAATACGGTTCGCCAAAAATAGGACCTCCGGTTTGTTTTTGCGTCCTTTGCTTTACCCTAACGGAAAAAAAGTAAAGAAAAAATTGAAATCCTTTTTGAGAAAAAGTTGTTGAACAAATGCCTATATTTCACGCAAAATTATAGGAATTCTAGGCAAAATAGTGGCGCAGCTACATTTCTGAGCCCCTGCCTTAATTTTTTATTTTTGTCTCCTATTTTACTAGTAGATAAATAAAACAAGTCACAAGGAAAATAAAATCAGAACTTTGATAATAAGTGATTTCATGCTGAACAATTTACGCCATATTACTTGGAAACGTCTTCCCCAAATGTAAAACTATTTCCCAAATTGTCAGGTTAAAAGTGGGGAAAATTAGGGATTGAACATTTTTAAGAAAAAATAGGCTTAATTACGTAAGGCTACGGGTCCCATTTCAAAATTAATAAGTCCCCTCCCCTGCAGGTACTTCAGGTTGTTCAAAGTTTAAGATACTTATGACATAGGCAGATGATGGGAGTTTACATACGGCCTACAGCTTCTTTTTATCGTCAGTATCGCGACTCATCGCAAACTTCATTGTAAGTTACAGTCTCATATTCCATGAACTGGAAAATTATTCGTTTGTCGATATCAGCTTGACTCTTTACCTTTTTCCACGATGAAAAGTTACGCTTGAGCGCACTTCTGAGTTCTGACTCTTCGTCCGCCCTGCCGTTGTAAACATATTTTCCTTCAACCAGATATCGAATAGCAGTCGGTCCCTGTGTTTTTGTTATTAGCATTAGCGGTTCGCCAAAAAGATAATTAAATGGCCTGCGAAACTGTGGTTACCGTCGCATAGTTCAGCAATGAAAAAATACCGTTGGTCGACTCGTGCAAGAAAATGTAGGAGAATCTTCCTAGGGCTCTACTTCTTTGTCAGAAGAGCTACGGATCTCCCGCGCCCTGACCCGTTGCAGAAGCCCACGGTCGACCGGAGATGGGCGGAGTCTGGCCTGTGTGCCGGCTGTTGATAAACGAAGGCCGTCTCTGTTTATGCTGCGTAACCAGAATGACTGGAAAATTCTCTTGGAGGAGAGTAACATTTTATTTTTCGAACCTTTCCTTTCCAATCATTTGACATGAAGGTCTCGGTTAAGGAACAGTACTGCACGTTGGAGGAATTAATGATCTCTGAAAGGGACAAACTCTTGGATCCATCCATCACAGCGAGATCGGAGGCAGTGAAGTCAAGCGGATGACTACGCTAGTAAGATGCTCTGCTGCCCGAAGAGAGAACCAACAGTCGTAGGCACTTTGTCTAAAAACTTCATTCTGTTCACTTCAAACTGTTCATTAGATCAGATGATCGGTGTAGCACGAAGTAAGTAACGTCTAGAATATTAGAACCCAGATCAAGCTCGGCGCAATGCATTTTCATTCAATGCACTCAATTACAGTACGAAATGGAAATCCTTTTTTTTATCCTTACTCGCAAGATTTGCAGTGTAATTTCCCGCTCATTCTGGTACGTTCACACATTTTTTAATCTGATCGTTTCAGCCTCCACAGCTCTGTTGTGCCCTGCGCTCCTCGCCGTCAAGTTCCGGTGGCACGCCCGTTACCGGAACAGTGGCCTCTTGTCTTTAGTGTCGTTTTAGGGTTCACTCTCTCATCGGTTTTTAGAGGTAGCCCAATTCGTCTTTCTTTTTACGGTTCAGGAGAGCTGCCGTGTTTCTCCAGGGCCATCAGAGGTTTAGATAGCCGATATCGGCTAGTGGGAGTATCTGGACGGGAAAGGTCCATGCTTGCAGCGTGGTACATGTTGGTTGAGTCTGCTTCACCTTACCACAACACTAAAGGAATGGGGAAAGGCAAATGTACACGTTCCTCACTATCATACTCCTTAGCCACCCAGACTTGCAAAGAATGAAAGGATATTGTTGGTGGTACATGGAAAGAGATTCATGGTAGATGCGGAAAGCCAGCTATGTTACAATCGATAAGTAAAAGCCCATGCTTAAGACGGACTCGAGCCCACAACCCTAAATTCCGCGCTCGTTAACTCACTGTGCCCCTGCAACCACAGCCTTTTGAACAACAGCAGTAGTATGTCGCATTTGCGTTGCAGTGAATGGGTAATGGATGGAGGGAGGGTGAACGATAATAAGATTTGAATTATTATGAATGAGTGGGTGGTTTCCATAGTATGCACGGTGGTGACAAGCCAACCATGTGACAACCACATGGTGAAAGCACCTATGCCTTTACGCTAGTCCCGAAACAGGCGACCTTGTGGCCTCGCACACTTTGACAATTCTCGAAGTCCCTGTGCGACTGGTGCCGGCCACAGATGATAGATATTCAAGTCCAATAAAATAATGTTATGATATTCCTTGACAGGATTAGCGAGCGATGATCAGATACTGTATATAGATTTCGTCTGAAGTGGAATTAGATTTTTCGAGATCCCAAAATCTATGAGGTCAGAGGAACGACTCGTACTTATGTTGGAACTGTTGTAGCGTGGTTGTGAGACATTTAGGAGACGAATGCCATCAGATTACCGCGTATTAAGATTTTGGCTTTGTATTCGCTTACTAATCAGGTGGACTGTCGTAGTAAATGGAAGGAAAATGATTCATTTGATCGATTTGGACGTAGAGACAGTGCACATTGATGCGCTAGACGATATTTGAAGAGTGGCACGTTCATTTTAGAATGGCGTTTTATAAAAGAAGAGGATCTGCTATTGCGATTCATTTTGCTTTAAGAATATGGCAACCTCGACTCTACCTGCGCTTTACTTGATATAGCGTGGTATAGACTCTGTTGCAGGAATTATATTAGTTTTCTCTGTACAGACACTGAAATTGATGAATAAAGCGAATGAGTAAATTATCGGAGAGAACGGGAGGGTCAGAAGGAAAGAGTGGGGAGAGTGTTGACGGTGACGTTTGGAAAATGGCGATGAGGGTAAAATCCTCATAAGAATGATTGTAGGGAAGATGATTTAATTGTTCTCTGTGCAAATGCGCGACGCCATGAGCGAAACCGTAATTATTTTTAGAAAATAACTGAACATAATTTTCTGAAATACTGCCCCGTGTTTTTTTTTTTCTTTCTTTAAACTTATTGTACTGATACACCAGAATGCACTGAATCACAAAGCGCAAGTGTAATTTGTGTGTTTTAAACCTCTGAATTTTTAACAATTATGTAAACGTGTACCTACATAATCAGATAATAATTTCGGGAATTTGGAAATACATTACAAGGGGAAAGATACATTAATTTTTCGTAATACTGCACTATTATATCGACTTAACGCAACCTGAGGAACGAATTGCCACAGGCGGGCGTTAGTTCACCTTTCGATGAACAATCGAAACTAATAGGTTGTTGCTAAAGATGAGTACCTTTATTTCAAGAAATTGTATTTGTTTATATCTTTTTTCTTGTAAGAAGATGGTATTACGAAGTGAATTAAACGGCAGTGAGTATTAGTACAGAGCCTTAATAATGAGACTCGGTTGGCCATAGCCTAGATTGACACACTTCTAGTACATTCTGTGTATCGGCGTAATGACGTGAATACCTAACTGCACCGAAGTGACTGCAAAGTGAAGAGGCGGGCGGGTGGGGAGGGGGCGCGGGGCTGACGCGTGCGCCGCCCCCGTCGCCGCCTGACTCACCGTTGCGTCACGCACTGGGCCGCAGCTGGACGCAGGCGGCGGGCAGGGGGGAGGGAAGAAGAGGGGGCGGATGGGTCCAAGTGTCGCACCAGCGCAGCGCCCTGGCGCTTGTCGCAATGAACGTGATTTCACAAACACTTCTTGAACATCCGTCCCTTCCATTGCGGGTTTGGCTGGAAGGAATGTGGTTTGTTGGTGGCAGGGTTATGGTTATTCCTTTCTACATAAGATAGGAGATAGTTAGTTAATGCCTTATTTTACGTGGCGAGACTCGGGCCATCAGGCCCGCTCTTCCGTCTAACCACGCAAATTTCGCTACGCTCCTTCACCTCCTAGCGGAGAAAGGAGGCATTATCTTGGGCGACGAAACAGGCGGAACTGCAATAATGACCGATTTGTACCGTTTATAAGCATCAGCACAAAACCCCGTGAGTATGCTCATGCTGGATAGGGAATCCCCCCGTCTCCCCGAGCGTGCATCAAGCAGATTGAAGACGACTAGTCTTCTCATGAAATTAACACCAACAGACTTTAATAATATAATAGCTACATTACAATCAAGGCAGAGTATCTGAACGAAAGTATAGCTTTTTCTATCTGATTAGTCGTCTGTCTACTGAGCAAGAATAAGATGCGATGCATCAGTCATAAGAAGATGTGTGTATTGAAAATATGGATTTTGTTAACACAGTTAATATTGGACGTGTTTTGAAACTTCCGATGATAATTTCGGATGCAGAAAAGTCTAATTAATGATCCAGATAATACATCAAATTTCCAATGCACTCGATTTGCTGCCTATGGTAGAAGAGAAAAAAGGGGAGGGGAGAGATAATGGTATAAGGACAGGCGCACATGAAACCCCCAACACACGTTACAATCGTCCATATTTTGGAAACTATTCTTTGGAGACCCTTATACCCTGGTTTTTGGAGGTCCTAACGGGAATTTCCAAAGCTTGAGCGATGCGCGACGAGTTTTCAAAACATAAGAAATTCGTTGTCGCTAGCTTAAATGCACTCTACTCTTCTGTAGATTTTATTTCTTCAGAAATCAAGATGTTCTTGCATCACCTGGTGGAGTATGTTGTTCCGGGAAGATTTTTCCAAATTTCGATGATCAAAGAACACGACGCATTTTCTTGAAGCCAAGGTGTTAATCTACTTTTGTCCGGAGTTATTAGCGCTGGCTATAGATCCCAAACCTCTTCTGGGTTAGATGGGTCATTAGACTACCAGCCTCCATTTGAAGCAGAGATCAAGCTGCCTGTGCCTGAGGACGCTCTGGTAGTGATAGACAATTAGTGGAACAAAGGAAAGATCTAATAGTAGAAGCTAGCTGATCCGAAGCGCTAGCTGGTAATGGAAGGAAGAGTCATTTGAGTGGGTACAGTTAGAGGGTACAGATAGATTTCACAAGTAATTTCATTTGTCCCGGTGTCTGTAAAAATAATGTAAGACTCGGTATTGTAAGAAACGAAAAAAAGTGAGAATATGCTAATGTGATAGAGAAATTAAGGTGAGACCATGTACATGGAATTTAAACGGTTGGCCTACAATCACCAAATATTAGTGTGCCTACATTGCGCACTTGCAACTTTTAATCACCGAATAATTCATGTTACTAATATTTCCTAATATTAATAGATATCTTCAAGTACACATTTCGTGAAGTTTATTCTGTTGGCGAAAAGACAAAACGGAAAGGAGTACCGCAGCTCCCTGCCTAAGTTTTTCAACGTTTGTAAATGTATGCGAACCATTCTACATTTATCAGTCTTGCCCTCCCCCAATTGAGTTCAGCATACGCTAGTGTTAAATTAATTGTGGTTCCACTCGGTGTTTTAACTCGCACATGGTATGTCCGAGTTGTCATCGCTTGTATTTCAAAGCCTGGTAGCAGTGGAGCCGAGCGGCGATTTGTGTTTGGAAAGAGCTGCGCTCCGCGGCCCGGCGGCGTCCGCAAGTGGTCCAGCGTAAATGACGGCTCGAGATGGGCGGCGACCCGTCATCATCCCGGGCGGGCAATGGCTTCGCGGCCGGGCTGTCCGCTGGACGGAAGTCGCCATTACTCAATCAAAGAGAGCGCACGGGCCCAGCACAGCCAGAGGCCGACACCGATTTCCCGTCATTTCGGATCAGCTTTCGTAGCTGTGCTGATGGCGTTGACTTCCAGTGGAACAAGGAGGGTGAATGGTTAATAATCAAAACTACACTCATGATATTTATCATTGTCACGCCATTAGAATTTTGGTCTGGTTGAACCATGACATCTCGAAGATGGCGGAGAAGAAAAAAACGTTTTAAAATGTTACGGCTTTTTCGGCTGCAGCTACCAAAATGCGAGGTTACAAGGGTAGAGAGACTACGAAGAAAATACAAGGCAGATACCAAGAAATTGGAGTGACAGAATTTTGAATTCCGAAATGAGTTATAGCTATTCTACTGGATGGACGCATCTGAAATGCCTGTGACCTTTTCCTTATGTAAATTCTTAATTCATATTCACGAAGCTATTGTATTTTGCAAGTTGTGACGCATTCAATCCAATCCTTCAAAACAATGTTGCATTCGTACATAACGACTAGTCATACGTGCATATGGTGGGAAACGTGATATTTCGGGGACTGAGAGGCAATGGTGACACATTGTTACTTGCTACAAAAACTCGAGACGTAAACATTTGTTATTTAATGTAATTCAAATGGAATTTGTCTCTCCACTTGTCAGTTCATTCTACAGATATCAGGAAATCAGAATATTTTTTATTGAAGTAGAATCCTGGGTTCATTTGTTTCTTTGTAGGTTTTACAGATTTTTTTTATTGGAGTAGTGATGCCTCATCTGAATGTTTGTATGTTAGTTTTAGAACGTTTTCATACAATTTCCCGAAGTGAAAGTTTTTTAATGCACATGCTTTCTGCATTGAAGTAGATCATCCTTGCAACGTGGTTTATTTTCGGATGGTGCTCCACTGAGAAGGATCATAGAATGCTTAAGTGTTCTCTGTATGTTTGCCCACTTGTTATTGAGAAATGTGGCTGGAGAGCTTCTTCTCTTCTTGTAATTTATTTGATTGCGGACTGAGTACCCTATCATTGTAAAGTATGTCAAGCCTCTAAGATTATCTTCAGGGCAAGCATGGTGACCGCAATTTTTGATTTCGGATATCGCCTTTGGTTATTGATCTTTAAATTAGCATTCCTCAATTCGATGTTTATTGTGAGCAACGTTGCTCAAGTTCCATTCCCCAACCTTTATCTTTCCATTTGTCATCGCCGTTATCACTAATCACATTCACCACTGGTGACTAATTAGATGTGAGGGTGTCATATGAACCGAATTTGACATCTTGTCAATTTGTTTCACAGATAATTAAAGTAAATACAGAGATAAGTGAGAGTGTGGGTCGAGGCATGTGAGAAAATATTTTGTGTGCCTCAAGATTGAACGAGAGCTTTAACATCTAATAGGGACTCGTATTGTTTACTTCAATGTGTAGAGATCAGTTACTGTTTGTTTAAAGCTGGACTTTCGTGTGTAAATTTAAGGGGTCGGGGGACCAACAAAGTATATCACACATTTGTATGTTTTTTGGTGAGCCAGAGGAAAAATAAAATGTTTGTGTATCTTTATGTGTCTCGGTTTGTGTGTAATGTAGTGCACTTCTTGAACACACACTGTAACAAGACGACCCATTTGTACATCGTATGGTCCATAATGTTTTTTGAACGGATAAATTCTAAGAACAGTATTTTAGATATATGAAATTAAGGTTATCATTTTATTGCCTTGTCTCCTTCGTAGGAATGAAGATAACGTGTGGATAAAGAAATTTTAAAAAAAAGTGTTACAAACTTAATATTGTTCATTTCTTGATATTTTTATACTCCTTTTTCTTCTGTGGGCGTGTTATGCTTTGTGAAATTTATAAATGTATTATATTGAAGTTTATTACGTATTCGGACAATGGAAATTCCGACGTTCCGGAAGCAATTCCTACCCATTGTTATTGTTTTGACAACACGTTTCTTTCCGGATGTGTTGGTATATCAGGTCACTTCCAAACGAAGCGAAGTTGCAGCGGCCAATTGTCTTTTTCATTCTTCCTGAATAGTAATGAGCTAAGAGACCCCGCCCCCTTCCCAATTGACTGCGAAGCGCGCGCGCTCTCCATTTGGCCGCGTCCGGGGAATGGATTTATTTATTGCGCCGCCACCCGCCGCGCCGCCTCTTCTCCGAACTCATCAAGAGGAGAATTTATGCGCACGACTCGACGCGGCGCGGCGGCGGCCCAAGCGACCACGACGGTCGCCGCCGTACCGTGAGCGGTGGCTCAGTGCGTCAACTGATGGCACTGCAGCGCCTCTGACTGGGATGTCCTAGGTTACACTCCCCACGGCGCACACTGGTTGAATCGGGCCTAAAACTTGGTCATAATTGCAAATGTCAGTGGATTTGCGTAAAAATTGGTATCATGGGGTTTTTGAGGTCGCTGAATTAGAATATCATTACGAAATATCAAAATTCAGAACTGAAGCTTGAAAATGAAGCAAATATGCGCAGAAATATGGTTAAGTACTATTTTTGAAGTCACTAAATACAAAAATTGCTATGAAATTCAAAATAGCTGCTTCAAAAATATTATTTAAAAAAATTATATATATATATATATATGGAATATATATATATATATATATATATATATATATATATATATATATATATATATATATATATATATATATTCCAACAAATGTCACCCATCTGCTGGGAACCCAATATCTATGTATACAGATCTAATTTCGTCGGCACTTATTGAATTAACAATATTTTATTTAATATTTAATTATGAATAATTGAATCAAATATAAGTCAACAATACTTTGAGGTGACCACATTGAATAACTCTTACACCTTAGTTACCCATAGTTTTGTTTGTTGCGTCAAGAAAAGAAGAATTCTTAAAATACACCAAAATCTGAAAGTGCTCGTGGCTTGGTTATTATTGTTTAATCCTCCAAAAGTTTATATTATTAATTTTACTACTAAAAGTAATTATCTGAAGGAGAAGTAAAAAAATATTCCCAAGAAATAAATTCCCTGTGGCATCGAAGAAACCATCGGGGGCGATCTAGTGTTATATTTTACTACGTAGCATTGTAGTATAGTCGCTTTAAAACAAAAAGATGCAGATATGTGCAGCTAAATTTGTGTTATTCTGATTAAGGACATTCTACTTGATAAATAAAACTAATAATTGAGGCAGGACCTCGCAGGACAAAAAATATAATCTACAATATAAACGACTAACTTTGTTACGCTACATGGTTTAGAATTCAACCGCATCATATATAAAAATATTATACACTTTTTCTTAAAAATATACTTAACTTACAGCCATAAGTGTCTTATATTCGGATATATAAAAAGAATCCTAAAAAAAAAATTTTAACCCTTTTTATAATTTCACGAATATCGTTGGCAAGAATCAACAAATTCGAGCCATTCGAGGAACGGTAACTTTACGACACCGTGTGGAAGACAAAAATGATTGAAATAAATTTCTGAAGCTGAAGTAGTATGCTCCAATGTCTTCCGAACGAGGTTTGATAAGTCAAAATTCCAAACGCGCACTTTGAATTTTGCAATTATCGCCAGGTTTTTGCCGCGATAAAACCAGTGTGCGGCGGCAGGATTTTCGACACTAGCTTGTCAGCTAGCTCGAATTCAGTTGCTGTGTGGAGGAGAATTCTAGCGGCCGGCTGCTCTGATCGGTAGTTTTCCGTGGTTTCTTCGATCAACAACAGGCGAGTGCCGGAGTAGTACCCTAACAAACGGGCCACGGACCGCGCGCGCGATCTTTCTTTCCTCTTCCTTGTTTTCCTCACCCCTTACACACACACTTACACTAACATGCACTACACTATCACATATTTCGGGAGACCGGTCGGGAGCTCGAAGCTTGTCCCGGCTGGGGCGGTGCCCCGCTGGTGGGAGAGTCCTGATTAGGAGAAAACCCCGCTAGTCGACCCCGGTAGGTCGGCGCCGGATCTCGCCATCCAGTGAGGAAAGATCACCGACACCTCCCGAAGAAAAACACGCACTATACTTACGGACATTACCACAGTAGATGACGCGCCCGGAATCACTAATCAATGTAAAGACGGACGGTCCGTCAGGACGATCTGTGTGGAGGCACTTTCCGCCTCAAGTGTAGAACCATCGCCACGCCCCCGTCTGATTTACGAATTTCCCGCACCGGCTGCTCAGCCTCGCTTCAGTACATCGCCGTTCCCCTTCCGAGATTCATTCGACCGTTTCCGCGGCTTCCTTTCCACAGTTTTCCGCCCTCGTCCCACTTTTTCCGTTTCGCGTCTGGGGTTGTCCGATTTGTACCTTCGTTCGTTCGTTTCGCACCTTTCTCCGTTTCACGCCTTTGTTCGTCCGTTTCGCGAGTTAGTTCCTGCGGTTAGTTCCTTCATTTCGCGCCTTCGTTCATCCATTTCACTATTTCGTTCTTCTGCTTCGAGACGCCCTACCTCCTTTGCCCTACATTACCATAGAATTTTCGACGCGACTTTCTTTATTCATCATTGTCCATGTCATTTTCGGTATCGGCCGTCAATTTCGATGACAAAGGAAACAGTCAAGAGATTCCAACAGTGAGGTTTTTGTGTGTATTATCACAGATAGAACCGTTTTCTGGTTGCAGTAAACAGCTTTCGAATGTTAGGGATTCTTTCCAGCACACATACAAGACCCTTGCGTCCCCAGTTGCTTCAGCTACAATGTCAGTAATCGGCTTGGACTTGTAGATCTTTCTTACTATCTATTCATGATTATTGAGAAAAGCGGAGAAGTTAATTTATGGTGAGTTATCGTCCATAACGTATGAAACTTAAATCTCAATTTGTCCAGTACATTCATTAATCGAAAGTTGTGACGTGGGAAGTTGAGGATTCATTGTTGCACGGGTATGCAATGTTTGCACTCTTTGAATTTCGTCCATTTGGAGAGTGGCCTCCAGTGTCAAGTGTGAGTGCTTGCTTCCGCCCGAGGCTCTGAGAGGCCACGCGCAGGTAGAACTGTCTGCGGCGCCCGTTGTGTTATCTCTCGCTCCGACGCCCTCTTCTCCAGAAGACCTCCGCCCCTCCGGTTCACACCCGCTTCAACCCCCTCCCCCTTGCTGTCTGTCAGTCCAGTCTCGCCGCCAGCCCCATCCCACCTTCGCCCAGCTCGCTGCTTACGGCGCCGCCGCCTCCACCCCGCCCAACCTCTTCTCGCCCTCCACCGCCCGCTGCGTTCTTCCCCGCCCCCGGGGCTCGGTGGGCGATAGGGCGTGCGCGCGCCGCTTCCGGTTCGCGTCGGCCGCCTCCGTGCGACCGCTGACGTGGACCCCCCGGCCCGGCCGGGCGGCGCTCGCGCTCTTCGGATAGGCCCACGCACAGCGGGACAGGAGACTGCGAAAAGGTGGCCTCTTTAGTAGATACTTCTTGGCAGAGGGGTACAAAAAGGTATACACTCGGTCAGTAGTTCAGGGCATCCACGACGTTTACCTGCTAATGGGGGTCATTTTGAACATGGAATCGTTAGAATATGTAACAAAACAAACTGAAATACCTAACAAGAATCACAGCGATATTCCCTATTCCAAATATATTCACTGTCAACAAGTGTATGCATTTTTGTTCCCTCTGTGTTCTGTGGCGTATATTTCGATTATAATGGTGTGATTCACAATATTGGGCGCTGTGGAGTCACAGAGGTGTTTTATGAATGCTTCGCAAATTTCGTGTCCCAATGATCATTTCAGTGACATGTAACTAGAAAGTCGTGATCCCAGTTCTGCTTAATCCGCTCTTGGAGATTTCCATAAATAAACACGAAGAACGAATGATTGTTACTATATTAGGGAGCTTTCGTTATTGTTATTCTGTTTCTCAGTGGCCGACAAAGACTATATGTCGGGATATTACTTTTATGCTGCACTTTTGTGCGAAATAAAAAAACAACAGCCATTTTTAAAAAAATGTAATGTGTCGAATTCAATGATCTGATTTTTATGAAATAAAAATATAATGTGACTTCCTTATACTTGTTGATATACGTAAATTATAACACGACTCTTAACGAGTGATTTTTCCCGGGGGATATTGCTGAGATTTTAAAAGTAATCTCCAGGAGTAACTCTGGAGATATTTTGACAGCCTCTCACGAAGCACAATCTCGACCGCTCGCCACTCTAGTTGATCAATCCAATTCAGAAATGATTTATTCGACTCAGTCTCAAATTAGACTCCCAAGCTATCTAGAACGATCTCCGCTGGGAGGCACCGAGAATCAGCCGTGTGTGTTTCACAAGCATACTCTGCCCCAGCAGCTTTCCCTTCCAGAAGCACTGCGTTTTCTTCAACCCCTCGCGGGTTGCTTTCGTGCTCGGGTCGTAAATTGGAGAGGGTGAAACAATGGAAAGGGAAAAAGAGGAAGCAATCCGCCGGATGAACACTCTCTGCGTGGTTTGGGTGAAAGCTTACTGGAAAAGACTGTGGAAATTGTAGCTTTTTTCCCACGTTCGAAGATTCGATTTCAGATCCTTTCGAGCAGCAGTCTTTTGGAGTTACGGATTCAAGGAAATCTGTGCCATCAACGCCAGAAAATTTATCTCCGAACATCTGCAGATTCGCAAAGAACACAATGTAAGCAGTCTTCAAAATATCTATCTCATATCATTTCTTCCCTGCACAATGATTTTCGTAAACCTGATTGGAAGTAACTGGAAGTCAAAAAGAAATAAATCAATAACGAATATTTGGTCTGAGAAATTTCAAAAAGTGTTCTTGTAATGAAAGCAAAAAGCAAATCCATTAATGAAGTGTTGATAGTGGTTTTCTGGTCTTTGCGTCTGTTTCCCGAATGGGTTGTTTTATTTGTTTCTATTGACAACCAGTACATTAAGGCAGGAAAGTGAAGCTGCCAGCATATGTATTTTTTGACTCCAAGACACATGTAAATATTTTAGGGATTGAGAAGATACATACATTCACATTTATTTATCTTGAGAAAACAGCTCCATGCCGTTGTGAGCTAGACTCGTGCGAAATAGGATGTAGTAAATGGCAGTAGTATTAAATCGCACGTATCCCTGTATGTATAGCGTCATCTAACATTATTACTCGTATTTGTTTCTAAAAACTTTTTTGTTATAGCATATTATTTTGCTGTTAACTTTTATACTAGACTGTGATCCGAAGGTCTTGAATACATCCTCGAAGTCCGAAAGCTTAGACTCTGAGACTTCGGGTCGAAAAGGTAATTGTAGTCACAAGGTATACTTCGATTTAAACGTACTGACCTTTCAAGGGCACGAGCTGGACAGAAAGGGGGACATGATCATTCAATCGGGAGCTGGAATTCCAAATATGTAAGTCGTAACGAAGCTCGCGATTGGATGAGTGTCCCCGCCCTCCGTCCAACTCGTGACCTTGAAGTGCCTCTATATGTAAATCGGAGTATAGAAGTATCTGTTAACGCTAGGTACAATGCACTCTAACCATGAAGGAGGAGTTGGGGCAAGCAGCGACGAGGGAGCGGGGTTGGGAGGGGGGTCGAGGGGGAGCGTGGTCAGCAGACGGAAGGAGGTCATCGGAGCGGCCGCTGATAGCGCTGTGTTCACGCCTGTGGAACGCTGGGGCAGCGTCTGGTCAGGCTGCAGCGACGCAACGGATGCAGCACGGACAAACAAATCAGGAGGCGGAGGTTTAAAAATCGCACTACAGCGTTGGAACGAACTCTTTTTTTTCTAATGCCAGATGACTGATTCCAGAGAATCGGCCGATGCTTTACTTCCCCCAAGCGATTTTGAAAAACACTGCGATTTAGATGCTTTTATGGAGTGTGTGATGGTTTGCCCTTCGCACCGTACTCATAAAACATCACGTACTCGATATTAGAACCCCAACGAACAATGGTTTCCGCCATCCCCCTTGCCCTATTTGAAAGAATGCCCCGGAGAATTCTGTGAAGTTTGAAGTTGATCGATATTTAACACTCTTTAAGTGATAAGACACCAGCTGGCTTGTGGTGTTCTTGAACTAACTTTTGGGTACTAGATTTAATCGCACTTCCTTCATGAGCTCCTGGCGACCCTGCCCACATTTACATCCTACCCCATTTGTCAAAAGAGGAGAACGTTTTTGAAGAGTTATGGGGACGAAGAAGATGTTATCCATAATGTTTCTGATACCATTTAGAATAAGTGAATATTCTTGACTTCAAATGACAGCGATTACCAGCAGCACGGTATTTTCACATAATAGATCATTTGACAGTTTGAGGTAGATATAATAGAAGTGGCAGTATCAATGTTGGAGACATCCAAAACAGGATTATTGGGATCGCGTTTTTCAGGTTGAAGAATTGCCACTGTGAAAACCACGTATACTTCAACATCTGCTGCAAATCTGGGAAACCTAATCTTGTTACTTACTCGTTTGATTTAGTAGATCGTTTTGATCTAATTTTTATCGCGTTTAAGGAGCTAGAGTAAACCGTTCCTTTGTACGACATAATATTAGTTACGTTTTAACGATATCCGGAAGTTCCGTGTCATGAAGAGTTTATTTCGCCCCCGTTTCCACCCGAGAGGAATTTGGCCTTGCGTGTGATATGAACCGCAACGTACTTTTCACTTTCAGGCGAGTTAACGACTTCTCTTTGTGTGGGCTCAGGCAGGAGAACAGGTGGTTGTGTCGTGTCACACCGCGAGGGAGAGAAACTAGGTGAAGCCGAGCTCCAAACCGAAAGTGAGTTCAGATTACTCCTCCGACAGTTAACGACTCGTAACACGAACCATCGGCGGAAACTTTGAGAAGGTGAAGCAACACATGATGAACCCTTCTTTAATGTCAAGTCCTTTTTATTTTATCATCTACTGCGTACTAACGTAGTAAAGAGAAACTGTCGTAAGGCTGTAGCGGAAAGTGGCAATTTTTCTACAGGATAAGTGCTATTGCTGGATTCTTGATGTCAAAAAACAGGATAAATCTTGATCGCAATGTTGTAAATCACTTCCACTAAGTTTCCACGTCATGTCAGAATTCCCGATTTTTTGGATCCTTGGAACCGAGAAATCTGTTTACGACAAAACGTCTTCTGTCAATACTACTGCCTAAACCGTTCAGATTTTCTCCAAAATATTTCCCAATTGATCAGGCCGAACTCGAGGCCTTGGCAGTTTGAAACAAATTTTGATAACTCATACTTTTTATTATTAAACTTTTCTCAAATAACCAAAAATTAAAATTTTTGGATTAAATTCTTTTCTTAAATTTTTGGATTAAATTCTTAGAGCAAAAGACGCTTAAAAATGTCGCAAGTCGAATTTTTGTTGAAGTCTTTGAAGTTCCGAAAGTTGCAAATGTTTTGAGAACTGCGAAAAAGTAGGTTATGTTGTAGCTTGTAGTTTTACATTACTAACTGTGCGAAGTCGAATTAATGAAATAGTAAAACGTGTTAAAATTCTTGCAATCATTTGGTGATCTTGCGACGTGGGTTTTGGATAACGTTGGAGAAATTATTTAACTTTTTGAAATCATGCTTTAGAATGTATTTTGTGGTTTCAAGTGAAAATAGACACATGCATTCAAAAGCGATATTAATCGTCTACCTTCGTAGTTACAACCTTAACAACGTAGTCACTTAACATCAGATTTCAAAAATAGCAAGTTGTGATGTGATTGGTTTCTTCTCACTCAAACATTATTCGACGCCATTTGGCCGGAAATGGTTTCAAGAGATCAGGATACTGAACAGTCTCACTTCGACGGTTCTGTGAACGTTCGTCATTGTACCAGAAGTCAGTTGTAATTCTACCCGCAATGCTGTCTACGGAAAATACAAAAGAGGCTGTGATGTAACGTGAAAGGTGTAGGAAGAGACGTAAGACGAAACGCTGTAAAAATGAGAATAGAAGGAAAATTTCCAGAAGCTGGAATAATTTACCTTTCAATTTCCATACCTCATCCATTAAAAAACCTTGGTTTTCTCACCCACCCGTTCCCGATTAATGCTGCTTTCTCAGAAGGAAAAAATGAAATGTGACTTTCGTTCCTATAAGTATTAGTGGAAACTTTATTCGCATTGTGTAAAATGGTCTGTTGTATGTAACGTCGCCTAACATTTCAAAAATCGTCAATTTGCTGGATGGTAGTTTTAAGGCGAGGGAAGTCGAGTCTTGCGACCTTGCGTAGTGGATTTGTATGAGTGAAAATACACAATTTTTTTAACTTATTTCCTCACTAACTTGATAATTTTTAGATGTTATTGTCCTTGTTCATTGATGTTGCAATATGACTCTCTCGTGTATTACTCGGTCGCGTTTTCTTGAGCCCCGGAATACCAATCCCCGCTCCTTCGCTATAATTAGTTGAATGAGTACTATGAGCTACTTATTTCAATTACTTTATTACAATATTTCACTTTACTAATTAGTTACTATGATAGTGACGAGCGTTATAGACACAATTGATATAATATTCCTTTTGTCAAAATAACCAAAACCACCACTCCTCTCGCAACTGGCGAAAAGAAGACTCAAGAAAACGTGCGCGGATAATACCAGATGGTTGACTTGACATTACTCAGTGTCATCGCGCGACGAAGTTAAGATTGGCGACAAAATCCCATACTATGTGTTTTACGGAGCACTACTCTTTGACGGTTTCAGTTGTGAACTGATATTCATTGCGGTGATGGACTTTCTGAATTCACTTTCCTTTCGATAATAAGCATTCTGAGATAATGTTTGCGCCTTCAAAACCCCATTTGGGTCAGTTTAGGAATATGAGTATTATTGGAGTAAGTTAACCAATGCACGTTCATGCCATTATTTGACAGAATGTTATTTGTTATCCGTAAATGACGATTATTATAATATTTATGTGTGACTTCATCAGAAGTTAATTATTGGTAGCCAAGCGGGCCTTTTCCTTGGCACGGGGGTGGGGGGCTCGTTACCGGAAAAGTAGATGGCGCCCGCCGCGATAGAACATCTCGCGTGAGCGCCCCAAGCAGCCCGCTTCCAGCTCCTCAAGGCTTTCCCCTCACTCCTGCCCCGCCCCGCCCCGTCCCGCCCACTCGCCCGACTCGACAAATTCCGCCCGGCCCCGCCCCATCACCACACATCCCGCCCAGCCCCGCCACGTCCCGCCCAACCAGCCCCGTCCCGTGTGTCTGGTCACGCCCCGTTCCGTCCCCCCCGATCTGCCCCGTCCCGCCCCGTCCGCCCGTCCGCCCGTCCCGCCCGTCCGCCCGTCCCGCCCCGGCCCGCCCCTGTCCGCCCCATCCCGCCCCGCCCGTCCCGCCCTGCCCGTCCCGCCCGTCCGTCCTGTCCGCCCTGTCCCGTCCGTCCGTCCCGCCCGCCCCGTCCGCCCGCCCTGTCCGCCCTGTCCCGCCCTGTCCGCCCTGTCCGCCCTGTCCGCCCGTCCGCCCTGTCCTGCCCGTCCCGCCCGTCCCGCCCTGTCCGCCCTGTCCGCCCGTCCGCCCGTCCGCCCCTGTCCGCCCCTGTCCGCCCTGTCCCGCCCCGTCCGCCCGTCCGCCCTGTCCCGCCCTGTCCCGCCCCGTCCTTGTTCCGACCCGTCCCGTGCAGCCAAGCCTCCTTCCACCCCTTCCTGGTCCGTACCCTCCCACTTCATCCCTCTCTTTCTCGCCCTGCCCCAACCCTGCCTACCCCCCTCCCGACCCGCTCTGTTCTTTCTCTCCCGGCCGTGCCCCGTCGTCCGTCCCGAGGGCGCCGCTTCCGGCCGGGGGCGGGGCCCTGGCGCACGCGAGCGCCGGAAGTTTAGTTAGAGGGAGCTGTTGGCGCCGCCGCCAAAGGACACCGCCGCTCGCGTGCCGCCCACCGGGCGACGGGCGCAGCGCCCCACGAAGGCACGCGGCGCCGAGTGGGCTTATCAACGAGTTGGCGCCCTTTTACCTCTACGCGGTGCTCCAAGGAAAAGTTGACAAAAGCTCTCAAAATTATTAGCTGGTGCCACGTACAAAAAATGCGAATGAAAAGTTGTTTAGGAAATGGTTAAATTCATGGTAGAATTCGTCTGATTCACTGGGTGTGATCTGTTTAACGCGAATTGTATTCGAACTATAATATGGTAACCACGATTCGTTATTTGAATTTGAATTTTTTATCAAGCCTGTTGGGTTCAAAAGCAGACTCGTAAATTACCATAGGATTTTATGTTTTGGGTAACATTGTTACCAAACCCGTGTGAATACCCGTCGCCTAGAGGCTGCAACGTATGTGCGATGCAGTTTTCTTACGCATCTGTGATATTCCCTATCGTCATTTTTGTAAACAAATTGTTTAGGTTCTGACGATGATCGATATGCGATTGAGAAGTACTTAGGTTAATGAAGATGAAGATACCTAGAAAACACCTGCCTTATGTATTTACCGTTAGAGATGATTGTTTTCCACGATGAAATAAGGATCGCTGTATTACGTGTAGGGAATATTGTGAGATCTGCTGTTACACCTTCAAGCAAGATCAATTCCAAGAAGACATGCGACAACTAGATATGTTTCATGAGCTCCAAAATAGTATTTCTTCCCTCCCCTTACAGATTCTTCTCTGGATCTGCCACTGGCGGTACACTGCAACCACTTCGAGCTCTCACACTTAGACGGGTTAAGTGTGAATCTGCCTCTTGTACGAGCGAGTGGCGAGGGGTTACGTAGCCCAATTAGTCCCGTGCGGTTGGCGACCGACGCGAGAAAGCGTTTCCTGTTTGGGGAAAACTTCGCAGTTTGCCGCTTCCTCGCTCTCCTGTGCGCCCGACTGCAGCCGGCGGCTTCCTTCCGCGTCGCCCCGCCCCGCCCCGCCCCGCCCCGCCCCACCCCGCCCCGCCCCGCCCCGCGCCGGCCGCGCGCGGTTTCCCGCCCTGGAATGCCCGCCGAGCCAATATTTGCGCCTTATCGCGCCCTGGAAAGCTATCCGATCTAAGATAGAGGGAATCCCGGTAGCGTTTTCGGCAAGAATCGAAAGTTTGTGTGGTCGGCGTCCAACCAACATGTTAAAGAAGGGTTTGGAACTGGTTTTAAGTAGTGTTCTGATCCGTAATATGAATGTAAACGTTTTGGTATTATCCTAGAATCCGTCTAGATTGTAGTACATATTTTTTTAAATCCCATTTTTTCCCCTTTATCTCATCTACCATGATATTTCGAGTAGATGTTAAAAGATTAGGAAAACATACCTTACTGATTGGTTGGTTGGTTGGTTGTTAGTGATTCCGGGCACGTCAACTAACAAGGTAATTAGTCCCTTAAGCGTAGTGCATGTTGTTTCATCGTGAGGTGGCGGTGATCTTGCCCCGTTGGGTGGCGAGATCCGTGCCTACCTACCGTCGCCTAGCGGGTTTCCCATAACCATGTATCTCCCACCAACGGGGCAACACCCTAGCCGGGACAAGCTCTGACCTCCGGACCGGTCTCCCGGCATATGTGGTAGTGTAGTGCATGTTAGTGTAAGTGTGTGTGTGAGTGTAAGGGGAGAGGATAGGACAAGGAAAAGGAAGGATAGATCGCGCGCGGTCCATGACCCGTTTGTTAAGGTACTACTCAGACATTTGCGTGGTGTTGATCCGAGAAACCACGGAAAACTACCGATCAGAGCAGCTGGCCACTAGAATTCTCCTCTAGACAGCGACTGAATTATATCTAGCTGACAAGCTAGTGCCCAAATGCTTACCACTTCAATTCTTCCACTTTCATTAATAATGTATTTTACAAAAGTCTGTAAGCTGGAATTCGGCAAGTGTTCCGATCATCACCTTCGGCAAACGTACACAGAGAAATCCAGAGATAATTCTGTCAACGTAAATCTTGAAAAAAACATTCTGATACTTGAGGCAAGCCAAGCGGGAGTATCAGATTGTATGACTCCTTATTCAATACTGACTCTTTGCCATGATCTTCACTACATTGGAGGTCATTCAAAAGATCTTTGACAATGTGAACAATATGTTGTAACAAGGAATGTTCATTATGCGAGAAAGGGAGAATCACGCACAGTACTTCCCGAATTTTTTTTATGATACAGGTCCCACTAAGGTCAGATCGCAAAGACCAACATACGGGCGTCAGTCGCCTCCCTCGCTTGCGCCCAGAAATGGCCCATATCACTTCACATCATTTTACACACGCAGGCACGCAACTCCACCAGGTGCTTGCCTTACATTGATAATACTATTTTACTACAATCATTCGGAGCGTGAGTAAGGAATAAACTTTCATTTTAAGTTTGCGCGCCAGTCGTGGTAACGCCTACTTGGCCGTCGTCAGCCGGCCGCCGCCGGCCGGAGCACGTGCGGGCCGCGTGGGGGTCGAACTCGCGGCCCACGACCCCAGTGCCTCGCCCCTAGTTGACATTTCGTCCGCCCCGCCGCGCGACCCGCAGGCGCGGGCTGAACGAGCAAGAGGAGGAAGGCAAGGCGCTGGAATGGGCGAGAAAAGGGACGGATCTCAAACGTAACTTTTGAGTTACATGAACATGTTTTGAACGTAATTTCTTTTTATCCAAAAAAATTATGAGGGACCGGACAGTCTAAAACATCTTCTTTGATCGCGAAACGCAAGGCTCCGCTAACGGTCAGCCTAAAACAAAATGTTACTTTTTGAGGTGTGTCAGTTTACACGTGCCCCAACGATATTTAAAAATGGTCACTTCGCTGGATGACATTTTTATCAGTTGCTGAACTGTTTATTTCATTATGAAATCAAATGTGACACCTGCTTTTCGTTAGAACGTACTCCTTTCATGAACCTAGGGTGCGAATTGACGGGAAGGCACACGTATGTGCCTAGTAAAGTAAATTTGTTCCTGCTAGGGTCACGGCTAATCTAAAGTTAGTGATTCATTTATGATTTACGCTCTTTCAAATGTTCAAATCGAGGAATTGAGATCAATGGATCGAAATCAAGGAGGAATATTTCCGTTCAGCTATCTCATTCATACTCTGCTACGTAAGCGAAAATAGTTTTTGTTTCATTTGTCAGTTCGATTTTGGATGGCCCCACCTCCAGAAATATTCCAATCTCACTCTGTGTCGAAGTACAATTTTCTCGAATTCGCATCATAGTGGTGTTAAAATCCCGCGTTTCTTTCACGTAATAACAGTTGTGAACTAACACAAAGTAGAATCTCTTTAAAGAAGCGGCATTTTATACCTTAGTCAATACAATGTTCACGACGCGTAGCGAACTTATAATATCTCAGATATATCAAGCTTGTATCTGCACTTGTTAATGAGAGATGGGAACTTCGTATCAAAATTTCCATGGTATTTCCAAACTGAAGAGTTCGTCAACAAATGTTACTCGTTTAGCCGAAGTTGTAAGAAGATGAGATCACGCTTATTGAGATGACCACGGTACCCGAGTGTTGAAAAATCCAAACGATAATGAAAATAAATAAGAGATGATGCGGTGGGTCATTAGCATAAATTTATAGTAGATGGTGGAATAAGAGACAAGGGATGTGGAATAATGACGAGAAACCCCGCTCTGGAACTCGCTTTGTCCATAATTTGTATGGAATATGGTTGCGCTGAAATGACGGTTGAGATTCTATCGAAATATTTCTATTTAAATGAAATATTATTATATGTTTATGTCGGGCTTTAGGGACCTGTCAGCTCTTCCTCATCGTGCCTTCTATTGGAACAGTAAAACGCAAATAAAGGTTTCAGTCTATACCTTTTATCAGTCAAGTTGCATTTTCAAATTAGAATGTGTGCTGTATTAATTTACTCTCCCTAAGACAACCTTCATAATTGTCATCCCAAACTCTTCCCGACGCCCTTACATGCGAATCCTGTGCTGTAGGTGATTCGCATCGTCTACAAGCTCTGTCATGTCGACATACTCGTATTATACCCCCCACCCCACCATCCCCTCTCCCCACACAAATTTCGGGGTCGTGTGTGTGGTGGGACTACGTGGAGAGCAACGTGTCACTATGACAACGGAGTGATAAATACATAACTAAAACGCGAGAACGGTGTTTTAATCGTCGAGCACAAAGGCTACGTGCGAGAGGTGCTTGGAGCGAATTGATCCGGAGGCAGGGCAGTGCCGGGCTGGCAGATCGCCGGCCGCCGATAAGCGCCGTCGCCGGCGGTGGCAGCACTTGCACAACGGGGCAGCAAGTGCCTCTCGGGCCCCCTCGAGCGAAAGCGCCGACGGCCACTGCGCCGATTATCCGACCATCCATCGCCTCGCTGCACCGCAGGCGGCCGTCGGAACGCTCCACGGCCCGGGAAGCTCACTGCGCATTTACTTTCCTTTTCGTGGTGGTCGACTCCTTTGGCGAATATCAGAAGAGGAGGAAAGTGGACATGAGCAAAACGCGACGAAAGTAATGACTAGACATCGGATGTTTAGGGAAATGCCTATTTTTTTTCCTCTAGAAAACTCATTTAAAGGCTGATAATATGTGCACGAATCATGACAAATAACGACTTAAAACGAAGTTTTATAATGCTTATTTTTGCTTATTTTAACATAAATGCCTATTTTTTTGCATAAATACCGTTTTAGAACTTTTTTGCCTTTTATTTATTATATTTATATACAATGCTAAGATATCGGGAAATCGGCGATGGTCCAGCGTGATCGTTCATTATGAAAACTTCAATTCTCGTCTTGGTATTTCAAATGACGAGCGAATTCCTGTAAGTATACCAACTGATTTTTCACCATTTCTCTATTTCATATATACCGGCCACGAGCTGAGATCATGGTCTATTGACAATACACCGAGGGCAGCGAAATTTTAAGTGAAAATAAATATAAATTCTCAGAAGGTTTCAGTGTTACTAGTGTTGGGCTGCTAAAATATATGCCAGTCACATGGTTCTGATATCCTTCTCCGCATTCAAACTGACTTCTTCTCCCAGTCGTCGCAAATTCGGAGATTCTTGAAAATTTACTGATAATATGTTAATGAATGTAAGTTTAATGTATGTAAGGTCAAGATATTCTGCCACCAAGTTACTACACTTAATTGCAGAATTAACAATAAATCTATATCAGCCCTACGAGGCTGAAATTCCCACAGCGGATTGGGAAGAATCGTCTCTTGTTTCGAAGATTTAACCTAGGTTTTACATAATTTTAGCCGAATTTACAAAAAAATTCTCTAAATGGAAGAGTCCTTTATCATAATATTTAATAAAATAATATGCAAAATTACTAGTTAATGGAAACTATTAAGAATAAAATGTAGAAGAGTTATAAATATGTAAGTCTAGTTTTACATTAAAATGTACGAACCGGTTTTATGCATTTAAGTTTCCAAAATAAAATAGACAAAAATTACAATTTTTCCATTTTATTGTGTATGTAAATTGATAGTGCCTTTTTCTCCTTATTCTTGGCCTTTTCAGGCGCCTAAAAGACGATTTTTTAGTGCCTAAACATCCGATGTGTAGTAATAACACAAAACTCGGCATAATATATTTTTGTAGTACATATTTTTCTTCCGTTCTGAGTCCATTTTCAAAGTAGAAGTCAGAAGAATTCGCCCTCTTCGATTTATGTATAGTGTAGTTATCTGTAGTGGAATTTCTCTTCTCTGTGCTATTGAAACAAAATGGAAACAATAACTGACAGAAACATATTCGGCGAGTTCGTGTATTCAAACTTTATGTAATGTGGGATGCGGGAATAAGGGGTGGATTTTGAAGGCCTAAAACATCGCCAAAAATTATCAATTAAATGTTCTGAAAATGTTTTTAACATGCCCTAAAAGCAAAGAAAAACGACGTAAAAAATGTGATCAAAACCAGTTCGAACAAACAACTCAAATTGTTGAATGCGATACTGATATAATCCAGGTATCTTCTGTACGTTGAAGTGAATTCATCTTTCAAACTTACGGTTTGGACTGTTCTTTACCAGAAAATCTCTGTCTTTAGTTATTCCGAAATCGGTTGAACCGCCAATTGCACTGACAGGTGTCACAGGAGCCTTCGATTATATACTTACAATGGCTGACATTACAACTTCTGATCGAAGAAATCGAAAAGGCTACTCAGGAATTCTGTGGAGAACATTTGTTGCGTCTATTAACATTCCGGGAAAAGATAAAACATGACTTATGACGACGAAAATCAAAACTACCTGCTAATTTCACTGATTCCAACATAACTCTCAAGATTACCTTCATTTAGGAAACGTATTTCCATTGCCAAGCCATGAATATAGATCTTAAAACACACAAATTCATTTGAAAATGTCAGATATACCGGACATGTGGACTTTGTCAACGTAAGTCCATTACCATGATCCTTACATCATATTAATGGACAATTGTACTGGAACAATTGCTAATCAAGAGAATGAGATATTATGGAAATGTAATGTTTGCCCCACTCCTTATTGTCTCATTGTTGATTGGACATACTTCCATTTGTCGTTTGAGAGAGAAAACATGCTTTCCACCTTTAAGACTTGAAACGACACAAGTCACACGGTTGGGGCTCAAAATAAACGATATCGGTGTACGCTCAGTTGAGCAAAAACTCAGTTCTAATCTGCGCCGCTCCAGCGCAGTCGCTCGCTGCGGCTGGAGGTGAGCAGCGGCGGTGGCGGGGGGGGGCTTCCGGCGCCTGAGGCGTCGCGGCGCCGCGGCCAGGCGACCGGTCCGTGTGGCGGAGAGAGGCGGAATGCGGGCGCTCTCCGCGGCGCCTCTCCGCCCAGCGGTCAGAGCGCCTCGGCCGCCGCCTGCGCCGAGCGGTTCCGCGTGCGATTCATACCACGCGTCAGGAAGGTCTCTCAAGTGGCACTTTGCTAGCAACGGAAATTATGACGGTAGTACGAACTGCAGATTGTAACAAAAGAAACGGTAAATTGCGTCCTCATCCCGGCGGCGGCGATGGTGTAGCGGTTAGCGTGTTGGACTGCTATACCAGCTATATAACTGCTATACCCAAGTTTGCGGGTTCAAACCCGATCAAAGCCGTGGATTTTTAATGGCGAAAAAATCCTTCGTACGCCTTCCTTCGGAGGGGAAGTAAAGCCGCCAGTCCCATGTTAGTACATTTACTGCATGTAAAAGATCCTCAAGCCTAAATGACGCCTCTGAGCTAAATTCATATCGCCTGTTTCGTCGCCCAAGTAATACCTTCTTTCTCCCCTATTTGGTGAAAGAAGCGTAGCGGAATTTGCGTGGTCAGACGGAAGAGCAGCCCTCATGGCCTGAGTCTCGCCAAGTAAAATAAGGCAAATTCAATTCAATCCCAATCATAATAGGTGCTGGAAGTGTTCTCCACATTAGTTATTTCGCTGTGATCTGGTTGTTACCGACATAATGCAATTTTTAATGGGATGAGGCCCTGACTCGGTCCAGAGAGCCTTTCTTGGCGCACTGTGCGCTTGATGCAAATTGACGGGAGATGCCGGGGATCACTGGCTGTGATGGTTCATAGGCAGGGTGACTGATGTCTCGAACGTCACTCCGTATATCATAATGGGTGATAATATTAAGCCTACTGATGGTGATGATTTTCATTACCTCTTCCGTGCATCTCCTCGGGAGGTACTAGGGGTGAGTGCTGACGGTAGCGGAGTTTCCACACTAGCTCCATAGTAACGTAGAATCCAGGCGCTGTCTGGAGGAGAATTCTAGCCACCGGCTGGTCTGACCGGTAGTTTTCTGTGGTTTCTCCGATCAACACCACGCTAATGCCGGAGCAGTACCCTAACAAATGGGCCACGGACCGCGCGCGATCTTTCTTTCTCCATCCTGGTCCCGTTTTCTTGCCTTTCACACGCATCCTAATGCTTCAAAAGCAGTCACTTTCCAGCATCGGAGAAACACCGCCACCTCCAGAGATAAAACATGCAGTACACTTAATTAGATTAATGGCCACAATAATTGTCTGCAGCGAGAATCTCAAAATAATCGATTGAATAATGTGTCTTAGTCGTTTACAAAAGTATGGGAATACAGAAAGAAATTCCTCGTTTCTCAAACATCTGATGCAGGCCGCTATAGCCCAAATAGTTTTGTTCGCAAATGCCAATCGAGCCAACCAACCAACTGGAAACCAAATATGCCATTTTGCAGCTTTAGGCATGAAATGATTGTTATTGATAATTTATTATAGTGTGTTTCGTACGTACAATATCACACAATACAAATAACACTCCTGTTTTCAAGGTATCGATCAGACCGAGAGCAGCATTTAAAAGCACCTCTGTTGTTTCGCCTCGCCAGATCGGGCGAGGAGTAAGTCGTAAATCCTTATACCTGGTCCCGCACTTACGTCATTGCATCATATCATGGCCAGCTTCGCTTCACGGCCGTGCTTCGTTTGGACGGAGCTCAAGGGTGTGGGTTACAGACTTCCTACTTCGTTACCCGGACTATTAACGTAATCATGGTATTTCTGTCTTCCTTGGAATAATACTGCGGATATCGAAAGTCGAAACTGATTGTTTAATTTCCAGTACCATTCCCAAGTTCGTCGAGGGAGATTGTAATGGGATTGTGATGGTTTTCTTCAAAAGCAAGAACATATGTCCGTAATGCATTAATTTGTAACTGATGTATTATCGTGAGAACCGAGTTCTTCAGGCCATAAAAAAATTCTTATGAAATTAATTGTTCCCTTTCGTACATTCAAAATCATATCCTTTAAAAAAGAAAGTTGTGAACAAAGTGATATTTAATTGTATAGAATGTATTATATCTGGCCCAAACATTCAGATGTGATGATTCATACAATTTTCTTATTCTATTCGAGAATGACTAATGCTCTGTTGGCATGGTTAATAATATGATGACATCAGGGCTTGTGCTTCTTTTGTACGACATGAATGCCTGCTCACGATTCTTATAACGAACGTTTCCTTATGAATTAATGTTATTTTATATGTCAGAATTGAAAAAGTTGTATGTTGTGTATTATTGGTTTATATCGATTTGTGAAATGTTTTATGTGTATTTGTATATGAACATTTTATGATCTAAATGGGACACGTATTTTTCCTACTGTGTAGAAAATAGAATATTTTGCATTTCTGTGAGATTGGGGAAATGCCATAAGCCTTGGCAGTTTCATGATACGAAAAAAAGCATGTAGATGCAGTGAAGATTAATTGATTACTGATTCAGAGCGCGTCAACTACCGAGGTCATTAGTCCTGTAAATGTAGTGCATGTTTTTTCATCGAGAGGTGGCGGTGATCGTCCCCCACTGGATGGCGAGATCCGGCGCCGACCTACCGTTGACTAGCGGATTTCTCTTACTAGGTATATCCCACCAGCGAGGCACCGCCCCAGCCGGGACATATTTTCTAACTCCCCGACCGGTCCGACCGACATGTGTTGGAGTGTGGAGTTTGTATAAGGGATGAGGATAGGACAAGGATGAACAAGGGAAGATCGCGCGCGATCCGTGGCCTGTTTCTTAGGATACTGCTCGAGCATTCGCCTGGTGTTGATTGGAGAAACCACGGAAAACTCGCAGCCGGCCTCTAGAATTCTCGTTCAGACAGCGACTGAATTCGTCTTAGCTGAGAAGCTAGTGCCGAAAATCCTGCCGTCGTCGGGACTTGAACTTAGGACCTCCCGGTCAGAGGTACTGCAGCGACATCAGTTGATGCCCTGAGCTACCGCTCCCGGCATAGTGATATGAATATATGATTGTGATAGTGAAGAGAGGAGAGATGCCGTTACAATTGAAATTAAATATTTTCTAGTGTGACTTGGAATTTAACAGGAGTGATGATGGATTCGTTGAGAGACATTCTCTATAATAGTTTATTATTTCGTGACCTCTGTTTTTCCTCAGTAGTTAACTTTGGAAGCTGCAGAATGTGCGTTCGTCAGCAACAAGTATCTGTCTTCGGAAGTAGTAGACTGAAAATTACTTAGAGCGCTATGGTAAGCAAGAAAGATTCATGGGGGTATTGTAAGTCGAGAAAAGTTAAAACGATTTATGAGGCGTGTCAATTGAGAGCCGTTGAAAATCGTGTACAATAGAAGCAGAGGAAGGCGAAACCTTGCTTCTAGAACAGTGATTTTATGTTGGTGAGTCTGCATTCATTTTACTTCTGATTCATAATGAACGTAGATTCGGCACGTAATGCCGGGACTGTAACGAGAGAAATAGCAATCTCTAAGCGTACGATTGCGATTGCAATTGACACTCCGGCTCTTGGCTGGTTTTTATTGGCGCATTGCAGTACCTTCTTTAAACAAATAACAATTGTCTTAAAATATAAAGTTTTATCCACGACGGTGCGGTAACAGTTTAATTCCGCTAGAATTCGGGTGTTTTTATGAGGTTCGTAATAAAACGTTTATTGAATGACTGGAGCTACCTTAGATAAAATTTTGAATGATACTCTGTTGTCTCTTTTGCACCTCTGCTAACGTCTCGAGGTCCAAAAGCAAATCCCGTTACTTTATAAAGTTCTCTGTCGTGCTTAATTTTAAGTATAATACGTTTTAAATGGATGTACTTATTTCCCCATATTATTGTTTTGGTTGTTTTCCCTCTGCGTTGTGAATTTCCTGCAATTATTTCCAGTGCGTATTAATGGCATGTCCATCAGCCCGGGGGGTAGTTTGGGGGCAAGAGTCTGCCGGCAGCTTCCTTTCGTCTGCATCGCGCGCCGGCGGCGGCGGCGGCGGGCGGCGGCAGCGGCGGCAGCGGCGGCGGCGGCGGCGGCGGAGGCGGAGGCGGAGGCGGAGGCGGAGGCGGAGGCGGAGGCGGAGGCGGAGGCGGAGGCGGAGGCGTCGGGCGGATGCGAAGACCAGTAGCGGTAGCAGCGTTTGCGGCGGCGCGGAGGGGCCGGGCTGGGCCGGGAAAGGAGCGAGCGAGATGCCGGGAGCTGCGCCTGGGGCTTCTCTGCCGCGACCGCGACCGCTCCCCGTCCACGGCCGCTCCCCGCCGCGCCTCGCCCCGCCCGCGCCATTGACATGCGCCGCCACGCCGCGTCAAACCGGTACGCACGCCGGCGGCGGCGGAGCAGAGGCCGAGCAGACCGCTTGCTCTTCGCGCTCTCCACTCGCCTTTGGAACTCTTGCCCTGGCAGATCGTCAGAAAGGCCGCGCATGCGTATTTCGCACACGAACGACTAGCCCACAAGAAAATATTGAACACATAAAATGTAAGGAACGTTATCCTATCCTCGTGCATTTTGTCAGGTTGATATTTACGAAAAATCGAAGCTTTTATATTGCGATAAAGTGGGATAATTCCCGTTTGTTCATGTGTTTTGCTTATGTCAAAAAGTGTTGCCGTACTCTCACGGTTAAACCATTAATTGGAGAAAAAATCAGTGCCGTTAAATGTAGGTAAAATTAATCTTTTTATTTCACATAGGGCTATTATGTATGAACATTTGATGGATTCTGAGTTATTTTGAAAAAAATTGAAAAAGTCATGATTTTTACACTTTTTGCTTAAGAAACGTGTTTCCGGGCAAAATTCTTGTTGGCTAACCTGATATTCGTGTTCAGCGACTCCAAAACACAAAGGACCCAAATTTGAACGTTTTCCATTTGTTTTCTACCATTTGATTGTACTGTTTGTCAAGTAGCTCACTTTCCTAACTTGAAGCAAGGTGCGAATTATGGTCGATCCGTGAGGGATTTGCGGTGGGCAAAGAGGGTTTGCGGGCAACAAGGAAATGAAATTTGTAGTTCCATATTTTGCAAAAAAATATTGGAATTCTGTGATACCAGATCGTAACTGAATTCTCGGTGTTTTCTGTGGTAATCACGGTGATGCAGTATAGTAGCTCCACATGAACTTTCCATACATCTCTTCAGTGCTTTATTTATATTAAAGAGAGTACGCTTCCTTATGTAAAAGAAGATGAATTTTGTAAATAAGTGAAACATATTAGTGGCAAACATATTCATATTCATGTCACTCTTGGTAACTCAGCCCTGCTCAGGACGGTGCGTCCACACCGCTATAATTTAATATGTAGGTTTCTGAACGGGTGTGCTGAATTGGACTGAGCCGACAATCACTAAAAAGTTGCCCTCTTAAGGAGGTTGTCACGTTATGTGAAAAATAAGATTAAACTTCTCAACTGAAATGTATCACAAGATTAGATGTTTTTACATGCTTTCCCTAAATATAAAGTGATTCTACCGTATAGTTTTAAAGATAATCACATTTGAAAACTTGCGTTTTAACACGCAAAGTATAGGAAAATGATCTCGTCCGACCGTAAATAATTAAATTTGAAACACATCTACATAAGAGTACACGAGGGTAAAATATTACAAATGTAGATTAAACCTTTCTGAAGAGAATAGAATAGAAATTAAAAGATTTTACCGTGTAGTTTGGACAAAAACGCAAAAAGAAAATAACATCTGTCATCAGTTTTTCGTAAGAACGAAAAAGTGCGGCAACGTTGCAAGACGTACCACTCGGCGGGAATTTTAAATATTGCGAAACTGAGAGGCTGGTTTGTAGGCATTGCTTTGTGAGCTGGCATGCGTATACAGGGTCATTCATGATGAATGATGATAAAATGTTGTTTGCGAGTTGTTTAGCGAGTTCTTCAACGTGCACGATGCGGCGACCATCAACAGGAAACATGTCTTCGTCTGTAACGTTTTCTTCTCCGTTTCTTCGTTTCGCGGCTACAGACAAATTTGTTTTCCACGATAACTTACGTTTCGTAACAAATCTCCCTTTATATCACAACTGTTCGTACATGACTTTCAGGTTATAAGACCTACAAAAACAACTCAGCTCAACTCAATCACAGTGTTCTGTACGTTCTTGACCTTCCCGAAAACGTAAACCATTGGTACCAATAAAATAAATATAAAGCATTGCCAAGTTTATTGCCTGAAAGTTATCAGTTCTCTGAAGGAGTTAATTGCGATCTAAAGGTATTATTCTTGAAAGAAAACATTTACATAATACGTAAGAAATGTCCTACTTATATGATAACTAGAATTTGAAGAGAAATGCGGTCATACATAAACGTTGATTACTCCAGTATTTTCAGTATTTCATGTTGGTATTTGAAGTCAAATTAGCTTCTTAGCTTGCGTTTGTAAAATAATTAACACTTTTTAATACATCATTTAAAAAGTTCTCGTTTACCAATCGTCGCGAAATACAGAAATAATATACTTGATACTCGTTCTTCATTTTTTAACAAGCACGTTCCAAAATTACAACTTTTCGTTCGGCTGACTAGAGAGTAATGTGACAACCTCCTTAAACCCGCCCCAATCGCGATTTTCCGCTCCGCGAGCGGCGACAACTTGCAGTCGCCCGGCGACTTGCGGAGAGCGGCGCCGCACCGCGGCTCAGCCGACCTCCCACCGGATGCGACGCACGGCCCCACCGCACCGCACCGCACCGCACCGCGCCGGCGCGAAGCGGCCCGGCCGTTTGGCGGCTACCGGTTGCTCCTGTCCCGCCCCACCCCGCCCCGCCCCGCCCCGCCCGTCCCGCCCTTCCCCGTCCCGCCCTGCGCCGGGCCGCCCTGATCCTCCCGCCCCGCCCCGCCCCACCTCGCCGCTCTCTCGCTACCCGCCCCTCCGCTTCCTCGATCCCTCTCTCCGACTTCTTAAGTGGCTCAGGGCATTAATTCATGTCACTGCAGTGCCTCCGACCGGAAAGTCCTAAGGTTCGTGTCCCGACGGTGGCAGGATTTTCGACATAGCTACATACTAGTCGAACTCAGCCGCTTTCTGTAGGAGAATTCTAGCGGCCCACGTTTCTGATCGGTAGTTTTCCGTTTAATACTAGGCAATCTCCAATATTTTTTCGATCAGTACCAGGCGAATGGTGGTGCTCTATCCTGACAAAGTGGCCACGGACCGCGTGCTGTTTCCTTCTTCTTCCTTGTCCTATCCTCTCCCCTTACACATACACTTACGTTTACTATACTACTACACATGCCGGGAGACCAGTCGGTAGCTTTAGAGTTTGTTCTGGCTGGGGCAGTGCCACACTGGTGCGAGATATCTGGGGCGCAAGCCGACGGATAGGTCAGGGTCCGATCTCGCCATCCAGCGGGGGATCACATTCATTTCCCGCGATAAAACATCCACTTAGGGGACTAACGATCTTCGCAGTTGACGTTAATCAGTCAAGCTACCTACCCCTCCGCTTCTCCGTCTCGTCGTCGCCCCCGCGCTCTGCTTCGGCCGCCCACCGTCCGCCGCCCGCCGCCCGCCGCCCGCCGCCCGCCGCCCGCCGCCCGCCGCCCGCCGCCCGCCGCCCGCCGCCCGCCGCCCGCCGCCCGCCGCCCGCCGCCCGCCGCCCGCCGCCCGCCGCCCGCCGTCCCGCCGCCCGCCTCCCGCCGCCCTGCCGCCCGCCGCCCGCCGCCCGCCGTCCACCGCCCACGTCCAGCCGCTCTGCCTCCTGCTTGCCTGGCCGCAATCCGCACGCCAATTGTTCGTTTGTGTGTCTTCCACTCGAAAGCCTCTCGCCGGCTCTTGCCCCTCGCATTGCTCCCGCCCACGGCCTCCCTGTTGGAGAGAGCTCTCATCTTGCTTATTTTGTACTTGCTCGTGTTGTCACATTCACGCTAAGCGAGGACTAGCGTACACAAATGCGCAATGTGGAGTACTACATTAGTAGTGGATTCGAAATTTATTTCCTCATTCAGAATCAGAAACGATCTTCACAATTCATCCAGAGATTAGAAAATTAAATTCGAGCCTTTCACCAAGCTCATGTCGACGGCTTTCGCTCAGTACTGTGCTGCTTGGTTTCTTCTGACACAAAGCAAATTAAACAGATATATTTCCGAAACATGATTGTATTTAATTATCCCAGTAAGCGAAGCAAATTGTACAATATTTCATGAAAGAAGTTTTAACAAGAAAAAATGAAAGTAAATCTATTCAGAGATTTAGAAAATAGTACGTTAACCCTCGAATGAAATCAAAATTCTCATGTTGGACTGTTACTACCATAGAAATTGTTCATCTCAGGATTGCCTAATGAACATAATTGTAATATTGAACGTTCAAATTCAATTCGTGTACGAGTGTCGTGTTGAAGGTTGAGTCCACTGCCTACGCCTGCAGGACGCGGGCTGCGCCCACCAGGCGTCGTGAGTGGTCGCGTCGGCGGTGGCGGTGACGCACGGAGCGGGGCCCCCCCGGGGGCCCCCCGGGGGGGCGGCCGCTAGGCGCCGACTGGACTGGCCACTTCTCCCCCTCCACCGCCCCCTTCCCCCTTCACGTGCGACTCAGTGAATTAGATAGGCGGTGCGTGACCGCCTCCGTGGAAAGAGACCGATGTGGTCGAGTCGGCCAACAGAATGGATGTCAGCTGTTGCACATTGGTTATGCCACGTCTTGTGAAGGGCATTGAGTCACGAAAAAATGATTTACGATATTAAAGTTCTAGAGTGTTTTAACTACTTTGAGGGCAGATTTATGAATCCTCTTGGAGGTGAGCCTCGGATCTCCAATGAAAGTATCTGATTTGAGGTTCTGACCTACAAGTAGGTGTCTTCAGGCGCGCCCTTTTTACTTTCTCGTCTGCTACGTACTTATTTAGTAAAGAGAAAGAGTAATGTTATTGTAGAAGTCGGCAATTTTTTGTCAATAAATGCGTATGTGGAGCCCTAGTAGCGAAAAAGTAGATAAATCTTGTTCCTAAATGTAGTAAATTACTTCGTCTTATCACGGTGTGTGTGTTTTGATTTTTTAGCGGGGGGAGGGGGGAGCTCGATACCGAAAAATTGATTTTCAACGAAACGTTTATCTCTCCGTCCGTCACGCTGTGCTCAATGCTCCTGCCTAAACCGTGAGACGCTTTTCTCCAAAATTGATGTTCCCCAATCGACCTGAACTCTCTCGAGGCTCTGCGAGATTGAAACATATATTTGGGGATTCTTTACAAGAAGCCTTATTTTCTAAATTTTCTCAATAATGACTCGAAATTTTACAGTTAAATTTTGTTATCGAGTGGCATGATGGACGCTTAAAAAAGTGACGCAGGTCTCATTTTCGAAAATAGGAAAATTTAGAAATGATGCGACAAAAGTGTGCTGTTGTACCACTAGTTTTCCGTACATTACGAACGGATATTTTGTCGCCATTGCGTTTGAAAGAAATGCACTGAAAATGCCATAAAGTCTTATTACCCATTAAAAACAAAAAGAAGAAAAATAGCCATTCAGAGTAACTCAAAAACATCATTACTTTAAATGATTTGTTGTGACCATTTTCGTGAACAAATCTGGGGGAAAAAATGGTTTGAAGAGTCTTAACACCTTCACCATCTCTCTCTGTCACTTTGGACGAGCGTCAGGCGGCGGATGCGGTGTTGGCGCAAGTCACCTGTCAGCTATTCGCGTCGCAGGGGGCGGGGACAGTGACGAGCAGAGGCATGAGGGGAGCATGGCCTCAGGGTGGGGGCATGCGGTATGAGTGCATGGGGGAGCACTGTTGGGCGCGAGCGTCCTCGCGGAGCGAAAGAGCGCGGGGCGGGGGCTTAGTTAGTTAGTTAGTTAGTTAGTTAATGCCTTATTTTACGTGGCGAGACTGGGGCCATCAGGCCCGCTCTTCCGTCTAACCACGCAAATTTCGATACGCTCCTTTCACCACCTAGCGGAGAAAGGAGGTATTATCTCGGGCGACGAAAGAGGCGGATATCAATTTTGCTCAGAGGCTTCTTTTAGGCTTGAGGATCTTTTACATGCAGTAGATCTACTACATGGGACAGCCGACTTTACTTCCCCTCCGAAGGAAAGCGGGGTCGGGCGTATACCGACTGCATCCCGCGATCAACTTTTCCTAAACCTAAATGTCATAGCCCGCCTGCAACCCATTCTGATTTCCTCCTTAGTAAAAAGATTGATGTCTACTTTTTTTCGTGGTGTGCTTAGTATCACCTTGAGCGGTTATAATTTATCCACTTTGCCTATTTTCAAGAAACTTTTGCAAGTCATTTTAGAGCACTGTGGACGTTGAAAACCACTCTTAGAAGTGTTTTTTGTGTTAAGAAAACTTGAACGCTCTTATCACGAGAATCTTCTTGCCCTACGACTACTCTCAGGACTGACGCAAACTTTACTAAAAGTTTTACTCCTTCCGAAAGCCCGGACGAAGGAAACGTCATGAAGTCGGGCTATGCCTTCTCAGGTAACGGAAAGTGAAAGGGGCTTAGCGGAGATGCGAGGGTAAGGGAAAACCGCCCGCGGGATGCAGTCGGGCGATCCGGAGGGGCGAGCGGGAGGGCGTGAGCGATGGGCTGGCGTGCGGACGTGCGGGGGGCGGCTGCCGAATTGCGCGCCTGTCGCTAAATGCGGAGGCGGCCGGAGAAAGTGGGCGGGCGCTCGTCCGCGGCGCACGGCGACGGCTCTGCGCAGCCATCCGCTGCGATCGTCCGCATTTACGTTTTCCCTCCGGAAGATACATCCATCGCTCCAAAGAAAGTGTGCAAGGAGATTAGAATTTACTTCTCTTGTGAAAGTTTTTTATCTTATTTTATTATTTTTTTTTTTTAATTTGTTGCGTCGTTGTCGCAACGCGTCTCTTTACCCCTTGTTGGGCGTTGAGCGCATTCTTTGGAGTAATCCTCCGTTACTCAGTAATTACTATACTAGTCAAGTCTCGTCACGTCGCAGTCAGTGCCTTTTATCCCTTCGGCCAGGGGCTCAACGCCGTTAGATCTCGGGGTTCCTAGCCGGTCACCCAACCAAGAACCCGCGAGTCTCGAATTCGCTTAACCTCCGTGACTTCACGGAGCGTAATAAACGAATTCGGCTAGCGGCGCAGGCATTTATTCTATCGAGTTTGTAGATGTTTCTGTATAATGAAGGAATGTGTTGTATCTGAGAACAGGCATGTGTGGCGTGTTTCCTGGTTGTGGGAATCACTTTATATTTGTATTTTTGACAATATGTAGTCATATTTTTAATTATAGGATGGCAAAATCGAATAGCTTGCCCCTTCATGTTTAACTTATCCGTGCTCCAGGCTGAATAGGAGGCAAATGCAATTAAAGAATCTCATTTTACTTACCGAATAAAATGTAACGAATGCTTTCTGTTCCATACACACGTAATTTTTCCCTTATATTATTTTCGTACATTGTCATGAGGAGTCAATTATTCATACCAAGCCTTTCTCAAATGAAAAAGTCTGCATCATCGTTTAAGTTCGTTCCTCGTGAGTGTACATCAAGGATCAAAAAATGCAGCTGTTAGAGTCGACTTTTCGTGCTTTGATGTTCGCCGCCTTGTCCTACTTCCACGCTTCTCAACTGCTAACCTTTCTGCAGTGCACATCTGTTTACATGATTCTATTTTTTACGCTCTTTCGCTTCTTTTCCCTTCACATTAATTTGTCTTCTTTCTGTTCTAGTTTACATTCTTAAGCGCTTGTTCACTGTATCAGTATCTCTACAGAAAAATTTTGGTTTTTTTCAGCATTGTTCAGTATTCGGAATGTCAAGGAATTCATCTTGTGTTAAGTTATATTTCAAGTTGAAAATTGATATCAAATGCGAATCGTTGTGAATACTCACTCATACATTTCATCTTCGCGAGGTGCCCTTCCTGACAGGATTCTATTTGGTCTTAGTGTTACAAGTTTTGTAGGTTGTGTGGAACAAAGTGCTGTTTGTGAGAGTTTCTATTTACGTTTGCAGCAAATAGATAATATCAAAATGTACTTGCGTCTCTTTCGTGATTTAGGAGCATCACGTATTTGGGCGGTGGTGGAATAATGTAGACCAAGCAGACTAAATTTGTGCTTAGGGCCCCTATTGGGTAAGAAGGTCCAATAATTTTTAAACAACATTGTATATGCGTTCATAAACAGTCAAATCTAGTCATCTGACTTGTGAACGTTCTTTTTCATTTCGAATGCACGTGGTGAATATTTCACTATAATCAGCGGGGCTCGTAGGGTGGTCATGCTCTTAACATGTTAATCCCACCGTGGCTCGGACGGGTCAGAGGGAACTTGCATGCGTAACACGCGTCCCCGGGAATCGCCCATTGCGAGTGGGCGCCAGCCAGGTCGTTGTCGCCCGCCCGTCCGCCTGCTCGTTTCCGGGGCCTGGAGAAATAAAAAGCGTTTGTGGCTGTGCTGTGCGCGCCACGCGGCCTCCCCCGTGACGCGTCACCCGCCTCCCTTCGGCTCACTTCCGTCATATTTCTGAAGAGCTGTTTTGTTTAAGGGGTGACATGGAAGGACAATGAAGTTAGTTGCGAGACGAAGGTTTTTATGGATATTGTAATGCAATTGAAGGGTCCAATCGAACAAGGGATTACCCTAGCTCACATTGATTCAGTTCGGAGACACAGAGGGTTTTACTACAACATTCGAAATATAGCTCGGCACACTGAAACTGTTACACACTGTTCACTTGTTTATAAGCCCATACAGGGTTTAAATTACATATTCCACTCAGAATAATATTTGAAGTTTATTTAATGGGAACTTGTACTGCTGAGCTCTTTAATTGTGGAAACTCGTGCGTTTCAATGCAAGCGTTCCGATTAGAGTGAAGTTTCAAAATCGAACGAAGGTTGCAATCAGTAGTTGGTGGAAACCGGAAGGAGGTACAGTTACTCAGTATTTTTCTTCTGTCTTAGTATTCTCTTTTTATGAATAAAATGTTATTGTTTATTATTGTTGGCCTCATTAATTTTCAGATTATTAAAATTAAAACAGCTCTGTTTTGTCTGCCGCTCTTTGTGCCTTTTCGTTGTTTTACTTATTTTCACAAACAAGTTCTGTGACTGTAAACACAGGATACGAGCTTGGAATACGAGCCAGAAAATAACTATTGAAGGAGTCTATTGTGAGTTTCTGGACATCGACTTTACATCATCTCGTAAAGGATTGCGAGTCGCTATTGTTCTCCTGAAACTTAATCTCTCTTTCTTTCTCTGTCTCCTGCCCTTTCCTCTCATTTCACGCTTCTCCCTCTCATCGTCGTATCTTGCCGTACCTTTCTCTTTTCGCGTAAACCATCCTTTTTGGCCGACTGATGAGCGTATCTTCCCGGAATTGCCTCAGTCCGCAGTAACCGCAGTGAGACGTCTTTTTCGTGCAGTTTGGTTCGGCCTTAGCGTTTCCCGTCGGAACGAAATAGCCAGCGGATTTAAAATACTTGGCGCTGGCGTGCATTGTGGAACGAGGCTGTTCTGCTGCAGGCGGTTAATTTTATGGGCGCGGCCGTCCGAAAGGCGCTCCGGTGAGGCCTGAAATAGATGAGCGTGATAGGCGGTTCGTGGGGCGTGCGCCGGGCCGGCTTCGGCCGGCCTACTTGCAAAGGAAATTGTTTCTTCGCGGCGATTTTCCGTTCCGTGGGAGAGTCATCACTGCTTTGTGGATACAGCACTTTAGGATAGCCGTAATTAGTCACGCCTTGGAAGCAGTTTTATTTAAATAAATTATTATTTTAATTAATTAATTTTCTCTTTAGTTTTTCATTCCCGTACTTTGTAAAGAATAATATGCTTGGATGTATGAGTATTTACAAATCTGTGCAAAATGCGTCTTTCGGCCAGGTAGTTTGTCTTCTCAAGAGCTGTGGTTACTTCTCTTATTCTGAACTCTTGGACCGTGTATTTCTTGTCAACATGCACGACTCTTTGACACATCTGAAGTTATATTTCTAGTGTCTCTTTTAAATCCAGTGATGCCAAATGTGACATCTAATCCACAGCCAGCATTTGATTAGCCGATTCAATCCATATTCTGCGTTTCCTAGTTCTGCGAGCTGGAGAAGTGTTCATTTTGTTTTGAATTAACGTTCTTGTTGTAGGGCAGATAGGATGAACGAAGGTTTTTCATGAATTTTCATACTATTAGATCACATCTCTACTATTTAAGTTTAAAAACTGGATTGGGACTACACCGCACCCCGCAGGAACAGCAAAAGGGTTTTAGCGCATAAACTATGTTAAATAATGCGGAACAACGAGAAAGTGGACGCTGCTCTCCCGGGGGGAGGGAGGGCTTCATGAAACTCGGCCCAAAGTCTCATAAACGGATTCCCTCGGCGCTCGCCCCGAGGTGCTGTTGGGGTGGGGTCGGGGCGTTCTGCAGAACAATGCAGCGAGCCCTTCTGCAGCACCGCGTCTCAAGAGACCCGTACAGGCTCGGGATACGTGACAGTTCACCCGTACGTGCTTAACCAAAGGCGTCCCGTTTTGCCCGTTCGGTTTTACAGAGTTTCGAGTTCACAGCAAGTGTGTTTGCGTTCTCTGGGCTCTGGCCCATCCATTGCTCGACTTCGTTCGGACAATGGTCGCTGTTGACTGAGCGCGGGTATTGTAGCTACGTGAAGACCACATTCTGAACACGATTACGCGTGCGTACCTTGAAGATACAACGTCGAAAACGTATCCTAACGAGAGCACAGAAGCGTCGGGTTTTCTTCGAGGTAGCGTTAGCTCTGGGTTGCACTCTCAAGCTTTTGTGTTTACTCGGACGGGTAGGACTGCCCCTACAAAACCGTGCAATGTCTCCCGAGCGTATGTGGACTCGTTTAGAATGTGTAACAGACGAACGCACAGATAAATGTACCACCCCTTTCAAGTCGCGCACCAGGAGCGGTAGCTCAGTGCATCAACTGATGTCACTGCAGCGCCTCTGACCGGGAGGTCCTCGGTTCCCACTCCCCACGGCGGCAGGATTTTCGACACTAGTTCTTCAGCTAGGTCGAATTCAGTCGCTGTCTGGAGGAGAATTCTAGCGGCCGGCTGCTCTGATCGGTAGTTTTCCGTTGTTTCTCCGATCAACACCAGGCGAATGCCGGAGCAGTACCATAACAAAGGGCCACGGACCGCGCGCGATCTGTCCTTTCTCTTCCTTGTCCTATCCTCTCCCCTTACACACACACTTACACTAACATGCACTACACTATCACATATTCCGGGAGACCGGTCGGGAGCTTAGAGCTTGTCCCGACTGGGGCAGTGCCCTGCTGGCAGGGAGAGTCCTGGTTATGGGGAGACCCCACTAGCCGACGGTAGGTCGGCGCCGGATCTCGCCATCTAGCGGGGGAAGATCACCGCCATCTCCGGAGAAAACACCTGCACTACACCAACGGGACTAATGACCAAAGCGGTTGATGCGCCCGGAAACACGAAAAAATCAATCAATCAATCAATCGATTCAAGTCGCGCCCGCTCTCAAACGCGGCCGTGGAGATAGTCCCCACTGCTCAGCTTCCGCTCAGCAGGAAGTTTGCTGAGATGGCCTGCGCGGGAAGCAGTGAGGATTGGCAGAGGTGTGCCTTGCCAAATTGTTCTTCGAAGGCGTGTGATCAGAAGCGGTGAACCATCCTCGTTCTTGAATCCTGGGAGGCAAGAAGAGTAGAAAAAATCTATCTTTGCAGATATTCCGCTAATAGATTCAATTGTTTTTAACGTTCCTTTATTCTCTATGTACTAAACTTTTACATGTTTTACTTTTTTTTTCTTTTTAATATTCGCAGCAAAGCATTTCGTTTCCTAATACTTATTAATGTAACATAGAGATAATAGTACAAATTGTTTTAATTGCAGTGAAAACTTAACCTGGAATATCACGGCTCTTCCTCAATGATTGCATCTTACCAGCTTTCCTTATTGTAATTAGTGGATATTGTAGAGTTTCGTAGTCCCTTTACAGAAATTGATGGCGTGAATTTCCCAGTATTGAGAAAGTCTTTTATACAGAATTGATGTTTTAATGGGTTTAGGCAATAACGAAAAAAACTCATTAATTCTCTTTAATAGTGCCTTTTACAAAACTCAAGGCATATCAAATTATTTCTATCGATTTGTCAACATTATCTCTAATCCCCTGGTTAGCGTATGGAAATGGTTCCCTGGTTAGCCCTGGAAATGGGTCGTCCCATTTCTCTGAACTCAGAATGAAATACCATGAACAATGGAATTGTACTTGAGCATTTTCACTCTACATTTGTATTTCTACGTAATATAATTACACGCAAGCATTTGTGCTTTGGTTCTGTTACTTGTCATTTAATCGCCCCTCTCATTGAATTTTTTCTTCCTCTCATTGCTCCGTAGGACCTGTTAGCGCGTGCCGCCTTGAGAAATAGCATTCGGCATGCTTATCTTCTCTTATGAGCTCATCATTCTCTTGTGAATGCTCTTTAGTTTTTAGTTTTTTTACTACGTATATTGAGTGATGACACAATTCAGTGTCATCGTTTCCCTGGTATGACCAGTATTTTGTTTCCCTGGTAAGTCATAAACGTTCAAATGTTATTATAATTATATAAATCGATGTAATATGTAATGACAATGAGAATACTGTAAATGATGGAGTGAGAGGCATGGGAAACCGGAATACTGAGAACATTAACCCAATTTGTCTACTAGACAAATTCTATGTGGATCTCCCAGGAGTTGAAGCCACAAGCCAATCGTATATTGGAACAATATTCCCTTGTGTAATGCCTCTTTCCACATTGCTGCATCTCTTGTAGATGTGTCTGGATTAATTCATTAACAGGCGAAGTACGAATGTAGCAACCCGTTGAACAGTAGATCCTAATAATTCTTTGAAATATTTTATACTACTTCATAATACGTAAACAAATTTTAATGTTGAATTTTTAAATTGTAAACGTAATAAGTAAACGTAACGTAGTTTATTTTCGTGTTTATTTTTGTTTTGTCTGTTCAATATTTCAGTATTTTTAGGGACCTCATAACTTGGTGAAGGTTAGGTCTCTGTAAGATATTAATCCAGCTGTGCTTGTAAACAAATACTTACCGCTGAATCGTAGCTCCGATGTTTTCGCAGCTCCAGCGCACGCGACAGTTTTGGAACGTTTGCCGCCAGAAGATTTTCCTTTTTTGCAAAAGAGGCCCATCTTACGTGTATTACTTCAGATAAACCCAAGAGATTTTCAACTTGATGATGGATGTACAAACATGAATTCTTCAAAAGGTTCTCAAACAACTTCATACAGCGCTGCTCTACAACGTGTGCTTGTAGTCTCTCACGAGTACAATCTCGCAAACAACAAATCAGAACAACCGCGACAACCCATTTATCTCACATGGAACTTGTCTAAATTTCCCTTGCTTATGCTTTAATTTGACATTTTGAAGAACTTTCTATTGATAGAATGAAGTATTTTGGAGGACGTGGCACATTTTGTGGCGTTTAATCTCGTTGGTAGAGGCGGTAACCGCTCGTCTTTTCCCTGGGCTGGTGCGTTCCAGTCGGGCGCCTCCACTTGACCTGTGGCGGCGCGGCGCGGCGCTCGCATCGGTGCAAACAATCGCGCCCCGTGCGTGCGCGCCCCATTGAGTTGCGCTCGCGCCCCGCGCCGCCCCGCCAGCCGCTCGCAAGACCCGGTCCCCGGCCACGCGTACGATGGGACCAAACGCCCAGGCACAGAAAGGAAAGTAAAAGTAGAGGCAGGCTGGAGAAAAGGGAGATGGGAGTAGGGAGAAAGAGTGGAGAGGGAGTGGCGGAAAGTAGGTGATGGCTATGAGGCAAAACCTTCAGTCAAAAATTAAAGAATTACACGTACCTGCATTATATTCTCTGGATACTCTTTCCAAACTCCGGAAGGTCAACAAAAGAGAAAGGAAAAGGTGGTTCGTTGCATACTAGTTGAAAAAGTGATCTGTAAGCCAATAATTTAAGCGCATTTTAGCTTGGATGAAATTGTGATAGACAACTCCCTGACCGGGATGTCACAGTCCTTCATCGAACTGCGTAAAATGAGAAATGAAACCTGCAATTCTTTAATCTTTGGTTTAAAAAATGAACAATGTCAGAGTGGCATAATTTCGACATTTACCGCCATTGAAACGAACAAAGGAAAAAACGTTGATTTGCCAAAAAGTAGGACATTTGTTGTGTTAATAGATTTTAAAACGTATTAGTTGCGATGTAACGAAAATCCGCCGTTTACGCTTTCGGCCCACTGTGGGCGCACGGCGTCGCGTATTGATTTTGCAGCGGCGGCGGTGGCGCCGGCAGACGCGTCATGTGCAGGGACGCCCCCGACGCCGTCGCCGCGCACGAGCGCCCGCAGCGCCTGCACGCGACGCGCTCCCGCCACGCCCCCTCGGGCCGTCTTGCTCCCGCCCCACTCCACCCCGCCCCGGCCAGCCGCGCTCCTCGCTTTAGGCACCATTTCATCGTCTCGGTCTACATCGCCTCGCTCGACACCTTACGTTCCTCTTTGCGTCCAGCTCTGCTCCTCACAGCCTTGAGACGCGCACCTTTGGTCCGTCAATCGTCTCTGCAACACGCTCCCTCCCCTCCTCGTACTATACTTTTTTGCCAGCCTCATGCCCTTGCTCCCCGCCCCGCCCCGCTCCGCACTGTACCACCACGCTCCGTTGCTGTCTCCGCATCGCGGAGCCTCGCACGCGACGTCCCACGCCTGTGACTTCACAACCGCAGGGCGGGCGCCCGAGCGGGAGATGGGCCTTAATCGCCCGCTTGTTTTGCCAAGAGCTGTCAGTCGCCTCGGCGCCCCGGCTGCCTGCGCCGCGCGGCGCCGCGCTCCGCGGCCGTCACAAGAGTTCGCGTGCCATGCGATGCGATGCGATGTGATGCGATGCTCCGACTTCGTCTCAATTCCTCTGTTGCGATTGTCATTCATTGTGGATCAATATTTTTCAGAGGATTGAACGTATTGCTTTTACGTGGCAGTGATTAGAGACGTTTTTCCGTCAGGGGATGCTACGCAATGATACGAGCGATTGACGGATATGGGCCAGCGGTTATTAAGGAGATCCGTGTTCATGTCTAGTTTTAAACGTCTGTGGTTACAATTTTTGCTTGTAGTTACTTGCCATTCCTTTATTCTTCTTGCTTACTACGCAGATGGAGATTCGTCCGTTCTCTCATTGCAGCATTTGCTAATCGAAAGGAATTACATAAAATCAGAGACTTTTAAACGTCTGACCGTGTTGCCGATGCGTGCCGCAAGGTCGGATGTTGTAATATCCAGTTGTCCCACGCTATGACATGAGAATTATTGGAAATCATTAGTTGTAAATATGGTTACTAAACAAAATTAAGGACTAGTTACTTCATCTAATTGCTGTCTACATGTTAGGAGACATCTGGGTGAAGGTTGTTAAACGTGACAGATCTCTGCTTTAGAGGAAAAGAAATAAAAGGTTTGATTCATGTCGACAGTAGTTTGAGCAATGAAGGAATATCCGTAAACACAAGGTTTTCAATTAGGGAAATTTTCAGAAGACGCCATATTCAAGAACTGTTTTTTGTTTTCTCTCCCAACACCAGATAGTATGTTGTTTTTAAATTTAATTTTACGCCAGTGTAATATGGAAACATTGATGTAGAGTTGTTGACTGTTTTCAGATGAAATAAAATAGATCTTTGTCAATATTAACGTATTATTGATTGCGAAATTTCAATGGGTTTGCCGTAATCAACAGTCTATTGATATGCAGAAATGGAAAAGAAAAATGTTTAAAACGATAAATTGATAAATAAAATAAATTTCATAGAAATGAAATTACTTTTGAGTCGCATACAATGTAAGATGGCGCGAGAGGAGCAACTAAGGCAGCAATTTAAACACAAAAATGAAAATGGGCACGACCGCCCTCTGCTTTGCCCCTTGGGCCGTGTGTCCCGTGAGTGGTTGGGCGCTGCGTGCGAGTGCGTAGCGCGGTCGGCGCGGCTTTCTCTGGCGGGATGCGGCCCCGGCCCTCCGCGGCGCTCTGCAGTGGGCCGAACGCAGCCCGGCACGTGGCCACACACCAGCAAGCCTGGCTGGCGTGCCGGGATTGCTCGTGTATGACTACCTTTAGAAGACGACGACGACGACTACAAAAAAAGTTCTGGAAATTATATATATTCTCAATTAAAATATTTCTGCGTTTGCACTGCCTGCATTTCGGAGTGAATCGTTTTGGTAAGAATCAACAATACGTTATCAACTTGTTTCTCAATGCTATTAGATTACCAATAACCATTAATAAACATTAAATTGTTTTGCCTTTGAATGCACACAACCCCTTAGGAAATGATTTGTGTCATTTTCTAGTTATGTCGCAGCAGTGTTTCAACGGAACATCGTTAGCAAAAAAACGTACTACTCTTGCACTCGCGAAGCTGCTAGAAATTACTCATTTTGTATTCACAATAACTGAAGCTTTTATAGTCACTGAAGATAAAATATGAAGATTCTTTATTGAAGTGATAAAACATAATTTGAATTTTAATACTCTATAAATAGGAGGTGGAACAAACAAGAACACACGAGATACAAACACAAGAACTGGTAAGTCCTCTAAAAGAAGTAATTAACTAATTACTACTTACGACCATTGTTAGAAGATTCTTTCGATTTTTTTTTCTCCAGAATTTTCATAATGAACCTACAAAGACATTTAAAATGTAAAAGAAACCAAGAAATGTATTTATTTGCATTCATTTCGCTTCTGTGTGCTCGTTGTGTCTGCTGTTTTCGTGATAGCTACCTTTACAACAAAAGAAGGGCGGTGCTGCGAGCCTCGTGCCACTGCGCGCGTGGCTGGCGAGGGGTAGTTCGCGCCGGGGCCGCGGGGCGCTGACGTCGCGCAGCCCGGGCCACCCCCGGGCGCGATAAGCCGCAATCGATACGTCTTCGGTATCGATATATTGCGCCATTGGAATACTCATTGAAAAGATTTGAATAGGGATTTTTACTCACATTACTAATAACATTGCGCGCGCGCGCGTGTGTGTGTGTTACTTTCATTTCGGGTCGAATGCCAGAAATTGAATGATCACCTAAATATAACTGCAGCTTTACTTAGATTACAAAAATGTTCATCAGTGTGAGTTTCATTAAGGATCACTATTTTATACACTGCGTTAAATTGTTGATGACGAGACAGAAAAATATCATAGACACATTTAAATTATTGTTGCATTGAAAGAAGAGCATTTGTATTACGCGAAACTAATGCATTTCTTTTTTTTTACCAAATGTAGTACTCAGAATCATGGTTTGCATTAGATTCCATGGCGCAAATCCGTTCCGTTCGTTCCGTGGCGTTCTAACGCCAATAACTTCATTCAATTTTTTCGTTTATTATGTCACTATGGATTGCTGGAGTTTTCAGTTTCAACTTCGTTTTATTTATCATTGGCCTATTATTTTTACTTTCTCGCTACCGCTTACGCACTAGAGAGCAAATTATGTAATGCTGCGCGAAAAAAATGCGAATTTTCGGCAGAAAAGCTTTTACTACTGGGCCCTGGTAACGAAATAGTGGATAAATCCAGTTGCAAAATTTAGATAAAACAATCCGCTAACAGGTGACGTGATGTAGCCAGAATACATGTTTTGTGGGTCCTCGATACCGAAAAATCGAATGACGACAAAACTGTCTACCTGTTCGTCCGTCCGTCTGTCAACAACCCTAGCGGCTAAACCGGTCAACCCATCTTCACCAATATTGATATTCTTCAATCAATCTGGCTGATGGCGCAGCCCCTTGAATTTAAAACGGATATTTTAATTTTAGATGGTACTTTACATGAAGCCCCTGGGACATTTTCCAAAATGTCAAAAAAATGTCTCCATCGTTTGTGATTAAATTTTGTTGTTGGATAATGTGAAGGACGATTAAGAGAATGGTACAGCTCTCTCATGTTCGTTGAAAACTGTTTTTCGAAAATTGCAAAAGTTCAAATTTTTTTTGAGTCCTCCTAAAACTACAATTATGAACATAGAGATTTTTCCCTTAATGAAATCTGTTACTGAAAGGTAGCTTTTGAAATAAGTTCATTTACATTTTTTTGTAAAATTTGAGTACTTTCGCGTATTTTTACCCGAAAAGACAGGCGAGATTGTAGAGAAAATACCACTAGTTACGATGCGGAGGGCAAACAGAGAAGAAAGTCTTATGACCCAACATTGTATTACGTAAATTTAAATAAAATACCGTGCCTATTACTCTGTCCTTGATGCGCATTACACAAACCCTATTTTTTTTTCATAATTTTAAGTTTCAAATATGTGGTGCGCATTAGTTTGAATGGCACATTAGATTCGCGTCAATGCGGGATGTTACCACACGCAAGTTATATGTCTTCGTGCTTTTTCAAATCACATCTTCTGTCCACGCTGGCAGAATCCTAGTAAACTATAGCATTCCATCCCATGTTCTCACAGCAATTCTCCAAAAATTCTTTATATCGAATCGTTGTGAAATATGTGATCACTAATTTTTGTGAGAAAGAGAAAGCCTTTTGGTTGTTCTGCTCCCAATATAACAGGCTTATCGACTGTTATTACTGATAACGGAGGTTCTCAATAATGCTTTATTAGATTTGAATGTCAAATATTCTGTGATTAGTAAACACGATATCTCTGCTTGGGTACGACCATCGTTTTATCGAGCTTTTAAATGGAAATAAATTTCCGAATGCTTGATTAACGAGGCATCCTCGCACTCAATAGCATTTCGTCAGATGTGACGAATGCTCGCGGTAATGATGACCAGCTAGAGATGTTGTAACCAAAAATGAGCGTCGTATTAATAAAGTTTCCTATCTTGACATAATGACACATATATTTCTTGCCACACACATGCTGGTTGTCTTTCTTAAACTTATTTGCTAGGATTTGACGAATTCAGCGTATATTTTAGATAATATTTTTATGTAATAGTCGCTTTATTTTCATGGGTGCATTTGAGGGGCATGAGCTTTTGATTGATTGTTTTTTTCGTGTTTCCGGGCGCGTCAACTGCTTTGGTCATTAGTCCCGTTAGTGTAGTGCATGCTTTTTCTCGGGAGATGGTGGTGATTTCCCCCCGCTGCATGGTGAGATCCGGCGACGACCTACCGTCGGCTAGTCGGGTTTCCTCCTAACCAGGAGTCTCCCATCAGCGGGGCACCGCCCCAGCCGGGACAAGCTCTAAGTTTCCGACCAATCTCCCGGAATATGTGGTAGTGTAGTGCATGTTAGTGTACGTGTGTGTGTAAGGGGAGAGGATAGGACATGGAAGATGAAGGACATCGCGGGCGGTCCGTGGCCCGTTTGTTAGGGTACTGCTCTGGCATTCGTCTAGTGTTGACCGGATAAACCCCGGAAAACTACCGATCAGAGCAGCCGGCCGCTAGAATTCTCCTCCAGACAGCGACTGAATTCGACCTAGCTGGAAAGCTAGGTCGAATATCCTCCCGCCGTCAGGACTCGAACCTAGGACCTCCCGGTCAGAGGCGCTGCAGTGACATCCGTTGATGCACTGAGCTACCGCTCCCGGCAAGAGCTCTTTCGGAAGCTGATTGAATCATCATGCAGTATTCTTTACATTATATTTTTCGTTTAATTTTTGGGTATTTGTCAAAGCCCATTTTCTGTGAAAAAAGTATTAATAATACTAATATTATTTCGTTGGTGGGGGAAGGAGATTGGTGGCGTAATGTGTGGACATAGGCTTTCCTCTGCCGGGGCCCAGCTTCAGTCCCTGTGGCACATGGAATTCCTCCACGTGAAATGTGTGGTGGTCAAAGTGAGATCAGACAGAGATTTTCGGGGTTTGTACAGTTTCTCTTGCCGTTCATTCCATGGTTGCTCCTAGACCACTAATCTCATCTTGATTATCGCTTTCGTTTACTAATCTTGGGTGTCGATGATCTCAGCAGATTAATGACCAGGGAATTTAAGTAAATAAATGAATAGTACGTTGATATTACTTATACCGAAATTCAATACTCTACTGACTGTCCTTGACGTACTGAATACGTACCGTTGCTGACATCTCTTAAAAGTGCGCAGCGCTATTTGTTGTGCACTGTAGTCGCCCACTCATTGTTCCTGATGTCGCTTCAGTTGCTTCACCTCCTCTTCGCGCGTTACGACAACGAGTCTCCACCGACGGAGTGGTCACAGCCGCCCGTGACCTGTCGACACTGATCGAAGCCCCGCGCCGCAGACGTCGCACCTGGCGAATGTGCTCTCTCTTGAGCTCCCGCACGTCGTGCGCCGGCCCCGCCCTTTCGCCTTGTGGCGTCCTCCTCGCCACGCCCCTCCCCGCCCCGCCCTGCCGCGCCCCGCCCCCGCCCCGCCCCGCCCCGCCGCGCCCCCGCGCTGCTACGCTCGCGCCCTGCTGCGCTCCGCTCCTCGCCGCGCCCCTCCCCGCCCCGTCCCTGCCGCGCCCCGCCATGCCCCCCTCCCCGCCTGGCCCTGCCGCGCCCCCCCCCCCCCCGCCGCGCAGAGCCAAGGCTGCGGGCCTTAATAAAACCCGCGCAAATGTTTGCCTCCCGAACTGGGGCACTCCCCGCGACGCCGCGCCGCGCCGACGCGGCGGTCCCGCTCCGCCACCCGCGTCTCTCTCCCGTCCCTTCCCTTTCCTTCCCTTCCCCTCCCTCCCACTTTCACTTTCTCTCAGCATCACCTCACTCTCCCTTTCCCTGCCACCCTTTCGTTGTCCTCCACCTTTTTTTCCCTTCCCCCTTTTTTTTCCCCCTCTCTTCTATTTTTTCCTCTCCCTCGTCTCGGCGTTTTTTTTCTATTCCACCTTACCTCTCCTTTCATCCCTTCACTTCCTTTCTCTTCCCTTGCCTTACTTCGCCTTCCTTCCCCTTTCCTCCCTGCACTGCCTCTTTTTTTATCGCCTTTATGTCTTCTTCAAGCAAGTTTAGGGTGAATGTTGGGTGGAGCATTTTTAAAAAGTGATGCATATTTAGTCAGTAACGATTTTTTTTAGAAACATCCTTAACTCAATCATGCGTTACATACCATGGCGTTTGGCGTTTTTTTAGTTTCATTTTTAACCATTTACGGAAGGATGGCGCATTTGAAGACCGCTGGCAAATGGCGAAAGCTTTTCGGTACACCTCTTGAGCCTCTTTAGTGGAAGTGGCTTTTGCGCAGACAGCCAAGGAGCTTGGAATGATTTCTGCGATCGACCATCGATTCACACGACCCTCTTTACAGATTGCGTCTGTAATAATACTTTCGATAATGATTCTAGGGAGTGGTTTTTAAACCATATCGTAATAAAATGTTTTGCGAAGTAGAGATAAGTATGACAAGTTTTACCTTACAGAAGATTCTTAAAAAACTAAACTTGATTCCTTCTCTATTCTGTCTGAAATGTATTTGCCGTTTTTGCTCTGATTTGATATTACTCTGATATTCTGATTCTCACTGTATATTAAAGTTACTCAGCGGAGAAATACGTAATTTATTTTATTGATTTTGGAAGTATTGTCCTCGTCTCAGACCTAAGAGGTATAATTTTCTACTTCCTTAATTCTTGCGTCGTTGCTGCTATCGTACATGTGTGTTTAAAATTGCTAAGTGCTTTTCATGGGATCGTTCCGTATCATCTAGAAATATATCTTTGAAAGGCATATTTTTTTCTCGGTGGGCTAAATGTAAATAGCGATAGAATATCGCCAGAAACACGTCGTACCTTGTTGTGGAGACCTTGTGTTCTGGTGTCTCTCTACGGAGAACGTGTAAAACAATATTTCTTAATCGCGTGCTCGAACGTTGGCTAGCCTGCAGCGAGGTGTGGTGTGTCCTCTGGAGTGCCACGTGCGATCCACCGCCCCGCCGGATCCGGACGCCGCCCACCCTCTGGCTGGCCCCTCGCGCGGGCGCGGAACCCGTGGGGCTGCTTCTCCAGCAGAGCAGGGGGCGGTGGAGCGCACAGTGTGAGGCATTCCCGACTCAGCGAGAAACCGATTATCGGCCTGGATGATAGGTCATGTGAATGCTGTCTACTGACCGTACTCTCGGAGGCGAAGTCTTTCTCAAGCTCTCAGAGACTCATTTCTCTGCAAAAGAGAAAATTGTGTCTTGTAGAATGATATTTGAAGCTAGTTGAAAATTAAAAATGTACTCTCGTCGGAATATAGTTAATGAATAAAATATAAAATAGTAATTTTCGTTCATGGTAGATGTATTCCAATAATATTCGCGTTTCGTAAATCAAACAGCAGGGAACTGGTATACAAGTACATGCTCTTGCCCGTAATCTGCAGTGAGATGTAAGCGTTCGATTACGTCGATCTGGACCTATCCAATGGAGTGAAGGGACGAGAAAAAAACGAAATCCTGTGTGTCTTTTTTCGAAAAATACTTGTCATTCTTATTTTTTGGGAATATTCAGAAACAATTTTAATTTTAATTTAAACAATTCATACTGACGAACTACCCGCAACAGTATAGGTAACGAGTGTAATGCGGATTGCGGTAAAAAGACGTTTTATCTATAGAGCTGAATACGCAAAGGCGATGTTTCATGAGCAGGGATGATGAAAGGCTTATTCGTATTCGTTGACGGAGGGAAAGAAGCACTGTGCAACGGACGCGCCAGTGGCGTATGTAGCGCTTCCACGCGACCGCGTGCGTCGCCTTGCGTTAGCGTAGACCCTGGCGGCCCCTCGGCGGCCTTCGATGCGCCGCCGCCGCCGCCACCGCCCCCTCCGCCCCCGCCCCGCCCCGCCCCCGCCCCCGCCGCCGCCGCCACCGCCACCGCCACCGCAACCGCCACCACCGCCGCCGCCACCACCGCCACCGCCACCGCCGCCGCCACCACCGCCACCACCACCACCACCGCCATCGCCACCGCCACCACCGCCACCGCCGCCACCGCCGCCGCCGCGCCCCGCCGCGACCGCCACCGCCACCTCCACCGCCTCCGCCATCTCCCCCGCCTCCGCCCCCTCCACCGCCACCACCGCCACCACCACCGCCACCACCGCCACCACCACTACCACCACCAACGCCACCACTACCACCGCCACCTCCACCCCGTCCGCCACTTCCACGTCCACCCTCACCACTTCCACTCTCACCACTACCACCAACGTCACCTCCACCTCCACCCTCACCACTTCCACTCTCACCACTACCACCAACGTCACCATCACCACCACCACCACCACCACCACCACCACCACCAACGCACCGGCACCTCAGCCGTCGACGCGGCGTCACCAGGACAGCCCTGATCATGACTCCGGGCGCGGAAGCCTACGATATCACATAGCTTTTGATCCTCTCCGATCTGCTCCTTGCAACACTGAACTTACGAAACGTTGTTCGGGTTCCATTTTTGCACGACCATTTTCGCTTCCTTCTCTCTCTTCTCTCTTAAGTCTCTTCTACTGCAAGTTATTGATTTCTGCTGCCATAATAGAAAACTGCGTTAAGATTCTAGAACAGTACAGCGAACTGTTACACCTTTAAAGTTAAATATTACAGGTCTGCCTATTATATTCCAAGTTGGTAATATATATTTTCATAACGTTACTATTCCGGCGTTTTTCGTATTCTTCTTCTCCTGGTGACATTCTCGAAAACTTTCTTCACCAATAGGCAATCGAAGGAATATTTCGTTTATGATTGGACAGTTTTATCCCGACGACACGGGATTTTAGTGGCGGTTCCGCGCTATCAGTGTCGGAGTTCCGTTGAGTTTCTCCAGTCGAGTGCCAGAGAAGCTGCGACGCTCCGAGACGTGACCCGCATGCCTGTTTCCTCACTTTCCCTTCTGGCTGCGATCGCTCCGATTTTCTTGTCGTCCTTCGCCCGTTTCGGGGTATCGGTATTTGTTTCTTGACTGTGCTGCTACATAAGTCTCGGAACAATTGTTCAGGAACGGGAAAAGCAATTTTTGGTCTATTATGGTTCTGACGGATCGTGAAATTCCGTGAACAGTTATGTGAACTTACGAATCGTCCCATTTTCTCTTTTTCTTTTTTTCGTCATGACCATGATTTCAGTGCGCAATTAAAGTGACGTATCTAAAAAAAATCGCAACTTTTTAGGTAAGTGAAGAAATACGTAATATAGTTCACAAAACAGCCAAGATAAAGTAAAATACTGTGCCTTCGCGAAATAAACGACTCCTTTCAGATTAAAACCGTTCTCTCGTGAGAATTTTTGAGAAGTGTCACTTCTCTTGTTCGCCGATGATGGGGGAATTGCTCAAGGAGTATGGCTTATGGAATGAGAAATGAATACTGCACTATGAAAAAAGTGAGCGAGAAATAATCATAAGCCATGCAAATAGTGTCGAAGTATAGATATAGCTCATTTATTGTTTTGCAGACCCATCAATCAATGAGGCCGCAAGGCAGTCAGTCAGGTGTTACCGTGTCATCTAAAGTGCAAGCGGAAACGTACTGAACAGGAGGAGGGTTTGTAAGAGAACATCGTGCTATTCTCAACTTCAATGACCTCACTGGTCCTTATGAGAATCTCGCAGGGGTCCTGTCTTATCTGCAAGTAAAGCCAGTAATTAACATGTAAAAAATAAAGAATCATTTGTTATGACCCTCTTTTATTCAACATAAGTTTTACGCAATGCCTTCCTTCAATGTCGACGGTCGGCGTCAACTAAAACTGAACATTTTCGAGAACATTTGAATTGTTTAACGATAATGATATTGAATGCTTTGATCGGAAAGACGATTTTTAAATTAACATTTCAGGGAAAGATGGAGAGAATTTTAGGCATGCTGCACTGTTCATATAGCGATTTAGTTACTCGTATGTCTGTACTTGTTCTACGACTATTCAGTGTTAATTTGAAGATAATTTCCTCCTGTAGAGTATAAAAATCTTCCAGAAGAAAATATTAAATGCAAAATCCTAATTAAATTTCCCTTTTTTATTACGGCTGGGAAATATTTATTATTGTTATTGGGTGTGTTGCAAGTCAGAGAAACGGGAGGACAAAACATGAAGATTTCTGTTGAAGGAAAAGTTGTTTCAAGCGAAACATTTAATTGCAACAGTATTGATCATTATACCGTTAAAACAAAAAGCACAGTGAATGATCTGAACGAGGACTAAAGGAAATAATTGCATTACGGGTATTTATTTACGTTCTTTTAATATATGAAATTGTGTTTTATCTGAAAGTAGCAGATCGCGTATTGTTTTTGTCGTGGTGGAGGAGGAAGCGAGGAGGGAGTCAAAATAGAAACCGTGCCAGGCTTTTTGCTTGGGCCGCCGCCGGGCGGTCTCAGCCGTGGCCGCTCGTTGCTCCACGTCGTTCCGAAATGGCGCCGTAAAGCGATCTCGTGCGACGAGTCGGCGAGCGGTTTTTCCCTCGTGCGCGTTCCTTTCTCGGAAGGCGAGCACCGTCCGCGCGCTGCCGCATGGCGATCCTCCCATACGCTCATGCAGCCCCCACACGCCACGCGGGCGCTGCCGCCGCACGCAGCTGTACTTAGCGGCTACTTCCAATCAGACTGCTCGACCAAATACCGGCTGGTTCAGACTGTGAGATCGTTTCGAGGCTATTAGTACACCTCACTTTTTTATATTCGTTGTAAATTTTATAGAAAATACAAACACTGTTGAGGTCAATCCGTGAAAAGTTGATGCTTCTTGATCTCTAGCATTTAACTATACATTTGAATTTAGAAATAAATGAATTTCTAGAAATTTTTGTTTATTGTGCTTCGAATAATGAAAACTGAAATGTAAAGAAATAGAACAAGAAATGTATACATAATAAAAAAATAAATGATTGTTGTGTGTACATGAAAGCTTTTTGATCGGAAGAAGTACTTTGTAGTAGCATGGGGCTAATTGAAAGATTACGGCGTTGTCATTTCCCTGGTATTTTTACATACTAGTTCCTTGAAAGATTGGAATATTCGTCCACAGATACATATAGCATTTTTTAAGCAAATGCGTACTTTCCGTACTTGCGTTTTCGCTGCAATATTAATATTTTTTATTCATCCTCGTTTGCATACTCGAATTAAAAGTGCTACATATGTTCTAGATTGTAAAATAGACGACCAAACTATTTATGGTTCTTCCGTGGTGGAAAACAATGATTCCATTCATGGAGTTTCAGATTCATCCTCATGGGGCCGTCCGCTGCTTTGAATACTCATCTATACAGAATTTACTCTCTCAACTGAGTGTATAAAAAAAAGAAGGACATTTAAGCAGATGGCTATTCTTGGTGGTGGCCAGCACAGTGCAATCGAAAGAAATCAGGTCCGCTAGCCTTTTCGAGCACGTGTAATGGTGTAATCAACACATCAGCAAACTGACCTACCTTAACGGCGTATCTTGGCCGAGTGCGGACATTGGATTTGGGCGCTGTCGTGCTATCGGACAGTCGGCAACGCCGCCGCGCATGCCTTCGCGCGCCACTTATCGCTTTTTATGATCGTCGGGAAGTCGAGTGACGCGTTTGCGACGGTTCGGCGGCGGGCGGGCGGGCGTAAAATCTGTCGTGAAGCGCAGCGATAGCGGAAATCGCCGCGGTTTATTGCCGCGTCCTCTCACGGCCGCCGCCACCGCCGTCGCCGCCATCTCCGCCCTGGCAGGACCTCCGGCGAACCACCGGCCCGAGTCAGAGGTCGCGGGCGAGGGAGAGAACACCGTTGCTCTTCTCCTGCTGCTGGATCTTCCTTCTCCGTCTTCGGCGTCATAGCCCAATTCGAGCCTTGCCGCGAATCGCGTGTTGGCAGGACTGCGAGTTTTTCCAAGTTTTGGGGATTCTCCAGAAGGGAGTGGAAGCTTGCTCCCCATATTATGGGCCTCTGACCGGGAGGTCCTAGGTTCGAGTCCTGACGGTGGCAAAATTTTCGACACTAGCTTTTCAGCTAGGACGAATTCAGTCGCTGTCTGGAGGAGAATTCTAGCGGCCGGCTGCTCTGATCGGGAGTTTTTCGTGGTTTCTCCGATCAACACCGCGCGCGATCTTTCCTTCCTATTCCTTGTCCTATCCTCTCCGCTTACACACACACTTACACTAACATGCACTACACTACCACATATTCCGCGAGGCCGATCGGGAGCTTAGAGCTTGTCCCGGCTGGGGCGGTGCCCCGCCGGTGGGAGAGTCCTGGTTAGGGGGAAACCCCACTAGCTAACGGTAGGTCGGCGCCGGATTTCGCCATCCAGCGGGGAAAGATCACCAGGCATACCCCGAGAAAAACCATTCACTACACAAACGCGACTAATGACGAAAGCAGTTGACGTGCCCGGAAACACGAAAAAATCAAATTAAATCAAATCCCCATATTATGAGTGGTTTAAAGTTTTGAGATTAAACGAGCGATTCTTCGTTTTCATAACTGTTCGTGAGTTTCGGACTGACATCTCTATGATCGCTCCATAGAGAAATGATTAATGAAATGGGAAAGGATTTAATGAGTGTGAGTCTTACTTGCTCTGTGGTCGCAGTGTTACCGGACTCTTGAAGATGATTGGGAATGGGTCATGTGGAGCTGGGAGATCAGCCTGTAGACCGGATCTGTGGATGGGAGTGAGAACAGAGGGGATCGAATGGATATGGCGCGTTCCGTGGCTCGTTAGTTGCAATTGATCTTAGGAAACAGACAATCGATTGGGGCAGTTGGCCTTCAGACACTGGCATCGTCCGCACCAGCCATTTAGCTGGTGGCGCAATGCCGTCACCGGTGGGTCTCGAACCTAGGAAGCTTCAGCGAACTCGCAATTACGTGCAATGACGCACTTTGTGAAGAAGACGGTTACTCGTCTGAAAAGGAAATTAATTTGCAGAAAAAAATATTTCCGCGCGTTTTAGAGCAATTTTCTAATCGGTTAGTAAACGGGATATCCTTGACTTCGTGTCTTATGAAACCCTTCACAAAAACATCTTGGTATCTTGTTCCTTTTTATTGTAAAAGCTATTAGAGCTTTCTTAAGGAATGAAATAGTTTGCTTAGGTTTGATCCACAGAACACTTGATATTTGTTTACCCCGAAAAGTGTCCCTTATCTTGTTAATGTGTAGTCATATTGCTGAATCAAATTGATTCTATGTCTTTATATCGAGACACATGATCAGTGGAACCGCTGTATCCACCAGAAAACTCATATTTCTGATTATCGAATATCTGTTAGTCGATTATCAATTTTGATAGCTTAAATCTGCATAATTCGAAATCACTCTTTGCGACACACATTGTGACTAAATTCTTTCCTTTCTTCCGCTTCGTGTTATGGTCTCTAGGTTCCGTCCTTCCAATCCTCTTCCTTGAGTGCAATATAACTTCTCGATGGTGATTCATTCTCTGTCACGCACAGAAACAATTTCTTTGCCAGCTTTCAGATTTTTTTGTACTCAGCATCACAACTCCAACTAGGTAGTTTTTTGAATTTAATGGTGAATTTAAAATTAGAAAGCGAGATGGGAAGGCGGTAGGATCAGGTATGTTGACCTCAAATCCCGTGGTAATAACTGAGTTTTCGGAGGTTTCAACTTTAAATGCCTTTTGTTACAGTGACTGGAATTACGTGATCTAGGCAATTGCTTTTTGTACTGATTGTCTTTGCATTACATATAAGAATAAAAGTGAATTTATTGTATAATTATTTATCAATTATTAACACAAATTAACCTATGCTTTTGTAAGTAAACGTTTTATGCGTTAGGAGTGCATTCCAAAGGAGATGCCAAATTACACAAATGTTTTAATGTCTGTTTATTCGGTGTGGGTTGATGAAACAATTTAGTTTTGTAATTATTTGCGTCTGAGGAGGATCCCCTTTGTCATTTCATCGTACGGTAGATGCCGTGAAATCCTTCGCCGCTTTGAGATCTAACCTTGTCTTCCTTTTGCAGGTAAGCGGACTGCAGCCGGAGCGTGTCCCGGAGCGTAGCAGACTGCAAGGACGTATGTAGTGCCGGTGCGCCACCGAACACAAGTTCGTCCTGGGACAGATCGTGTGCCGATCTTCGTTCCAGAGCAGGCATGTGGCTATTCGTGGCCCGCGAAGCCCAAGGTCGTGGCCAACCATGAAAAAGCTGAAATTTTCTGTAAAATTCAAAATTATGACCCTACGGTCTACCAATCATTTTGCGGTATCTAGATTTGTACTAATTGAGGACACTCTGGAATAATGTTAGAGAATACAGTAAATATTTACAAAATGATTATTTATTGATCAAACAAAGTATCAACAAAATGTAATGAAGAATTTAGAGAAGCAGGCATGATATCTTAATTTTACTCGTATGAGTATTGGTGGAAAAATTCACACGTTTTCCTTGATCAGCTAGTTGATCATTATTAGTTACTAAAATTACTTATTTTAGTGCTACTTGTCGTTGGTTGTTGGTTAAACATATGCATATTTAATGTTTATTTTCGTGAGATTGTGTTTTACGAAGTATCAATTGCTCCTCTTTCCTTCTGAATCTGGAAAGTATCTCTCGGCTCAAAATTCCAGTTTTATTCGAGTAATTTAGTGGCCCCCAGACATCCTTGTAATTAGTCATTTTATTACGCGATATTTATATTATACTCATAAGTACGCTTTTCTAATTAATAATTAGTATCAATTTATTGTTTTGCATTCCTTAATTACGCACTCAAATTAAGAATTATTGGAATTAAAAGATCGGCGATCAAATTTACATTTGTTGTACCATGCACCTAACATATGCCTATTCTCGATGAGGTCATGTAGTTGCACTTGCTTTTCTCGAATATCACCCTGCTGTTATGATGAGTGATGACGAGTCTGAGATCTTGTTATTTGCTATTTTGGGTCAGCACCTCGTTCAGACTGTCGGTGATGACTCAGGCCTTCTGAACAGCAGTATGATAATACTGCTGTTCTGTTTGTATAGCACTACTATGATATAGGGATCCTCAGCTGACTTTTGTTGTGGGCAAAAGTATTTTGCATCAGAAGTTGAAGTTCTATAAAAAAAGTATTGGAAAGTTATTTTCGTTGTACCTGGAGACATACAACTATCAGTGTCTTAGATGGTGTTTATATTCATATAACATTTGACCTCTACAAATAGATTACTAATAATAATAAACTTTGAAAATCTCTTTAGGTAAGTCCCTTAAAGTATGATTTTTGGAGTATCAGTCTTAGCGAAAAGTGTAAATTAGTATCTGCTGTCTGAAAATTGTACGAAAATTGCTGATCGTGAAGTAATGTTAATCTAAATCAAATTTTAAACAAATGATTTATAGAAGTAATATCTTCATTAAGCACAATCAAGATTTTAATACGCAACGCCCTTACTATGGCAACCTGTAGAGCTTAGAACCTCTTGTAATACCTTTTAATTAGTAAACAAGTTCTTTTTTACCATGATGCACAGATAACTTTTGGCAATCGGAACACCGCGCCTTTGCGGACTTGAACATTTTCGTTTGTATAATCATTTTTTCCTCTTTCTTTCTCGTTTGCTTGATCTTTTTATTTTGTTTTGGTAAAGTGATGTTTGAATACCAGTGGAATTGTATAATATTCTAGAAGGCATGGTATACAATGATTGTCATGCAATGATGATCAATATAACATACATTTCTTTAAAGGGCTCATAAACTGTGAGGATACGTGATAGTTATTCTCGTCCAAGTTTGCACGCTTCGTGTTGAACCCTATTCCCAGAAAACCCTCTTACGTTCTGCTTTGAACAGGGATACGCAGCATTTCAGGATACGGGTAACCGCCAGCACAAGTGTGATAAAAATTCGGAGCCGATGGATTTCGTTTCGTGGCTGATATTTCCTATAGGTTGTGGCCACACGCACTCGTGTTTGATCGGACGGGTAAAACTGGAACTGGACGGATAAAAAATGTCACATATTCGGAGCGTCGGGCCATTGGGCTTTTGAGTAAATTCCTGAATTTTCTGTTCCCGACGATTGATTGGTTGAATTGTGATTCCGGGAGCGTCAATAGTTCAAGGTGTCTCGCACTAGCCGGTCGCTGTTCCAGCCTGGACAACTCTGAGCTCCCGAAAGCATGTGGTGTTACGTGTAACGGAGCATGTTGTGAGATAAAGTTGTTGATTATTATTATTATTATTATTATTATTATTATTATTATTATTATTATTATTATTATTACCATCTAGGGCTTTTATCCAGCCAACAGCCCGTTACCCACTACGTCCCGATGGGAGACATTCGACTATACACTAGACCAACACACTTGCGGGCTCCTCTAATCTGGGGTCGGCAGAACGCGAGGCCCTCCGCGACAACACACACAAAGTCAAGGAACAAACAACCATGCGCAAGGCGGGTCTCGAACCCGCGACCTTTCGGACCGAAGCGCTGAGTCGGTACTCGCTCTTAGCCACCTCGGCCATCCAGGTCGGCAGGTTTATTATTAATTTTTAAAACAAGCTCCCGACTGGTCTCCCGGTATGCGTGGTAGTGTAGTGCACGTATGTGTGCGTGTGTAAGTAAGGATTGAGGATAGGGCAAGGAAGGGGAAGGAAAGTCGCGCGCGGTCCATGGCCCGTGTGTTAGGTACTGCCCTGGCATTTGCCAGGTAATGATCTCAGAAACCACGTAAAACTACCGATTAGAGAGCCAGTCGCCTGATTTCTCCTTTCAACAGCGGCTGAATTCGATCTAGCTACGAAGCTAGAGTCGAAAATCCTACTACAGCGGGATTCGAAGCGTAGTCAGAGGCGTTGCAGTGACATGAGCCACATAAACTGGTGTATTCCTGTCTAAAAGGTTCTCCTTGACCACCTAAGCAGCAGAACAATTGCAGCGCTACGTATGTTATTTTGATGCGTTTGATTTGCCTTCGCCGCAGGGGAATAAGGGCGTGACTGAGCGCACGTGTCACAGAGGAGCGTTGTCGTGCTTATCTGCGTCGTGTCGTGACGCGGCGGGGCGGGGCGGGGCGGGGCGGGCCAGCGTCTGAGCTGTCTCGCACGTGCTAGCAGTTAGTACAAAACGCGCCACGTGGAGAGAACGCCGCCTCACGATTTCGTCATCGGCCGGGGGACAGTACAGTATGACCATTATCATGAGACGCTTTTGTAGAAAAGCGTGACCTATCTTCCCATTTAGATACACCAGGACTTGGGAAAGATGTCACATCGTGGGACTATCACACTTCGTTGGAGTGTTCTTCTTTCTGATGGAGAAACTGAAAAAGCTCGGGGAAAAGCTGTAGAAGGCGGCTCTCTACGAAAGATTCCAAATCGTCTGAATTCCCATGTTTCAATAGCGTGTTCTAAATTTAGCCCTATAACACACGGAGTGTTGTGATGTTCGAACGGCGTTTCTTCATAAGGCATCTGTTTAGTGTCTAATCTTAAGAATGCATTGAGTATGGATAGGGAACTAATGCTTTTGAAATATTTGATTTTACAAAATCAATTTGGCATTCAAAAGAACTCCCAACGGATTGATCCATTCAATCGATATTGTCACGCCGCAGCTGCAATTCACGTTTATAACCTAAATCGTTCAACTATAACTCCAAGGTTTTCAAAATTCGTTGTTCAGAATGTCTGCACACTGAACAGCTCATGTGAGGACTGTCTGTAATTGGACGTAAACGTGAAATGAGTACTTTCCGTTTTGGAAAACTTTTGATTTGTCTTCTGAGGTCGGTTCTGCGAACTCGGCTTGGTTGGTTTGTCACTTGATTCACTGAGCAAATGTTGATATGAATTACAGTTTTGCTTCCTTTCTAAATGAAACTATTTTTTCTCCACTTCTCCAAACCTCACTATTCGATACTTTGATACTTTTTCCGTAATAGGAAACAATTGGAAGAAATAGAATGGATAACGGATAACGATAACTGATTTTTTTGTTGACAGGGATGAAATTCTCGTACATTAGCCGAACTTCTCGTCAGCAATTCTTGATTGAAATGATTGAAGGCGTTGTCATTGTCAACAATACTATTTATTTCAATAAGAGCAGCTTTCGATGGCTTAGCCATCATCATCAGGTTTCTGCTGTCTGGGAGTCACAAAAACGACTACATCGAAAGCTGCTCTTATTGAAATACATAGTATTGTTGACAATGACAACGCCTTCAATCATTTCAATTCTGTAAATGTCAACTACAACTCACCGCTAAACACAGCAATTCTTGACCGATTTTTCCACAAGATAAAAGGCTGTTTCTTCGTACTAGGTCAAATAGGTAAATCGCTAGAGGCAGCCAGTGGGTGCGAATCTGTGAATTGCGCTCTCTAGAAGTGTAGGGTGAGTGGCGCCGGCCGATAAGGCGGGTGGACCCGGAATTCCTCCGCGGGCTCGTCCTCGCGCCTATCGCCTGCCGCTTGCGACACCGCGCACACAGCCCAGCTGCCTCGCCTGCCTCGCGGGCTCCGAGAGGATACATGTCAGGCAGACATGTAAATTCTAGATCGGTGTGGGCCAGGAGTGTCCAACATGCAAGGCCTTAAGGGCCATAACTAAAACCTTTGACCGGTAGCGGTAGCTCTGTGCATCAGCTGATGTTACTGCAGCGCCTCTGACCGGGAGGTCCTAAGTTCCCACTCCCCACGGCAGCAGGATTTTCGACACTAGCTTTTCAGCTAGGTCGAATTCAGTCGCTGTCTGGAGGAGAATTCTAGCGGCCGGCTGTTGTAATCGGTAGTTTTTCATGGTTTCTCCGATCAACACCAGGCGAATACCGGAGCAGTACCCTACTAAACGGGCCACGGACCGCGCTCGATCTTTCCTTTCTCCTCCTTGACCTATCCTCTCCCCTTACACATACACACTAACAATAACATGCACTACACTACCACATTCCAGGAGACCTGTTGGGAGCTTCAGGCTTGTCCCGGCTGGGGCGGTGCCTCGCTTGTGGGAGAGTCCTGGTTAGGGGAAACCCCACTAGCCGACGGTAGGTCGGTGCCGGATCTCGCCATCCAGCGGGGGAAGATCACTGCCATCTCCCGAGAAAAAAAAAAACAAACAAACATGCACTACACTAACGGGACTAATGACCGAAGCAGTTGACGCGCCCGGAAACACGAAAAAAACAATCAATAAAACCTTTGATATGGTTGCGGGCCATATTTTCATTACTAAGACCATCCACGCCTGACTACGTCACAATGTTGATCTCGACACTTTGCCTGCCTGCTCTGAAACAGGACGTGGGATGGAACCACGCGCGATATGAGGCCGTACCGTACGTAACGTAATGAAACACATTGGGATGATTTTAAATTTCTGAATTAACGAGAAAAAATCTTCAACCAAAAGTTAACCTATTTTTACATTGAGGGAGTGTTGACCCCTGCAGCGTGTTTACTGGGCACGCAATGTTCTTGACCGACATGGATGCAAGGGACTTTTGACTAATCCCCACTTTTTGACTTTTGGCAATGCACTAAGGGACTTTCGACAATTACACGTTTGACTAATGACTTTCGCCGGCCGCAATGAATGACACCGTGGGCCGCCAGGTAGACAACCCTGGTGTAGATAGTTCACATTCGAGGCGTTCGGATGTGCAATGGCATTGGACGTTTCACTCCATCTCCCATTTCTCTCTTACTTTATGGCATGTGCTTCGTTTCGTGTAAGCAGTGGTATCTATAATGCTGATTTCCAATGCGCGCAGAAAATGAAAGAAATTACGCCGCCATGTGAAAGTCTCTATGGTCTCGATAGATACCCAGAAACTTGGGAAAAATCTAAAAACACAGAATCATTATGCCATTATCATAATATGAAGTTGATAATCGTAATTGTTGATAATTTCTTGCTGACCTGGTGAAGCAAATTTAGAACGAAATTTCCGTACATTATATCTTTAAAACAAATTATATTTATATTGAATTGTGAAATTTGTATTAACGACAAAAGAGAATTTATCCTTTTCATAAAATGTTTTTAGTTAGTATATTATAGTTGGACAATTCGGAGGCCAATAGTGTCATTAGCTATTTCCCCTCTTTCGCAAGGTGTGTGCGCTGGGCGCGCTATGTTTGATTGAATAATTTTTTTCGTGTTTCCGGGCGCGTCAACTGCTTTGGTCATTAGTCCCGTTAGTGTAGTGCATGTTTTTCTCGGGAGATAAAGGTGATCTTCCCCCGCTGGATGGCGAGATCCGGCGCCGACCTACCGTCGGCTAGTGGGGTTTCCTTCTAACCAGGACTCTTCCACCAGCGGGGCACCGCTGCAGCCGGGACAAGCTCTAAGCTCCCGACCGGTCTCCTGGAATATGTGGGAGTGTAGTGCGTGTTAGTGTGTGTGTGAGGGGAGAGGATAGGACGAGGAATTGGAATGAAAGATCGCGCGCGGTCCGTGGCCCGTGTGGTAGGGTCCTGCTCCGGCATTCGCCTGGTGTTGATCGGAGAAACCACGGAAAACTACCAATCAGAGCAACCGGCCCTAAGAATTCTCCAGACAGCGACTGAATTCGACTTAGCTGCAAAGCTAGTGTCGAAAGTCCTGCCGCCGTGGGGAGTGTAACCTAGGACCTCCCGGTCAGAGGCGCTGCAGTGACATCAGTTGATGCACTGAGCTACCGCTCCCGGTGCGCATGCGCGCATTTCCATCACGATTGCGTCTCAGATAATAAAGAGATGACAGAAAAACTCGAGTATCTGTAAAAGTCGACTCGTCGATTAGTCACCGCTGTCAACGCAGCTCTTCTTCTTGCAATAGTCGACCGGACGAGATACGTAATAGCGGGCAGTGAATGTACTGTTTGCAGAAGGCAGCGTCACTATAACGCCTCCATGAGGGCTCGTTATTTGACAGAAGATATGCTTTTCTAAACAATATTCCCATGTGTGAATGTGTCCAATCTGATAAAGAGGAAAGTTCATTCTCTTGAATCTGAAAGAACAGCGTTCGAATATTTTGAGGTACCGAGAGTCGAGTTTGTTTATTTCTTAAAGCTCTCGGTGGATGAAGAACATAAAATTCGAGATAACGAAAAATTTGATATATCGAGGTTTTTCTGTTTTTCGTCGTTAGCGTCATAATACATTCAGTGACAAATCTTAAATTGGCTGAACTGATTGGTGATACTATTAACAAAATGTAGCAAATAATTTACTTCTCTTTTTTGTTTTAATTAATATCTTACCATAAGTGTTTTCTTCGTATTTAAGTACACATTTTTGCTTTCTCATGTTCTTTTTGAATGCAGAGTATATTCTTAATAGAGAAAGTTTTGTAATTCTGCAAAAAATCGATGTCGAGGTTTTGTTGGAAGTATGTTTCGGGGTTCCTATTACCGAAAAAGACTTTTTTTTCAAAACGTATTTCCATTAAAACGTTTGAATTGAAAAGTAAGCATGTGCTTCTTTTTACGGACGTGTCTGGAAGAGATCTCTCCTACTGATCCAATTGTTAAGATGTCGTAACCCTACGCGCTTTAATTCAAATCCCTGCAAGAGCAAACATTTTTGGTTGTAGGGAACAGTCGAAGAGACAATCGGTCAATGAGACAATCCTCAAGTGAAGTAGCGGGCTGCGGAAATAGATGAAATAGTTCAAATGCGCGAAATATTCACTTATTTTCAACTAGTGATATCTTACGAAACCGTAACAAAAAATACGAAAGTGTATGTGGTTTTATAGTACAATTGGTTGAAATAGTCACCTTTTACTAAAGAGCTAGGTCGTGTTGTTAACTGGTGCTGGAAGAATGTTTTTCAGTAATGTATGTTTGACGATTTGTGATTCTCTTCTTCATTATCAGGCGAAAACTCTCTTCTGCAGTTGAAGAGTATGTAGTATATTGTGCTACGCACGAGATAATGTCCTCATTTTTTTCTATTTATAATCACTCATTGAGATATATCTTTTTGTAGATAGCAATATTCTTCATTGGTGCCAGGATAATATTGTGAGGACTGGCAATTCAACTATTCTCCCTGTACTTCATTGTCCCTCTGTATTAATGTTCGTGCATTTAGTATGAGAGCATTGGTGCTTCCAAGTTCAGGCGCCACCGTTAACGGTATGTTGTAATACGATGAATGAATGTGCTACAATGACGATACGATGACGAGAGTGAGCTTTGTATGTTCGTCTCTTTTGCAATCGTAATGGCAAGTTCTTTGTGACTTCGCGACCAGTGGGACGAACAGCTGGTTGCAGATGGCGATCGGCGGCCTGAGCAGCATACCTCACCGGCTGCCTCTGACATGCCAGGGCGTTGTGAGCTGCACTTTCGCAAGTGCATTGCGGGCAATAGAAATCTTGACTGACATAACAAAGCACAGCGAAATCTTTTTACTAGTCCGGCCGTGTGGATTCCGTGAAAAAAATCACTATATTGTTCAATAGCAAGATATAAAGATAAAAGGTATTATCCGATTACAAGAGAAGCATTTCAATCCTTGAAAGTGATGCTAGTACGTGGTATTCGAAACAAAACATTTGGTAATTTCTCAAATCGTAATACCGAAATACCGGTGAACTATCGGATCTTGATTTATTCAAGTCCTCCACATTTAATTCTTTTAATAATATTTTCATCAGTTTATGAAAGAAACGTATTATATAAGCATAAAATTAATGAAACGATGACTAACAAATCGGTTAGTTCCTAGAAATAATTTTAATAAAAATTAGACTTTTCCAACAAAGTGCACTGCTCCTTATTGAAGGATAAAACAAGAGGAATATTGCAGCCACTTCAAGAACATTTTGGAGATGTCTTAAGGGCTTCAACCACTCCAGAAAGAAAGAAAAAAATAGATATGGGTTTTGGATTCCCAGTTCGATGGACGGACTGACCGATTGACCGACAAACAGACCCGGTGTTGAAACAAACACTTTTTTCTGTATTAGGAGTCACAAGAAATTTTATTTCCGTCGTAATCAGGACAGTTGTGTTTTTAGTATTACATATGTCTGTGTTCACGAGAAAATAAACACAGTTGAACGATCTGAGAAGAGAAGAGCAAGGATAATAAAAAATATTGCAGTGACGCGATTGACGAAAGACAGCGTCGATTCGAGTTAGGGACTACCATTCGAAATCGAACCATTTGAATGTCCCTTCCACAGTTTAGCCCTGTCCATGGATCAACAGTGCTTGTTTGAGGCCAGCCACCGGGCTGGGGCTGACCGCCTCTGTCCGTTTCGGCTGCAGATTCGCGCAGTCTCCTTGGCCGGCACCTCGCGAGCGCCGAAGGCTGCGCGTTCGTCCGTCAGGCGAGCGAGCGACCGACCGCTCGCGCTCGCGCACCGCGAGGCAGTCGCCCCGGGCAACGACGGCGGCGGCGGCGGCGCTCGACGGGGGGTAATTACGCTGCCGTCACCACCGCCGCCGCCACCGCGGGACCGACCCGGTTCCAGCGCGGCGGCAGCAGCTCCGCCGCGGTGTGGCGGCGTCGCGGCCCAGGCGACTTGCCAGCCCGCGCTCTCGCGCCATGCTGCTCCGCGCCGTGACGCTGTTCATAGTTCCGTCGACGGCCGCTCGAGCGCGCCACACAACGCGGAGTTTAGGTTCTACACGTTGCCCCCAGATAGCGCGCGCGGTCACAGCTTCCATGTGTGGTTACGGGATGCACGAGCCCGCTCTCTTCGCCACTAACTGAAAGCCTTTGATGTTCCGCGTGCTGTTGCGCTTTGCTCTTTCGTAACTTTGTAGTGATGACGGTTACTAGTAAAATGTTACTTATTAACGAACGTTAGGAGTGGGGGTCGTTGTGCGGTCTACAGGGGGGTCGCAGGTAGGGGTGCCTACCGGATGGACGTGTTGTACCGAGGGAAGACGCAACGAGGTGCGTAACTTTGCTTATCCACATGACTTGGGGAAGTAATCTCACGCGATGAATAAATAAATAGCTATAAGCGCGTTGGGTGGCGGGGAGCTCGCTCCGACACGTGTCGTCTTGGCAGCTGGTTCCGCGCCCTGGCTGCCTCGTGGCGTTCGCGCGAATCTCCTGGCGTTGCTAACGACCCGAAACTTCGTTAACGTTTCTTGTGCTCTGACGGAATAACTACGTCATACCAGACGGTTTAAACGATACTGACTAGTCAGTATCTTTTTTATTTTATTCTGTGTTTTATATTCAAGTAAATAGTTCTTTATATTTTATACTTTCTAGTTGGCATTGAAAATATTGCATTGCATATATGCAGTTCTTCGACAGCACTGTTAGCAAACGGCATTTTAGGCCTCTGCCTACAAGAACTTTGAAAACGTTAGGATACGACGTTTTAAGCTACAACATAATTACTATACCCGAAAGAATTTAATACCAATTTTTTAGGGGAGCTTAGAGCTTTTCCCGGCTGGGGCGGTGCCCCGCTGGTGGGAAGTCCTGGTTAGGGGGAAACCCCACTAGCCGGCGGTAGGTCGGCGCCGGATCTCGCCATGCAGCGGGGGAAGATCACCGCCATCTCCCTAGAAAAGACATGCATTACACTCACGGGAGTAATGACCGAAACAGTTGACATGCCCAGAAACACGAAAAATCAATCACTCAATTTAGCACCACTAACGTACACGCATTCAGTTTTGTAATACTCTCAACCGCGAACTTCAATTCGAAAGAAAATCGGGAGTCGACGGATTTCGACCCGCAGGATTATGGACTCGGACGCTGGATTTGCTTCAGTTCGTTAGTAAGGTAAAACAGTGAAGGTAAAAACATAAAATTAACGTGATCATGCACAAGTGTGCATTTTATCATTCAGTATGAAGTGTCGTAGGTAAGTCTTATACGGCTATATTGCTTTTTGTATGTACATGGCGAAATATTATGATTCTTTTGTATCTTCCCCTCAGTAATATGAAGAAATACGGTATTTATTCTGAGTATTTTACGTTTACTTTTTCTTTTCTTATGCTTCAAATGACTGCGGTTGAAAATTGCTTTAATAAATCACTCCCAATTAACAGCCCCATTCTCGCTTGCTCTTTACCAAAGGAATACCAGGAATGCTTTGGATATTTCTGATAAATGCGGGAGGCACAGTACGCCGAATAAATATATCTCGGTATTTCCATAGCATTCGTTCTAATTACATCGACGATTGAAATTATTATTATTATTATTATTATTATTATTATTATTATTATTATTATTATTATTATATTGTTATTATATTATTATATTAATAATAATAATAATAATAATAATAATATAGAAAATATTGCTGGCATTAAGCTAATAAGTATTGAAATTATTATACAAACAAGTGGTATTCATATATAATTCAACTGATCTATTGACCCACGAAAGTCTTAAAATTCTTTGGTTTATAATCTACAAATGGAAAATTTACAGTTAACAGCTTTTCTAATTTGTTCATTGTTCCTAATTCCTAGAACTCTCGCATTCTGTAGTATCGATTGTGGGTTATCTATCACTGAAATTTTATCACATAATTCTGGGGAAATCTTTTAACCTCGTTGGTCCATGATTCACAAGTGGCATGGGTAGTTAAAAGCTACATTCTTAAACGTATAACGTACGACAAAGCTTGCATTTAGTATTCTCAAACTTGCGCTGTTTATGTTAAATAGTGTTATTTAAATCAAAGATTTTGACTTATCAGGTCAGTTTATAAATTATTATATCTAAATTTAAGAGGCTATTTTGTAATTTCACACTTTTGAAAACCTTAAATAGTTTTATGTGTTAGCCTAGCCATTCAACCACTGTTTTTTTCAATTACATGTTTGTCGGTTTGTCCACGCCCATCTCACGAACGACTCCATTTTAAAGAAGTTTTCACTAAAAGAGGACTCTTGTCGTATTATAATTATTTTCTATTTTATAAAGAAGATTTTTGCAAACGTAGCTTTCGGCCGATCAAGACACTTCGTGAACTTGACCTTCAAAACAAAACCAAAAATGTTACTGTTTACATGCATCTTCGTAAAAACTAGCTTCAAGCCCTGTAATGTTCTGTTTTACTTCTGTCCTGTAATGTTTAGTTTTACTCCCACATCAAACTTGAACTCCGTAAGTCTGTGGTCACGGGAACGATGAACCGAAGATTTGTATAGCAATTTCAATGGCAATATGAGCGTAAGGTGACCATGAGATTTATTGACACCAATGTGGAGAAATAATACAAGAAAAACAGCGAGTGTTGTTCAAAAGTTACAAAAAGATAACATCGTACGAAAAACATTTCTAGTGTATTATGATCCCGGCCCGGATATTCGACACATGTGGCGATGCCTATGCAAAAATTCCTCGCCTCGCCACTGCTGCCCCCTCCCCTCCCGCTCCGTCGCCAGCGTCGTTACGTGAGCCACCCTCCACCCGCGGCTTCAGGCGTCGCGTCCTCCCCCCCCCCGGCCCGCTGTGCCTGCTTCCCCCCCACGCCCCACCCCCTGCGCCACACCCCGCTCCATCCCTTCCTGCCCCGCTCCGCCCCACCCCACCCCACTCCGTCCCGCCCCGCCCCGCCCCGTCCCGTTCCGCTCCGCCCCACCCTCCGCCCCGCCCTGCCCCGCCCCGCCCTGCCCTGCCCCGCCCCGTCCCGTTCCGAATTGCCCGGCTGCGCCCCCTGCCCCGACCACACCTTGCAACCCTGCCCTCCGTCCCCGCCCCGCCATGCTCCGGTGGCCTGTGCGGTATCAGGCGCGCGCCCGCGGCCTCGTGCGTATTTGTTGGTTCGCGAGGGAACAATAAACAGCGCCACCGCCCGCCGGGCTCCGGCCGTCTGCGGCCGACGCGCTAACGCAGGCGGCGGAGCACGCGTGCCCGCCCTCGAAGGCGAAACGATCACGCGGGAGCACGCGACGACCTGCGTAGCTGCACGGGAGAGAGCGAGAGCCAGGCGGGGGTGGATTCTGATGCAGCCCTGATGCCCTCCTCTCCTCAAGGACAATTTTTCGAATCAGTTGTAATTATAAATAAATCGAAACAATATAATTTTAATTTATAATTAAAATATAATTCATATTTAATCGGTTTCATAGTATTACATTATTTTAATTTTAATTTATGAAAATTGGTTGCTATTTGACAATAGCAAAATGAAAAAAAATTATTAAAGGTTTAGTGTATTTCCCCGATTATTATTATTATTATTATTATTATTATTATTATTATTATTATTATTCAGTAAAATTGTCTAAAAATTTAGTATGTTTTTCCTTAGATCATACTGATCAAAAGTCCTTATGATTGTTAAGCAAAAAAAGTTGTTCTTTTTGATCTAATGTGCATTTTAATCAGAGATCATGTCGATTTGCCGGATGATAGGAAGGCACGTATGTGCACTCAAAGCATATTCAAATGAAACAACCTCACTTGTTTAGACTTGTGAATTATGTTATTTCATTTTCCGTGAGTCACTGTGCTTCATTACGGTTAGTCCCCTTGCCTGTCACTATCGGGATGCTTGATTATTGTGAGTCCCTTTGTTTCTCATATTCGTCGAACGTTTTTTTGCATTTTAGTTCTCTACTTCAACGTTTATTATACCTCATTCAAATCGACTGCAGCTGGACTATGTGCTGCATCTGAAACGTTTTCTACAAGAGCAGTAGTTGGATATCAAATATTTTGTTGATGTCTAGCACATCCTAAGTACTATAATACACTAGTAACATGAGTACAACTCCCAAATGTTGTGGCTGTTGATTTGCAAGTTCAATAATAGCCATTCATGAATTCCCGATTGATATATTCATCACTTTTCAGATTTTCGTTGTCGTTGTTATAAGATATAAATATATTACCCGCAGCAACTTTCGAAGCTTTACCTCTAAGGGTCCGAAATTTTAGAAATAAGTTAGAACAAGCTGAGAGTAATAGATGTTAAATGAGTAACTAAGTGCTGTGAAGTTCTGATCAGTGTAATTAAAAGCAAAACAGTGCAATGCAGTGCAGTATAGTGATTAGTAGTGAAGTGTAGTGAACGCGATCAATGCCCTTTTTTAAAAACCTGATTAACCCAATATCTCTGATACCAAGATTTTTAGTATCACCAACATATATTTCTTGTATATCATGATAGTTGAAATAATTGTTATAATACTATTAGTGATAGTATGATTATTTCATCCTCGTGTTACGTCTGCTTTCTTACTAATCTGATTATACGATTTTTGGGAATACAACCGTAATTCATACATAACTTTTTGTGAGTATTTTACGAGCAGTTTGAGAATATTTTAAGATAAACTGAATTAAATATTTTTTGGGAAGTAACAAATAGTTCGTAAAAGTTTCCCCAGTGTCATAAATACATAAAATTCCAGGATTATGAAAAACACATCTGTTGCTAAACTGACTTGTTCATAAAATCACCGAAAATTAATGAATTGGTTCTCTTTGAAATGAATTTGAAACTTTTTCTAATAGGGGAAATAGTTAAAAGCGCATTGCAGAACTACTCGAGTGCGAGCAGTGGAATTCCAGAAAGGACACCATCCCTGGATGAAATGCGAGGAAACACATTTTTATATTTCGCCCTTCGATCATACAGATGTTACGCAGACTGCTCCGTAATCAGATTTTGTGAGCGTGCGGTGGCCGGGCGGTCGCGTGTTAGTCCTAGAGGGGAGGCGAGCCGAGACAAGCCGGAGGGTCGCGTTCCCCGGAGACGAGAGAAGGCCCGGTTGCGAAGGAGAGCGCGCCGTCGGCGATGGCGGCGGCCGCGGAGACGCAGACGCAGACGGGGGGTTATATTTCGGCCGCCGCCCACGGAAGGCGCGCGCGTGTGCTGGCGTCACGACGCTCCTCGACGCCCGCGCCGGCTGCGGTGGCTCAGAGCGAACCGCGTGTTGGCGACCGCGTGGTCATGAGGTTCCAGTCCCGTCGGAGCGGATTTTGACACTTGCTGTAGAGCTAGAGCGAATTCAGCCGCTGACTGTAAGGTAATTCTAATGGTCGCATGCTCTGGTTGATAGTTTACCCTGGTTTCTCCCAAGGATAACAAACGGGTCGTGGACCACTCGCTGTCTTTCCTTCCCCATCCTTGTCCCTTCCGCACCTCGCACACACACACACATACACGCTTGCCTGCTTTACTCTATCCAGAGCGTATTTAGGTATTCAGGCGCCCATAGCCACCAGACAATTTGCACCACTGTCAGGTTACTTCAAATTAGTTAGTTAATGCCTTATTTTACGTGGCGAGACTCTGGCCATCAGGCCCGCTCTTCAGTCTAACCACGCAAATTTCGCTACGCTCCTTTCACCACCTAGCAGAGAAAGATCCTCGGCGACGAAACAGGCGGATCTCAATTTTGCTCAGAGGCTTCTTTTAGGCTTGAGGATCTTTTACATGCAGTAAATCTACTACATGGGACAGCCGGCTTTACTTCCCCTCCGAAGGAAGGCGTACGAAGGATTTTTTCGCCCTTAAAATCCACGGCTTCGATCGGGTTTGAACCCGCAAACTCGCTGACTTATACTACCGAATCCCCAATTAGGTTTGTTGTTATTTGTGGGAATTCTGATTTGGTGTTGTTGACGTTGTTAAGAGAAGAAATAAAAGATCGTCATTTTCGTCGTTTTGTGGCGGCCACACGATGGCTGCCACGTCTCGTTTAACTTCACTCGTGTCTGTATATGTATAAAATAAATGTATTTAATTTCATCTTACCAAGATGCCAAACTTGTTGTATTAGCGGGTGTACTCTAAACAGCACCCCTGGTGAGTGGCGCCCATGTCACGTGCCATGTCCATAACTTCCACACATGTCACCAGGCGAATGCCGGAGCAGTACCCTCCCAAACGGTTCACGGACCGCACGCGATCTGTCCTTCCCCTTCCTTGTCCTATCCTCTCCCCTTCCACACTCACTTACACTAACATGCACCTACACTACCGCACATTCCGGGAGACCGGTCGGGAGCTTAGAGCTTGTCCCGGCTGGGGCGGTGCCCCGCTGGTTCCCCCACCAGCCAGTCCTAGTTAGGGGGAAACCTCACTAGCCGACGGTAGGTCGGTGCCGGATCTCGGCATCCAGCGGGAGAAGATTACCGCCATCTCCCGAGAAAACACATGCACTACACTAACAGGACTAATGACCGAAGCAGTTGACGCGACCGGAAACACGAAAAAAATTGAATCAAATCAAACCACACATGTGCGGAGATCCCTCTGGAGATGAGAGCTTGTCCTGACTGAGGTGGTGCCCCACTGGCGGTCATATTTGAAGAGAGGGTCACGCAAGCTAACGTGCCGGCCGGCGCCTGATCTCACGTTGTGGTGGGGGAGGAACACTGCCAACTCCCGCGATGTATCGCTGCGTTCACTTACGTAACCAATGACAATAGAAATCGATGCTCTCGGAAACAAGTAATCGATCAGTCAATGAGTCGGCGCATGTATTTGCGATCTGGGCCGGCGGCCACACGATGGCTGTCGCGTCACGTTTAACTTGAGTCGTGACTGGAGATGTAGAAAATAAATGTCTTTAATTTCATCTTACCAACACGCCAAACTTATTGCAAATTTACCGACATCACTTGGCATTCCCCTTGTTTCCTATCCCTTCGTTTAAATTCTATTGCGCCGAGGAATAATCCAAATGTTTCGAATTTCCTCTCAACGTGTTTCGTATACCCCGAATTTCGCGTATTTTTCAGACGCTATCGTGTTCTTAGCTACTCCTTGGCGGCTCAGAACCTTCTTTCTCATCGTGTGTGACCGTGTCTTCAACCTCGTCTCTATATTTCAGTCACTCTTTTTAAGACCAAAATATGTTGTAATCTCCTTTTTCTGTCATAAAAGTCTCCTCTCCTTCAGTGACTCCTACCTTCCTCTTGCGTCATACGTATCCTGCAACGTCCTCGGGATCCCCACTCGCCATCCCGCCCTGCGTCTCTGGCTGCATTCCGTTGCTGTTAACCTGTGTCATGATGCTCATCACCATCCACCCTGCATTGGTTTGCACTTTGCGTCTCTAGAGATAGAACTGTCTTTAAACTCTTTTTTGAAACTGCATTTCAAAACGTGTTCCAAAGTGTCTTATCTCCTCCAGCTTCGTCTGACTTCCTTTCAGTTCAAGGTAAATCTTGGAATTCCTCCAGACACTTTCAACCCCCTTTGACCAGCCTCGGAACTGCATTTTCAATAGCGTGCGACCGCCTTTCAGGTCGCGTCCCGCCTCATGGTGTGACTTTCCTCGTCTTTAGCAACCGCAAATGTTTCTTATTGGAAATAATTGAAATAATTATAGGAGTTGTCATGGCCAACTATTATTTATTTCAATAGCAGCTTTCGATGACTTAGTCATCGTCAGTTTCTGCCGAATGGAAGCCAGAAAACTACTACGTTATTGGCCTTCAGTTGCGCGAAATATTTGTAAAATTTTGGTATTTCTTCCAGCATTCGCTACTTCTGACATATAATAACATTCTACAACTTCCTCCGAATTCTGCCAGCCAGGTGGCGGCCTGCCCTTCAATTTCTCCACTTTTTCGAGTCCTGAGCATCCCATCTTGAATTATATTATATTAGACGTTCATGTTGTCTAATTGTATTTGTACGATGCTTTAAGAGATTAAATGGCTAATTATTTCTCATCGTGCAGCAAATCAGGGTTTTCGACCTCTCCCGCTACTTCTGAACTCGCGTGATACTCTTCTACTATGTTCCGAGCCTTTTCCCTGGAGTCTCAGCCGACGTGTAGCCACGCTTTATGACGTCTTTAACGATCTGAAATGTCCGCGCCACAAAGCACGTCTAAAAATCTTCAACATTCTTCTGCTTCCATCAACATCCTCCAACTCTCAGCCTTCTGAGTCGCGTTTCCAAGCGTGCCTTTGAAGCGAGTTTGCATTTGCGTGTGATCATGTTTCAAACACTCAACTCGTATAGTTTTAACATTCAGGTTTTTCTGATTCGAGAAAGATGTCCTATTAATTGTAACGGCATCTAATGTCCTAACTAAAACGTCTAATGAAAAATTGAAATAGTGCACTGTTAAACTCTACTTAAGGGGTTGAAACGTTGGACGGTATGGTTTTCGAAATCTCTTGTGACTTTCCTGTTATTTAAAAGGTCATGGGTGCAAAACATTAAGATCGGAATAAAACTGTACCTGAGTAGTAAAAATGGTTTTAATATTCCAAGTTGGTACATTTTAATTTTATTAACATAGATTCCAAATACACACAAAAACACACACACACACAACATTTTATATCGAAATATCTATTCTGCACCTTTGCTTTCACCATTCAACACTCGTCACTCAGAGTGATCTGAAAGTGCGTGGATGGAAAATATGGTTGCGGAAAATTCTCTGCTTTTATCAGCATGTTCTTTTTATCTATTAATTTTTTATCCTTGCAAAAAAATTATCCAATCTTTGCAGTTATCTTCTTTTCCGAAACGCTCAAATATTCTACAAAAATATGTTTTCGAAAACATCTTCATGTCGCGAACTAGTTACATAATTGGTGTATAAGTCGACGTAGACAGCTTTGCTTACAATGCATGCGTGTGGTTGGGAAATGTGAGCTTTTGCCGTTTACCGCCCGAGACAATCTAAAAGACCTCAAGTGCTTCTCAGACGTCTCGCTTTGAAGAGGATAGCGTTCGTTGCATTTGGGGAGAAAATACGCAAGAGGAGGATAGTTGGACAGATCTTCCGAAGGTCAAAGATCACGAATCAAAGGGGCTGAGTCAATACTGTCGTATTTAAAATCGGATTATATTGTCCTAAATGTGTTCATTTATCTTCAAGATCTACTAGTAAATTATGTAAATGTTCACAAGAACAGGAGTTAAATTAAAAGCTACCTTTCAGAAATTCAGTCGCATGTTTTATTTTTATGTTAAATGAGATTCCTGTAAAAATAGTGCATCTTATTGATAGCAAATTGCGTCTGTTTTGTGAAGATTGGCACCAGGTATTCGTTCGTGCACGATTTGAATGCAAGATCATGAACATGTTTACAGAAGGTCCATCAAGCGATGCTCCATAGTTGTCCTGCGGGTTGCATGCCAATGCAGGCGAAGTGGTAATTCGAAACGCTCGAGTCTTGGGTATGCAAATGACTCGATTTCTTATTAATTTCATAATTTTCAAAGTCTTTCTCCAAGAATAAGAAGTATCTTATTTGATATTTTGAATATTCCATTTAATAGTATACGGTTTTCAAATATTTTAGTTACTTCGTCAGGAGCTGTAAAACAGTTATTCTTTTAATCATTGTTCCCGTTTGTCTTATTTGAAGCATTGTCCCTGGAAAGGAAACGTGAAGTACCAATAAAGTACTAGATGAACTACTCTCATTGTATTTTGGCACTCATATCTTTTGTAACTCAATAATTCCTAATACCCCGAAAAGGGGTTTAGAGGCTGCGTGAGCTGAAATTGTATGGACTGTGATTGCATTTTACATTTGCAATTTATTCTTCTGAAGGTCTGATAGCTGACCTTAGCATACCGAGCGTGTTCATTTCCCATTATGAACTCACCTCAACCAATTCTCGGATTGCGGATTAGTGCTAGGAAATCGGATAATCTGAATGATCTGACTTTAAACGTATTAATCTAAATTTTTCACATGTGATGTCAAAAGAACTTCCGCCAGTGCCTCCCTTTGAATAGAGAAAAGTGGGAGTAGGGATGGTTGCGGCAGATGCCAATGTGGTCTTGGAGAGAGACCGAACGAAACTACAGTGTTTTTTGGGAAGGGACATGAGTTATCTAGTGGGTTTGTCACTTTGTATTCCCTGACTGGACTGGGCATTAAGAAAGGCCACAACTCAACGAAATATTGAGCACAATTTTTATTGTTTTTTTTTTTTTTTGGTTCTTTCGTAAACTGATATTTTTTAAATACTTTATTAATATATTTCGTAGTGTAATTAACTCTTCAGCTCGGTATGCAATATTAGAAGCAATGCCAATTACGAAGAAATCTCAACGTCGCCGTCGGCGTGTCTCCTGGATAAGACGTTTGTGTTGAGTTGTTATTATGATCGACGTGAGTAATGAACATGAAAATGGAGGAGATGGCGGAATGAAACAAAGATTACCTTCTTACTAGGTAATTACTAGCTTTTGCTTCGAAATATTTGCATGACCAAATTAATTTGAAGCTTTTTCATGTATTTCATACGATTTTGAATATCACGGGGTCACCTAATTTCTTGGTTTAGGCGTGCCTCGTCCACTGCCAAGAGTCGAGGCGGTTAAAGAGCAAGTGCGAATGCGAATGCGAGTGCGAATGCGAATGCAAGGCGAGGGCAAGTGCGAGGGCAAATGCGAGGGGAGTGCGAGGGCGAGTGCGAGGGCGAAGGCGAAGGCGAAGGCGAAGGCGAGGGCGAGGGCGAAGGCGAGGTGAGTGGACGGCGAGTGCGACGGCGAGTGCGACGGCGAGTGCGACGGCGAGTGCGTCGGCGAGTGCGAGGGCGAGGGCTAGTGCGAGGGCGAGTGCGAGTGCGAGGGCGAGTGCGAGGCAAGGCGAGTGCGAGGGCGAGTGCGAGGGCGATCGAGGGCGAGGGCGAGGGCGAGGCGAGGGCGAGGCGAGGGCGATTGCGAGTGCGAAGGCGAGTGCAAGGGCGAGGGCGAGGACTAGGACTAAAGTGGGTGCGAGGGGGAGGGCGGGGTGGGCTGGGGGGCGGGCGGGGGCGGCGGGAAGGGGCGGTGGCGGGCCGCGCCTCCGGGCGTTGAACCTTGGGCCGCGGGCCCGGGGGGCGCCGCCCTCGGCTCCCCCCCCCCCCCGCCCCCCCAGGCGGGGCGTGCGAGGGAGTTGCTGCGTGATAAGTTACCCAAAACGTCGTTTGTCTGCCTCCTTGAATCCTGGTCGTGGCTGTGCGTGGCAGAGGGAACGACCCGTGATGTAAGGGCCAGAGCACTTGCATTCGTACTTCGTATATCGGTCGTTTCATTTGGAGTTTTGGCGAGTGAAGCTGGGAGCAGAAGGTGGTTAGATTTTGTAGGGTTAGGCGGTTTTCACCAGCTCATAACAGTATTCTATCATTTCATTTATTCTCTCTAGGCCTTATTTTTATCTAATATGACGAATGACCACACTTTTAGATGACATTCTCGTATTAGTTAATGTAGGACCATTGCATAGAATTTCAATATCTACCCATGTTCTACTTGCCTATATTATTGCGCGGGCGTGCTTACTCCTCTCTCTCTCTCTCTCTCTCTCTGTCTCTCACTCACTCACTCACTCACGCACTCACTCACTCACTCACTCACTCACTCACTCACTCACTCACTCACACACACACACACACACACACACACACACACACGTACATACCTACACAAATGCGCATTATCTATATGCTTCTGTCAAATTTTAGTGAATCTCTGAGCCCATTAGCTTTTAGATTCCAGTCGCATTACTGTTTTACCATAAAATTATTTCGTACATTTTCCAATTCTGTTTGGATTTACTTGTGCTTTCGAAATCGTTTCCTAGTAGTTGGTTGAAGGGAAGAACGGCTTATTTATTTATATTTCTTTGATGATCATCATTAAATCTCCGTAAAAATTTTTTATATTTATTTTTTTTATTTCGGGCTTCATTATATTTTCTTTGTTTTGACTTAGCTCTTCAAAGCGCTAGGGGGCCGATAGCGGGCGCCGCCTTCCTCTTCCCGGAGGGTGCGTGCGGTTCATTTCCTGTTTTGCATGGCGACCACGAAAGCGCGATAGCCGCTTCCTTTCTTCGGGTTTACTAATGGAGATCCTGATGCAAAGCGCGAATTCCTGGCTTCTGTATTTCCCCAGCATATGAATTCCAGCGTTTGTTTTGGTATATGAGTGTATACGGCTTCTCATGTAACATTTGCTTCACAAACACAGTGTGATATTACACAATAGATCGTCTTGTTTGAGCAGCTCTTACAATTTTGCTTTGGCTTACCTCTGACACTGGGCGGAGTTGTTTTCTACATCAGTGGGCAATGTGCTGTTTGAAAGTTGGTGAGCAGCCCAACGCTCGTTCTTAAGAATGCGGGATAGGGCGTTCTCATTGATACCTCACACAATCAAGGTGGTCTCTGAGTAGGTATCATATTTTGTATCCTACTGCAGCTTGACGATGTCTCAACCTTTAAAAATGTAATAATGTCTGCAATAGCTGAGTTATTTCGTACATATAATCTGTATTGATAATTTTCAATATGCGCAGAAACTAAAAGAAAACTATGCAGCTCCAGACCCCGTGACAGGTGTCAATTGTTTTTTAGATACGCAAAAACTCGTAGAAAATTGAAAAGCAGTGAAACAATTTCAATTTTGAGTGAAACATGCAAATATTTGAGTTATTCCGTCTAATCTTATATTACGCGTGCCGACTAAATTCCGCAGTGCGAGACTACTTACGTAGTGGCTGACATCATGCGACAGGAAGGTTTCAAGGAAGAGGACGCCTGCCTTTAAATATTTGCTATTAACGTGTTGCGTTTCGGAACAACAATTTTTGATGTTCTTGGTGTGAAATGAATTGGTACTGGACATATAATATGCTACGTTTTGCGGTAATCGTGAAGACAGTTTTTGTTAAAATATTTATTTTATTGCAGGATTTCGTTTGTACGAGTGTATGTTCTTTGTTGCTCTTGAGTGGCGTGTGTGTGTGTTACTTTTTGGAAAAATCATTTTCTGTGGTTTTATTCAGCAGTAGTTTTGTTCTTGCAAGCCACAAGTAAAGATTAACGTCATTCGAGCTAATAATGACGAGGTTAAAGTTTGTGAATAGAGACAATGATCGAGGTTTATTACCGACCGCGTAGTTTTGTGTTGCCGACCATGTGCCGATCAGTTCTTTCCATAATAGCAAGCTTGTAAAATCAATCTTATGAATAAAATACGTCTTTGCTTTGAGTATGAGTACTCATACTCTGACTATCGCTACAAGAATTTGCTTCGAACTGATTGAACTCAATTGGATCACATCAGAAGATGCCGTTGAATTCGTTATCAGCGATCGGCCGTTAAGAGTGACTTTTCCTTCCTCCGTTCGGTTGCATTACAGCGATATAACAATACAATATGAAGGAAATCAATCGTATAGCTGTGACAGAAGAACATAATAGACATTAAATTGTATTTGTATTTAGCCTTTTTATATCCCGTAAAGGGGAATTAGCCTCGGCGCCATTAGATCCCGGTGTTCCTTGTCGGTTACCCAACCACTCTTTGAATGACTCCCTTTATTATGTACTATTGTAATATAAATTCTAAATGTGGTCAGGCGGAAGAGCAGGCTAAATGGCCTGAGCCTCGCCACCAATAAAGACATTTATTTATTTATTTATTTATTTATTTATTTAACCACGTGCACGCGATGTCTCGAATTCGTTTTACCTTCGTGACTTCACGTAGTTAACGAATGCTAGGCTAGCGACTCTCTAACGCTGACTCGCTAGATCGGCTAGAGACGCCGGTTTGGCAATCGTGGCCTTCCAGTGGAACTATCCCAGCATCCACCTGGATGACGTGAGGAAACCTCCAAAACCCCGGTCAGGATGGTCCACACGGAAATTGAACCAGAGCCTCCCGAATGAGAAATCAGCGCGCTGTGCCCTGTGTGACTGTGACGTTAAATCGTGCGTTTCTCAAATTTTGTTCATCGTTTGGTTGGACGGTAGAGCACGCGAGTCTCCTTGAGTGCTAAGAGCGAGAGTCTGCGTGAGGCGCAGTGCGTCGATTGTGTTGGGCGCGGGCTGGAGCTGAGTGCGCGCCGAATTGTGGCGTCTGCGGGCGCGTGGTGAGGAGGGCTTGGCGCCCGCCCGCCACATTGAGGAGGCGACGTTAAGTGGCGGCGAGTGTTTGTTTGCGAGCGCTGTTCACGCGGACACCGCGTGACCTGGAGCCTCTCCTCTCCCGCCCCCTTCCACGTTCTCCTCCCGTTTCCTTCCCTCCTTCCAGGACGCCCCCCCCCCTTGTCCCCCGCCCTTCCCCCCCCTCTTCCCTCATCTTTTCTCCTCTGCCTCTCTCGTCCTCTTCTCCTTCTCCTCTTCCCCACCCCGTCATCGACGTCCTCTTGCTCCTTCCCTTCGCCGGGGTCCTCCTTTTGCACGTATCGTTTTTCTGCGATTTTGCTTTCGCCTTCATCATATGTTCCGACTTCAACATCATCTGCCGTCAACCTGCCGCCTACTTTTCCTTTCCATCGTCTTCTCTGTCACCACTTTCGTCTGTATCGCCGCTTTCCCGTTCGCCTTCACCAGCGCCCCCATGTTTGCCTTTACCTCCTCGTGCGCAGTTTCAATGTGTCATCATAAGCACTTTCTTCAGTCTGAATGGTTGTTTTCATCTTAGTTCATGTCACATAATCCTTTGCCTTCCCTTTGTGTACTTCCCTCACTCACTTCGCTTTCGCTTGGCTTCTTTTGTGTGACACTGTCTTTGCTTTCATTTGACACCTCCTTCGTTTACGTCCCTACATTCGCTTTTTGCTTTTCGCTCTCGCTTCAACTGTGCGTTGCTTTGTTCTGCGGACATGGCATAAAGGACTCGTAACTTATCTTGGAACTGTTTACAAACATCGAAACGAGGGACTTGACTTTTGACTTCGTGCGTCTGCCGAACCGCCCATCTTTTCTTCTTTTTCTATACATGGGGTCTACAGCCTGTGAAGGATAGACTCTTTCGTCGCCATGAGGAGTTGTCACATTCTGAACTCCTCATGACTATTTCCATTGGAATCGCCCAAAAACTGGAACATCTCTTGGAATCGCAAGAAAACATCCATGTTCTTGAAACATAGATATTTACCACCAGAAACATCGATATTTTGCCATGTTTTAAACATCGATGTTTTCAACGACATCGAAAACCCTTTAGGGTATATCGAAACATTGATGTATCAATGTTTTGGAAAAATTTGCCATTACTAAACAACTCATCAACTGTGAGCTCAGAATCGGGTGATGTGATCTCATTCTCAATGATTAGTTAGAGACCATCTGTCGTGGCATCAGTATTTTGAATTGAAATGAACTCATATTATTATTGGGAATTCGTGTAATTAGGAGAAAACTCTGGAAAGCGGAATTGGGTTGTGAGATTCTGAAGCTAGAAAAATAAGTCTTTTTCTTTTCGGGGCCGAGAAAGAACTTTCCAGGGTCAATTTCTTTTCCTTTTCCTAAGGGAGCTAAGGGAGGAACTCACGAACTAGAATATTCTTGTGAAAACGTATTGTCGCCATTCAATATCTGGCAAAAGAAATAGGTCACAATTAATTTCGTAATCATAAGTAATGAAATCGTGGTTGTTGATGGTGGACCACATTCTGATGTTTAGTATCAAATCATTGTACCAAGAATATGTTTAAGGAATGGAATACAATGCAACAACTGAACACCAGAATCGTGGGGCACTGTTAATTAAAGACATCCTGATTTATAACAATATTCCACGCCCGACTTATTGGCAAATTTTGAAAGCACCTTGTTCATCTTAAAATTCTTCTTAGTGAGAAATCTCAAGCGAAAATAATTAATATGCATCCGACGTCAAGAGCTTTCAGGAGTTAAGCGAGTCACGAACAGTGAGGATTAGACGTACCAGATGGTCAGCAAATAGAACTTGGATTATTTATGATCGAATAACGTGAGGAATATGCATCCATTCATGTCGTCAAAATATTGCAAATGTATAAAACCCAAAAAAGGTTCTGAAGAATTCCGTAAGTATAAAATCTTATTCTTTATTTTACAATTACCCTTTATTCTCGGTCATATTCTTCACAAACATCGTATTGAACATGCGTACGACAACGCTAATTTTTCATAAAATTGTTTCATATAACAACCCCAAGTCAATACTATTTTGTATACGTTTACTTAATATTTAATGATTAAGATGTATAGTTAGTAGTAAAATATTTATTTTTTATCTGTTGAAGGTTTTGAGTTGTTATTTTTCAATTTTTGCGGTAGATGAGAACAGTATTGAGAATAGAATAATTTATATAAATCTTGAATACCCTGAGCTGAGAGTCGACCACAGTTACGGAGAGATGCCGTAAATTTCCAGAATAGCTTGTGTGTGTCGTGGTTTTGTCTCTTATATTTTCTATTTGGATGTTAAGCCTGTGTATCAGTAGTTTCAGTCAAGAAAGTTGTGCGACCTAAGTTGATAAATTAAGTGGGATACAGAACTCAATTAGATAAATTGGATGCACACTCTGATATAATTGTTAATGCATAAAAATTGTTTATGTTGTTTGAAATAACTGTGTTAATTAAACTATTGAAAGAAAAGTTCTTCTCGCAACCGTGTAACAAAAACACACCAACACAACCTAATAGGCCTCTAAATAATTTGGCTGAGGTAAGCCAGCATATTAGTGAAAGTATTTTTCTATCATCGGAAACGTCGTCTCAGATAGTGCCGACGTGCGTAAAGTTCTGGGATTCGTTATACGTTATACCGTTAACGTCAAAATCAGGTCATAACTAAGCGCATTATCTACTAGTTTAATTTATTTATCGTCAAAAACAGTTAACTGTGTGTATGTAGGTGTGTGTCGAATGGGGGAGAGGAATGATCTGCGCACGTTTTCCACTGCTCCAGAATCTCTTCCCCTTGCTTTGGCTAAACGTAGTTGAATTGTGAATAAAGGTGCCAACGGACATGGTTTGCGACATTTGAAAACTCCACAGGAAATAACTTCTCTTTCGCCGCATTCCTTCAAAAAAAAAAAAGTGTGCAGGTTAGTGAAGTGAGTAGATGGGAGCAAATACTACCTTCGTCCCTGCCGCCGACCTTGAGGTGATGAGATGAGTATGTCGAGCATCTTTGTTCCCTATGACGAGGTACGCAGTCTGCCTGGGTCGATGAAATGTTCATAGCTTTAGATGCTTAGAAGATTTTAACAAAACATGCGATAGTGGCATTTTAGAACATGGCGCGCCGTATGAAAGATAATATATTTTACGACTTTTTCATACTATGAATTCGATACAGATACGTAAGGTAGTAGAATATTTATTTAGTACATGCGGTATGTTCAGAAAAAAATGTTCAAAATAATCTAAAAAAAAAACAACTAAAGATAGATATGACTCAATTATAGAAAGTTGAGCTTTACCAATGCTTTCAGTCTTTTGCTGAACTGCGGGTGAGTACTTTGCATTCAACAATATTATTTTTAAGCGTTTCTCGCCTATCAGCTTGTTTACTTTACTGCTTGGGAATGCGTGGAAATCCGGGCCGAATCAATGGTAAGAGGCGGCGAATAGCATGGCGGGGCGTTTAGCCGCTTTCAGCCCTCTGCTTTCGCCCCCTCCCCCCACTCCCACCCCCATCCGCCCCACGCGGCCCTCCCCGGGGCTCGCTCACTGGGTCAGGCGGCGGCGCCGCGCCGCGGCCCGCGGGTCGATATCCCTCGGCGATTCGGCGCCCCCCTCCCCCAGCCCCACCACACGTCTCCGCCCCCTCTCGCTCTTCTTACGCGCCGCTCTGTTCGTCGTGGCTTTCGCGCTTGGCCTGTTTTGCGCCTTTTGTTTCTTTCGCGTACAGTGCAGTCTGCGCATCTACTTGCTCCGACGGAATTTGGTTGCTGGGTCAATGTGAGTGCCCTGTGTTAGGCGTTTCATGATAGTGCGTGCAGCTCTTTTTATTGTATAATATTCTTGCTCTGATATTTCTTCCAGACTCTCTCCTATAAAGAAAAGTGGGTTGATTCTTGCATTAGCTTCCAATTCAAAATCGCATACTTGTAGATGTCGAGTTTTATTCTTGAATACTCTACGTTTGACCGAAAATCTAATTTGCATGTTGTCCTATATTTACTGGTATATTTATTCTCTTATTTGCTCTCGTACTTTTTTAAAAATTGCATTATTTATTTCCCTACTGTCTTTTTCCCGACGGATATTTCACATGCCTGGTTATTCCTTGCAATTAGTATTTTTATTGTTAGTATTTTACGTGCTTTTATGTCTTGTTGTTAAACGCGTTTTAGCTCCATGGAAACGACATGCACGACATTTAAATCCTTTTGTTCTAATTCGTGATGCCCGATACGCGTAACGACTTTTTTCATTCCGCTGTCTCTATAACAATTCTAAATATTGATTGATTTTGCTTTGCGTTGTTTCATTAGTTGCCGTGCCCTTGTCCCATCCCGTCATAACAGGATTGACCGTGAAACTAACACGGTTACGCCTACCGGAAAACCGTTTGCACCACACTTACTCCGCAGTTGAGTTCTCCGGTCCTTCCTTTTACGAGAACCCTCCCCCTTCCGCCGCCGTCTCGCAGCTCGCCCGCGCCTTCTCGCTCCTCGGATCCCGTCGAGCCGGGAATTCACTCCGCTTTATCCTCTCGGACGGCGCCGCCCTCCGTCTCTACGCACGCGCTGCGCTCCCGTACGCGCAGGCTGCTTCGGCCCCTGCACCGCCCCCTGCACCGCCCCCCGTACCGCCCCCTGCACCCCCCCTGCACCGCCCCTGCACCGCCCCTGCACGCCCCTGCGCCGCCCCCTGCACCGCCCCCGTACCGCCCCCTGCTCCGGCCCCTGCTCCGGCCCCTGCACCGCCCCCTGCGCCACCCCCTGCACCGCCCCCCGTACCGCCCCCTGCTCCGGCCCCTGCTCGGGCCCCTGCACCGCCCCCTGCGCCGCCCCAACTACCAGCCTCCCCCCCCTCTGCCCCACTACCCGCTCGCTCCCGCTGCGGCGATCTGCTTCCTCCCGCCCCGCTTACGCTGTGCTGTGCTACCCCTTGCGTTCACTCCACTCTTGCCCGGACCGCTCTCGCTCCGTGCTGCCACGCGGCGTGCTAGCGTCTGTTCTCGCTTCCGTCTCGCTCTCCCCTCTCGTTCGCACGCGCTCCACCGCGGGCTGTGCCTCCCTCGCGCTCGGGCGCGCGGGCGGCTGGGGGGTAAGGCGCCGGCCCCGCCCGGCGCGGCGCTCAGGGCGCACACCATCGAGGTAGGCGGCTCGCGTTGGCTGCGAATGGGAGTGCGAGTATGAAAGGCGGCCACTCGTTGTGACAGATTTTACCCTTCCGTTTGCCCATCCGGGTGTACAGGAGACAAGAGCGCTGGTAAAACTATCGCGTGCTCTCGTGAACGCCCGACTTCGGGAGTGAATGTTCGCAGATGTCGCGCGTGAGTGTGTGCTGGCTTGCTCGGTTGCATGTGTTATGCGCTTGAGAATTTAAATTCCATATACGTTTGGGATACGTGACTGTTTTTAGCAAATAGTTGTAGCTGTCCGGGAGAACATGAGTGACGAAAAGCCTGCGGTGTAAAACTATCACGAATAGAAACAGTCTCATGTTTTGCTTCAGAATTCGCGTTTAGGTTGATTTATTCCGAGCGTCTTAGAACCAGTACAAGGTTCATTATTGATACATCTGTGAAGGCGTGAATCGTATCGTTGAGGAGGAAACGCAGTATACGCGGACGGGTGAAACTCGATTTCAGTGGGCTCCTTTGGGGTACAGTGAAGCACGCGACGAGCGTACCCGAACGGTTAACAATGGGTATACCAATACTCGAATATGTGTGAATAACAACAAAGAAAATAAACGACTCCAATGATTCTGCAACCAATGATGTTTACATCCATTTCGTTACTCAAACTCTAGTTCCTAGTGCTAATTACTAATGGATCGTTGCGTATTTACTTCCGTTTTCATAAAAGATAGGAGAGGGGGTTTTGAAGAAATGATGTGTAAAATCTCTAGGCAAGAATTGTGTTTATTTAAGTAAATTTGAAGATAACGAGAAACGGAGTTAATGCATATGTTATATATTAATTGCGTATTATTAGATAATGATTTTAATTAATACACATTTAATTGCATGTAACCGTGAGTATTAAAGTGGATTTAAGTATTAACGTCAAAAAGTGCAGATAGTTCTTCCCTTACCGAAGCATACTGTTATTTTACTGTTCCTCTTACAGTAAATAAATGTCTTATTGAACAGGCTCTCTAGAAATAGTATTTACGAGTATTCAAGCTTTGTGTATCTGGAATGGATATTACTTCTACAATAATTGCATCTCGCACCAGAATAAATACTATCATGACGACATTATGTAATTATGTGGTTATCTACTGCGCACGGAAAGCGGACGGAAGTATTGTAGATCGGCCTTATGTCATGTGATTGATTTTATTCATCCCTGGAGGACTTAGAATTTTAAGATATCATTTCCTTAAAAACCTCCTTTTAGTTTTAATATTGAAAACAAATCCATTTATAAATCTAGTTTAAATGAACTTGCCAATAATTATTGTTAGAAGGAAGAAGAACAACATATGTTGAAAATGTACCGCCGTACACATTTTCAAGTTTTCATGGCGTGTAAAATTATCCGCCTGAGAAATAGTCTTCGGTGTACATGAATGCCCTCTCAGTGGGGTGCGAACTATTTATTTCCTTGATCGTTTTTATCACGAGGCAGCTTCCTGTTCTACGGTCGATTGTTTGTGTAACGGGCTAGGTAGTGGGTGATGTTTCGAAGGGTTCATTTGGAACAGTTTAAAAGTTTTATTAAGATACTTCACATACATGTTGAAAAAATAATGAACATATTCCCTCCGTCCTCTTTCTCACCCACTTACAAGCCTTTAGATTGTAGACATCTGAACTTCCTACGTGACATCTCCAAACACAGAAGGTCCTGTTGGCTCCTTAGTTTCGTGACTGAACAAAATATTATGCCTTTAGCTGACGATCGATTCATTGTAAGCATTACTAGATAAATTGAGATTTGTAGTTCTGGAATGTATCATCATAATTATTTCTATGGCTCAGCATCCACATTTGACCTACTTCATTAGTGGATAGTTAGAGCAATTACAGCAAGTAATGGTAGATAATAAGAGTGTGACACGTGAGTTTTGTACTCGTAAGAATTCGAATGGCACCTGCAGAATTTAATCGATAGGCAAAGGTCTGTTCAGTCATTGGAGAAAAATTTAAAAGTCGAACTCTGCCATTTTACGTAAGATGCTTTGAAGTAACTGCAAGAGACTTGCCGTCATAATATTTTCCATGCACTTCCTGTCACCAGAAGTGATGTACCTTAATTACTCGTGCTAATTGATTCCGTTTTTGAAAAACTAGTTATCCTACAATCCGCACTAATCTTACTTTCTGACTTTGGCAAATTGCTTCGTCATAGTAAAAGAGGCACATATTTATAGTACCATCAAATTAAGCTTTTTTTTTATCTCCTACCTTTCGTAAATCTGGTGTCGTATCTTTGGTTTGTTCAATGAAAGTTGTTGAGAATGGTAGTGTAGTATATATTTCTCTCTAAATTGTCTTGGGAGATGTCCATACGAAGATGGGGATTAGTTCATTGCTCGAATCCAAGGTTGAAAGGAGGGTAGAAAATGATCCCGCACCGTCTATTGCCCGTTTTTTAAGAGTACACTACGGAATCCACCTGGAATTGATCGTAGGAAACTTCGAAAAAAGACCGGTCAGAGAAGCTTTTTCTAGAATTCTCAGCCAGGCAGCAGGTGTCGACATTCTTCGCATGGAGTAGACCCGCGCCCACGATCTGCCGGCCTACGAAATTTGAATGGCGGTCGCGCAATGGCTGCAGCCTTAATCGCAGCCGTGATGCCGTCAATTGGTCATCGATTATTTCCTCTCTTGATGACCGCATTCTTGTCGGCGAAGTGACGGCCGTTTCGGGCAACACGGTCGTTTCGCGAGTGCCCGCACGTAGCGCGCGGTGACTCGCCTTCGTTAAGTCCTATTAACCTCGAGCGTGTAATGAGCAATGGTGTGTTCGGGTGGATGGTCGTGTTGGAACTCGGTTGAGTCACACCGCGCACTGTGTGAAGCACGTGGTTGGCGCTTTGTTTTCAGATCTCTCCCTGCGTACTCTACCTGTTTAATGTGATGAACTTCGTAATAGTCTCGTCCGTTACATATTTTTTTCTTGTATGTCTGCTCGTTTGTAGAATCTTCAAAAGCTAGTCCATCGCTCCTATACTTGACTGCAAACGTTGACTTCTAAGCTGCATCAGCTTTTTCTGTAGTTTTATGTGAACTTGAATTCAGGAATGACGTTTGTTGTGTGTATCAATTACCACGATTACAAAATGTAGTTAATAGCAATTCACGTTTTCTCGACCGTAGAGAAAAAATATTAAAATTTGAATATCAGTGGCCCTTGAATAAAAATAACAGTATTCATAGTTGCCTTTCCTTCTAAAGAATCCTTCCAAAGTAGAAATTACTTAATGAGGATGGAAAAGTTCTACGTTGATCAGGATGCTTCTGGCGCTGCCGTGTATCCTAATGGCTGCAATGTGTTTGGTGCGGCGTGTGTTGCGTGTGTGCCGCGCGACCTCCGGAAGCTGCGCCCGCCGCCCGCGCGGCCCCCCAACGCCCCCTCCCCCCCCTGCCCCGCCCCCCCCACCGCGTCCCACCCCACCGCCCCGTCCCGCCCGCCCTGCCCCGTCGCGCCGCGCCGCGCCGGTCATAAAGTTACGCAGCGCCTCTTTACAGGCGGCGTCCGCCCGCCGGACGCCCGCCGCCGCCACCGAATTGCACCGCCGATTAACGGCGCGTCGTAACTCGTTATCGCCGCCCACGCCCCTCCACGGCCCCCTCGCCCCCTCTCTCAGTCAAAGGTCTCTTGCTTTTCGTTCGTGCCCGGTTCCCTGTGTTTCCATCTAGGGATGCTACATCGATGCCCATGTTCATTGATGTTTATATAAAAATATCGATGTTTTGAAACATCAATGTATTTGAACATCGATGCTTTGTTCGTGGATGAAAAATTCCCATAATCACAGTTTTTGTAAAAAATATGCTATGAAATAACTCATGATACCACTCTGTGTTTATGTGTTCGCACGGCACAAACGTAGTTTGTACTAGGTTACTAAACCAGTTTTAAAATATCGATGAATTTTGCTCGATGCATTATTAACTCGTTCTATCCTCAGTACTCAACGCTCTGTCTTCTATCTCCGGCTCTCATTGCCGGTTCTTCCTTACGCGTTTTTTTTTAACCAAATACTTCACACCCAGTCCTCCATGCTCAGTCTATGCTTGATCCTTTATGTCCTGATCTGTATTATATATTTATCTCAATACATTCTATATAATCGTCGTTAAATGAATTTTCACTCAAATAATTGAATTATTAAATGTACTAAAATCGGGAAGTTTCTCGGAATGTACGTAAACTTGTGTTCAAGGAAGCACTACTCGCATTGGACTGGATATCTTCTATCTGACGTCTGCATCCGGCCCTAGACAATGGCCCCGACTAGAACACCCGCAGCCGACGGGCCGCGTCATGTGGCGTCAAGACTTTGGTGCGGGCGGTGTGAGGGGGCGGGGCGGGGCGGTGTAGAGGGTCTTCCTTGCAGACGGGCGGAAGCGGTTCGTTCACTCGCCGTCGCCGCTCGTTATCGCCCTTTATCGCCCGGAAGCGCAGGTGGCGCCGCTCGCGGTGCCTCTTGACAGTCCGACTGGGCCCCTCGCCCCGCCCCCGTAACGCTTCCGGGTGGGGGAGGGCCATCCGTCATGCGGGCGAGAAGGTTACGGGACACTCGTCCTCCGCGTGCCGACAGGGGGAAAGGCGGCCCGCGCAGGGATTCTGGTTGGTGTCAGGGCACTTTGATTGATTGATTTTTTCGTGTTTCCGGGCGCGTCAACTGCTTTGGTCATTAGTCCCGTTAGTGTAGTGCATGTTTTTCTCGGGAGATGGCGGTGACCTTCCCCCGCTGGATGGCGAGATCCGGCGCCGACCTACCGTCGGCTAGTGGGATTTCCCCCTAACCAGGACTCTCCCACCAGCGGGGCACCGCCCCAGTCGGGACAAGCTCTAAGCTCTCGACCGGTCTCCCGGAATATGTGGTAGTGTAGGGCATGTTAGTGTAAGTGTGTGTGTAAGGGGAGAAGATAGGACAAGACAAGGAAGAGGAAGGACAGATCGCGCGCGGTCCGTGGCCCGTTTGTTAGGGTACTGCTCCGGCATGCGCCTGGTGTTGATCGGAGAAACCACGGAAAACTACTGATCAGAGCAGCCGGCCTCTAGGATTCTCCTCCAGACAGCGACTGAATTCGACCTAGCTGAAAAGCTAGTGTCGAAAATCCTGCCGCCGTGGGGAGTGGGAACCTAGGACCTCCCGGTCAGAGGCGCTGCAGTGACATCAGTTGATGCACTGAGCTACCGCTCCCGGTGTCAGGGTACTCCTTCCTTCATTCTTCCGTTTGATAACTGCTTCTTTATTTATTTGGACACTCATACGTAGGCTTATATTTGTACTAGCCTACATGCCGTTTATATTAAATGTGATATAAATGTATATTTTCTGAATAAAAAAAATACTTGAATAATATTGAGCTCTTGTTGGTATGACGTCAGGACATCAGTGGTTCATAATTGGTGTCGCCCTGTCATTTTCTTGTTTGTGGAATGCTTGTTAATGACTGCTGCCTGAAAGTTATTTTGGACACGTCGTAAAGTGTTGAATTCTACATAGAAGCCTGCCTAGAAGACGTTTTCTTGAATAAGAATATACAAGAATATTCATAGTGATCTGTAGAAGTGGAGTGGAAATTATTTCGGACAAATCGATGTTCTTATTTTTTTAAATTTATTGGCATGAAAACAAAATAGTAAAAACTCTGTGTAGCGTAGGAGGGAGAAGAATAATTGCATACGTTTTCTTGAGGTACAGAATCCCTACCATACGCCCTTATTATACGTAGTTGCATTGTGAAAAACGGCTATTAGCATTGTGGTTGGTAACAAGTGAGAACTTGACAATTTCAGACGTAAATAAAGAAAACTTATTTTCATTGGTAAACGAACTACAGATTTGATTTTATAGTTTTACTAACAAAGTAGCAACCTGTATCGCATACGTGCGCATAATGAAGCTACATTTATGTTCAGAAGCAAAACAAGAGGCCATTTCTGTATTTGCTGTGGATCAAGGGAAACTGGTCGACAAACCTGTTCGAGATTCTTAATACATACACCGGTGAACAAATTGAAGTGTGTCTTAATACGTTAGCTTCCTTCCTGTGAGATGGCCTGGAAACGAGGGGAGGTGCGGCTCCGCCTTTTCTTAAAACGACACCAAGAACCGACATGGCATCGCTTAACGGCAACGCCATCACAATATGTGCCAGAGCGTGTCGCTCTTGGAATCTCACGCAAGGAATGGAAAGAAGAAGAAAGAGCGGGATGCTTATACTGGCAGGGAGGTGGGGTACGAGGCAATACTGCTCCCTCCGAAATTCCATTCAAAAGCAGCACCTGACCAGGAACATCCTGAAATAACAGACGATATTTACCGCTTGTGAATGACGTAACTAATAAATGGCCAAGGAAAGTTTGTCGAACGTAAATGCAGCTGTTTACAGATTTATCCTTACGTTTTCTTTTGATGAACCTCTCAACGACTTCTCAAAACTCCCCAATATTTTGTATTGTTTATAATTTAATAATAATTATAATAGTAATAATAGAAAAAATGTAAAGGTGGAAAATGAAAAAGTCAGAATTTATTTCGATTGCACAATTTTGACACAGCTGTGCCAAAACTACGTTTCTTATTTATGTTGTCTCATTCAACAGGAACATGCAAAAGGTTTCCACAAAAAGTACGGAAGTCCAGTGATCTGACATGTCAAATTAATGAACAGTGGATGCAGGACCACGTATTCATTCTCCCGATCGTTAAGTCCAGTGCTGGTTTCATAGAAACATACGTCAGAGAAAATGTTCAGAACACTGATATCCTTTCATAGTACTGGGAATTGATGCAGAAGCCTGTTATCCTGAATACTTGCTGCATTGTCCAATTTTACAATCGGATAATTAATCAAATTAATGACGAAAAACATTCGTGGTGATAACGCTCGTTGTAATTTGAGAACCAGGTCTTTCAGGGAGTCCGAAATGTGATCATTACTACTACTACTACTAATAATAATGCTAGTATATGTGATTTTATTTTGTTTACATTTTTATTTCGATCGCACAATTTTGACACAGCTGTGCAACATAATAACTCTCAAGGAGCCAAAACTACGTTTCTTATTTATGTTGCTGCCTCATTCAACAGGAACATGCAAAAAGTACGGACGTCCACAAAAGTACTTCCACAAAAAGTACGGACGTCCAGTGATCTGCCATGTCAAATTAATGAACAGTGGATGCAGGAGCACGTATCCATTCTCCCGATCGTTATGTCCAGTGCCGGTTTCACAAAAATTAAATTTTTACATTTTTAAAGTCAGTAAATTACATTTCGTTGTGTCTAATAGATTTGACTCTGAAAACAGATCTGGACCATAAGTATATTGATATTCACCTCGAATCTCATCAAAAACAGAGATGTTTACATCTTATCCATAATAGGTACGATGTTGTGGAGCGTCATCTGTGAACCGTTTGCGAGCCTTCCTACCGCTTGGCCGTTTTTTTTTTTTTTTTTTTTTTTTTTTTTTTTTTTATTTTTATTGTTTTCCTTGATGATTTACATAGCTCAGTTACATTAACTCTACATATGTTTGTTGACTTACTAACTAAACTAAAATTAATCTTACAACTAGCATTGCGGTCGAGGAAATCTAATGGTCACCTCTAATCAGAGTCCATTTCGGAAAATTGTTGTTGGAATATATGGAAAGGGTACTTATTTTTTATTCTTGTGGAATGGGTGGGGTTTCTGGCTAGATTGAATCCGTTAAATTTGGTATCTGCATTAGGTTGGAATAGAATTGGGTGGATAGGTATAGAATGTGCTGGGTTATGGGTTGGAGATTGAATTCTTTATGGAGCTGTGCATTAGATATGAACCATGGTGCGTTGGTAATTGTCCTTAAGAACTGATTTTGTATAATTTGGATTTTGTTAAGATTGGTTCTAGCTGCATTTAGCCATATTGGGCATGCGTACAGTAGGAGGGGTCTGACTATTGTTTTATATATTACGAGTGCGGTGTCATATGGTAGATGGCTGTTTCTATTGATTAATGGTTTTAATTGTAATAGTTTGTTTTTTGCCTGTATTACTTTATTGTCAATGTGATGTTTCCAGTTTAGTTTTGTGTCAATGTTTAGACCTAAGTATTTTATTGGCTTGTTTGATGGGTACCAGATTATCGTTTCATTGTTTAATGTTAATGGGGGAGGAGAGGTATATGGTCTTAGTGTGAATATCTTAGCTGCAGTTTTAATTGGATTGAGTTTTATTTTTGACTTTGCTGCCCAGCTTTCAATTAGATTTATATATATTTGCATTCTATTTTTGATTGCTGTGAGTGAGGTTCCGGATGAGTAAATTGCTGTGTCGTCAGCAAACTGGGCTATTTGTATGGGGTGCAACTTCGGAATATCTGCTACATATATGTTAAAAGAGTTGGTGAGAGGGGATCCTTGGGGTAAGCCTGCGTTTATTGTTTTGGGGTTTGAGTGGTGATTATTTACTGCTACTGAGAATGTTCTGTTTTCTAAGAATTTCTTAATGATTTCCGTTAAGTAGTATGGGGTACCGCTTTTTTTGATTTTGCATATTAATGCTTGGTGCCAGATTCTATCAAATGCTTGTGATATGTCTAAGAAGATAGCTATTGTATGATATTTTTTTTGAAATGATGAGTATAAATGTTCCGAGATTCTTAATAATTGGTGTTGCGTTGAAGTACGTTTCGTAAAGCCGAATTGTTCTTTTGGTATGAGTTTAGTAGAAGCTATATGTTTGGTCAGTCTTTTAGAATTATCTTTTCAAAAATTTTTGAGAGAGGGTAATAAGCTTATTGGCCTGTAACTGGTGACATTTGCCGTGTTTTTATTCGGTTTAGGAATTGGGATAATAACTGCATGTTTCCAGGCAAAAGGGAAGTGACTTATTCTGAAACAAGAGTTGTATATATTATTTATATAAGCTATTGCTGGTGGGGGTAGCTTTTTTAGTATCAAATTGTTTATTTTATCGTGTCCTGGTGATTTTTTATTTGGTAGTTTTCTAATTATTTGTGTGATTTCTTTTGGGGAAATGTATTGAATTCTATGATGAGGTCCATATACCGATTGTTCTGCTGCTGTAGTGATTGTTTTATGTTCGGGATGGGGTTTAGTTGTGTTAGTTGTGAATGTTGAGGCGAAATACGTGGCTAATTCCGTCCGCTTGGCCGTAGTGGCGGTTATGGGTGGACTGATGCATGAGGTCCTGAGGCCATAAAGAATATTCTCATATTGATTTCCTCCGCTAAAACAGAAACACGAAAGACAGGGGCAAGAGGTATGCCACTGCAAAATTCTGTATTCCTGAATGAAATGTTTTACAATGAGCAAAGTCGCTAGGCGAACTGCTATTGTCAAAGGCATTTGATGTTAACAGTAGTCATTGAACGTTGTGAATCAAACATTGGTACCTATTTATCAATTGAAAATGGTCATGTATTTGATTGTATTGATGGAACTACCCTGGCAAACTAGTGTAATAATATTAATAATATTGTAATTGAAAGTCATAGATGTTACATTTGTAAGTTCTAGGGGTCATGTCTGTTGTTTTAGAAGGGGTAGTTTTTAAGGTGCTGTCATTTCGGAAATATCATTATTGTATGAAAACAATTTATTGGTCTTTTCCTTCTTTCCCATTCATGGTAGATAGAGCTTCCTAGAGCCAGACGAGTTCCTTGAGTCTCGCACTGACTACATCAGAGCCTATTCTTGCCGGGACAACGTTTGTATGATAATGGTCCGAAGGTTCTCGTGTGCCACTGGGCGTGACCCTCCGTCGTCCATTACTTACCACCCTTCTGGTCTCTCAATCCAATATTCCTCCCCTTTCATTGGAAGCTAGCCGCCGCCCCCGCTGTCGCAAACGCCGTCTCCTCCGTCGCTCGTCTGCCGCCAGATCCATCTTGCCTTTCCTCCACCCGTGTCTCCATCTCCGCTTCCCCCTTTGCCTTCGCTGCTTCCTCCGCTCCCGCCCTCCGCCCGCCGCACGTGTTGGCGGCAGAGTCCCCCTCCGCGGCGAGGGGGCGTGGCCGGCGTGCCGAGCCTCTTCATGCGGAGCAATGCCCCACGCGCGGCCTCGGCGAGGGGTGGCGCCGCCCTCGGGCGGGGCAGGACGCAAGGGTTGGGGCGGAAGGGCTGAAGGGCGCGGGGCGGCGGTGACGCAGCCGCATTCCGCGCACGCGCGCCCAGCACAGTCGCCCTACTGTGCCCTGCGCCCTGCGCCCCGCGCCGCCGCCACCGGGTGACGCGCCAGTTGCGCCCCTTTTTCTCTCTCCACGAGGGATGGCACGGTTGTGCATGTGCGAGATTGCGGCGGCTCGTACACGGAGAGGAATTCTAGTTTGGTTTGCTGGCTTAGGAGGAGTTAGTAGCTGCCAGTTAGTAGTAATAGGACAAGGTAAAGCATTGACATTCTGCTACTGTTGCCGAAGATCGCTTTTGACTGTTTTGATGTTAAACATTTACGTTTAACGACTTACGGGAAGGAATTTTCGCTTGTACTGGCGCCAACCGCATTCATGGACTCGGAACAGTCTGAGTTGACCTCTGATTGTGAGCACTTTGAGAATATTACGGAGACCAATTTGTGGAGAACCAAGTCAAGGATTTGTGAAAGCGAAATAACTTATGATGGACCCAATAGTTCTATCTCCAGTCTTCCTGGAAGTCGGAGGGAATACTAATTTTCTTGTGTGTGTGTGTGTTCACGTTTTATATGTTAGTGTATTAGTGTTGGGATTTCCTTCATATAAATTGTATATCTTCTCTACCTCGTTCTTTCGCTCCTCTTCCACGAGCCTCTTATTTCAAGTAGCATCAGTATCTCGTGATTTACAAATGGCCTATACATGTTGGCCGTTCTCCGTCATGAATTTACTCCTCGACGGCACGTATTCAAAAGTGTCGCCCCCTGCGGATGTTCGCAGGCTGCTTCCGTTTCCGTCACCGCCGCCCACTCTCGCGCGGGCGGTGCACTTACGTGGGGCCCTGTGCCCCCCCCCCCAGCATCACCCGCCCTCCGCCCCGCTCGCCCTGTCCCGCTCGCCCTGCCCCGCCCGCCCCGCCCGCCTGTCCCACCCCGCCCCGCCCGCCCCGCCCGTCCCGCCCGCCCGTCCGTCCGTCCGTCCGTCCGTCCGTCCCGTCCCGTCCCGTCCCGTCCCGCCCCGCCCCGCCCCGCCCCGCCCCGCCCCGCCCCGCCCCTCCCCGCCCGCCCCGCCTCGCCTCGCCCCGCCCCGCTCTCCACCCCCACGTGCGTTGTGGTCGCCAGCAGAGGGAGCGCCTAACTCGCTGCGTGCTCGTGACGTCACTCGCTTCAGGGGTGGCGAGAGTGCACTTTACGGCCTATTTGAATACGATGCGTTCAAATTAGTCTACCTACCATAGTGACAGTACTTCTATTGGATTTACTTAAGCTTTCGAACTATTTGCGGCATATCGAAGGGGGGAAGTAAATGAACGGGAGCATGAAGTGATTTTGTTCCTGAATCCAAAAACATCTGTGTTCGAGAAGTATTGATGAGCGGACAAATTTAAAAGGAACATCGCATTAGTATTATGTCGGTACATCAGTGTTGATTATAAATGATGGTGTGGGATCACCGTGTTGCAGATGTCACGTGCATTTGTTCTGTATATTTCACATTGTCGTATTTCAAATATTCTCGCTCTCTGATGATGTGCATTTGAGCTTGAAACGCATGTAAGGCAACAAAGGATGTTGGCGAATTGTCGCAGATGGTCGGTGATACTATGATTTGAAAATAGTTCCGCGGCCAGTTTGATGGCTTTCCTGCTTTGGCGTTTGAAATTTAGAATTTTACCACAATTATGGGTGGACAGGCTATTTGCATCCATATTTTTTTAATAACATTGCATTTCGTGTTGTTTTCGTGAATGAATGAACAATATACTATTGTATTTATGGAGTTTGTGCTTTTCCAAGTAGAATGAGTTTTTACTTTTTAATGTTGTAGTAAATTGATGACATGCAAATACAATTAATTCACGCTAACCGGCTATTCATGTATTACAGAAGGGAATGAGACAGTAATGTTTTACATTTTGTTGAGTTTATTTTAATAATGTTTTTAATTACTCATTGGACTCGAGAGTGCAGAGTTGAGTATCTGTGACGTATTAGTGGATACGCACTGGTACAAGACCGGACGTGAACATCAGAACGTGATGTTTTGTGTGGTACTTGTCGAATTGCCCTAATTGTTTTGACTTTATTGGTTTCTAAATTTCCCTCATTTGAAGGAAGTTGACATGTACGGAAAATTGAGCTTCTTTAGAAAGAATATATGTTGTAAGTTTAGCATCTCAAGGCTTGCGCTTCATTCACCAAATAGAAAATTATGGAAACACATATTGACACATCTGTAATTTCTCTTCAAATACAAGAGAAAGATAAACTTTTCTCTTTTATAGGTGATTATCTGTATTTGTTGCAGAATGTATTTGACATGTTTAAAAGTATAGATGGGTTAAGACATTATTGGAAAACACTGTGCTTTTGGTGTTAAAATAGTTTTTTGCCATTTCATCATTAATATTTTCTCGCTAAAATATAGTTTACGAAGAGAATTCTCTTGATGAAACATGTTGTTGCCAATGTGTTGTACTCCATTACCATTTCAATTTTCGAGTTGTGATATTCGTTCTTCGTATAGCGCAAGAGAGAAACTCTCTCAGTTTACAAGGAATAAGAAATACTCAAACCAGTCAGAAAATCCCAGTTCACACATTTCTCCACTTGACTAATATCGATCGTCGTCGCCTCGGGGCGGGAGCATTGACCTGTGTGTGTGTGTGTGTGTATGTATGTGTGTGTGTGTATCCATCCAGGCGCTGTGTGTACATCTCGGGTGTTGTCCTAACGTCGCTCTCTTCTTGTTGCAGGTGAGGGCTGAAGGAACGCATGCACGCACGCACGCACGCACGCACGTGCGTTCGCGTTCTGTGCTGGCGATCTCAGAAGACGAGGTAACGACGCCTGCGCGCTGTCGATGACGAGGTTGCCACTCTTCCGGCTTTGTGTACAACTCTCCGAACCCCGGATTGGTATTAGAGACCCTCGGGTCATGCGATCAACTTCGTTTTCTCGGTTTAGGCTGTGACTCTTTTCCGAAGAATTTTATCTCCATGCTTGCCGTTGATTAGTTTCGTAGTACCAGACACTGTGCGGCTTGCAGGTCTATTGCCACAATGGCTTCTACTAACGATCCAAGTTGTTTCTTTAAGTAAGATAAATTTGTTCAAATTTTACTGAGTCTTTTAGGCTCGAGAATGTTTTACGGGATCCAGTAAATGTACGTCATGGGAGGACTGCTATACTTCCTTTCCGAAGAAAGGTGTGAATCAGGTTTAAAACAGCAGACATCGATATTACGCCAACTGAAGCAATTTCGATGAAATTTCATTATAATACGAAAACTTTGTGATGAGATATATTATTCTTTTTCAAAGTGAAGCCTCCAAATTTGTAATAGAAGGTCCCTGACTGAATTTTTGACCTTGTGTAAATTATAAATAGATTGATTCTGCAAATATTCAATTGAACTTGTGAGAGAAGTAAATTATTTGAATAGTAAGGAGATAGATAATAAATATTAAAAGAAGAAAAAACACACGTGAAACAGAATAGGATAAGACTTGGGTTCCTATACGGTCACCAAATACGCGTTTGAAGAGCCTGAGACGCATCATTCTCGAGATGTGCTTGCGGATAATGCATAATGGCATAACTCGTGTTGCGGGTGGCATGTGCCTGCGATTTTTTTATTTTTTTTAAGGTAAATAATAAGAAACTCGTGTTATATTAATGAATGTTTCACACCCCTTGTGTTCTGGCGTTGTTACTGTCGTGTGTGAATACCATTATGTCCTTTCTGTAATTGAGGTTAAATCCTTTCGTAATCATACATGAATTGATACATAAGTATTTTGACTGTAAATTTACGTTTTTCTCTCACTTTCCTCACCCGTTCCTGATTTCCGGGTTACAGGCTTTGAAAAGGAACAACTCTGCCTAAGACACTGCGTTGGCTCCTGTCTGCGATCGGATTTTGTCGAGACCATGCCTTTCGTTCGTTTCCGGGGTTGAGAGCCCAACGAAAATACACCCAGAGCTTCTCTGGGAATAAATTGTTTTGAGAGTTTATATGTCTTGCTTGTCTTGTCTTCCAGGTCTTCGTCAGAGACGGCCGAAATAACCTTTGACATGTGCTTCCCGTATTTTGGATAAATTATTTTTGTTATTGCTGTACGCAATTCGCTAAAGTTGTTGGAGAAATATAATTTAATTGATCTACCTGGATTATTTTACGATTCTTTGTAATTTCTTCGTTATCTGAGGTGTGTGATGTGAACTTAACCAATGGTTGTCTAGATGTGTACTTGTTATTCGTAATGGTTTACATTGTTACGTTAGGAAAGTCAATGGAGGAAAGGAGTTGAAAATGTAGTTTTATATGTAAATGGAAAGGAGATCAATTTTAGAATGGGAAGTGTGTAGTGACCTGATCTTTAAGAATCCGTCGTAACGGCAGAGCACCTAATTTTCTATGATGGGACTTGGAATTCATACAGAATCATCTTAAAATCTTGAAAGTCCCATAGTCATCATCGGCCACTTCAAGAATATCTTATACTGAGTCTGTCTGTTGGAATTCACTTTCTAAGAGATCATGAATTATGTTGAAAGGCAATGTAATACATTGCTCTGAAGTTACAATCACCGAAAAATTGCCAAATATTTCGCGGGTAACAAATAAGAGAGTAGAGCAGCTAAATAAAGAATCCGAACGAAAGTTGCATGAAGCAAAAGTTCGCCTCTGTTGAGTGGCATTGGAATGTTATAATGTGTCGATGTGATATCTTCTGCGTGTTCTTGATGACATGGTGGATTTAGGGTTGTGTAGATATGCAATGCCGCTGCGATACTTCGTGGGATCTTTTTCACTTTGCGTATTGATTCTTCGGGGAAGGGTGGGAGGGAGGGGTGGGGGCGTTTTCTGCTTCGCCGGCACCCCGCGGCCGCGGCGACGCGCAAGGGTTGGGCCGAGCCGCCGGCGCGGGAGGCGCTGACTCAGCGGCGACTCGCGGCCGGCGTCGCCCCCTCGGCGTGGCGTGCCGTCGCGACGCCCGTGTCATCGCGGGCGCCCATGGCCTGCTCGTTTGCATGTATCGACCGCGGGGCGGCTGCAGCGCTCACGGCCATAGGGATGGCTGAATTATGGCGCCTGTCGACATGTAAATTTTGGAATAGAAACCCTTCAATTGAGAAACGCGTAATGTTTTGGAACAAATACGGAGGAAAGTGGAAAATAATACACAGTCTATAATAATAATAATAATAATAATAATAATAATAGTAATAATAATAATAATAATAATAATAATAATAATAATAATAATAATAATAATAATAATAATAATGTATGTATTTTGAGTCGATAGTTCGATCTTGTCGCCTAGCTAACGGTGTCCCCTATGCGTGGGCCTAGTTCATTCTCAAGCCGAATTAATAATAGTTTGATTGGGGATAAGAGAGACTTGTGGCAAACATGACATACTTTTTACCGTAACTAGCAAACTCCTCCTGGCTGAGCTATTTCTGATAACATAACTCCAGAAATTGAGACGATTTTAAAGGAAAGGTATAACTCTATTTTTATCCCGACGGGGAGTAGAACCCGGCATTGCACAATGGGAAGCTATTACGCTGTCCATAAACCAGCCACCGGCTGTAATAATAATAATAATAATAATAATAATAATAATAATAATAATAATAATAATAATAAACACAGGTAACGCACTACTGTTCTGAAATTTAGCGACAAAATTACCGTGTCTGTACCTTTTATTTATGTGGAAACTGAGTAAATATGAAGAAAATCAGTTCAATGCTTGTAAACTGAAATACGAGTACCATATTCCTTATCAAAAATGAAGTGATACTGATGTAGAATTGTCATGTGTATAAGCTTCTAGAAATACATAATTACATTTGCGGTATCAAAACTTTCTTGAGAACCAAAAAATGAAAATTTTGCGGGAGAATGCATCAAATCTTCAATCATATATTCATTGATAGATTTATATAAATACGCGTTTTGTTCGTGGAGTATATTTTGACGATGACACACGTAATATGCCGTAAAGAAACCTTGTTAAGTTGTGATTCTTTTTTGAATTACTCAACTTATTATCGTCTTTAGCAATATTTCTATGGAATAAACGAACAGCTTAAGTCAACAGCATCAGATGAGATCGTCAAGTGTGAGAGATGAAAGTTCTCTTTCAAACGTGCCATGTAAAAGATGACGCGAGAGCGCCCTGGAACATCGGCTGAGGTTGCTGGTTGCCTTGGCGACCGGTGACGCTGCGTCCGCTCCTCTGGGACGTCTTCGGTGACAGGGGGAAGCAGGGCGCGGTTCAAGGTGATGAATTTTTAATGAAGATATAGTTAACAAATACACCCACGTATTTTTCAACGTTGTGGGTCTTATTGATGCCTGTATGTATGCATTTGGTATTTTAGGGTCTGATTATAATCCGACTTCTGTCAGAGGTGTTCCCTGGTCTGAGCCTGAACCTAGCATACTTGGCATTTCTTTGGTCACACAGCTCTAGAAACTGAGACAATAGTCATGGAAAATTACATCTCTATTTTTGCCGCAACCCGGAATCGAACCCGGGATTGCACCTCGGAAAAATAAGGGTACTGACCATGGGCCACCCGACGGGCTATATATTTATGTATTATTATCAATGTTTGTTTCGTCTGTTAAATTTACACATTGAGATACAATTTAAAAAAAAACTGTGCTTCCGTATTTCTGAAATTAAATTTGTATCATTCACTCTTCGTGCAGTTCAAGTAGCAACAGTTAACCGCGAGTTCGGTGGTTGGGTTATGTTGACGGCTCTTTACTGTAGAGCCGTTTTGCACAGCGGGAGCGGTAGCTCCGGTAGCGGTAGGTCAGTGCATCAACTGATGTCACTGCAGTGCCTCTGACCGGGAGGTCCTAGGTTACACTCCCCACGGCGGCAGGATTTTCGACACTAGCTCTTCAGCTAGGTTGAATTCAGCTGCTGTCTGGAGGAAAATTCTAGCGGCCGGCTGCTCTGATCGGTAGTTTTCCGTGGTTTCTCCGATCAACACCAGGCGAATGCCGGAGCAGTACCCTACCAAACGGGCCACGGACCGTGCGCGATCTTTCCTTCCTTTTTCTTGTCCTATCCTCTCTCCTTACACACACACTTACACTAACATGCACTACACCACCACATATTCCGAAAGATCGGTCGGGAGCTTAGAGCTTGTCCCGGCTGGAGTGGTGCCCTGCTGGTGGGAAAGTCCTGGTTAGGGGGAAACCCCACTAGCCGACGGTAGGTCGGCGCCGGATCTCGCCATCCAGCGGGGGAAGATCACCGCCATCACCCGAGAAAGAACATGCACTACACTAACGGGACTAATGACCAAAGCAGTTGACGCGCCCGGAAACACGAAAAGACCAAACAAAACAAAACCACAGCGTGAACCGCCTTCGAGCCTCTGCGCCTGCCCAACTCGAACTGCGCAGATACAAAAGCGGTAAGATACTCCATGCCGCGCGCCGAGTCTGTGTGTGGCGCTGATAGCGAGAAGCGTGCGGAGTAGCGTATGGCGCCCGTGGCAGCCGCATCGCCCTCCGTCTTGAGCGGGGAGGATGGGGTGGGCGGGGCGGGGCGCCGACGCGGTGGCATTTGGGCCGCAAAGGTCACGGGCGGCGCAAAGGCCGCACGAGCGCAGAGGCACGCCTCCTTCCGGGGAGTACGCTCGCGACACGCCCACGCCCGCACCGCGCTCCAGTGCAACGGCCCTGTTCGTATTCACGAGAGCACGCAGCGGAAATCTGGCGCGTTGCTGGCTCCTAAGCTTCGGCTAATGAGACTTCCCCTGCGTTGGAAACTAAAAAAGGCACATCTCATGGCATTGCATTGTGGGATAGCGGAATTGGATATCGTTAAAGTATTTCTACTAAGTCAATGAAGATTTCGGCAATGCAACGGTATATATCACAAGCATTAACAACTTCACTTTAAAGTGGATAATGACTATGTAAGTTTCCACCAGATATTCCGATTACTTGATAAACGTAACTTTTTATAACCGTAGATCGTCGTAGGTATTTTATTTGAAAAACAACCTTTTGACACAGTGAGGCAGGTTCATTAGTCAGATTTGGAGAATCCGCATGATTCGCAGTAGTCTAGGGGTACACGTTAATTCTAGCGCAATCCTGAGAGGCTCCTCTCGTAAGAATCGTGTAGATAGAATTTACGACTGCTTAAGACGTGTCTCGCTGTGTAAACTCGAGCGAAGCGGCAACCGACTTTGATATCGCGAGTTTGTCGCAATGGTGCTCCGCACCGCGCAAGAGGACTGGGCTGCATTGTGGGCGTCCTCGCGACGAGCGCGGCGGAGGCGAGGACGCGGCGGCGGCGGGAGCGAAAACAAGCACACGTCGCGACGCGCGCCCGCGCTCGCGGGGCGGTCGCCACAGCGCTATCGCGTGACGCGGGGCGGGGCGGGGCGAGGAGAGGCCTCGTCTCTGGGCCTTTGAGGCCGCGCAATGGATACTCTTCGAGTGCGCGTGGAGAAGCGGGGCGGGGCGCGCGTCAAAGGGGAACGCTGGTCACGAGCTGCGCAGATCGGGTTCTATATGCGCGCCCCGTGCCACTCGCGCGCCACTTGCCCCCGGGGGCGAAGGGGACGGCTGACTCCCCTTGTATGCGTAGCCCAATTGGTATTTTGAAGTAAAGGCAAGCTTTATATTTTTTGAAAAAATGGAGTAAAGATCATTGACCTTTATGATACAGGATGTCCCCATTTGCCACCAATCCTAGCGGCCGGCTGCTCTGATCGGTAGTTTTCCGTGGTTTCTGCGATCAACACCAGGCGAATGCCGGAGCAGTACCCTACCAAACGGGCCACGGACCGCGCGCGATCTGCCCTTCCTCTTCCTTGTCCTATCCTCTTCCTTTACACACACACTAACATGCACTACACTACCACATATTCCGGGAGGCCGGTCGGGAGCTTAGAGCTTGTCCCGGCTGGGGCGGTGCCCCGCTGGTGGGAGAGTCCTCGTTAGGGGAAACCTCACTAGCCGACGGTAGCTCGGCGCCGGATCTCGCCATTCAGCGGGGGAAGATCACCGCCATCTCCCGAGAAAAAAACATGCACTACACCAACGGGACTAATGACCAAAGCAGTTGACGCGCCCCGGAAACGAAGAAAACAATCAATCAATCCAATGCTACCAATTAATGCAATCCATACCGCTGCGGAATCGCAAGATGAAGAAATTTGCGCGAAAGATGACAGAAAAAAAAACAGGCTAGCAATAACAAGCCGCCTCCCCCGCTGCGTCCAGCCGAAAGGGCGTCGGTGTCGCAACGGCCCGCGCGGCCGGCAAGGCGGACGTGAGCGGCGTGCGGGAAGAGCAGCTCTCATTGGCGCACAATGGAGCGCCACAGCCTCGGCGCTTCCACACAGATTGGTGCACGGCGGGAGGCGCCTGGTAATTTTTGCCCCGCCATATGGCGCGTTACGTTCATCTAGCAGTGTCGGCACTCTACTTATCTGTGCTATATCGGTATCGTTTTGTTCTTGCTTAGCAAATGATAACAGATCTTTTCTTTCTTATGGAATTTTAAATACATGTTATTTCAATTGTATTTATTTGTTACTACTGGTAATTCGAATTGACGTAAAATGTCTGTTGACTATGGATGTTGAATGTATTATGAGTGCGTGTTAAATAATTACGTTACGCCACATGAAAGATTATTGAAAGACCATAACGCCAGCTAAAACCTGCACAATTTCCCTAAGGGGCTTGCGAGTTTGTCTCTCTTGACTGGATACTTCGACTCATCACCTACACTCGTAGATCGTGGTGGTAAGAATTCTCCATTCCACTGTGGTTCCACCCTTTGTCTTCCTCCATGAAGATAGGAGGGAGAGATGGCAACATTCGAAGCAGGGAGATCAAAAACCCATCAACTCCACTTCTTGATAAAAACCTTCAGTGAGAGTTTTATCACATTTTTAACAGATATTTAAGGGCAAAATTTAAATTTAGAAGAATTTAAGGGCTCTATAAAGGATATACAGGCGACTGGTTATAGTGAACTCGGATATAGTGAACCTTCGGTTATAGTGAACCTGTCACTGCTCCCGTTTTAATTGCATTACATATAAGCGTAAGTATATTCGGTTAGTTTGAACTTGAACCTCGGCTATACTGAACTCAGGAAATAAATCCTGGAAATTGATATGTTCTTGCAAATAATTAGGCGAGTAAAAGGGCCCTCGGAGAGTGGAACGGTGTTCCAACAAAGCAAGAGGCATTGAAACGTGTCAAGTCTGCATTACGATACTTAGACACAGAGGACAATGCAGAATCAAGTACAAGTATTTTGCTGTACCTCTGTATTAATATAATCAATCATTGTGGAAAAATTTTGACATCATCGGATATAGTAAACCAAAAATGTTAGTGTCCAGAAGTTCACAATAACCGTAGTCAACTGTATCTCTACAATATGAATAGCTTATTGGATAACATCTGTGATCATAGATGTTTTTCTCTTGTATGACATGGCTGTCTGCAATTACGGAGTTTTTGATTTCGCTGATTCATATGCCTTATTTTCAACCTCGGACAATCGTAACGTCGCAGTTATGGTATTGGCTTTCCAGCTTTGTGTACCGGGATTGAACCATCTATACATGTAGAATTTATTTTGAACTACGCTGGTTTACTGTTTATTGTATATTTTGTTAGGTTTCCTGTTTCCCTTTCTCTCTTTCCACACCTACTCCATCGCCATTCATATCATGTCGTCGCAACCGTCTGCCATTAAAACATAATGGTTAATGTGTCGCACCAAAATATTAATGCATGCCGGTATAACTATAAAGCAGCATATGTTCTGGGAACATAAAAATTATTTTTTTAATAACGTTTTTCTTTTCAAAGCCGGTGTTTTTCCGGTTGAGAGAGCTAAAGTCATTGCTCATCCGCAACGTAAATATAAACCGGAGGTCTCAGGTTCGAATTCCAGAGTGGCCGTGCCCATCTGCAGCTTGGGGCCGAAGCCGCCCACCGTTTGGGTGAGAGTTTTCAAGGCGTCTGCTTCGATCGGTCGCTTCCGCTGTTTTTATAATGAATTCCGTTGCAGCAATAATCTTACAATATTCAAGACAAAATACAAAACACAAAAAAATACTGTAAGAACGTCATAATGAGCCCTATTACTGGACATATATTAGTATCAAAAGAGAAGAAGTGAGTGAGTTGTGACGCTCTAGGGTGCAATTACGGGAGCTGAACTACTGTAGCTACTGGCGGAGTAGCGGATTTGTTCTGTTCTCGAAGAGAAGTTTCAAATACATTTGATGTACAATTTTTCTTAATAAAACAACAAAAATATTAATATAATTTCAGAGATCCAATGCTTTATGTACAGTCGATTGTATGAATCTCTAACCAGCTCTAAGATGATATGAAAGCAGTTACCGGGAGCGGTAGCTCAGTGCATCAACTGATGTTACTGCAATGCCTCTGACCGGGAGGTCCTAGATTCGAGTCCTGACGGCGGCAGGATTTTCGACACTAGCTTTTCAGCTAGGTCGAATTCAGTCGCTGTCTGCAGGAGAATTCTAGCGGCCGGCTGCTCTGATCGGTAGTTTTCCGTGGTTTCTCCGATCAACGCCAGGCGAATGCCGGAGCAGTACCTTACCGAAAGGGCCACGGACCGCGCGCGATCTGTCCTTCCTCTTCCTTGTCCTATCCTCTTCCCTTACACACATACTGATACTAACGTGGACTACTCTATCACATATTCCGGGAGACCGGTCGGGAGCTTTGAGCTTGTCCCGGCTGGGGCGGTGCCCCGCTGGTGGGAGAGTCTTGGTTAGAGGGAAACCCCACTAGCCGACGGTAGTTTGGCGCCGGATCACGCCATCTAGCGGGGGAAGATCACTGCCATCTCCCGAGAAAAAAACATGCACTACACTAACGGGACTAATGACCACAGTAGTTGACGCGCCTAGAAACACGAAAAAATCAATCAATCAATCAATCAATGAAGGCAGTTGGCAATTTTTACCCTAACAATTTACCGTATCCTTCTTGCAGAGGAGTGCGGTACGGTTTGGATTGTCGCTTCGAAGGGAAGAGGTGTACGGTCCATCGTTCGTCGAACGCGGTGCTGCTTGTTTACTTATCTCTCATTGCTACCTTTAGCTTCCAATGCCTCTCACCTACTTGCGGACCCGCTCGCTTACTTTTTCGTCGCTCGTCTTGATTGTTCAACTGACATTTTGGTTTTAACTTATTCTGCTATTAATTTATTCTTTACTTTAGATATCTCGATAGTTCTAATTCGGCAATTTTAAACTTATCTGAATATTCGTATGTGATACAATGTGAAATTCCATACAGTCATGTACAAATTATGAGTGTGAACATGTCACAAGATTTATGTACTTTTTCGGGGACCCAGAATTCGAGTTTTTTAGAGAGGGAAAAACACCACTTTTTCACATCTTTAAAATTATTTATATGTATTACGTATATATTATGCAAGAAAGAAAAAACGGCTTAATGTGTTCGAAAAACCGAAGTCTGATTAACAGTCGCAGAGTTATTGTTGAGACCATACAATTTTAATTACGTATTTATTTTTTGTCATGTAACCAAAATGTATAAAAACTGAGGGAAAATCCTTTTTCATTTCAGTACTACGCAGCTGCTACGATGTTTTCGGAATAGGTCAAGTGCATCGAGAAGGCTCCCAACTGTTTGCATAGTGTCGAGCTGTAATTTGAGATTTTCTATGCCGAGGCTCATATTACACACATTCATTATGTCCCTGAGACAACAGGTTCTGAAATGCGCACACCGTACGTTGTGTTTAGCATTGGAATGCTATCGATTATTCAATCTTTCCATGTGTGCTCGGATGTTCGGGTCATTAATTTTATTGCCAACAATTCAGGTCACCCTGCCCCACTCTTGAACTTGTAAATATAAATAATCTTGGTTTAAGGAAGTTCTTAAAACATTTTTACAGCGAATGCAAGATCTTTAGTAGTACATTCGTATTGGAAAATTGGTTGAGTTATTGAAAGTTTCTCTTTTCTTGAATTACTTTTATTCTTGCTTCGCTTCTAACGAAACAAATATTCGTAAATATCCATGTACATTAAATTATCGTTATCTCTCTCTCTCTCCCACCCTCTCTCTCTTTCTCTCTCTCTCTCTCTCTCACACACACACACTCACACACACACTCACACACACTCACACACACACACACAAATTTACACACATACACACACTGGTTTCTTACCAATTTATGGGTTGCATGCCAATACCCAATTACGTGCCGAGAACTTTGGATACGAATAAAACATTTGGGATGTCTGCGGTGTAAGGCCTCAGGCTTGTCATTTATTACAGGGAACCCAGGATCCCGATTTCACGTACTCACATTAGTTCATAAGTTGTTGTGATCACTTACTTCCGAGAGTCGCGTCGTTTTGGGAAAATTATTTACCAACCCATCTCCATTCGCTTATGCATTATGGCACTGGACCTAGAAAGTGTAGACGGTGGTGTATAATAAACCTCGAACTTTTGAATATTTAGAAGTAGTTGGGGGGAAGGCAATTTTTCTTGGATTTCAGCTTTTATTTTTTATAATGACATTGCTGTGATTATATTATTTTACCAGTGTGGTAAAGAAATATTCTGTCCCTACACTTGAATTTTTATAATCTGGTACTAGAGGTAAATCAGCTGTTGGCGGTTTCGTCCAATCGGGAGTTTAAACATCAGCACAGTGACGTCACCGTGATGACATTTTAGCTCTCGATTGGATGTCACCGGAACGGCTGATTTACGTCAACTGCCAGGTTATAAAAACCCAAGTATATATAGCTGTGGATGGGGGCGTTAAACATAGCGTACCATTATGCTAAAAGCCGCAAAAATATAATCCACTAAATTACAGAGTAACTATATGAATTAATTCTTAAAATGAATATTTGAAGACTTCTAAATACTTTTTCGGGGTTGTACTAAACTAAGATGTACCTTGTGGTTTGTAGGAGCGACAAAATGAATTTCCAGTCTGAGTACACACCCACAGCATGGGGCAGATAAGCGGGGGCGTGTTCATCGGATTGAGGGCAATGACACCTCCTCGGAGGATGTTCCGGTCTGGAGCATTGGTCTGGAAGGAGTGATGACCTTCCTGTAGTCGCTCATTGGAATGTTGCGGCTCGGCGAAGGAAGGCTGCGATCGTGTCGGCGAGAGACGGTGAAACACTCGAATAGGAACGCAAATTCTGGCTCTCACGCAAATAGGCAGGGGCAGTGCTGAAGACCCTCAATAAAAAGAAATGTGTAATCAGTTCATGGCCATCAGTAATTGCGAATGTCCAAACAACTAACAATTTCAGTGTGAATGGACGCTGTATGTTACTGAAATCGTGGTCATTCACTTCAGAGAGATGACCGTTGTGAGAGACGAACTAGTGAGCGAGACTTGTCTAGGAGCTCCTTCCTCCTGAAAGCAAATGTGGGCTAGCGCACTGCACCGGGGCGTGTCTTTCGCCGCCAATTCGAGCGCGCTTGCACGCGCGTGGTGAGTGGCGGCGCGCAAATTCGGCACCACCGGCAGGCGTTGCGCGGCGGAGCGGCGAGCGCTGGAGGCGGAGCGGGGCGGAGCGGGGCGGGCCGGTCTCCCCACCCGCCCGCCGCGACCAGCGCGCGCGCAGCGGCTCGGCGCAGCAGTCGCGCTGCGGGCGGGCGCGGGCGCGGACGCTTGGCGCAACGACACACCGCCGCATCGGGCACTGCGTGTGCGGGGGAGCGGGCCCGCAGAGAACGGTGGACGCGGGTGGTGCTGTGCGGGAAGTGTGCGACGTGCGCAGTACGCGAGTGCGCGTCTGCAGGGCGGCGAGCGAGCGACCAGGACCAGTGACCGAGCGAGCGCGTGGTGGTGACGGCGGCGGCGCAGCCGCGCCCACCCACCGCCAGGCCCGCGCGAGGTACGGAGCGGGGGGCGGGGCGGCCGCGGCCGGCGCATGGCCGAGCGAGGGCGCGGCGCGGCGGCTGGGGGAGGGGGGCGGGGCGGGGCGGGGCGCGCCGTTATCGAACCGGGCTCCGCCGCGCTGCGCCGCCCCAGATCCGCAGCGGCGGTGAGCCGGCGGCTGCTGCAGCAGGGCGGGGAGCCAAGACCCCGCTCCCTCTCGGTCCATCACAGCCACGGAGCAGGTGTTTCGCCCAGAGACACACACATGTGCTCGGGCCGGCGTCTCGGCGCTGGCGCACGCCGCCTCCCGTGACCTACTTTTCCTCCGCGCTAACGACATTTTCATAATTTTCGCCCTGGGCTGATAAATTAGGCGGCGCGGTGCCGGAGCTCCCGAGGCGCCGTGTGGCGAAAAATGTTCGGTCGGGAGGCTGGGCGCTGGAGTCGGTCACCTCTCGTGCGGGCGGGGGTTGCGGATGGGCGCGGCGTGGTGCGGCGCGGCGAGGCGGGGCGCGGGGGTGTCGCAGTGCCCCGCCCCGCCCCGCCCCGCCCCGCGCCTGCGCGCCTCGCTCGAATCCATACACAGGTGGTTGCGCGGCGGCGCCGGCCCGGGCCACGCCTGCTGCGACACCCGGCGCGTACGCCCCCTGGCACCTCGGGGCGGGGCGGGGCGCCTAACGCACGGGCGCTCAGACGCTGGCACGCGCACCACCACGGGTGCACAAAGCCACTTCAGGTGGTGCGCAGCTGCTGTGAGAATAAGGCAACAACACACACAACCTACAGTAAAACAGATTACCTATAGTTAAAGTGAATATTGAAAACTAGAAGTTGAATGCAGTCTACCAGGGGCTAAGAGTCTGTCGCTTCGGTGCGAACGGTCGTGCGGTCGAGTCCCACATTGGGCATGGTGTTTGTTCCTTGTCTCTCATGTTTGTCTTGCAGAGGGCCTGGCGTGCTGCTGACCCCAGACCAGAGGCGCCCGCAAGTGTGTTGGTGTTCAGTGTATGATCGAATATGCGTCCTATCGGGGCCATTGATCCACCGTCTTTCAAATAATATTATTAGTATCGCCTGTCTAATTCATTCGCCTTCTTAAGAATAGCCAAACCTGCTCAGGTGCTGGAATCGAAATAAAGTTCCGTCCATCTCAGATTATCTGAATCCGTAAGCTTCATGTTTCATGTATTATTCGTGTACGTACTTTTTTGCTGTAAATTTTCACTGAATGTGCTTTAAAATGAAATGGTATTGTCTTGTACTTGACAAGAAAGAGAATTTTTGAAAGAAAATAGTGAAATGGGTTGATGTAAGACATTCTTTTTCCTCTTTGAGTTTCACGACAAATCGAATCAATTTGAGACTCGCGTCAGACATCGCGGAAATCATTCCAAGAAATAGTGCAAAAAGGGCATCAGTTATGAATTGCAGACACAATTATTGGAATCTTGCTACGCCCTAACGTATTTGGAAGGGAATCTCTCATCATTACGCGGGCGGTGACTTCCCTTGGTCAACTGCTGTATGTTGATGAGAAAAATCTGTTTCTTGCTAGGACTACAAATGCATAACTGAGAAGTAGAATGGAAGTGATGTAATGTTGTTCGGTATTTGAGAGATTATTATTCATTCTTGTTTTTTTCTTCTCTTCGTTGGTGATCTATTGTTTGTGTGGTAAGCTGAATAGCTGAAAGATTTGTTTTCCAGCCGCTGTCTTCTGTTTGTTTTCTCCTTCGGGAAAACATCACGTCTTCACGCGGACGGCTTCTACTTTTGCTTCATCGCTAAAACTCATTAATCGATGTCACAGGATATTAAAACCCCTCAGCGTTAAGATTGGCGCTTGATCACGGCATGTCATTGATTATTGCTTTCGAAGCACAGGAAGCTGCAAGGCCGATGACGTAACGTATCCTCCCGGGAGTGATTGCTGTTGATTCTTTCTGCAAACGAACTCGATTGCTTCTCTTTGCACACGAGCAGCCAGTGACAGAAGCACGGGCTATAGCCGCTTCATATTCTTTACTTTTACTTTATATTTGTAGCTGAAAAGGCGACGTCTGCCTATGGAAAGTGCCGTTGAGTAGGAGATCGCGAGTACGTTCCTAACATGTTGATTCACAAATTCAACTTTACGGAGGATTCAGTTCTTGGGATTTGTTCAGGTACATAAAGAAACAATATTTAATATATGAATTTTCAATATGTGTAATTGTATCCTTGCGGCTGTAAAATGAAAAGGGAAACTCTGTAAAGAAAAGCGCGAATAACACTTACACAACAGAAAAACCTACCAACTAGTTAAAAACTAGCTGAACATCAGAAAGTTTGTGGCGCCAATTGGTGTACGAGTTCGGCGGTCGACTGCTCCAAAAGGTGGTTTCGCAGATTTCCAGTACAGACCGGTGCCGTAGCAGCACCTGTGCAAACGGGCCTCGCACAATGCGCTGTCTCCCTCACCCATCCACTTCCCCCGTCCCGGAGGGTACGCCTTGAAAGATACTTCGCGTACCTTCTTCCTTATAACCGGCGTACACCGGCGGCCAAGAGGCACACATATGAAGTGGTTAGCAGGAGGCTGGTAATAATTCGTCACGGGTGAAGAGCGCGAGTACGGCCACGTCACGCACTATTGAATTGCGTATTCATGGAAACGTATCGCGTTTCCCTCGTTCGTGAGAATGTCTCACTTCGAATTCAGGGTCAAATTGCGAAGGATTGCAATCCAACGCGTTGGCGGTATTTTTGAGAGCGCTGTCTCTCTTGAAGTACGCGCTAACGATATTTTTGAAAAACCTGTGAATGCCGAAGTGCTCACTGAAGGAAATTGCATTTGAGGACGGGGCCGAGGGATGCGTGGCGAGGGCGGAGGGCGGGGCGGGTTCCCGTCCCCTGCTCGCCGCCCCGCCCACTCGTCGGCTCTGGTTTCCGTCGCCGCCCTTGTGCGGCTTCCCCGCCCACAGCTGGCCCGGCCGGGTCGGCCACCTTCCCGCCTTGCACGCCCACGCTCGTGGCCAGGTCCGATCCAAACATTGGAGACACCTGGCGTGCGCGAACTGTGTGGTTCCCGAAAAACAAGAGCAACGTGTGAACCGCGCCCTTTTATCAAATTCACTCAAGCCACGTCCGCAGTTTTTAATACATTCTGTGGGCGAAAACAACCCGAAATAATGAAGGGCTTAGTGCTTTAAGATGTTTACTCAATTTTTAGTTTTGTCGTCAAAGTCAATTTTCTATGAGTTGCTTTGCTACTTTGGGAGAAAACCATAATATTTGTCGTATAATAAAGAAATAATTTTCAGTAATATGAAAAAGATTTTGAATTACAAACGTCAAGGAATTTGATTTATTTCGTAAAAAGCAACAGTGAAAACTATATATGACGTATGAGGGAGAAGATAATCTGCGCACGTTTTCTTGAGTACCACAATCCCAACCCAACATTTTAAGTATAAATAGTTGAACGATGAATGAAAGTTAATAATAATAATGATAATAATAATAGCAATAATAAAACGTAAAAAAGTGCGAGATTAGCAACATTTGAAAAACTAGACGTTTTCATTACCTGGAAAAGACAGCTTGTTACGGAGTATTTGCTTCAAAGTTTCATTTTCTGCCTAGTTTTAAGTATTACATTTCCCGTTAAGCAAGTCGATTAAATTAAATACCGTTGAATTCTAATGCAAGATTTCCTAACCAAATCGAATGCTTGTGATCTCATATAACGAAATTTATGCAGGTAGTGTTATCGAAGATGCGGATAATTGGCATGGAGACATGAATTTAAGGGTGTGGATTGGTTGGCCACGCTGAGTTCACGCCTTCTGAATGACAGTCCGTTTCTCCCATGCCACACAACCCGACACTATCGCCCTACTCGAAGACTGTAAGCAGTAATCTCTTATTAAGTACGTTTTGTAGCGAATGTCATGGTAGACTTTGGGGGGGGGGAGTTACAGGAAAACAACAACAACAATAATGATGATGATAATAATAATAATAATAATAATAATATAGTAGAAAGATGGATCTTTTTTAAACTTAATGGACCAAATAGGATCAATCAATGAAGACATCAGGAATCAAGTCGTATAATTCATATAAGACATATACATTTATTTATTGCTTAACGTTTCGCACATTTAGCATGTGCCTTTTCAAAAGCATTTGACAATCGGTTGGCAATAAACATAACGTTTTTGAGTAGTACAAAAAACAAAGGAATAAATTAAACATACATATTGGAGATATATTAACATTTTCATGTAAAGTATTTCTATAATATGCCGAAGTTGGCGTCTAATTTGGTGGCTAAAACATTCATATGTATGCAGTTGGGAGGAATGCCCACGGCCGCACCTGGAGCGCCTGCCCTGCCGCATCCCGCTCCCTCGCGCTGGCCACCCGGCGCGGCGGGGCGTGCCATTTTGTGGCGCGGGGTCGGCGGGGCATTGTGGCTTTGTGGCGGTGCATTCGCTCGCCCCGGCGAGCGAGCCGGCGACCGCGCGCGAGTCCGGTACGGGTCGCTCGGTTTGATTGCGTTACGCAGCAGGAAGCGCGTTGGCTTTTGATCGCCCCCCAGAATAGGAGCTGCTGCTGCGACATGGAAGGTCGCGCCCGTGAGTCAGCGCGACCGCTCCTCGTGTCAGACGGAAGAGCCACAGGCGCTGCCATTGAATATGCTCGTCGCCTGCCCGCCAGGCGGTGCCCGGCCGGTGGAACGGTGCGCGGTTTTAAATGCGACAAAACCACAATTACTCTAATTCAACGAGTAATAATGAGTAATAATAAACGAGTAATGAGGCATAATATGCGCGAAAAGTAGGATTGTTAGATAGGATTGTCTGAAATTCAGTAAAACAGACTTCATAGCCAAACTTAAACTCAAATAGGAGGTATACATACGTCCGCACTGAATTGTCCGTACGCTATTTTAATACATATTATGTGTATAAGAAACTGGCGCTGATAATTTAATTTGTAGTTTCTTTTTCAAGTAAATCTCACAATGTTTGCTGTTACGTGCCCCTTGTTAAACTTAATTTTAAAAAATTAAGTCAAGTTTGTGTATGTCTGAAGTCTTTTTTACACAATTTCAGGGCTTTATCCAATAATCCGACCTTTCGCCAAATTATGTTTCATCTTGCAGTGGTATGAGGCTAAAATTAGACAGGTAACCCGACATTATCACAACGGTATTTTAATATATTTTCTCAACAGTATTATATTAAAATATAATTATGTTGGGGTATGTCTGTGTAATTTTACCCTGATACTTCTGAAGTGAATTCTACACACTTCTTCACTTCAAATTTATCGTTTGCAATTTCACGACATGTAACGCAAAGCTACTGCAACCTATACGTACTTCGGCAGAAGTTCGTAGGTATTACGACAGAGATTAGGTGAAACATTTGTCCTAGAAATGGAATGCACGGTTGCAGCGACAAGGTGTAGTTGCTACGAAATGAATGTTAATATTTTGTAGTATAATATAGTTATGTATAAATATGCAGAGATTCATGAAATATTACTATTTTTAGTTCCAAACATTCTGCACGATTTAATTCATTGTTCGGTTGTCTTCGCACCACAAGACTCTCAACTACGTTACATCGTATAGGCCCAGTTTTGTGCGACCGTTAATATTCTTCTCTGCATATTTTGATAAATAATTCGTGAATGATTTAATGATGGACGAGGAAAAATGGGTGAAATAAAAGAATTATCTTTGAAAAGGAAAGTATTTTTCGTCTTCTCGGTATTTTTGCTCGAATGCCACTGAATGAGTCTTTATCTCAATGCATTCAGAATTAGAACTGGGGTTCAAAAACATACAGTTGTTCTAAAATAGTTACGTTAACGATTCTGTAGGATGTAGATGAAAAGAAACATTGCTGCAAAATGTTAAAATGAGAAAACAGAAAATAAATTCAGGAACGAAACGTTTTCGTTGGAAAACGCGGATAGAAAGAAAAAACTGTTCAATTGGAAAACAGAAGTTTGCGAAGATTCAAAGGTTCCAAAACAGTGGAGTTTGACAGTGGTATATGTAGGATTTCACTTTTCTTCACAGACTACCGCTTGCAAAGTAGAACCTTCTGAGAATAAAATCGCAGAACGATGATGCTGCATTCTTTCAATATTTCACTACTCTTCTACAGATATACTAAGTTGTTTTCGATGCATTGGCATTCGTCAGAAATTCTCTTCGAGTAGAATCCACAATTGCGTGTACTTCCTTCCGTTTTCCGAAATCCACTCGTGGCCGCGCGAGTTGACGAGGTAACCCGAGCCGGGGACCCGTGAAGTGCAGCATCCGTCCGCCCCGCGTGTCTATGTTTGGCGCGCCTCGAGGCCGGCGCGGGAGGGGTGTGATGGAAGAGTTAAGTAGCGTCTCCGCAATCGGATGTTTGTTTCGCGGATGTAACAGTTTGTACAGTTGCGCCGCGCGGCGCGGCAGCTGGTGGCGGTTGCGAACGGTTTCCGCCATAAAATGCCCGGCTTGAGAGGGGGCGGAGGGGGCTGGGGAAGGGGAGGTGAAGCGAGGAGAGGTATCGGGCGGAAGGAGGGAAGCGCAGTCCCATTTGTGGCGGAAACCGCAAGCGCCCACCGCGGAGCCGGGGGAGATAGCCGGCCACCGGAACCCCGAACCGGCACCCCGCCCCGCCCCCCTGTTTCCCGCCACGCTCCGCCCCGCCCCACCCCGCTCGCCACCCTCTGTGACGCCGTGTCCCCGGGCGGCCTGTGGCGCAGTGGACGGGACGGTGTCTTTACCTTTGTTCCATAATACAGGATCAATCAACCAATCATCCACCGTCGAATATCACGATTTGATTCACTGGCGCTCTAGTTCGTTCGGAAAAAGATTTCTTGTTCACCAAGCCTCCCATGTAATATTGTTTCTATTACGTTCTCTACCGTCATAGTGCCTGTCATCATTGACTGTCCGTAGTATATGAAAGATACTCAGATACGAGGATTATGGAACTTCACTATAAAACAATGTGAATTACGTTATAAATATTAAAAATTTCTGTAGTAGCAAAGGTAATAAAGACATGTTGCATTTAAAATTCATTAAGAAGCGAATTTGTCTATTGTACCTTTTTGAGTATTCTTTTCATCATTTCATTGAAAAAGGAGTTGGCAATAGTAACTTCTAAACTCGACTTCTTAGCAAAAATAGTTTAACCTTGTATTTTAGGCACAGTGTATTCCGAAGGAATATCTTTTAGTTGTGTTGTAGAAGCACTCGATATCAAAACTTTCCTAATGAAAGAATTATGAACGAATTGCTTCTTGAGTCGTGTGTATTTCAAAATAGATTTTCGGATGAGTCGCTTCAATTAACTCGAGATATTTTTAAACATTGTTTCTTCATGACCATTTTTCAATTATGCAAAGTTTATTTAACCATTCAGCACATTGGCGAACATTTTTCTGTCCATTGAATTAATTGAACCGATATCAACAAGATTCGTGTGGAGATCTGCTGATGACTTGTCCTCGCCCAATTCTCACGTACTCTGCCTCTTGTCCTCTGCATCGTCGTAGCAATGTCCTCATTTCGCTGTGCTTCGCCTCGTCCCTTCCCGCGCTCATGTCCCCACCATGGATGGCGCCAGCACCAAATTGTGTGCGGATTGATAATTCCTTAAAATATAGATTATAGGGGAATCCCCTTCAATGTATGTCTCATACCATAGAGTAAAGAATTATAGTCTATGCGCATCTCTTTAGTCTATTGTAGCGTCGTAGACTTGACTCCCTGCTCCTGAGTTACACGTTATGGGGATGAGGGAGCCGAATATAGGCTCCGGAACAAATGCCACCCCTCACGGAAATCCAAGAGGGTAGGGGACTGATTCGTAGACACCGGGCACAAAATGCGGCGTCGGTGGCACTCGCTTCAAGACAAGTGCGTGGGGGGCAGATGACGTAGGATGTCATGTGACTCTGGCCTTTATTAAGGTGCGTTGCAGGTTTGGTAAGGTGCGTTGGGTTTTATTATGAGAAAGAAATCCGAAAACCAAAAAGACAGAGGTCCATCAAATTTAAGTTCATAGAAATTAATACGTTCCACTGGGAGGGTGACGTTTTAAATGTGAGTAATTCTAGAAAGAATGAGGTATAGCCTTGTCAAATCTGATGTCAGATTCGCGGACTGCTGTCATCATATTTTTCTTTTTCAATTATTTATAGTGATTTCGAATATTTAATAGTGATGCAGCTAAGACCAAACAATTTTTGCGCCAAATAATATGTTGTTTTCGAATGATTTTGCGAAGTGAAAAGGTGTGTTAGGAAGCGATATGAAGAGACGTGCTATGCGCTTCGAAAAGCAGCCCTTGTTCGTATTGCTGACGGCGTGAGCCCGAGGCGGAGCGGCAGAAGCGGGTAGCGCATGCGCGATGGGCGGGTGGGCGCGGTGGCGAGCGAGACGCGTGCGGCGCGCGATATGCATCAAGGTCGCGGTCCCGTAGCGGCCGGCGAGGATGCGCCCCCGTTGCGCGCGCCGCTTGGCCAGCCCTCCCGCCTCGCAGGCCGCCACCCCTCGCCCAGCGCCACTCCCCTTCCCTCCAAGCAGACCCTCCAGCCCGTCACGCCCGCCGCCCCGCCTCGTCCACCATTCTGCCCTGCCCACCGCTCCACCTTGGCCAGCGTTCGCCTGCCCAACACATTCACCCCTTCCCACCACGCATACCCACCTCTCCCTCTGTTTCAGCCCGTCCACCATTCCGCTATGCCCACCCGCCCGTCACGCCCATCCCTCCGTCCATCCCCGCGGTAAGTAGTTGAACGTTTTGTTTAATTAAGAGGACTCCTCCCCCCTTGATCATTTTCTCTGTCAGATCTGTAAATTTTGAAACCTGTGATTGAAAAGTTCACTGAACTGTTGAGGTGAGTTTCTGTTTTGCAAGCTATATCGACTGATTTTTATAGGATGAAATGTACTATTTCAGTTCTTTGTTTGAGATACTGTTTGAGTTCCAATTGAGAATGATAATTTTTTTAAGGGGATGGTTGGCCAGAATTGTTGCTTAAGTACAAGGTTATTGATTACGTATGCTTTGTATTATTGTTGGAATTCCCCGCCCCGCTCACCGCGCCTAACGCCCGTGCGTCTTCGCCTTTCGCTTTTGTGCCTGGACTACAAAAGTTCCTGAGAATGTGTGGCGTAGCTAGATTTCTTTCGGATCGGGGCGGACTTAGGCAACTGAAGGGAATAAGACGAAAAAACGAACATCTTATAAGGATATGCATGAATGGCGTAGAGGGTTTTCAGCTAATGTGATGAGGATTACACAATTTTTGAGAAGATCAAGCAGTTTTCGATCGACCATTATTGTCTCTCTCCATAGTGAGGTCTAGTGCCTTATTCATCAAAGAAATAATAGGACATTCTACCTTGAGCATGCAGGTTCTCTAGAAAGCTGTGTGCCACACACAGTAGATGGAAGTGAAGTACTCCAGTATCAAATGAGACGATATCCAGATTGTAGCAGAAAACTTGGAAGGTTGAAAGTATTATTAATTATTAAATACATAGGATGTATGCTCTATGTTTGTTTTAATGATAGCAACCTTGAACGAGTCATGTAGCAATCTACAATTTCCATGAACATTTTCTTCCAAGGACTTTCGGGGTCTTCATGACGAACAGTAATTAAATGAACATTTTCAGAAAACCCTTTTTAAAACAATGTTAAGGGTTTCAAGTTAATTTTTTTAGAGTGTGCTTAGAGTGGTCGTCAAGTGTACTCGCAGATGTGTATTAGGTGAAGTTTTTGAACATAATGAGAACACTGCAATCCTGTAACCAGCAGAACGACTGATATAACTCTGGACTGAGCGTGAAGGATTCAAAAACCTGAACATGGCTGCACATTCGTAACTAGGAAGAGTGCGAATTCGGCACAATTCAAAACAAAGAACTCTAAGCTCTAATGTATGTGAGACCCGCGGACCAGCGAAAACGCGTGGGAATAATTCGCACAGAGTCACTTTCATTACTGTGCTTTCTAGGTGGTTGTCGAGCGGCCAACAGTCTCATGAATCTTGATGACGCAATGGAGTAATTACCATGTTTCTTTCCAGAAATCAGGGCAGCAGAATATAGTCTCAAGGCGAAAATGAACTATGTAAACAATTGGCAAACGAATTGGAAATACGTTTCAGCGTAGCTACACGCATCTATTGACAATACAGTTTAAAGTATAAGGATATGTGCTTTGCTTATTTATTGGCTGCGTGATTCTGGGATCAGTTGTTGAAATATTCCCCTTTTTCATTAGTTGATATACATTTATCCGATTACTTTTCACATTGGCATAAAAATTGGTGTTTTTATATGACATTAAAAGGAATTGGAGTTGATGAATGTTACCCATTTCAGTTACTTCAGATAATTAAGAATTGCATTGATGAACATTTTGAACCTAGATATTTCACACATGCAGCTATGCGTCATTGCGATTGCAAGAAGGAAAATATGTTTTTCTTGTCGACAGCACAAATAGATTCCGGGCATGAAATTGTTCAAATAAGATTACGGAATTTACGAAAGAAAAAACGTCGTACGTCTGGTTGTGGTCTGGTTAAAAATAACTGCATTTCCCGGGTTACGATTATCGACATCCACTCACGCACTTTGTGGAAGTGCAGAGTTGTGCAACGAGTGGAAACACGAGGCAAGCTGATGGGAGACTGCAGCCAACACGACTGTGACATTAGAGTTGAAAGAGCCAGAACATTGTGCGTCGCTCTCGCTTCCCTTCTGCCAAGGGGGTGCATGAGGTGGTGTTTTGCTCGGCCAGTCATCGTCGAGCAAACTTTTCCTGACTTTTTTTTAAATATTTCAGTATGTGGGGCGCCGTCACTTTTTTGCACTCTTTCCCGCTTCCGCCGTCAATGTTTTGAATGCACTTCGTCGGAAAAGGTGGGAAAGGAGGCCCCGGTCTTGAATCTTATTCTTCTGCGTAATTTGACGTTCGCGGACAGTGAAAATGGTTGCCGTGTCTCATAGTAGGGTTCTTCCCCCCCCCCCAAAAAAAAAAAGAAAGAAAGAAAGAGAGAAGAAAAGTAGTAAAGATTCATTTAAAAGTAGTTAAGATTTTTTTCCGTGCAGAGGGTCTGCGAACATAGCTCTTGTAACTCTATTCGGCGTAACTTCGGAACTCGTCAGAAACACCTAGCGACGCTTCTTGAAAATATACACTTTGAGACAATATTTAGAAGTGCGTAATACCGGACAGCCAAAACATATATGTACTGTATGTATGTGTATAACATACAGAGATATTTTTAAAATTTAAAAATGCTTATCATGTGCTATTTTCGAAGTAATCTTTCCTGATCAATGATAATGTTTTTGTTGAAATGTTAAACGCTGGTAAGTATTATAAACATCATTTATTATATATTAGGCATTACGTTCATACGCACTGCATTTTTACTTATATACGTGCTACTATATTTACGTGTTTATGAATATTACAATACATGTACAAAACTTTTCCAGTGTTAATGTGGTCTTTAGAAAGACAATTACGTAATTTGTAGAGATTGAACAATGTAGATCTTTACGATGTGTAAATGTGCGAACACCGACTTCTGTGGAGAAGTGACGGAGACCATTTGGCCGTGGCGCGCCCTTCCGCAGCCGCCGGCGACGATCTGGGCGCTGTCATCGCTGCGCGAGGGGCGGGGCAGGCTCCCACAGCCAAGTTCGCTCACTCGTCACACGGCGCGCGAAACTTCTTCAATGAGCGGCGCCGGCTGCCAGCCGCCCCCGCGCCGCTCCACCTCCACCCCCCGCCCCCCCCGCACATCCCCCCCCCCACCCAACTCCTCCAGAGCACGCCCCACTCACGCAAACCGCCAAACCCGCCTAGCCCTGCTCCACCCGCATCCCACCCCACCCGTGGCGCCGCCTCGCCCCGGCGGCTCGACGCTTCGAGGGACGGCGCGTGCTGTCTCCGGGCGGCTCGCCCGTTGTGTCCGCTCGTGCGCGCGCCCCGCCCCCTCCTGGGCGACGGACGCAGTTGGCGCTCATCGCCAGCATGAAGCGTCGTGCCGGCCATGTCCGCTCCTGATTTAAAAGGTGCCGATTTGTGGACGTCCCAAGTGCAATGTGTGCGCGCTGATTGTGATGGAATCCAAAAGTCTTCTTTTTGTAGAATGGATTATGTAATGCTGCTGCTCTGTGGATATACACATCTTGCGAATGCTAAACAGTGGTGAACTGAATTTGCCGGTTTTTTTATGTGCGGGTTCGAATTTCTCTTCAGACATATTTGTTCCCACCGTTTGGTGTTTATGTTTAATATGGGATTGCCTCGTATTTCATCATTTCGATTTATCATTCTTGCTTTCCATTAATCTTTACTATCATATTAAGTTTACTGATTTTTTTTTTTTTTTATTAAAATTAAAATATAATAATAATAATAATAATAATAATAATAATAATACGGAGGCACTGGAGGCAAAAACGGAACCTCTCCTTTTTTGTAACATTTTGGCGCTCGCGGCGTACTTGAAAATGCGCCTTTGTGGTTATAACTTTAAAGTTAAACCAGATCGTGCCAGCGGATTGTTAACACGAAGAGTGTATTTGAAAGACGCTTCCGTGTGGCCTTCCCGAGCGCCCCGCCCGCCGCGGGCCCATCTGCCACCGCCGCCAGGTGGGCAGCGCGAGTGGGCGTGGCCACGGCCGCAGTCGCTCCTGCTTGGGAGCGAATTTACGCGGTCGTTTTCAGGCGAACGTGCACATTTCGGCCGGCGCTGCCCTGTCATAAAGCGGGCGCGCGCCGGCTGTTTACGCTAATTGTAAACATTTACTAATGGCCCGTCGTCGCACGACGCGGCCGCTGCGAGGCTCTTGGGGGCTGAGCGCGCTCCGGGAGCCGCCCCCGGCGCGGGGAAGCGAACCGCAGCCCATGCGGAGCGAGGGAGCTGCGCTGGGGCAGGGGACTCGCCCTCTGGAAGACGTTTGACTTCGTCCTTTGAAATAATACAGAATTGGACATTTCGATAACAGTGTGTTACGACGCTGTGATGTATCAATTTACTGCTTCCTATATACGGATAAAATCAGTGTGCATTTCTGAAACTTCGTTCGAAAACGAACTTCTTCAATACTAAAAAAGGTTTTAAAAGGGAGTTCACAATTAAAACGCTCTCTTCAAATTTATTACATAACGCGAAAGATACTGGTGTGATGAAGACTATTATTGTGGCATTGGCGTCTTGGTTCAATACCTTGCAAAGGAGCCATTTATTGGTGCAGGGAAGTGTGTAACACAACGTAAAATTTATTCTGAACCCATAATTGTAGCGATTTTGTCATTCAAAATAATTTTGATTGATTTTAAATTGAAAATTATTTGCAAGAGGGTTCAGCAAATATTCCACAAGCGAACAGCGAAGACAAATCTGTTTTGTCCAAGTTGTGCCGGAAATTGACAATACATCCCGAGGCGAACGCAGTCCGAGTAATTCAATAGAAAAAAAAGGGGGGAGAAAAATCAACAGCCGGCTCAACCGGAAACGTAACGCGGGGTGCGCATGCGCGGCCTCCGCACACTCGTTCGCGTGTGTGTGCGTTGGTGCGTGCGTTTGCGAGGCTGTCACTTGGCGTGGGCGCTAGCGGTCGCCCGAGTGAGGCGCTCGCGCGCCGTGAGCAGGAGTTGTCTTCCGCGGTTCGCCAAACAGCGCCGCCACACCGACGCCGCGCGCCTGTGTGTGCTCAATCGCCGGCGACTCGAGCGACACGCCGTGAGCAGCCGATCCGCGTCTCGCGTCTAGAGGTTAAATTCATCCTGTGCCACACAAGTCCTTTTGCTCTCTGAAGTATATTTTTTAAACAGGGAGGGGAAATATCTGCAGTGTTATCCCTGAAAACATTTTCAAGTTATGTAACTCGGTTTGTGCAGTGATATTATCAAAGAGCTTGCAGGCGATGAAAAGGATAACTCGTGAAAGGACATGGGGTTTAGGATCACTTTCCAATCAAGAGAATGGATAGGACAAATCGTTGAATTCCGGAGAGCATTAAAAAAGGTTTGAGATTTTAAATCTCGATTTTTGGCGGATATTTTATCATTCCAATTCTTTAGTATCTGCAAGTGTTTGATTTTTCTTCTTTGGGCTCAACTATTGTTTGTTAGGAGTTTCGCATTGATATAGATACAATAAATTTTTCAACCTAATTTTTACTTTTATGCATTCTTTTGTGAGTCTGACAGGATACTTTACCATTCCACTCTTTATACCATATTTATATATTTATACCTTTGTGTCGGAACTTAATGGTTCCGTTTCGTCGGTTCTGTCTTCGCAGCTTTTCTACTGATACGGAAATGTATAAAGTATTACTGTTCCTAACTGAATTAGGTGACGGATTGATAAAACCGTTCATTCGGAAACCAATATAGGTCGGGCATCGATCTCAAGAAAATGTAAGTAATTCAGGCTCCTACGGACTTCCTCTTGCTTGGCTGTGCTTGGGCGTGGGCTGGCGTCAGATCGGAAAGAGGGAAGGTCTCTCCAGCGGGTCATCGGAAGACGGCGGCGGCGGGGCGGCCTTCACCTTTCGGTGCGACGCCCCCACCGCCACGCCCACCCCGCGTCGCGTCGGAATCCCGCGATCGATGCTCGCCCGCGCGGCGCAGGGCGGCGACGGCGGCGCGCGCCGGCGAGTCTAGGGGCGTGACCGGGGGGGGGGTGCTTCTCGCTTGGGAAGGAAGTGGAGCAAGGCACCCCTGACCTATCTTTCTTAGACGCTGGATGAATCCCTGTGACGACAGTGCGTTCTTCCTTATGCGCTTTACGTTCAGATTTCTTTCTTCCCTCTTTAATTTTAGAATCTGTTTGTTTTCTTTGTTTATTATTTTTTTGTTGAATTTTACTTTCCTACTGACTTGTCGTGTTCCCCACCCCGTACAAGGCTAGTGAGGGCAAGGTATAACGAGGGCTAGAGAGCCTTTTGTCCCCCGCCTCAAAAAGAAAGCATAATGGTCAGGTGTTAGTCGGGTAGCATGATGTAGTGACGGTAACCCCTCTTCTGTTCGTAATTTGTTAATTCATAACATGGGAGAATTTCTGTTCTGAGAAATTACAAAATGCGCGTCACCTCTGGCAGCTGCATGTAATTGGCTGGGAATGGAAGTATTATTAGGACGATAAAAAGTTTTGGAATTTTTCTCAATTTTTATATTTCCTCCTTCACTTGTTTTTCTTTCATTTTCTTCCTTCCTTTATTTTTATACTTTCATTTATTTGTTCCTTGTTTGTGCAGATGAGGGCTAGATCGTGTTCGCAGTAATAGATCGTAGCATCAGGCTGAGGCAGGCCTGAGGTTGGTATTCAGAAACGAAGGGTTCCATCGACAGCCTCATCAGCTTAGCAGATCGCATTGTGTAGTTTCTATTGATCGATATTAAGAAGACAAGTTGGACAACGAAAGTATCGATTTGTTTGGCCCATGATTTTATATTCACTGTTGGGACGGATTTTCCGTAATTACTTTCGAGGCAAGCTTGTGTGAGCTACTTGCGTGAGGTGATCGGTTCATCAGAATGTTTTCCTCATTCAAAGTGTGGATTATATCGATGTCTTTCTAATGGCCGGAAACGGCACCTTGACCTACTTTGTCGCCTGTTTTTCTTTCTCTTTCTCTCTCCCGCCCTCCCATCCCCTTTCGCTTGTCTTTTTTGTACTATAAATACTATATGACAGTTGTGGACTTAGCGGGTGATCTTTCTTCGGTGACATCGCTGTGATCTAGTTCCCTGAATGAAAAGTATAATAAAAAACAAAGCACAGATTTAATTTTTGCTACGAAAAATTATAATGGAAATAGATCATTTTAGGAATCTGACGAAGTCCTGTATAGATTTTAGTTCCATTTTTGTGGCGAAGTATTGTTAGTGGACGATTGTTTATTTTTGACGTGGAATAAATATGGATAAAAGCTTAGGTAATTTATTAGGAAATTTCCCAATCATTTTTTTTACGGAAAAAATTAATAATTTCGGTAGTTGTAATATTATTATTGAAGTTATTATATTTTTGAGATCCATCTCTTTATTCACTTATTTTTCTTCTCAAATCAAGGTTGGTATTAAAGCGTTTTCGTGACGTTTATTTAACATTTATATTTTAAAACACTTCTCGGACACTTTATATTTTTAATTTTTAAAAAAATATTTTGTCTTTCCTAGAAGGTTTGATACCACGGGTCTTCAGTGAAGACTCGTGGTATCAAACACACGAGGCCGCTAAGTGACAGCTTGTATAAATATCTGATTCGTAGTTGAGGAATACGGTTGTAAGATTGGTAATGGAGGTCGACGTATGAGGTGATGCTACCGGATGCTGTGTCAACCGGTTCGGTCCGAGGCAGCGAGCCGTTCATTCTCAGAACGATTAGGACCCGTTTTCATTGAATGCTGTGTTACTCAGCTAGGGCTTTTTTTAATGTGTACACCCGTCAGCCAGTGATTTGATGGAATGCGATTATGTAACATTATGAAATAATCCTCGTTCAACCGTCTGTAAAGAAATTTGAAGGAGGAAATAGATGCCACATTTTATGAGGTTCTTCAAAGGGAGAAAAATGTTTAAATATACAGGAAATGAAGTTCGGTATTGAAAATGCGGAATTGCAAGGATACAGAAATGTATTGAAATGGCAGACGTTTATTGAGTCATGTTTTATTCAGAGGCAAAATAATGATCTGTAATTGTTTTATGTGCTCTGAATCGCTTTTGACGCTAATGTAAGCATAGATTGGGGTACGCCAAAGATCGATAGTGAGATAAACGAAGCGATGCTTATAAATCTTCAGTCTGTTGAAAATTGGCGGATGATAGGACGCACTGATGAGCTTGTAGTCTATGGTACACCTCATTTAAATTTTCCAAAGGGCAACTAATATTTATACGACAGTTAAAAGAAGTTTGCAGCCGATAAAGTTATACACTACCGCAGATAAACGCCTTTGTAGCTTGGACACTCTTCTACCATCTTCCAACTACCTATATCATTCCCTGTAAAAATAGAAATTCAATCGATACATTGTATTAAATTCCTATTCATTTTTCACTCGTTTTTTTATGGTGAACCAAGAGAAATTCTTAAGCGGTCTGGATATATGTCTTGAAACACTGAAGGAGAAGTTCTATACTGTGGAGTCAAGAATGACCGGAATAAACTCAAGGACCGAATTCAACGAAACGGAATTTTCTTAAAAGAATTCACGAAATTAGTAAAGAACGTAAGTGAAGAACCTTTTTGTAATAATCTCTCATAAATAATCTGTAAATAAGTGCGACGTAATATAGGTCGCATGTAGGAATGGAATTGTGAAACCGGCGTCCTTGTAGATCCCTGTCGATTTCTCGTGCTAATCAGCCCCCAAAGAGCTGAATGGGTGACCTTGCGGGCGTATCAGAGGGAGCGCGCGTAGCGGCTGCCGCCGAGGAGAGGCGGGGCTGGGCGGGGCTGGGCGGAGCGGGCGGGGCGGGGCGGAGCGGGGCGGGCGGGGGGGAGCGGGGCGGAGCGGAGCGGGGCGGGGCGGGGCGGGGCGGAGCGGAGCGGGGCGGAGCGGGGCGGAGCGGGGCTGGGCGGAGCGGGGCGGATCGGGGCGGAGCGGGGCGGAGCGGGGCGGAGCGGGGCGGAGCGGGGCGGAGCGGGCACCGAAACGGCAGCGTGACTCAGTGACAGTCTTTGCTCAGGCGTTACGCAAATCCGCGCTATGCCGCGCCGCGCTGTCGCACTATCAGTGCGGTTGCGACGCGCCGGCGGCGGCGGTCGGTGGGGTGGGGGCCGGGAGGGTCTCCTACTAAAAAACTCAAGAAAGGGAATAGTAGTGTCCTGTTTGTTTTCGATTTCAGCAGTCGTATCTGCGCCCGGTGAGGCAGGCAATTCGACAAAATACAAAGACGTGCGAAGGTCCAGTACAAGTATGTGTTTAGTGAGGCGGAGTGGATTACTATAGCCGAAATAGCTCTCTGGAAATAAAAAAAATTCAAAATGTGTCTACTATCCTGCTTTATTATTGAATATTCGTTTTTCGGTATGTGGGATCACTAGCATGTTGCTCATTTATTACGACAATGGCTGGCAGCACTGCAAAAAAGCCATTTTGCCAGGTGACACATTTGAAATTTCTATTTTACAATGACGCAATGTCATTACAAGGAGATTTCCTCGCGATGGACTTGCAACCCACGAGTATGCTCTTCTGCCAGTAGCAGAATCCCTAGTGATTGGGATTAATGTCTCGTGTGTTTTATGTGATTTGGGAAGAGGGGCTCGTCCGTGAATGGCCAGTGGATTCGGGTGCGCGTGGAGCGCGGTGGCCGAGCGTCCGGCCGGCGCGCTGCGGCGTGGGAGCCGCGGCCAGCGCCTAATCGCGCTTTTGTGGCGACACGTGCAGTTGAATAGCACGGCCGCCGCCGCCGCTCGAAATAGCCCTCGCTCCCACCCCCGGCCCTGGCCCCGTCCGCGTCAGGCGGCGGGCGCTTCTCGAAGCAGCTGCCCTCTGCGCCGCGCCCATCGGCCCGCCGGCGCCGCCCGCTCCTTGGCGCACGATGGAGGGAGTAGTAAACAATTGAAAAAGGAATTAGAATCCGAGAAAACCCTTATCTTAGACGCCATACACTAGTCTGATATTTCATAACATTTTTCAATTAACTTTTTACCTTAGATATTTCATTTTAGTCGTTACCTGTAATGTTGGGGGTAGGGGGTACGCTTCAGCGTTGCTTCGGGCCCAAAATTGTCTAGCTCCGGCAATGGCTCACAGACGTGGCTGCTTCCATGCTGATGTGTTCGTCATAGGTTACGCCTTCCACTTACGTGCGGTCTGCTGCCTTGCCAATGTTTGACTTTCCAAATTCTGCCTGTAAATATTGCATAGTGTTTGAATTAATTGTTTACTGTCCGTTGAGTTTTTATTTTATTTGATTTTTTATATTATTTCGCCTCATGTTTCTATGGAGCGAAGCCTCGGACTGCTCTTCCGTCGGTCGGCCTCTACTCCTATTTTCATTGTCCCTCTTCTCTCACGTCTTCCTTTCCCCCGACCTCCTCGTCTTATCTCCGTCCTTCCCTCTCCTTCTTCGTTCAATTTCTAGAGGTATTCACTCCCTCTTTTTTCGTCATTCACCATTCTAAAAAATTTTCTTGTTGAGTGTCGAGTTACATCACGCTTTCTCACTTCTTACATATACTGTTCTATCCTAGCGTAGAGTTAGTTTATCGTCGCGTAGTCTCCTAATCACTCCCTTAGTCTCCAACACATAAACAACTGTTGCTTTCGCACCAATTCACATTTTTGTTTATTGTTTCTTTACGTTTTGATTTGCCCAAGTATGTTCGTCGGAGGTTTTCTTCATTTTCTCTGTAGTGAAGTCTGTTTGCGTCCAAGAAAGACGCAGACTTTTCTTGATCATAATCACCCAGACTCGTTTTATTGACACATCGATTAGTATCGGTACATCGGCGGCGGGAAGCAGGTTGAAAGCAACATTGGACTTTCGAGGGCAGCCTGAGGGGAAAGCACTTATTTGCTTAAACTTGTGGCATCTGCGTCCGGTTTTCGCTGGTGATACCAATTTCACGTCTTCCCAGATAGGAATCTCGATCTACTGCCCAGAGACGTAGACACTCACTCTGACAAGAACGTGCTAACACTCTCCCAAACACATGCGCACATACATACACGTACACACACATTCACGTACATTTACATACATAGACGTACCCAAATAAATATACGCAAAAGGAATACGGCAAGTGTACGAAACATAACACACACATTTTTTACGACGTGTTTTAAAACATACAGGACGCAAGGTGCCAGTGACCGCACCTGTTGAACATCAAGTAACTAAATATTATATATTGCCATTGTGACTCCCTGTGACGTGCAGTGGGGATCGGAGGACGCACCGAGCGAAATGCATGACCCCAGGCGGCGGGAAGGACATTTGCATGCCGCAGGCGCGGACGACGCGTGGCAGGTTGTTTTTTCGCGCCTGCGCTTTCTCTCGCGCCGGCTGCCGGGCGAAGCGCTGCGCCGAGACCTGAATTAGCGGGCGGCGGAAATAGCCTGTGTGATCGGCCCGACCCGGATGTCGGCGATCGCGCACCTTGTTGTTCGGCCGGAGGTGATTTCGCGGCGGTGATGCGCCTTCGTGGCGACGCGTCAACGCCAGCCGTTTTAGCGGATACGCGCCATGTCTACGAGCGTAAGGATTTGCTGCTTTGGAATGAGTGTAGTTGAACATCACTTATTACTCTGCCTTGCGCACAATGCATCGCAATTGAATGAAAAATCGTGAGAAGTCGTGCAGCATATAAGCCTTTTCAAGCGGATTTTAGCTCTGTTTCCGTAATTGTGCTAAATTTGACCCGTATTTTACAGTGTGAGTTCTATTTTTTATGTTGAACTGAAATCTGCCTTTCTGACAATTCTCAGGAGAAGAACAAAGAATGTCCAGAATATAGTGACAACTATTCTCATTCACACTCTCTAGGTATGATTATGTAATAATTGCCTTAAGAAATATAACTGTACTGAGAGGATCCATTCTAGCATGAAACATAATAAAGGGGTTCCAAATATAAACAGAATGATTTAACGGAAAATACGAAGAAAATATAAAAATAAAGAGTGTAAATGAAAATAAAATGCATTGAATGAGAATATGACAATATAATTTAAGATTATGGGAATGTCGTTTACTCTTTAGCTCAGATGCGAAATGTTAAACGTTAGTTTTATTTAACGTGAGCGTCTACATGATGTTGTACACGTTTTTGTTGTGTATTCATTGATGAAATCCTTACCGCGTCTCAAATGATAAGGGTGGAGGAAGACATTGTCATTCCTGCATCAGTTCCAATTTTAGCAGCATCTGTTTCGATAGTGGTGAACAAATACTTATATATTACAATGGTTTGAGAAGTTTTAGATTGTTAAAGACTGCATAAATAATTCTTTCAAACACTGTGTCAATTCAATTCAACACTGGACTTATCGATGTTGAAGATTCGGTAGTAAGTTTTATAAATTTTTTTATCGTAAAGATTTGGCAACTCAGAGTGTAAATTGGCAATTTTGTCCAGAGGGGCATTCAGAACTCCAAGGACGGATGAATCAAGGAATAAATGAGTCAAAACCGTCTTCGCTTATGCAATACAGCCTGAATGAATGGGGAGGATACTATCGCGAATGTTTTCTTATTCAGTGTTCTCGATTTGCATTTTTCAGTGTGGAAGTCATAACGGACGCACCCAATGTGGATTAATTGTATTCCTGAGAAGGAAACGAACCAAAGCCCGAACTCTCTTTGGCAACTTGGTGTGTCAAGTATATTTTACCAAGGGAACCCAAACCCTTTCCATGAAGCATTTTGTACACACCCTACAATCATGAACATGCGTGCTCTCCATGTGTCGCTAGTTTCTTGCAGTGTAACGGGCATGCTAGGGTGATTCACATGGACTGGGGATCGCGCCTGCGGATGCACGTTGTTGGTGGGCCGGGGAGCGATTCCCTGTCCGCCCACTGCCGTCGCCTGGACGCGCGGTGGCTGGCTGGTGGTCGGCGGTTGCCGGGTGCCGGTCGTACGCCCGGATTCCTGCCAGGAAAGCGGCCCGCGCCGTTAGCCGGCCGGCCCGCCCGCCAGCCTCGCCGCCGCCGCCGCCGTCGCCACTGCCCCACCGCAGCCAGCCGCCACCGCGAAGGCGCGGATTTCGCGAGGTTTACGAGGATTGGGCGGCCCCGATGCAGCAGCGACCGACTGGCCGGCGCGCCGCCACCGCGCCCACCGCGCCCATCGCTCCTCTCCTCTCCTCTCCTCGCACTCTCCCTCTCTTCCCGCTTCTTGCTTTCTCTCCTCTCTCCATCTCTCACTCTCTTTCCCTCTCCAGCCCTCCCCGTTCTCTCTCCTCCCACTCTCTCTCTCTCCCACTCTCTCTCTCCCACTCCATATCAACAAAAACGATGTGTGACGTGTATGGAAGAAGAATAAATAATAAATATGCGCACATTTTATTGAGCTGCAGAACCTCTACAACACTTTTCATTATACGTAGGTGCATCGTGGAAAACGGTATCATGAAGCGTTGGTGGTAACAAGTGAAAACTAGGCATTTTCTGTATTGAGGAATTGAAAACTTATTTGCGTCGGTATGGGAACTTCGTATTTGATTTTATAGAACTTAAAAGAACATCCATCCCACTGCCCAACTCCTACCGCGACTAGCGAAAGAGTGCTCAGAATACGTGTCGATAGTGAAGTTACATATACTATCCAGAAGCAAACCAAGGAGACTATCTCAGCGTTTCCTCAGTCAATGGATCAAGAACATCTTTAGGAATGACCTGTCGTGTTGGGAAGTGTCGAGTGGACGTTCTAGCTTGGTGACCTTTGGAAGACAACAGGTGTCTGGGGCGTATGTTTCAGATGCATCTATATTTTCAGATTTTCACATTTACTTTTCTTCACGATTACGGCCTTCTTTACTTCGTAGACTGTGCGTGCTATTATCTTATTAAAGTTTCTTTCCCTATTTCTCTCTTTGTGTGATTCCATTTTAACTGCCAATTTGTTTCGTTTCAGTTTTGGCATTCTTCTATCCGTGTACTTCGTTTTCTCCTGACCTATATTTCAAAAAATTGTATGTTGGCATTTTCCCCCATCATTACTTTCCGCTCTTCTTTTTACCTTTGCGGTACCGTGCTTTCTCTGAGCCCCCTTTACCTTCGAGTTGCCTTGAGAAACATTTTTATTGCACATTTCTCTCCATCTGGGCCTTACATCGTCTTTCATGTCCGAGAGTTTCCGGCGTTCTTTCAGCATGGTACTTCCGGATGTCGTGTTTTGGCCCACTTAAGTTTGCGATTTGTTATTTTAATGCGACTGCTGCGTTAAAATGCTGCAAGCTGGTTTTCCTTTTAATGTCGTTCTCAAATATTCCTCGCCCGTCGCCATTCCATTACCGCGTTCCTCGTATATTTCCTCGCGAGTGTTCCTACTTCAGTCCATCTATCAAGAACTTCTGATGTTTGCCTCTACAGTCATCGCAGAGCAACACATTTTCACTTGCAACAGAAAGGGTTTACAAGACGTAACATTCCCGATATCTTTTTATAAATATTGCCAAAAATATTAATTTGTTGAACTAGTGATGATACATCGATGATAATGGAACAACCGGGAGCGGTAGCTCAGTGCATCAATTGATGTCACTGCAGCGCCTCTGACCGGGAGGTCCTAGGTTCGAGTCCTGACGGCGGCAGGATTTTCGACACTAGCTTTTCAGCTAGGTCGAATTCAGTCGCTGTCTGGAGGAGAATTCGGGATCTTCGAGATTGTACCGGCTGGGGCGGTGCCCCGCTGGTGGGAGAGTCCTGGTTAGGGGAAAACCCCACTAGCCGACGGTAGGTTGGTGCCGGATCTCGCCATCCAGTGGGGGAAGATCACCGCCATCTCCCGAGAAATAACATGCACTACACTAAGGGGACTAATGACCAAAGCAGTTGAAGTTCCAGGAAACACGAAAAAAGCAATCAATCAATCGATAATGGAACAGTGGTAGAATTAGAGACAGGGAAAGGAGAAGATCGGGCACGCGATCGCATTTCGTCTGTTATGTATTGTACGTAGAGTGACCCGGAATGGCACTGGTAGGAAGCGTGTGCAAAACCTCTACTCTTTCTGGTATGGAAGACAACTTGTCCCCGAAATTTTCTTTTTGTACGGACCTACGTCAATGATGAAGACTGATAATAGAGTAATGGAGGAAGTAGAAACAAGAAATGGGACAGCATAGATAAAACGTTAAACATATTCGTTGAATTTCTCTTGAGACGACTAGTGTAATGGCGTGTATCAGTATGGAAATGTGGGAAGCGAGCGCGCTGTCCGCTGTGCTGGGGGTCGCCAAAGAGCCTCGCCACTGCAGCAGCCGCGGCGCGGATCCCGTTGGCGCGCGTGGCCCCGCCTCGGGCGACACCGCTGCGTATCCGCGTCTCAGCATTCGCTGCCCCCGCCACATCCATCGCCATCGCAACTGCCATTAACATCCACTGACTCCGTCATTGCCATCAGCACTACCACCATCATCGACACTGCCACCTTCACCGCCGACGCCATCTCAACTGCCACCACCGTTGGCATCACTGGCGGGCGGATTTTTTTTTGTTTTTGACCGAAAACATCGCCAAAAATGATCTATAAAATGCTCTAAAAGTACCCTAAAACCATAAGAAAAATTACGTAAAAAATATGATCAAAACAGTTAGGATGAACAACTCAAGCTGTTGGATATGTTTCTGAGGTAATCCAGACTTCTTCCGTTCGTTGGAGTGAACTCAGCTTGCAAACTTTTGGATTAGACTATTTTTCACCAGGAAATTTCTGTCTTCAGTTTCTCCGAAATCGGCGGAACCGGCAATGGCGCTGATATACGTCACAAGAATTACATATTTACAACGGCTATCGAAACAATTTCTCAGCGAGAGTGAAGAACATCCCGTAAATATTATTTGAAGCAAGTACCATTAAAAATGACCTTCAAATCGATTAAATCAGCAAAAATGCATTAAAAATGACGGGAAAAGGTGAAAACTGACTTAGTAGTCGAAATCGACAAAAAAATCCAAAATAATGGCCTATAAAAATTGGACATATGATTTTGTCATAACATAAAACGACTTTCTAAACATACCGGCATTGTCCTAAAGTGAATAGAAAGAAAGACATTTCATTATAACCCAGCTTCTAGCCATCACCATCGTCATCGTGATCATCATGGCCACGCTAGCGCGACCACCAGCTGCACCTCCATCGTCACCGCCCCTGGCAGAGTCGCGACCATCCTTGCCGCCGTGACGCGTCGCGCCGCGCCGGTCGAACCGGCCTCTGACTCACCGCGCCGCGCCGATCGCCCGCGGCCACCGCGCGCGACGCTCCGCTCCGCTCCGCTCCCGCGTTCGCGCCTCGCGAAGGAGGACGCGATAGCATCGGGCGCCAACAGACGCGAAGCGCGGAAACGGCACGTTGCAACGAGTTAGCGGGATTTTTTGAGGGAGTTTCTAGGAATCCAGGCATGCTTCGACTCGTTTTGAACTTGACGTGCTCGCGCTCTTCAATTATATTTGCACGCGCGTTGGATATGAGCAGGAATCACGGTCGGATTCTTTTTTCCTGGGCAATAAATGATGAATGATTGACGTAATTATTGGGATACGTCGTAGATTGTCTGCCCGTACGACGCGAGAGCATCAAGGTCTGTACATTTATGCCTTGCGTTCACCACGGGTAAGGAGTAGTGGTAGGTTTAGAAATCATAACTCGAGCGCACGTTTGCACTTGTTAGCTGCGCACTAATGAGATTGAGCTGGGTAACAGGTGTACAAACGGCTCATTCAGGTCCACCTCGCTCTCCAAAAATCGTGTTCGTGCTCACGCAGCTTAAATTATCGAATTGTTACAATGCACATGAATAGGTTTCGACAGTCTCGAGAGAAAATACAGCTGATGTTCTTATATATGCACCTCCCATTGCATAGTTGTATAGGTCCATATCTGTATTAGAAGCCAGCCTCTCATGCGAATACCCCCTTGTTCTTTTTAACAGATATAAGGGCAATCAGATGTATTGCGAAAGCCAAATTTTCATTGCGACCGTTGCGATAAGTCAATGGTGGGTTCTACTTTTTAACTGACGGCTCGTTGCAGAAACACGCTGGTCTGGCAACTTGTTTCTTATTAGCACCAGCTGTCACGACTGTAATACCCCCTGCAATACGAACGCAATAATAATCTGGGAGTGTAGTTTCAAACATTTACTCATTAAAGTGTTTCAAAAATGAATTTGCTCATGAAACACTTTGTCTATTACAAACTGCTTTCGAACTGAAAAAGGTTGATGAACAGATTGATTTCCGATGAAAATTTGACATCAGTTACTTGGAGGTACCCAAATGTGAAGAAATTGCAGTTGCAATGCAAAGTCCTCTAAGACGCCACCACAGAAAGGCTTTCGTCCCCCCTTCTTTCTCTCACATGCTCTGATATTCCTCGTGGAACCCAAGACCCGAAAGCACTGTACGAACACTGTAGGGTGGAGAGTCTGTGAGTGGAAGAGGACATAAAGGATCCAACGTGTAGATCTTGGAGAAGATGAGAGCGAAGATTTATCGAAGCGCGTGCAACTTCAACTGCGCGCTCGTTGCGAGTTGATGGAGAATTCAGCTGCGCGATGTCTTTATGTAACCGTGAATGTAGTTCCGTTAGCAATTACTTTTTATGACGTTATTATTGCGGCGCGTGCGTGCATTGTCTCGCGGTGTACGCAAGTGTACATATTTTACGTGTCGCTGAAAGGAAGCGATGGAACAGTTTGATAAGATAAGAAACCTATCCGTTTTACGCATAAACAAAAAACGCACTCTGGCAAACGGCGCAGGGAGCGTGAACGAGCGTGGTGATGCAATTATTAGACTGTGGTCTCGAAACGAGTCATGACTAATGCGTTTGGAAACTGCAGTGTCGGGGGCGAAGTAAATGTTGAGAGAAATATATTACAGTATGAGTCGCCGCCAAATTTAAGTGATACATGTCGCGGAATGTATTCAAAGGAGCTACTTGTTTGTGTAATTTGGCGACACTAGAGGAGGACGTCTTTTAGAAGTGACTTTATTAGTTCTTGCCTCGTGTGAATCCCCAGCGTGTAGTGGTGAAAAGAAAAGAAAAGAAATGTAAATTCATGCAACAGGATTTCGTAGTCGTCTGGTTGATGCCCGGCTGTGAGGTAATTCTCAACGTTTTATCTCGCATGCGAGCATCTAACAAGTAAAGGTACCTCCCAGAGGAGGACCCGACAACCCTCAAGATTTATTTCCATGTATTACTCTTTCAGGAAAGCTTATTTTGAATAATGTAAAAAAAATGTTCAAAATATGAACGAATTTTGCAAAATAAATTCTATTTAGCCTGTCCACTGTCATTAAGAGGTCGGCGATTGGTGACACATTGCCAACGAAGTTAAAATATTTGGTTACTTATTTTCTAAAGAGTTCCACCAATTCAACAGCTCATCAAAATTCCCTTTCTTGCAGGGGAAAGATCCTTTTTATCTTCATTATTGTCACGTTCAAGTGAACGATATTTCGTTCGAATAATACATTCCGTGCCATTCGAAAATACCTTCTTCGGAGGACAGAGAAGGGACAGGGGAATATTTGTTTGTGGCATGGAGAGGAGAAATAACGTGAGTTATAAAAGAGGAGTGTGTAGTGTCAACAACTAAGTGTGAATATGTTTGTATGTAGAGAAAAACAAACACATGGTCATATTTTTTCTCCGAGCCTACAGTTAATATATACTGCTTAAACTCAAATGTAGAGTGCCAGTGTTGAGCCTGAATAACAAGATCCGTAGGGCAAATCATACGCTTAGATTAAATTGTTTTATTTGGAATTATCTACAAAGAAAAATTAAATATATATGAAATAATTACAAATACAAATAATAACACATGAATAGTTGAAGACGAATTTCAGAGCTATATAATTCCATAATAATTTAAAATATGGAATGCCCACCCAATCGTAGATATACATTAAAAGTGCGTCTCTCAAAAGTCGACATTTTATAAAAGAACGGTTTAAACGTGAGCAGAGCCGAGATCGGTTTTTTCTCAATATACAGCAATAATAGCAAACTTGAAGGATTTTCTAAATATACTTCACTCGACTTAAAAATGACATTTTTCTTCGCTGTGTCATTTTCTTGTGCGTGGACGCTACGCCTTCCGCCGACGCTGAGTCAGCCTGACGCAGATTTCGAGGTACTGCCCAGCGGCGACGCTCTCCATCGTCAATTCAATTCAGCGATGCCCTATGTTCCGCGGCGAGGCTTACGCCAACAGGCCTGCTCTTCCGCTTGACAACGCGAATTCCGCTCCACTCCTTTCACCGTCTAGCAGACAAATGCGATATCACTCCGGGGGCGAAACAAGCGATTTGCATCTCGTAGTTCAGAGGCATATTTTCGTCTTGATCTTTTGCATGCAGTAAATTACTACATGGGGCAGCTGGCTTTACTTCCCCTCCGAAGGAAGGCGTAAGAAGGATTATTTCACCCTCGATTAATAGATAGATTTTTTTTTGTCTTTCCGGGCGCATCAACTTCTTTGGTCATTAGTCCCGTTAGTGTGGTGCATGTTTTTTCTCGGGAGATGGCGATGATCTTCCCCAGCTGGATGGCGAGATCCGGCGCCGACCTACCGTGGGCTAGTGGGGTTTCCCCCTAACCAGGACTCTCCCACCAGCGGGGCACCGCCCCAGTCGAGACAAGCTCTAAGTTCCCGACCGGTACATGTGTGTGTGTGTAAGGGGAGAGGATAGGACGAGAATGGGGAAGGGCAGATGGCGGCTGTCCGTGGCCCGTTTGGCAGTGTAATGTATGTTAGTGTAAGTGTGTGGGTGGGTGTAAGGGGAGAGAATATGACAAAGCAGAGGAAGAAAAGATCGCGCGCGGTCCGTAACGTGTGTTAGGGTACTGCTCCGGCATTCGCCTGGTGCTGATCGGAGAAACCAGGGAAAACTACCGATCAGAGCAGCCGTCCGCTAGAAGTCTCCTCCAGACAGCGACTGAATTCGACCTAGCGGAAAAGCTAGTGACGAAAATCCTGGCGCAGTCAGGACTCGAACCTAGGACCCCCCGGTCAGAGGCGCTGCAGTGAGATGAGTTGATGCACTGAGCACTACCACTTTTTTTTTTTTTTTCGGCGTAGCCGAAGGTCGGTGTGGGTTTGTGTGTTTTGGAGTTCGCATGCTTGAGCGTTTTACTGCTATGTGTAGGTGGGTGGTGTAGGTTCGCGACGGCTAGGTGAGCTATCGCTCCCGGTCTTTTACCCTTAGAAATCCACAGCAATGATCGAATTTGATCCCGCCTACTTGGGAATAACAGTCCTATGGCCTAACCGTTCCACTATCGAAGCCGCAAATCGTTGGCGTTACGGCGTGGCGCAGAGGGGCGTGGCGGGGTGCAGCGAGCGGAGCGCCAGGGCATGCGAAGAGCGGCCGCCCCCGCGCCCAGCGCCTTGCCCGGCGTGCGGCCGCGGCGCTCGTTAACGCGGCGGCGGAAGCTCGGCGCGTGTGAAGGCCCGGGGGAAGGGGCGGCGCGCGGCCGCGGGCGTCGCGCCCTGCCGGCCCAAGCTTCCGCCCCCGTCCCCGCCCCCGCCCAAGCGCCCGTTGCGAACAGGGACGCCTCTGTGTGGCGCCCCGCTTGCGCTCGCTCGGGCCGACTCGACTCCACTCGCAGCGGCTATGGCGGCGCGGGGAGCGGAGGGAACGTGTGGGAATATTGGAGCCCGCAGGGGTTGTTCTCCTCCTGAACCTTCCTGCTCCGCCTCCTCCTCCCACTCCTTTCGCTCTTTCTTCCGAAGCAGCCGCTTCCCACATCTTCCTTCGGCGCCGCCTTCTTTGCTTATCTCCTCCTGCTCTCTTCTCTTCTTATTTCTCTCTTCATCGAACTTCTTCTCCTCCTTCTCTTTCTTCTTGTACCCTTTCCTCGCTCTCCTCCAACTCCTCCGCTTCCTCCTTGATTCTATTTGCGCAGTCCTTTGGCCCTCGTTTTGATGATCTTGTTCCCTGGTCCTCTGGGACAAGAGGGAAATGAGTAAAAATGAAAGCTTCAGTGCCTTTCTGCATCATCCTCCACTTCATATTCATTTCATCATTCTTCAATCTACCCTTAAATGTTTTCTTCCCAATACTTTTCTACTTTTATTTTTACACCCATGTATTCCTTGTAAATTACGCCTTTGGGAATTTGTTTGTTCCGACGTGTGGACTGCCTCTACTGTTTAGGCCCTCTAGAATTCCTTCACGACACGTATCAAAGTTTGTCAAAGTATGAGATATACTCATACGCCTGACCTCTGCAGATAATCATACTCTGATTACAAGGAATTAGTGAATCGCAATCGTGTAAAATCCGTAGTGCAGCGCTCGTTCTCTTTGTGAGGGAGTTCCATTTATTAAAGTCTATAGCATAATCATTTTATTAATTTGTAGAAGGCATGAGCAATCTACTGTGTTGGCTGTTGCTGGTAGAGTCCAATGTGTGAGTGTGAAAATCACAATAGTTGACTTTTTCTTGGAAAACCCTCGGCTTGGTGGCGCTGCGATTGTATTCCTGTTGTCAGTTAAAAGGACACGAGAAGTGGAGCATGAAGCTTGCATTTTTCCCCTGTATGCGTACTCCGCTGGAATGGCAACTATGTCGCAAGCCAACTGCTTCCTTCTTGCCGTCTGGGTCGTCGTATTTCTTCTTTCAAACGTCACGTAAACTCTGGAATTGCTGGGGATTAAAATCTCTCCTCGGAGGTGACTTTTATTGGTTGTACAAGCAGTGTGCTTATAAAGGGCATCGAATTGCCCTGATTTTCAAATAACTTTTGTGTGATTTTGTAATGGCAAATGAATAACACAACAAAAATAATCGTTTGCAAGATGCTGCGGAAATGAAGGAACGTTTTGATTGTTAGCACATGAATGCCAGCGGAAGTCGAAGTTTTGTCAATTAAATTATTTTCCAGGTCTTCTGCCAAGATGTCTGTAAATATGGTGATGGTGAAGGCAAGTCGGGTTTATTTTTCATTTACGTTGAGGTTTCCAATAATCTTCAAAATGAATATCGCATCTTCCTCTTCGTCTTGAAACTAATTGTACTTGTAACATTGTAGAAGCGTAGTCCTTGTATTTTAGGCAAGGCCAAAGCATTCATCACAAGAACGTCTGCATCCGCAGTGTCGTTTTGACGCATGTCCTCTTAATCCCGCTAGATGCCTTTTTCGGAGGATGTGACATCACTAAAGGTCTCTGGAGATTTAGTGATATAAACAGACATATATTAGAACACGAAGCATTAATACTATAATCCGCCCTTGATTTTATGATAATGAACGCCGAAATTGGGACTGTTCAGTTAGCAAGCCACTTACTGCTCGTGACAAGCGATGGCCGCATGCAAAACAAACGCTCCTCTGCGGCTTGCAGAAGCGTTTGTTTTCGCTGCAAAGCGGGCGTCCGTCGCGCCCGGCCGGACGTCTGACATTTCGCGCGAGCCTGGGGGGGGGGCGGAGGAAGGAGACAAGGCTCCTTCATCAGCCCGCCCGCCCCGCCCCGCCCCGCCCCGCCCCGCCCCGCCCCGCTCGGCCCCGCTCGGCCCGCTCGGCCCCTCGGCCCGCTCGGCCCCGCTCGGCCCCGCTCGGCCCCGCTCGGCCCCGCTCGGCCCCGCTCGGCCCCGCTCGGCCCCGCTCGGCCCCGCTCGGCCCCGCTCGGCTCCGCTCGGCCCCACTCGATCCCGCCCGGCCGGGCTCCGCCCCGCCTCACCCCGAGTCACACTCTCCGCGACCCTCCTTGCCCTTGATGGTTTATTCCTTTTCGCTGTTTCCCCACCGCCACTTGGTCGCTCTCATACTCCATCCGGCACGCCTTCCTGCTTACTTCCTACCTCGCACCGTATCACTCCTGTTCGGCCCTACCCCGCGTATCACTGCACCGCCACACGCATTAACCCCCGCCATCCACCCTCCAACCCCTCCCATTGCCCTCGGCCTCGCCCTGCGCCGCCCGGGCGAGGCCGCGGCGGCGGCGGCGTGACAGGCGTCACGCGTCGGGCGTCACGCGCACGGTGCGTGCCGCGGCGCGGCCTCGCGCTCGCACGCAGAGGCACGACGCGAGAGGCCCGGCACCCCATGGCCAACCGCCTGGTCTAACGGGCTCTTGGGGTCCGCTCTCGCACTCGCACCGTCGAATTGGATGGTTGCTTGGGTTCAACTGCACGCGAATACAGACCAAAACGTGGGTTTCGCCACGATCCGTGTTGGTGCTAGTCATTCTTGCATGATCGTGTTAGACGTTGAATCGTGAGAGAGCAAGTATTTGATCCACGTCAGTCCGCCACAACTGAGAAGATACGGCCTGTTAGGCGAATCTGTGGATGAAGCTTTGTGTGCTTGCCAGATTTGCACGTGCGGCTATATTGAATATGTTTGAAGTATTAATGGCGAGTAAAATATATTGGTATACCACAAGGGTTGTGCATATCATAATTATACACCCCCTACATACCATGTGTTATTGTCAGTGTGGAATGTACAATTACAATTTCTTATAACATTTTTCAATTATTGCTGCATACGTATATTATACGTTCTATTGATTATATTTATCAATCGTATAATACAATATCGATTGGTTGTATAATCGAGTTAACAATGGTCGTCTTGCTCCCTTTGGAGCAAAATTTAGTGAACACAAGACGCACGCTAATATATTTGGGCTCATTGCGATTTTGAGCTGCCATTAATTAGATTCAAGGTGCGCGACCCATTGGCTCCCTGCGGGCCGCGTTGCTGCCGAGGCGAGTTGTTGCCGGCGGCCTGCGCGTTTTGCGTTGTGCATTTTTCGGACGAGACGAGACACACCGGAAGCCAACCAGTCCCCCCGAGCCTCCGTACCGACCGCCGGGAGAGGCAGAGAACTTTTTATTAGTGTGAGAGAGAAGAAGACCGTAGCTTATTCCGTTCATACCTATATGTTTTGTATTATGTGGCTTGACAGCCCACTATGGGCCTTGGCCGACGCAGCCTCTCGGCCATGTAGTAAGGATGTAGTTAGCACGAAGACATCCCTTCACCGTATATACTGGTCTTCATAACCGTAAGACGGGCTTTCTCATCGTCACACAGCAATAGATTCTAGAACATTTGTGAGCAAAACGTACAGGTATAATTTGCATCGGCCGGAAATCGAACCCGTGGTTGCGCCGTGGAAAGCAAGCGCGCTAACCAACGATCTACAGAGAGAGATGTTCACGCCTATATATTTGAAGTAAATAATTTTTATATGCTCGGTGAGGAGTAGAACAAAATCTTGGATTTCTATGCTATTAGCACGTAAAAACGAAGACAGTATGGTGTATAATTCTAGTATGTGGTCACATCTAAGTGGCTCTTTATTTCCATGTTTAGTTAAAAATTCAACAAAAAGTCAACGGATTTTGCTCTGATTGTTATTAATGTAAAAGCATCGTTATTATTAGGACTACGCCAAAAAAACAATGTGGCAAGGACAATGAATAAGGCGCACCCAAGAAGAAAAAGTCAGTGTTTCACTCGTTCCACATTTTCTTGTGACTGTCCATCATGCCATCACACCACGCCGCGCTGGCCTTGTCTGTCGTCGTCGCTTCTAGGCGCGAGCGGAGCAAATGGAGCTTGCCCTGGCACGCGGGAATATCGGTCTCGGCGGGGCGGGGCGAGGGAGGGGGAGGAGAAGGGTCCAGATTTCACGCTCTAGTTGCGCGCGACGAAATTAAAAGTGGCAGCGGCCGCGGCGTTACGTTACGCGAACCTCTCGCCCACTGCCGCGCCCGCCACCGCCACCTCTCCGCACCGCACTCCCGCCCACGTCCGCTCCACGCCACCGCTCCGAAACCCCTACCCCTCCGACCGGCGCCACCCTCGCAGTCCCGTCCGGACCCCCCTTTTCGCTCTTCCTCCGTCTCTGCTTCAACTTTCGTCGCCCATACTGCCCGCCGCTTCCGTGGCTCTCCGCCATTCACCCGCAGTCTTCATCCGCAACCATCCGCCCTCCCCGCAGTCCCCCCGCCGACCCCATTGTGCTACCGTTGTTCTGCCCGCCGCACACCGTTATCCGCCGTCGCTTTTTCGCCACTGTCCACCGGTGTAGCCCACCCTTCCGGCACCCAACGACTCGCAACTTCACTCCGCCGTCCGCTGTCCATGCTAATGCGACAACCCGTTCACATCCGTTTCGCGCACCTCCAGCCAATTGGCGCCGTTTACTCAAGCGAGATCGATCGCGCGGGCGATGCCGTTCGGTCATTCGCTACAGCGTTTATCCGCCTTTCTCATGCGACACCTCACTCCCGCCTCCGCCCTCGCGGTGGCCAAAGCGCCGTCCCCGCCGTCCCCGCCGTCCCCGCCGTCCCTGCCGCCCCGCCGCCCCGCCGTCCCCGCCGCCCCGCCGTCCCCGCCGCCCCGCCGTCCCCGCCGTCCCCGCCGTCCCCGCCGTCCCCGCCGTCCCCCCGCCCCACCATCCCCACCGTCCCCACCATCCCACCGTCCCCACCATCCCAACCGTCCCCACCATCCCAACCGTCCCCACCATCCCAACCGTCCTCACCATCCCCACCGTCCCCGCCGTCCCCACCGTCCCCTGGCAGCGTCGCCTCTGCCGCGCCCGTCGGGCGCGGGGCCAGCCCCTCCCCCGGGCCCTTTCGCAGGCGCAACCTGGCGGCTCTGAAATGAAGCGGGTTCCATGAGCGGGATTTTGACCCTTGGCAAGTGTTATCTCAGGGCCCTGTGGCTATGACCCAGCGAAATAATTCGAAGTGGGGGTGGGATGCGCGCTGGCATACGTGGACCTGTTGGAGTTAAAACTTTTTTGCAGAGTTGCGAAAGTTGTGGCGGGGTGGGGGATGGTGCTTGAAGAAAAAAAAAGATTGTATTTATTATTAGGCTTTGTTTCCGGTTGTTATCAAATTTTGTAAACAATTTTTTTAAGTTGCATGGCGTTGCAGGTTTCTGACAATATGTGTAATATTAGTTGAGGAGATTAAACTGTTTTGCAAAATGCGTTATGTGACAATTTTGTAACTTTACATGCTGATTCCTTTTTGCATATAATTGGGGGGAAATTGGATCGTTTTCTTTGGAGAGTTTCTTTAGTTCGAGTTTTTATTCATTCAGGTCTTCTTGTCCTTCGACCCTTTTCCGCTTGAAGCCGGTCTCCCCTCTATTCCCCAAAGGGGTGAACCTTAAACGATTCCCGAAACTTAACTTCTTGCGTGCTTCTCGGGTCATTAAAATGCGGGGTTCTCCTCTATATGCAAAACAAGGAAGTAACGTTGAACGATCAGGGAAAGAAACCAGGATTCACCTCCGATACATTGATGCTCTAGCCTTAACGGCCAACCAGTCGGACAAATACACTCAGAGTATTTATTTTTGCTTGTGATGCGCTCTTGTCGGTTTCTTCGTTTATCAACGCGATCACCGTTAAATGCAGGTAGAAGTAGTAGCAATAGCTGTTGCAGTAACTAGCTGAATCGTCTACTCGACAAATTCTGTCCTTACGGCTTCGTATTCCCGTCGAACCTTGAATCACTGAGTCGTCTGTAAATGCCGGCCGTTTTGTAAAATGGAATCGTTAAATAGCGTGAACTGAATGTGCCGTACGGTGCGTGAAAATGCCGTAACCAATTCCTGTACGTCTATGTCGTGGCGTGTAATGAAATCCCGTGCGTTGGAGTGCGCATGCGCACTGCGCGCCAGGGGCATGGGCGAAGTCGCTCGCTGGGGAAGGAGCGAGGGTATGTTGTTGCGAGCGACGTAAACTAACGCTGAGTGACCTTGCGACCGACGCAATGACTGAGCTCCAGTCTAGTGCTGCATGGGGAAGAGGGGGGAGAGAGCTGGAGGACTGCAATGAAAGGAGCAGCGACCGTCTTCAGGCAGTGCCACTTTGGCTTGTTAGGGCGACGGCAGTTGGTGTCTGTTTTGGGCGTCGCGCAGTGCTGCGAGGGGACTGGCTAATGCAGCCAACAGAGGTATTTCGCGGTCGTCAATGCGTTCCATGGAGCGATGGTGGAAGTGCATTGTGATAGAACTCGTGGAGATGTAGGTAGGTTGTTGGTTGTTGAAGAGAAAATAAGGCAGAGGAGTTAAGAGGCAAATGGACGACCTTTTTTCACTTTACAGTAATTGTCTTGGTCTTCTGATGATAGATTCCTGATCTGCGAAACAAAACAGCAACCCTCCGAATGTCGGTTTCTCAAATTACGAAATACGAAATTAATGAGATACCTTTCGTCTTGGGGGTACATTTTAAACTGCAGAAAAATTAAGAGAAAAAACTTATGTTCTTCGATACATTTTAAACTGTTATATTAGTTGTCAAAGAACCACCTTAAAAAAATTATAATTGGCGAGAACGTGAGACCAAAATTGAAAACTGTCATAGAGTTCACGTGAAACTTCTGACAAATTCTTGCGACATCTGCGAAATATACTTCACGTAGATATATTGAGAGGTAGAGGTCTGGAGCGCAGTCTCATTTTAATTTAAGACGCAATTGAAAATATCAAATCAAATTGCCGCCCTTTGTGATAGCATTTCGTTGTATGGTGGGTAGTCCATTCATCATCCACAAATTTTGAAAAGTTATCTTTCCGGATTTTTTGTCAAAAAAGCGCAAAAATCAGTACTACTTAATTAAAAACAAAATGTTTCATATAATGTAGGTAAAAATATTACTTCACCTCTTAAAATGATCTCAGTGTACTATCGACGATCCTCGACTGTCGAAAAAAATAAAGGTTTTTTGTAAATGTGAAATTCCGCGAATTGAATATTCACAAACCCTAATAGCACACAAACGTGCTGTGAGTGCGGCGAGCGACCAGTGCTCCTGAGCGTGTTGCGGAGGGGGGGGGGCGTGTGCGCATGTAGGCGAGAGAGGACCGGTCCGCGCCGCGCCGGAAGAGAGGGGCCCCGCGGCCAGCGCGTGCCACTTGCCGCTCGCCCCCATCACAACCCCCACGAGAGAAATGTTTCCTGCCGGCTGCCACTGCGGCGTCCGTCTCATTCAGAGGCGGAAGATCGAAAAACAAAAAAGAAGCTTTGCTAAGTGATCTGGATTGGAAAGGGACCAAATCATTCATAATTATAAAGTAGAAAGATGAATGTTCCATGTTCAAAATTGACTCTTTCCGTTAATATTCTCTTCCTTGCCTTGCTTGATGATCCTGTCTTGCGCCGACTGTAATCGCTGCCACAGGCACGTGGAGTGAACAATGAAGCAGGTAAGATGGGTGACAGATTTTCAAGTGGCGCGAGCCAGGATTCACAAACCTTGCGTGACTCTGTTAGGCTGCTGTACAGGGTATCATTGATTGTGACATTCCCTAACGTTCGCTATCAAGTGTTGTGATTATTCTGGATATTTACGAAATCCTAGGGGTTTGCTTAGATGAATATAAGGGGTAAGTGATAGCTTTGCCTTTCACATCAAGTGAAAATAATCAAGTGTTAGGCGGAGTTCAAACCGGTAGTATTAGCCAAGTATGGTCGTAGGCTCCTAAGCTCTTCGGGTCGGCCTGTCCCTTACTTATAACTAGGTAAACATTTGTAGATAGGTTTGTTATGTAAAAAACAATATTTGCTACTGTTTTGTAAAATTTCGAAAACTATTATTAAATAATACATTCAAATTTAACTTCTGAAAGCTATAAGGGGGAAAAAACGTAGATTCCGTGCCAATCGTGTGAACATTGTATTTGAAATTGTCAATTGTGCCGATCCATAGAAAATGAGGTTCCCATGGCTCCCGCGAACTTGTAAATCCACTACTTTCTGCATTGTTCGTAGGGCGGTTTGGGGACGTTAGAGCACGAGTGGAACTTGACTCGCTTGTGCTCTAACAACCCCGGGCATTTTTTGGTGTAGTAATAGCCACCACTATTGAACATTTACTGTAACTTTAAATACTAAAACTAAAAAACAAAGTAGTTAGTATTCCATATTCAACAATAGTCTGGTCTGCGAAATAGTGACGTATACCTCATATACATGGTGTCCAATTCAAAAGATGTATCAATATATCTAAACAGATTCGAGGCAGTTGCAGATATAAATTGTTAAAAAACCACTCAAGTTTAAATCTCTAAAACTTTCTTAATTATTAGAACAAAATTGGTATAACGTGGATTTTCTCTAAATAGTCCGCTTTAACTCCCTACCAACCAAGTTGTAAGCGTTCCTTTGAGCCGTTGTGAAGATGTATTTGAACGCCCCCGAATTGTTTTTGAGTGGGTCCCTCAGCTATCGGATTGGAATGGACGTGGAGCGCTGGCGTTGGCGTCGTGGCTTGGGCAGCAAGGCGGAGGCAGAGGCCGAGCGCCGAAACGGGGTCTGGAAGGCGGCTGCGCAGGCAGGAGCAGGCGGGCGCAGCGGCTGACGTCATGGCTGGGAAGCGGACTGGGCCGGCGCCGCCTTCAGGTTACTTACGGGGAACTGAAACAGGAGTGCAATTCGCAATATTCGCCCGGGATATACATCCAAATATTGGAAAATGAAATAAAAAGCTAGTGCACAATCAGAGGTGACAGGACGAAACCAGCCATTGCATTTTTTGCCGTTAACTCTGAATCCGATGGATAATTCACACACATGTGACCTCTGATGCTTCGACAAGGAGCCTCTGAGTTACCTTAAATGTTGGTCCGATGAGCAATGAACATTTCCTTATTATCAACTCAGGGTGTTTTCTCATTTTCTTTGATTTCAACATTTCAAAGTCTGGAAATCGTAAATGAGGCCTCTAGCAAATTGTGGATCTTGAATTCCTTTCGTGAAGGTGATATCTACCTGTGTGAAGAGGGACGGTAACTGGTATCATCCTTCTTCCCCGTGAATATACGCACAGCACTGAATGGTAATGCAGGTGGATTTACAATATTTAATTATGTCTGGCTTTGTACCCGCCACTAAAGGTAAAACCTACTGGCAAGAGTCGTAACATGCCAAAGGAAATACATTCTACGATTACTATTTCAAATGTGTTTTTGACCTCTACGTGACTAAAACGAATGTACCCGAAGGATTCATCCTTTCCCGAGACAGAGACTAATTACGACGATCTGCGATCTGTCGAAGGAGGTTACAGTTTTGCGCCGCTCTCTCGATTAGTAACAATCTCTTATTAGCTCTCTTCTAATTAGCTCTCTTGAAGTCGTCTTCGGCTATCGGTGTCATATCCTGCAAGAAAAACGCCTCGGATCTGTTCCTCGTGCATAAAAAGCGCCAGCCATAACCGTGGTGGTGCGCTGTTTAGTGTCGGCCTGTCTGCTGTGCTGTGCACTGGCGGCGGGGCGTGCGTGCGAGCGGAGCGGCCTACGCGCGGGGTCATCGGGTCGGAGGCGGCGGCCCGGGGGCACCCATTCATCGGGCGCTGGCCACGCTGGCGCAAGCGCTCGGCCCGCCCCGCCCCGCCCCGCCAAGCCCCGCCACTCCTCGCCCTCCCGCCCCACCACACCCCGCCCCACCACGCCCCGCCACACCCCGCCCCGTTCCGTCCCGCCTCACCACGCCCCGTCACGCCCCGCCCCGCCCCGGCCCTCCCCATCACGCCCCGCCCGCGACGCCCCACCCCGTCCCGTCCCGCCTCGCCCTGCCCTGCCCCGCCTCGATGCCCCGCTCACAGCTACCTTCAGGTCTCACTCTCGTGCGCCGCGTCGGTTCACACTCAAGGCTGCGCTCTGCCCCGCCCTTCCTCTGCCCAGCTCTCCTCCACCTGGCCCTTCTCAGCGGCGTCATGCCCCTCGTCTTCTGCCCTCCTCTCCACCCTCCATATTAATGTGTGCTAATAATAATAATAATAATAATAATAATAATAATAATAATAAGCCTAATTCTCTGCCCTCTCCCGATTAATTATGGATCATTTTCTGTGAGAAAACCGGAAGTGATTAATTGCTCAATTAAATCACCGCACTTACATCGTTCTTCACTAAGACTTTTAAAATCGCCTTCTTGCTTTCTACGTTACACTAAACTTATCATCTCTCTCGCTACACTATACTTATAATTTCATGGTTATATAAGGCAATTTTCGTAACTGAGATAAACGCTAAACTATCTAAGGTTTATCTTGCCTACTCTGTCTGTATAGCGTCGCGACCCCTCTGATTACCTCGTAGCTTCTTTTCTTCTCGTCATGGTTTTTGAAATTTAATTGAAAACGGATATTTCACAAACACTTAGCCAGTAAGTTGGCTTTTAACAATGGGCCTTGTGTGACCAACTTTGGGCTTCCTTCCTCGTTCGCGCCTCGGGGTCCTTTTCGAGAGCACCCGTCGCCAGCTGCCATTAGACTGCCACATTCGTGCGGCATTCCGTGAGGCCTGCTCACCGATCCCCGAGTAACGAGGCGGAGTTACTTGCTCTTTGCGCCAGTTTTTCTTGTACTCGTCCTACCCGCAGCCTGTCGGTCTTATGTGGCATTCAAAACAAGCTAATATTCGCGGAGCACCTCGGCTACTCGGGAGTCGGTGATCGGGAATCGTCCAATTGCATCCCGAGGGTTGGGTGACTTACACCCGCTTCCCTGATAATCCCCTCTCACTTTTGGCTACCTGAGGAGTCATTGCTCGATTGCATCCCTACCGGTGTTTGAGGACGGGGAGGGAGGAAAAAGATTAGTAAATTTCCATTCTTGAGGAACGCATATAGATATGTCTCTCACGAGTCGATTAAAAATATCGATCAAAGGTGAACGTGATAGAATCTTCGATACTGTGCGTGCGATCTAACTTGAATTCACTTATTTTAATTAACATATTTTAAGGGAAGACCATGGCCCCCTTTTCCCTCATCCTCGTAGCAGTTCACGGTCTAAATAGAAATCAGTTTCAATAAATAGAGAACACTACATTATGTTTAATTTCAAAATAGCATGTTTTCTGTACTCTATCTTACAAACAAATACAATTTTAGTTACATCAAATTAACCTTGTTAAAAGGAACATTTGTTCTGTTTCTCTTTCATGTTTTCCAAATAGAAAAGTGAACGGGCGATCTCAATAGCATTGATACTCACGGAGAAAATCCAACGAAAGACAGTCTGGCTGGGAAGGCAGGTAAAAGGCCGGAGAAAAGTCGAGCGCAGAGGAGATGGGTGTGTGTGCCTCTCCGCCCGGTTGCCGTTCCGGCGCACGTGTGCCGGCGGCGGCCGCTGTCGAAACGCTCGCCGCGACGCAGGTGCTGCTTCGCCGTCCGACTGGAAGCGAGCGCCTCGCAAGGCGCCTGTGACAAAACACCACCGACGAAAGAGGTTTTCAAAATGGCGATTCTCAAGCATTGTTGTTTGTTTGTTATGAACTTGGACGCGATAAAAATGTATTGGTTGGGTGTTTAAGTGCTAAAGAACTGAATATAAAGTCAATTGCAGGGTGGCGTGAACTGGAACAGTCGATGACATGTCTTCCGTAATATACTGAGTAGAAATTTGAAGTACATTCTCTGAATTTAACGCTAAACACTTGAATTTTACGGTACTGTCAGTAAAATGACACAGTCTTTGCGCCTACATTGCATTTCGTTGTTTCGTAGCGAATGAGGCTTTACAGCCTAAGGATCCCGTTGGTCATCTCGTTGACAGATCACCGATTTGATTGGAGAGGAAAGGAACAGCAACGTCAACAGCAATAATAATAATAATAATAATAATAATAATAATAATAATAATAATAATGATGATGATGATGATGATGATGATGATGGTCGGCCCGGTGGCCGAGATCGCTAAGACGGTAGTGTCGTAATGATCTCGGACCGAAGGGTCGCGGGTTCGAGTCCCGCCTCGGGCATGGTTGTATTAGTATTCGTCCTTTCACCCCTTATCATCACCATATCGTTTCATCCACATAGTTACCATACCGTTAACAGCAATAGTGGTCGCTAATGACCTAAGACGTTGATGCGACCTTAAATACCCAATTAAAAAAAAAAGATGATGTGTTTAGAGCGTAAAGCCCTTTTTCCCACCATGGCACAACGTACAACATCCCTGCCTTACGTATGAAAACACTTGGCCACGTTCATCTCCTGCTAGTATTTTCCTTCCGTGAGTCGCCACCTTTATCTCCCCGCGTGCTGTGCCTCCGGTGGTGCCGTGCGGCGACGCCGTGTCACGTCCAGCGACGGCGCCGGCGCAGGAAGCGAGCGCGTGGCGCGGGGCGGGGCGGGGCGGGCGCGGCGGATGCGAGACTGGTTCGGGCGCCGCCCCCATCCTGTTGTCCCTCCGCCTTCCGCGAGCGGGCGCCGCGCCGCTCAGGAGGTGCGCCTCGCAAACCTGTTCCGCCGAACGGTCTCTCTTTCTCTCTCTCTCTCGTCATTTGCGGCTAAAAATAATTCGACGCACGAGCAGCCCCGTGTTATTTTTAACTTGCCTCTGCCCGGAATGTTACTACACACTCGTGTTCCGGTTTTGGAATCGTTGATGTGGTGAGAATCCATTTACAGCATGAAATGGACAATTAGCGACTTCCAAACAAGAGAACCAATGTCTGTAAAATCCAGATTCAAGAACGATTTGGAGCACTTCAGATTGTTAGTTCTTTTAACACTTTTTTCATGCCCTCCCTTCAACTAATTCCGTTTTTTTTTGACAAACAATCCAATTACTTTTGTCATTTTTATCCTTATTAATTGCATTATTCAGTGGAGAGATGAACGGAAATATTTTTTTCGACTTTGATCCTGGAATTTTCAATGTGCAGAGCAATGCTGTTTCATTTAGAGTTCGACGAGTCCTGACGGCGGCAGGATTTTCGGCACTAGCTTATCAGCTAGGTCGAATTCAGTCGCTGTCTGGAGGACAATTCTAGCGGCCGGCTGCTCTGATCGGTAGTTTTCCGTGGTTTCTCCGATCAACACCAGGCGAATGGCGGAGCAGTACCCTAACAAACGGGCCACGGACCGCGCGCGATCAGTCCTTCCCCTTCCTTCTCCTATCCTCTCCCTTACATACACACCTACACTAACATGCACTACACTACACATATTCCGGGAGACCGGTCGGGAGCTTAGAGCTTGTCCCGGCTGGGGCGGTGCCCCGCTGGTGGGAGAGTCCTGATTAGGGAGGAAACCCCACTAGCCGAAGGTAGGTCGGCGCCGGATCTCGCCATCCAGCGGGGGAAGATCACCGCCATCTCCCGAGAGAAAAACATGCACCACACTAACGGGACTAATGACCAGAGCAGTTGACGCTCCCGGAAACATGAATCAATCAATCATTTAGAGTTCGACTGATTCTTTAGGTCCCGCCAGTTGAAATCAAATTAAGAACAAACGAGGAGACGTGAATTGAAATGAAACCAATTCCTTCCGCGTTTTGAACGTGAAGCGAACGTGCTCGAGAGCTGATCGTGCACCCTGGCCGCCTGCAAGGGGCCGTGGAGGGGGGAGTGGGGAGGGCACCGGATGCGGGACTGGTTTTGGAAGTGCGCCTTGTCTGAGGCGCTAAATGGAGTTTCGGTCGCTGCCAGCTTGCTCCTGAAATGCTTCCGCCGACACTTTCTTCTGCGAATTCAAACGTTTCGCGCGCTGTATAACGAAATTCTGGAAATTCCACTTTTTTAGGGAAACACTGTTCGCCACAAACAATGTGGTAATTAATGTTCAAACAGTTTTATCGCGTTCTTTTATGTAAATGAAGTAGTACGAATGTATGAACAAGTTCAGTAGAATCGTTTTAAATGCGTCCTGAAAGGTGTAGCAATAGCAATCCACCAGAAGTTTCACTTAATCTGTTTCTTCATTCATTGTTTGATAATTGTCGTTCTATTATTATTTGATAATTCGTCATTGTTTGGAATTGTTCGACAAATTCTGCACACAATCAACCGTTCTTGACACATTCAATCAGTGTGCACGCCTACCAAATGGTAACGAGCCTCAAACCTTATGTAAAATGCGACTCTATTATTTTATTTGTAATTATTGGCTGTATTGATCCCTGTTCTTGGGGATTCCCATTTTCTGTTCCACTCTGGTAAACGTGGAAGAAAACGTAGGCGTGTTTGGTTTGGGATACAAAACGGCCAAATCCCTGAAAGGGGATCGAGTTGTGCTAACAACAGGCCAGTAGACATCTTATCCAGTAACATATATTGCATCTGAATTATTCCGTTTGGAAGTATACATTTATGAAGACCTTGGGGCAATAACATGGTATGCCACATTTCTGATGAAATTTTGCGTTATTAGTGTATTTCGGCGCCCCATACATGTCTCTAAATGTTGCGAATATTTCATCTTGTGAATGTTGATAGATTGTAAAACCTAAATATCACACGCCTGGCCTTGTCTTATTTATGGAAATGTTTACTTTTTTATGGAATCCTTAACTTTCCTTTTTCTCGGAACTTCGTATAGTGGCATAATATGTTATAAGGGGGTCTTCATATTAAAATGAAACGAAATATGTAAGAAATATGTCTTTTAGAAAAAATATTAAATAACACCAAAACTTGTAAAAATATGTAAAATAAAAAAGTCTTCATTCAGAATTTCCTGTAAACACTAAAAAGTATTATTCAATGTAGGCATCTTCTTTAATGTAAATACATGTATTAACATAAAAATCCATTCCCTAATAATTATTTCATGGCCTGGGCGCAAACGCTCTGCGCTAGCTTTGTGGTCTGCCAGAGCAGGGAAACAACCTCATTTCGAAATGAATTATTTGATAGTAAAAATATCTTCTTTTTATAAAAGCTCTGTGAAGCAAAGTTCTCTGTAACGGTACTTATTCGACGACACTAAGCATTTACCAATTTATAAAAATGATATCACATTTGTCAACATAATATCACGTAACATCACACCAACATAATCATATCACAGTTTTATTATCACAAGAATAGTGATGCTGGTAATGTATAACTTTTATCGACGGAGGAAAATTGCATTGAAGCTGTGATACATTGGCAAAAGTACTGTATATGTGGCTCATATCGTACACGAAGCCTTACGTGGAGCAGTGAAGTATTTCCCAACTTCCCCATATACTTGGTTTCTCCCGGCGTCATGCATCCTGCCTCTTGATTTCTGTGCCTTGAGCGTTGGATTGAGAAATCCGTGGGCGTTGCAGAGAGTGGTCCTGGGCCTTGAGCGCCGGCGCCGGCGCCCGCGCCCGCTTTCCCTGCGTTGCATCAGGGCCCTCTTCCTTCCTTCCACCCGCGCCGCTGCGCGTCGAGATGCGCTTTTGTCCTTGGCGCTCCCGAGCCCCCTCCGCCCAGGAGCCTGTTCGTCGTGCGTGGCGCGCGCGGGCAGCCTTTCTCTGCCTCTCGATTCCACGTGTGCACTTTGGAACAGTGCGATTGACACCTGCGAGGCATTGGCTGGAAAAACACCAATCACGTTTCTCGAATGCACGTGACCGGGAGCGGTAGCTCAGTGCATCCACTGACGTCACTGCAGCGCATTTGACCGCGGGTTCGAGTCCTGACGGCGGCAGGATTTTCCAAACCAGCTTTTCAGCTAGGTCGAATTCAGTCGCTGTCTGGAGGAGAATTCTAGCGGCCGGTTGCTCTGATCGCTAGTTTTCCGTGGTTTCTCCGATCAACACAAGGCGAATGTCGGAGCAGGACCCTAACAAACGCCACGTACCGCGCGCGATCTGTCCTTCCTCTTCCTTGTCCTGTGCTCTCCCCTTACACACACACTTACACTAACATGCACTACACTACCACATATTCCGTGAGACCGGTCGGGAGCTTAGAGCTTGTCCCGGCTGGGGCGGTGCCCCGCTGGTGAGAGAGTCCTGGTTAGGGGGAAACCCCGCTAGGCGACGGTAGGTCGGCACCGGATCTCGCCAACCACCGGGGGAAGATAGAAAAACACTGAGGAAAAGCATGCACAACCCTTACAGGACTAATGACCTAAGCTGTTGACGCGCCCGGAATCACTAACCAACCAATCAAGTGGAATGCATTTGATGTCTACCGTTGAGCGCTGCGGTTGTCTTCACACACTCATTTGATTCCTTCATGTTTTTGGATCTTATTAAAAGTTTGGTAAATTTTATAAAATGTTTTTATTTTTTAATGTAAGATTATGGCCTCCCATTAATAATCGTAAACTACGTTGGTGGATACTGTTTTTTCCCAGTTTTCTTTCCGTTCGGAAGGCTTTTATTATCTTTTTATTTCTTCTTCCGCCCAAGTAGCAGACATTTTCTTTGGGGGAGTTTTCACGGAAATCTTAGAGTTTTTGTAACTTCTTCGTAAGTGGGGGAAGCACTTCCGTATGTCCTCCGTTAAATTCGGACTCTCATTGCTGTAGGGTATTCGCCGAAGGAGCTCTGCTAGGATTTATTTATTTTACACCCAAATCAGTTAAAAGCTATGTGTGTCGAGCTACGGGGAGAGAACTATGTTCTGTGGACGTTTTGCTTGTTCTGCGATCCCTACTCTAAGCCATATACAAGTTGAATTATGAATACATAAATAAATGAGCGTTTTTGGTAAGAATTGTTAACAAAATATTCGCCCCGATGTAATAAAATCTATTTTCAAAGGCAAATCAGCTATATAGTTTAGTTCTTATCCCTCATCATGTCCTTCTTGAGGGAATATGGAGATGGAGATTTGAGAAGAAATACGGTACATGATAATACGAATAAGTTGTGGGAAATACGTTGTTTTAAAATATCTTGAGCATAGGACGACAATTGACGTTACTTCTCAGTGATGATTGTTTCAGAGATCGCTGCAAATTTAAACAAATTACTGTTTAATTTCGGAAGTCCTGTACTTTAGAGTACTTTATAAATGTGTTTTTTAACATGATTTATTTTTGTAATAATGGATATCTTGAAATGAAAACTGATTGACTTCTTTGAAATAGTAAGGCTGTGACGAGAAGAAAGGAACAACTCAGCTTTAATCTCGTTCAATCGCTCAGTAGAATGACAAAGCTGCAACGTAGCTTCTGTTTTGGATAGCCATATAAGCGGCCAGAGATCAGGCCAGTCGGCTTATCGCTATTTATTTTAAGCGGCTGAAGAAAGTAGGTATCCATTGTGATAACCAGGACACATCTGAAGTTCAATTTTTTATTCTTAAGTTATTGGGTTTAGATCTATGTATTTAAAAAAAATCTAAGGTCGTGCATTGAACTCATGATATGAGTTGTTGAAACGTCGTCGAAATATGAATTTATTTACATTACAGTTCGTGAATGAAAATGTAATGTGATATTTTAATTGTTCAATTGTAATGGAGTGAAACGCTCTGTATTAGATTGGTGTTTGAGATAGCAGACAAAAAATAACAGTGAACAAGAAAACGAGAGGAAAGTAACTGTGCGATGGGGTGCGGAAGAGCAGACATTAATTCAAGGAATAGAAATGAGCATCGAAATTGTGATACGGTGGGATTCATGTGTTGTGCGCCGTAAAATATGTATTGACAGTAATGGAAATACGCATCATTGAACGCTATTTAAACATGATCGATATTATAGTTTTGCAGTCAGTTAAAATCGCCAGGTACACCAGAATGTTAAATGACTTAATTTGATTAATAATGAGGACGCGCAGTTACCCTAGAAGGACATTGACAATTCGAATTATCTTCATGAATAGGATTGTGATCAGTTTGTCTAGCCATAGCTCCGTAGCATTACTCAAGATCGAATGTTGCGGTTGTTACATTCGGAAGACCTTCTTATTCGTGGTAACGTTTTTGCATCAGCGCCGAAAATTCAGTTTTGACAAAAATCATTCTGGATATCTCTCTCCCAGGAAGTCAGCGTTGACCCAGCATTGAGCCGGGGACTCGCGAGCCCTGTAATCTCCATTATTTCGTTGGCCCACTTTGTTGCGTCGTTTCTTTTCTGCCATTGTGAGATGGAGAATTCGTCCCCTTGCTCGCCCGACCTTCCGCATCTTACGTAAGTCTCATTCCAGAGCAGAGCTCGGCTCTCATTTCTCTCGGCCTTGGTGTACCGCGCAAGACTCAGCGCTTTAAATGGGCCCTTCGCAGATAACGCCGCGTGATGTCACTTGCAGATCTGCGTCGTCTTGCGTTCTGCGCGGGAGCAATAGATGTGGTTGGGTTCTGCGGCCAACTTTTCTTTCGGAGGAAACTTGACGGGAACGTTGAAGTCTAAATTGACGAAATGTTTTATACGAAACATGTCGTAAAGTCCGGTTATGAAATTTTGGCACATTTTCACTTGGAAGTGTGAGACCTTATGAATTATTTATGATGCTGCTTACTCTCTCAGTCTAATTTTTTTTGACTTAACATTAACTCAAGCCAAAGACAGAGTCATATACCGACCGCATAGCATTTGGCGGGATTATTTTTATTTCGGGAGAAACTTTAGGTTTCCCCGCGATTCGCGCAAGAGACCGTTTTGCCTACAGAACGGGAGTTGCATAACAAAGAACTAGTGTACGTTGTAGCTGCGAACGATTACATTCTTTTGTAGCTTCGACCTCCCGCTGCGAAATAAAAAGGACATTAGCCTTACACTTCTAGATTCCGTGTTTCGAAACTCGGTCAACAATATTGCTTGACTTATCAATGGTATTTCGCCGGATCCTTTGCCTAGCACCATTTCGTTGTGGCGAAATTTCCTCCGTTTCCTTTTCAAGATTCAATTCAGATTGCTACGAAACAGTTTTAGGATGTCGAGCGTTGAATTTTCTATTTATATCTGCTTCATTTAGAATGAGAATGAGAATTGGTACGTTCTTTTGGATTTCTACGATGGTCTGCACATCACTTGTAACGCTGAAATGTTTGAGTTTCCTATACTGTAGACAAAGATGTAATGAATATTTGAAGGAGAAAAAAATGAACAATTCACCCTGTCACAAAGTCACCCTGCAAAGCGCTAATGCAATGCGTGGAACGAAAGTTGCCTTCGCAATTGATGTTTTCATCTTGTGATTGCCGGGTGCAAGGGAATGCCAATCCAGCACGAATCCCACTAAATCTTCATGCACTGACTCAACTGCTTTGTGGTGTAAAGCATCAAACTATCCGAAAGGCTGAACACCAAAGAAACTCTTCTCATTAAAATTATTTTCTGGTGTTTAGAATGGTCATTGGAAGGTTTCGTCCGTTTTGCGCAATGAGTGTCTCTGGCAACTCCCAGCCCGACGTGGTGCGGACCAAGAGTTGGGGTGGGCGTGGTTGATACGGACGCTGGCAGTGAGGACGCCGCATTCCTTGGCTGGGCGCTGTGACCGCGAGAGGGCGCTAGGAGGAGGCGTCGGCGACTGGAGCGGCGCTGTCCGCGAGCCAGCCAGCCAACGCGCCCGCCCGCCCGCCCGCCCGCCCGCCCTCGCCTTCAAAGGGGCCAAGGCCGCGGGGGCGGCGGGGCAGGAGCGGGGGCAGGCAGGCTGGCTGGCAGGCAGGCGGCTGCGCAATGGCGGAGGCGAGGCGAGGCGCGTGGCCCGGTGACGTCAGCGCGCGGACAGGTGCCGCCGCGGGCGATGCGGCGGGCGCACAGGGTCCGTTGTGCTCGCCCGCCCCCGCCGGCTTTCCACCTTGCCCCGCCCGCCACGTGTAAACCCAGTTCGAGAACATCAAAGGCGTGTTTACCTGGTGTCCAATCAGAGCGCTGTCGCTACGTCACTGCGTCGCCACGTCTTCGAGCTGCCGTGGACGTCCAACAGCGCAGCCTTCAGTCCACGCTGAGCAATTTTCAACTCTAGCTACGCACACGCTCTCGCAATTTTTATATCGCTTCGTATCTTTATTTTCGTGTGTATTAATTGGTGTGTTTTTTTACGTTACTTTTGTAGCAACTATCAGGTAATTCGAATTAATTTTCCTCTCAAAAAATTGAGAAACAATGAGTGGAACAACGAGTAATTTGAATCTTGTACATTACTCGTCTACTACCGAATATAAGTTTATTTCTCGCGAGGCAGTCAGTGCTTGTTTATGGTGCGTTTTTTTCCTATCAGATATTACTAGCTCCATGTTCCCATCAGTCTCTTTGGCTTATCTGTCGTCACCTTCCACAGCATCTCTAGGAGACAGTCAGAGCCTTTTCCCGTGCGTTTTCATACCAAGATTGAATGGGAATACTTTATGGAGCCATGCCACATCTTGAGGCTCCTGGTGCACAGCTGTGCAGGGGAAATCGGCTGTCGAGGCTGTGCGGGCAATTATGAATTAATGAGTAATGATTAAACGTTGTGGCGCGTTTTACATTTGCATTCGCAATTGCATTCCATGCATCAGTCATGAGATGAAAACACTCGTGTTCGTATGTTCGCAAACGTGCAATTGAAGGTTCCGCGTCGTGCTTCAGTTCACTCACCCTCTGGGGCCGGCATATACAATTTTTCCGTCAACTCTAGTAATGTCTTCCACTTGCAATTTTTATGCACAATGATTTAACTGGGCATTATTAGAAAACTTTCCTGATTATTTAGAAACATAGGTGATAAGAAAATGTTCACTTTTGTTGCATTTCAGTGTCCAAAATTACTTGAAATTGTTTTATTATTTTAATGATATTTTATCTTTGTTGCAGGTAAGAGCAGAGAGATACATGCGAGAATTGCGGACCTTCTGTACCGAATCATTTTACGGTAAGATGTCACCGAAAGAGTACAAAATAAATCTTTAAGCCCTTCAGATAGTTGAATACAAAATATTCTAAGGAGTGTAACTAAGGAAATGCTCTGAAAGAAAATGACTAATGATTGCTTTCTTCGCCCAATCAATTTGTTTGGATTCGCGCTTTCCCAAATTTGAAAACAAGAAAAGAGGTATGTGGAGTGATAAAGAATTTAATAGGAATAGTAATAGTGAATCTATGCAAGAAATAGATATAAGAAAACGAATGTATAATCTATAATAAGAATATGAAATGTTAGTTAAGCAGTTTCTTACCTGCTGTTCGGAAGCCGGAAAACGCCTAAAGAACTTTTTTTTTAAATTTTATTTTCATTTCGCCTCTTTTTCTTTTTTTCCATTTCTTATGTTATGTTAATTCATCTTGTTTTAAAATCAGTTCATAACTGAATGTTTTGGATTTTATATATTTTTGATAGGTAACTGACGTTGATGGCTAACTTGTCGAAAGTTCTTGTATTAAATGATGTTGGCCAAGACAACGCCTGTAATTCTTTTATTTGGAATGCTGCCAACGCCCAATCATAAATAAACCAAATATAGCTGCACTAACTGCGCTCGTTTTCTTGAGCTCTGTGGGGTGTTAGTAGAGAAAAGTTCTCGTTGTTACCTTTATTTACAATTATACGTAGTAACGCGGGAGTGAGGATTCTAGAATTACGAAAATTTGCACAAATTGTTCCCTCCCCCATATATCAAACGCAGTTGTAACTGTTGACAATTTAGAAATAAACTAAAAAAGCAATTACGTAAAACTTCCTTTTTAATCCAAAAAGGAGTATCACAGAACTTACAAAAATAATTTATTAGGGACATAAATTGTGTTCAGATGATCCAGAGTTGAGCCAGAAACAAACAAAAATGAATGAACATACAATTATGAGTAAAAATATTCGCTGGCAGAATTTGCGGTGTTTGTGAGGGCATACGCCCATCGTTAAATGGTAGTGAAATAGTAGTCCTTGTATTATTCCATTTTTTATTCATGCACTTTCGTATAATTGTTTTCCCCTAATTTGAATGTTAGCATCAGTGAAGTACAAGTAGAATAATACAAATAGTAATTTCTTCTATTGACCTAAAATGATTACTCTTAAACTAAACGGAATAAAAGAAAATCGTGGAGTTGAATGTGTACATTGAGAGAGGAAAATGAAAACGAGTGATTGATTATTGAAAAATATTGAAACTATTGATACCTGAGGAGGTAAAGTTTTGAGTTAATAAGTGCACATTTTCGGCGCGACACCCATTTGGTGATCGTGTGGAAATTTATCTGTCCGTGGATGAGCCCAATGAATCTTTCAGAACGAAAGCGACATTCCTGCTCTTTATTGTGTTTATACGTTATGTTCTCAAATAAGCCGATGGACCCTTCATCACACCTTGGGATCGTGGGTCCGCGAAACTTTCCAGCCTCGCCTCTTTGTACGCCCACTTCCATGATGCAGGCCCCCGCTCACTACATCATCGCGGCCCCTGGCACACCGGAGGCAGCGCTTCCGAGCCGCGTGAGGGTTGACAGCGACTCTGCTCTTCGCATGAGCGGCTCCTTTTCCCTCCCAAGTGCGAGGGGCGTATTTATGTGACTTGTTTACGTAATTCCTCACTGTGCACATGTTGAAAGTGCGTGGCCGCGGAGTGCCGCAGGGACTGTTTCTCATCCAGGATCTTTAATACGTTTTGCAGACCGTTCGTGACTTTTTCGCAAACACTGGGGCCTCGCGGCGTGTGGGGAGGGCCCGTCCCTCTTCCGCCGCGCGTTTACTCGCTCGTTTTTCTTCGTTTTACGGCGTTGTTTACGCGCCCGGGAGATGGTGCGGAAAGGGTCGGGGCGAGTTGAGTTGGTTGGATCAGAATGACGCTGTCCGGCGGACGCGAAGTGAACCGGCGCACAGTTGGTGCGGCCAGTTTTCTCTCTGAAGTGAAACGGCATGGGAGTTTGCAGAACAGAGATTTACTTTTGTTCTCATGGTAAAGGGACGATGAAAAGCAGAAATAAATATTTCTCGAAAGCGCTGGTCCACAGTAGTAAACACAAGCGGTTTGGGCTGCTCAAGTTACTCGCTACTCCCGTTGCCAACCAAGAGGAATCGTGCATCTTTGGCATTGCTCTGCAAGGTGTTATGAGGGGGAACACGGGGGGCATTTGTGTAACTGTCTCTGGAATTCCAATCTAGTTATGTATTCAAAATTTTGACTGCTCAAAAGAGGTTAGAATCATAAATCTGACATTTTTCTCGAGATCTACGGATTCAGTGGTATAACGGTCAGCGTACCGGACTGTGGTACTCGAGTTTGCGGGTTCAAACCCGATCGAAGCCGTGGATTTTTAAGGGCGAAAAAATCCCTCGTACGCCTTCCTTCGGAGGGAAGTAAAGCCGGCTGTCCCATGTAGTAGATTTACTGCATGTAAAAGATCCTCAAGCCTAAAAGAAGCCTCTGAGCAAAATTGAGATCCGCCAGTTTCGTCGCCCCCAGATAATACCTTCTTTCTCCGGTAGGTGGTGAAAGGAGCGTATCGAAATTTGCGTGGTTAGACGGAAGAGCGGGCCTGATGGCCCGAGTCTCGCCACATAAAATAAGGCATTAACTAACTAAGCATTAACTAAAATATTCTCATTGTCTCATGGCTCCATCACGATGAGTCACACATCCACACTCTTGTGTCAGTGGTCGACTTCAAGACTTTCGAGAAACAACACCGAACCTACAACACAGTCTTTTTCTTGTACGTTTTGTGTGTAACATCCACAAGAGCGCTTGTGATCTCCAGTTACCGACGCACCTTTCTGCCTCTTTCTTTAGTTGAATGTTGTCGGTCGCCACGGAGGTATTTCGGGGCTGTCATCCATCGCGAACCTCGCCGCTTCATTATGTACAATTCCTGGGCTTTACCACCGTCGTCACCGCCGCCGCCGCCGCTGCAGTCACCTTCCCACTGCCCATCCCACATCCTGCTTCACCACCTCCGTCACCATCCAAAATCGTCTCCAACCCGCAGTCACCACCGCCCGCGCCGCCGCCCCCGCCACTGCCCCTCTCCCTACCGCCGGCCCGCCGACCCGCCGCCGCGCCGCATCCATTACAATCGTCACCACAACCATCACCACCACCACCACCAAAACGCTAGTCACTACCGCTGGCGCTGCCCCTCGCCGCTCCGTGCCCCGTCTTGCGTCGCGACCCCCGCCTCCGCTTCCACCTCGCGGCGCCGCACACGCCCCCGCCGCCCGCGGGCGTAAAAAGCGCGCGAGGAAACAGCCGCGCCGCGGGAGGCGCGCGCCGTTCGGGCGCTGACGTCACGGCCCCGTCGCCACTGATGTCACGGCGCGCCGGTGGGGGAGGGAGAGAGGCGGGCGTTAACGCAGGGGGCGGCCAGCCACGAGGTGTGTATGTGCTGGTAGCGAAACCTCGCCAACAAGCCCGCTCACCTCTCCTCACCTCACCTCGCCTCGGCTAAGGCGAAGCAGTGAGGTGGACCCGGATTCAGGCGACCAAGTTCTCCAGATACTGCACGTGTTCGCGCTCGGGTATTGGGGGTAAGGCGTGAAGGTATTCCTTTGGTTTCTTTCATTATACGACGGATTTAATGAGTTTAGGCCACACCATGGATGAAACGTGTGGGTGCAAACATTCGGCTGCTGAAGTCATGGCCTCGTCGCCATTGATATCACGGCGGTGGGGGGAGAGAGATGGAGAGAGACAGGCGTTAAGGGGCGGCAAGTGAATGTGTGTGTGTGTGTGTTTGTGTGTGTGTGTGTGTGTGTGTGTGTGTGTGTGAGTGTGAGTGTGTTCGTAGCGAAACCGCGCGAACAAGTCTCGCTCGTCATAAGCGGGTCTCGGCTTATGCGAAGAAGTTGGGTGGACCCGGATTTAGGCTACACGTGGGCTGGATGCTGCGCTTGTGCGTTTTTGTTCCCAAATTATTTTGCAGAAAGTTTCTTGTTATTTTCTCGACCTCTTTAGTGGAGTACAATGAACTTCTTGAGATCAGACCAAACCATAAATTAAAATTATACCTTATCTAATACAACGTATTACATTAATTGTTGTGAAGATCTGTTGCATAATGAGGAAAATTGAAAAAAATAATCAAAATGTTTTATTATGTAATCATTTTCATTTATATTTAATTTGGTTAACAGTAATGTTTAGTTGTTCAATATTGAAAGTACTGCTACTGTTGAAGGTTTTCTCTGTGTGCTTTGGTCTATTATCCTCGGGCCTGACGTTAGTCAAAGCAATTTATGAGAACGGTTTATCTTCGAATGAAATGTGTCTCCGTGAAGTTTGGAGAATCTTTCTTCAATGCGTTGTTCTGTTTTGTTTTACTTCAATTCTCTGGGATGGCGAAATTCTTTTCTTAGATCATACCGGGCATTTTTATGTTAAGTAATGCATTTCATGACCATACATCCGTATCAGTTTTTCATTTAAATCTTTCTGGTGTTTAATTTGACTCTGTAAAACATCTTTTTAGTATTTGCATGGCCCTGTTAAATTTTTTTAACATGATCAGGTTTATCATCCTTTTTTTTATTTCCTTACTTGTATATTAGTTTTCAATACTTTCCATTAATATTACTTATATTTTAACATTATTGATTGCTCTCGGTTGGGTTTGACATTGTTGATTGCCATCTCCTGAATTTCGCGGTGATTGTCATTTATTACATGTACGAGTAGCATAACTTGGTCCAACCGTCCTACGTTCACTCTACTTAAGTTGTTTGCGATAACTTTCTTAAGATTGACTCCGCATGGTCATAGACGACTGTGACTAATGAAGTGCTGAACTGTTCTTGTAAGTTGAATTCCGTGTGGATGGAAATGGACGCATTGTGGATGGAAGTGTCCTTCGGAGTCGTCGGCGGGGAATCGCGGAGTCACGATGGTGTTCGTGCTGGCGCTGATGGGCCAGTCACGCGTGTGGCTGTGCCGGAAGAATTGCGATGAAGCAGCGGCTCCAAGGGAAACGAGTGTGGAGTGAGGCCCTCGCGTGCCGGTGGTGCTGCACAAATTATAATAGTAGAATTGGAATGAAGGTGAGTGGAAAGGATTCAAACGAGGCCGAATGCATTGAAAATCCGTTGAAGTTACTTCCTGCAGTTAATATTTATTTCTTTGTTTATACGCCATTAAAAATGATAAGAGAGAGGTCTGATGGATTATCAATTGGAGAAGTAAAATAATTTTTATCCAGATGCGATAATGGTTGTATGAAATTGATAGTCCACAAGTGAGGCTTCATAGATGGAAAGTGTCTTTGCTCGGGCGTTGAGCTAAATGGTTTCACGCGGGCGACGGAGTGCTCTCCGTCCTTTCCCAATCCCCGCCCTTCCCTTACTTTCTGAGGGCTGGGAGACGGGCTCGTCTCTTTTCTCGTATTGCCCAGACCATTTGATTTCAGAAAACCTCCGAGAGATTCAAAATTAAGCGATAGATGTGATAGGCCGAAAAACTGCGAAGAAAAAATATTTTTTCTGTCGTGTATTCAGATTTGATGCATTATTATCTATTTATATACTATTCTTAAATATAATCCATCGTATGTATGGCTTCTGTGGCTGATTCTTTTCTGGCAGATGTATGTAATCGCTGCCGTTGCCGTGTCTTGTACATGAAGTTGGGTTAGGTAGAGGAAGAATACGCAGGGTAGGCAGGACAGATCCGACTAAGTCCTTCCGCTACCGCCCGGTCCCTCTTAATTGCCTTATCATGTAGCTAATCACAACCCGGACTATCACAGTATTTTAAATCTGAGCGCCCACCATCCTGGCGCACTTGAGTCGCGAAGATCACTTCATGGTGGTCGAAATGTCAGCAACACAGCGTTGAACGCGGCGTCATCCAGACAGGCAAGATAATTCTTAAATTACCATCGTTTGGTGATGAACAGATGTACAAGTTTTGTTCATGTTGCTCTTTCGGATTCGTAGGTGCTGATGAAAGTTTCGTAGTTCATTGCCTCCGGCCAACCAACTGTTGACCGACATCTGTGTTGCTTTCCGTGGTGCTGTTTTTTGTCAGTGGATTCCTGCGCTTCGTTTCGAATCCGTTCCGCGGGAGCTGGCGCGCACGCCGCACCGCGCCGCGGGCTCCGCAGGGGATCTGCGTGCGGGGGGGGGGGGGGGGGCGGCGGGGCGGGGCGGCGGTGGCGGCGGCGGGGCGGCGGCGGTGGCGGCGGCGGCGGCGGCGGCGGCGGTGGCGGCGGCGGTGGCGGCGGCGGCGGCGGCTGCTGCGGCCGCTCGGCCGGCCTGCGGTCGCCCTTCCCCGCGCCGCCCCGCCCCCAGCCCGGCGTCGCGTGCGCCGCCTCCTTGGGGTCGCGTCGATACTCGCTAATTGCCTCTCGCCCGCGCCCCGCCCCGCCCCCGGAAGAGTGCCTGTGCCACCGCCTGCCCTCTGGCCCCGTTCGCCCCGCCAGAGCAACGGGGAAGGCCAACTGGCGAGGACCTGCTTTCAATTTTATGCTCTTCCTCCTTCCGCTCATTATGCTTTGGCGGGATCTATTTGCGAGCGATGTTTAGTTCGGAGGGATTCAAGGAGTTTATTGCAGTTCCGTCAGGAATAAACAGTTCAACCGTTCATTTACTCTGAAATGTGTTAGGATGCTTACGTACAGTCCGCAATTTCCGGATTTCAACGTTAGTTTACATAGTAGTATATCGATAAGTGAGGTGGTATGTCTGGAAGAGCTTTTCTTCTTTTAATGCTCTGACTTTGATTTCAAGATGCTTTAGAAACTAATTTTTAATGTGCATCATGTGCGTGCCAGCTGTGATACTGCAGCGATCGGGTGTGCTGGCCGTGAGCGTTCAAAACTTCCTCTTTTCACCCGCGTCGTCCCTCGTCTACGGTCGGGTGTGTGTTCCCGATGGGAACGCTCGCTCCGCTCCCGCTTTCAGGGCCGCTCATGTCGTGGTCGAATAAAAGCCCTCGTAACTCGGCGCTGCCTGCCTGCAGCGCGGCAACGTCTTCAAGCGCCGGCGGCTTGGCCGGGGGGGGACGAGGAAATCGCCCGTCGAAGAGGCTCCGCCCACCTCACAGGTCCAGCTCCCTTGCCCTCCCCGCCTCGCCCCGCCGCCGCCACTTTCCGCCGAAGCCCTCCTCCGCCCGCCTGCCCCCCCCCCCCCCCCCCCCCCCCCCCGCATTCGAGAGGCGCTTTTAGCGCGTTTGGCAGGTTTCGCTAACTTTACGTCAAACATCCGACGTATTATGACAGCGGCCTGCTTCCCCCACGTTCACTTTCTTGAGCTTCGTTATAGACGCCTCGGGCTGAACGAGGTTCCTACAATTTCAAGGTCCTACCAATTTTCGGTGCTTTGTAAGCCAATGATACGTGTAGATTAAATAAATGTAAATTTGTAAAAATCCTTGTTATTAATATATGGGTTATAGATATCAAAACTATATAACATGCATCACTCAAGGGGTGTAATGCTCTCAGTTGCTGACATGCCCGGAATAAATTCTCGCTTACTCAATAACGTTTTTGCTGGAAATGTCCTTTGTTGGCAGTGATGAAGATATTCCAGATTCGCCACTGATAATTAATCATTCGTCCTACTGTCTATGCCAAATTCACCCTCAGAAAGAAAACATACCTTGTGGAGGCTGCAGATTAATAACTCTACATAGACTCATAAAAACTCCATATACACGTAATATAAGGTGACACTACAAATAAGTGCGTAAATGCTACCAAAAATGACAGTAATGAAAATGTTAAACTGGGGTTGTACCCCTAATTTCCCCTATTCTTAAATACTGATGGATGAATTCTATTTTGCCTTCTCCCTCCCCCTCTCTAACATTCTCCTCCTCTCTCATATTCTCTCTCTCACTCTCACTCTCTCACTCACTCACTCGCTCACTCACTCACTCACTCACTCACTCACTCACTCACTGTAATGATCGATCTTGCATTCATAGAATTAAATTCATAACGCAGCATTATTTTCAAAGAAAATATATCAACAATTGTGTATTGTGTCCTTTATGGACTTCTGTAATCTTAACTAGTTGATCTCAAAGAATTTGCAGGTTAGTGTTGCTGGTACGTCAAACAATGCATCTTTGATTCTTCACAATGGAGTTGGACTGCAGTTCTTTGCAAGCTTTCTCCTAATAGAGGGGATTTGAAAGTGTCATTTACCTTGGCACACATATTTCTCTTCATTTTTTTTGTACCGCGCGATAGAAATAAACAACTAGAATGTTCTTTTCGCGTAATTGCCGTGAAACTGGCGATGTGTTTACGTTTGCAGTTGCAGCTTACAATCGAAGTGAGCGTTGTAGGAAACAGCTTTGTCAAGCGTGTAAAGTTTCACCACAAAGTGAACCCTCGTAAGTGAATGGCAGTTGACTCGTCGACGATAACGTGGCTGTGGGGCGTTAGTTGCCGATTGTGTGCAGTACGCCGTGGCGACCTAGGGACATGAGTCTTGGTACTCAGGTGTCGGCTTTCTTGTGCAATGTTTATCTTTATTCAATCATGCTTGTTGTATACAGAGTAGCCAATTTTGGAAATGTTTTACTTAGAAAGACGTGTTGAATTAAAAAAGATATTAAGTGGAATGTCTATGAGGAACTGGAAAGGGAAGTTTGCAAGGAACAATAAATTAATTATTTGGTTTTGTGGCGAATATGTGCGATGTCTGTTTGTCAACGCATCACTAACTATACATATTCCCCCCACCCATCCCTCCCGCCCTCCCATATCTGATCTGCATGTCCTGTGGGAAGTGAATATTTGATTGTATACTAATTTGTTCTGTTGTCACACTTAAAGAACACTGTATGTACGGAATTTTTTACGTTGTAGCATGTAATTTTTTCTCGATTATTGCCATTATAAATTCTACCTGACTTTCTCGCGGTGCGTTGTAACATCATCTGCTCAATTTTTAAGTGGTACTGTCGGGTACTTTTGTAACAACAACTTTTGAATATTGAATATTTGAAATTTGAACTTTTGAACGTTGCGTAAGATTTTGAATAATTGACTGCAAATTCTTTTCGAAACACTCTTCTATCTTACTTTCCTATTGCTTCCCGCTTGCGGAAAAGAAGATTTCATTTATCTTTCGACATACGGAATAAGTTAATTGTAACTTAAATATATTTTAATGTCTTTGCTTTGCTAATAGTTGATTTAGTTGACAGAATCTGATATATGAAGTTCTATATCGACCAAAGTCTCCTGAATCTAGCATCTTTTAGGCGTCGTACGTATTTCACTTTCGCTCGTCTCCCTCTTCCCATTCCCGTTCTTTCTTTATCTATTTCATACTTGCACATGTACACACTCAAAACAGTTGTTTCGGACCATCACTGGGAGCTTTATCAGAGAGATGCTGAGATAGAAATTGACAGACAGTTCCTCCATCTCAAGCAGTTTAAATGTTGTCATCTTGAACCTATAAATTTACTGAGAGATGTGAATGAACCAGCTAGCGCCTCAAAAGATTTTTCAACACATTTTTCAATTGCTACAAATCAGGCGAACATCTGGACATTCATTTGCACGCGTTGGTAGCAGTCACCGGTGCATGAAATTGCTTATGACGAAGGCTACCTTGGCTGATGAGTAAATTGAAAGGCGACGTTGGGAAGGGGCAATGGCCGTCGCCGGAGGTGCTACGGTTTTGGGGGTGGCATCGCCCGGAACCAATTGAAAATGAGGGGAGATTTAGGGACGCATTGACTTGAGTACACCGTGGCGTTTATTGTAGTAGATCGGGACGATTGTGGTGGAGCCTTCCATGGAAGTGGTAGCGGGCGGATACAGAGGTAAATGAACGGAGGGGGGGGGTGCGTACTTTCCCTTTCTGTACCGAAATATGTTTAAACTATTTACAATATGGAAATATTTTCACTTTTTCTTCTTATTTGCAAAAAATATTAGAAACTGATGCAAAGGAAGAATCTGTATTTAATACCACGCAAATGTTTTTTAAAAGAAAGAAATTGCTATTTGCAATATTTTGTCAGCTGACGGTGCTCATGAAGTTTTCTTAGTGCTTTTGTAACAAGAAGTTCCAAATGTGCCTGCTTGACATCGTGATGTTCATTGTTGGCATTTTCTTGCCAGAAGTTTGAATGAATGCTTCTTTAGTGAAAATATTGAAGATTACAGTCGTTTGTTCTTACGCACAGAAGGACGTTGGCTGTGTAAAGGTGTTTGTCTGAATCGTTTTCTCAATCCTTCTGTCTCAGCACTGAACTTTCTTGAAGATGGGGACGAAAAATGCGCGAAAACGTGATTCTGTCCAGAAATGACATACCTTTTTTGACATACCTGTTTAAAATATATAATGAAGTTAATTGCAATTGCAAGGTGATGAATTGAATTGAAGAAAAAACAACAAAAAACAACTATTTCCACTTTAAGGTAAATTTGGAAACAAACACTTTCCCGCATTATCAGCAGTCTCTTCAAAACAGGAAGATGTTCCTACGTACTGCAAACACTTGAACTTCTGGGTCCAGGATTTTCGTTCTTTTTCTTGGGAAGCCATTAAGGCTAGCCAGGAACCACGGGCCAGGACCATTACTTCATTCTTTGGTGTTTTTTGTTTTCTTTCCAATATTCTTTCGTTTTTTGACAAAAGTATTTCGATTTTAAAAAAATCTTTTAGATATTTTGGCGCCAGAGACGATGCCAGTAGAAACGTCATTTTTCAGGCCTTATTCAGATTAATTTGTACTTCATATCATTGTGAAGGTTTCGAACTAGCTTTGTTAGCGTGGAAGCATGCATTCACGTGAAAAATCATAAACATAAATGTCTTGAATACAGCCTGTTATAGCATCACCAAAAGTTAAATGTTTTGTTATTGAATTCTTCTTCTTCTCTAGGGCTTTTATCCAGCCAAAAGCCGGTTACCCTTTACGTCCCGATGGGACGCATATTCGACCATACACTAGACACCAACACACTTGCGGGCTCCTCTGATCTGGGGTCAGCAGAACGCGAGGCCCTCCGCGACAACACATACAAAGTCAAGGGACAAACAACCACGCCCAAGGCGGGACTCGAACCCTCGACCCTTGGGAGCGAAGCGCTGAGTCGGTACCCGCTCTTATCCACCTCGGCCATCCACGTGGGCTGTTATTGGATTGTAGGTGGTAAAGAGATTTTGCTAGCGGTTTCCGCGTGTGAAGAGCGGTGCGGGGGCGGGGCGGTCGCTCGCCCGGACTGGGGCCCAGCGCGTTCGGCGGGGCGGAGCGCCGCGTGGGGGGCAGGGCAGGTGTGGGGGGAGGGGAAGGGATAGGGGAAGCGCCGGACGCGCGCGGCGCTGCGTGACGCCCCCACCGGAAGTGCCCGCGGGGAGAGCCCCCTCGCACCACCCGCCCCACGCCTTCTGCTCCACTCTGCGGCGCGTTGTCCGGACGCATTGTTAGGCGGCTCTGGGCGTCGCGCCTGTGCATTTGAAAGGGCTTCGTGCGCTGCGTTCGGGCGTAGAGGTTGGCTGATCACTTATCGGAAGAAATCCGGGTCAACTCGGCCTCGGATGCGCAAAAACTAGGTGAATCGGACTTGATGAGCAAACGTTAATGTTCGCGAAGGAATTCCATTAAGATCGAATCTGGGAAGTCTCTATAATCCTAGAATGGGTCACTGCATCGTCCAGATGACTCGCTGCGACTTCAGCAATTAATTTACTCTCTAATGTGTTGCATTTTTCACTGAATTAGACTAATACATGTATTTGAACTACTTATGGTGTAACACCCGGTGGTAGATTTCTAAAATATAATTCAATTGACATTAAACATATATTATACATTAGAACGCACTTACATAATACGATCCACGGCGTGCGGCAGGAATGCATTCACAGTTACAGTGCCATTTCAATATTTACACCGAAAACATGCATTCCTGCACAAACTTGCATACATACAATATATCATTCACAGATTCGCATTCTTAAGAAGCACTACCCAACACCAGCAACCTACATTTTTGCAATGGCAAACTTTTAACTCTGCATACATGTACGCACGTACCTCACGTACACACACGCCCACACACTGCCATATTACACATATCATACAATCTTCCATGTTACCGCACATCACGTCAAGCAGCGCTCAGAACCATGTTCTCCCCAAACAATCACAATTGCATTGGCGTATAGCATGGCATGGCCCCGCACACGTTACTCATGCCCTCACGCTCGTTTCACTTCATACATGCTTTCACTAAACATTTTTACACATACATTCTTACCAGTTTTTAAGCCAAACAATTGTCAAGAACCTAAGATAATACATCTATTTCACACAATTCTTTTTTATTTCTTCATAAATGGATTTTCGATTTCGCGGTCAGAGCCAAACGTTTCTGCTGGCAAATTGTTCCAGTCGTTTATTGAACAATTTACAAAGGATAATATCCCCGCATCCGGTTGCCTATCCCGTCACCGTTCGTGTTCGAATTTTGTAATTGTGATACCCTCTGCGTATATACGTCGGTTTGAGTAGCATGCTCCAAATTTCATTCATCGCGGGAAAACCAGCATTCGACTTATAAAAGGCGCTACGCGCAACCACATTTCTGCGATTTGGAAGCGGTGTTAATTCGATCTTAGCGAGTCGATCTCCAAAGAATTTAACAACTCTTTTCTGAATTTCGTCTTGCTTGTGAATTTGTTCTAGATGGAAGCATACGACCCCGTATTCTGAAGTAGAGCGCATGAAAGAAATGCGTGTCAGCATTTTAATATTACTATTGGCCTTCTTCAAAGTTCGCATAACGTAGGGCTCTTCACCATTTTTTTTTTTCACAGTGCGATTTCCGTGATCTCTTCAAATTAAGTCAGTACATAGTATGATACACAACTCCCAGGTAGCGATAATAGAAATCGAATAACTCCTTAATTTGTAAGTTACTTTCACACTTCGCTGAGAAAAATACAGTACTTCTCGACTTCGCTAGATTTATTTTCATGTTATTAATCCGTGCCTTTTTTCAAATGGTCTAAATCCTTTTGCATGGTTTCGATATCTTTCGCGACTTGAACTTTCTCATAGATTATACATTCATCCGCAAAAAGTCGTTGATCTTTCGTTTTTTGTTGTTTCATAATCTTTCTTATTTCAAAATGTGTATAAGACTGTATCCAGTTCAATTTTATCACTTGAACGACATTCTCCATCTCTCCTCTAACAGTTCTGTACTCTCAGGAAAATCAAGTTGCCCCCATTGTTCGAATATCTAGGTAGTCCCAACAGTGAAGATGGCGTCTCAGATGAAAAAGAAACTGGAAAGTAAAAGTGAAGCTTAGACTATGGGATAGACAATAACTTTAAACTCCAGCAGCTAACACCGTGTTTTTAACCACTAAGTGCAAAGTGACGGAGATTCGAAATCGGCCTACAAGCTTTTTCTATTAGGTTCTACTTCACATGTTTGCTCGAGAACTCATGAAAGGTACTGCCTGTTAGCCCGACTTCTATGTCATTTTATTTACCATTTCGTCGTGTACACAGCTTCGCAATCCTGTGATGGAGAACTTTCTTGGAGAGGTATCTAAACCTCTTTAGCCCAACATCCACTCCTCTTTCGACTTTTAAAGAAGGAACGTGCATTCTAAAAAGCATCGAAAACATTAAATGTGGCTAATTTTTATCTCAAATCATTGTATTACCAGCAATTGAAGACTTCATGGTTTGTATATTTCATTCTCTACGTATGCTTTGCAGCGAAGAAAGTTTTGTCGGAGAATTTCGAGTACTTGTGTCGATGAAATTTTGAAGATAAGAGTCTTGTCGCCTATTCTATGATTCTACGCTGTCATCGTTTCGAAGACTTTATGTTTATGTGTTTGTTTGTCTGTCGACTTTCTACTGTGAGTACAGATCTGCAGACGCTTACTGAAATGAGTGTCAGACAAGCGATGATGGCAGCGGAAATGAAGAATACTGGAACCCTGATAGGTTATTTCTGCTTTCTCTTACCGTGAGAGGTTGTATAGATTTTAGTTTTGCGAGTTGTTATTTCTTATCTCATGGCATAGTTTTACGATAATTAGAGAAGCCTTCTTTTAATGATAGAATCTTTATTGGCCTACGAAACAGTTGATATTCGACATGATTGCGCTCTGAACGCACGAGTATGACACCCTATGCCGATGACAACACAAGACTTTTCGTCACAATGTATTTTTTCCCGTTATGATTTAATTTTAGTATGTTGATTTTAATGGTTGGTTGTGTGTGCGTGGTCAACTTATTACCGTGGAGGAAAGTCTTACCTTTCCTCTTATTTATTACTGTTTCCATTATACGTGTTTGGTTGATGGTGACAACCTGTAATAGCAGTCGATTACTTGACTCCCAGGAGGAAAATTTGCTGTAATTCCCTGCATATCAACGTGATTCTTCAACTATAGTTGAATTTTTTTTTACCACGTTTCGAGGCCGTATCCACACCACGAAGAAGCTGAGACTCGGAGTAATACAAGCTTCAGCAAGCTGCCGTGCAGTAAGCGTAGTGTGCGAGCTGTGCCTTGCGCGGAAGGCCAAGCCTTTCTTTTCTCGGAGGCATCGCCGCCCCTCGCGGCTGGCAGTGAACCGTGCTTCCCCCTCGCCGAGCCGAGCCGCGCCGAGCCGGCTGTGGAGTGGAGAGAGTAAATCTTGCGGCGTGGAGTGGCCGGCGCGCGCAGGGAGCGGGGGAGGAGCGGCGCGGTGCAGTGGCGGCTCGCGAAACCACGCTGCGCCGTGCTGCGCCTGGGCTCTTCGCTGGCAGCTGGGCCCGAACCCACCGCCCCGCCCGCCCGTCCCGCTCCGCCCCACCCCGTCCTGCCCCGCCCCGCGACGTCATGCCCCGCCCCTCCCGCTTCGCCCCGCCCGCTCCGTCCCGCCCCGCCCTCCCGTCCCTCCCGCCTCGCCCCTCCCCGCCCCGCCCGCCCGCTCTGCCCGCCCCCGCCCCGCTCCGCCTCGTTCTGCCCCGCTCCGCCCCGTCCGCCCCGTCCGCTCCGCCCCGTCCGCTCCGCCCCGTCCGCTCCGCCCGCCCCGCCCGCCCCACCCGCCCCGCTCCGCCCCTCCCGCCCGCTCCGCCCCTCCCGCCCGCTCTGCCTCGCCCCGCCCCGCCCCTCCTCTCCCCGTCCCTCCCCGCCTCGCCCCGCCCCCTCGTTGCCGCTTCCTCGCGCCCGGCCCCCTCTCACAAGGGAGGGACGAACCGTAGTGTACCAATTCACTAGCTCTCCAGCCTTGCGTTCCGCGGTTCAATCTCTGTCACTCGTTTTTAATTAATTAATTTATTTTTATTTTTTAGTGTAGCTCCAACTGATTTGCGGCACGTTTTCGCAGTGTTCTCTCATTTCACTTCTCTTTACCGTCATTAATAACATATTATCACCCATTCATCAAGCCATTTACCTACCGGAGGTATAGCTACATGCTCAAGTACAGTGAGCAAAATACAATTTTAAGTGTTCTGGTTGGGGTGAGATTATCTTTCACCTTAAGGGTTTGAATTCTAGGTCGACCATGGTATATTTTTAAGGAAGGGGAGTGGGAGAAATTCCTGTTTTGTAATTCCCGTTTCTGTCATTTCAGAATACAAGATTCTTAGTAACTCATATTATTCATCGCCATTTGAATAAATTATAAACAAAACAAGAATGAGAAAGATGACTTGCAATATTGAGTGATTTTATTCGCTCTCGCCTTCGTTTCCGCCCCTGTGCTAGCCACAACATCATTACTCTCACAGCACATTCGCTCTTACATCAGCGTTGCCCTCAGATGCATTCTATTATTCGCAGTCGCTCTCCTCATGCCCTTATCCTCGTCCCAAGCCTCTACCATAGAGTAAAGATGTATACCTCTTCAGTCTATGCCTCTACCACTCTCATCCTACTTGTCCTTCTCTGACCCAGGATTCCTGTCCCTCAGCTTATCCCTTCCCCAGACCCGGCGAATCCTTCGCCTTCTTGGCGCACCTAATAATAATAATAATAATAATAATAATAATAATAATAATAATAATAATAAAAGATAGCGCAGGTGTTGAAGAAATTCTCCGGCGGGGCTTTGAAATGGCTTTGTTTAGTCCAGCATCAGTCTAACGTTTCACCTCGCTGTTGAGCTAATGGCGGCTGACGCCATTCTTTGCTGTGCAATTGGCAATGAACGCGGTCGTGGAGTGCCGTTGCTCGCAGGCAGCGCGCGGCCGGAGGTGGAGGAGCGCGGTCGCACATGGCCCGGAAGCGGCGGGCGCAGCCGGATGTGCGTCGAGGGGGAGGGGCTCCCCCTTCCTCTCCTACGTAGTTTGCGTGTTCGACTGAACAAAGCGCTTTGGCCAACTGGGCGCCCTCTGTCCACCCTGATGGGGTCATTGCTCCAAGGACAAGGACACGCGCAAATATAATTTGAAGAAATTTGTGCTCTGCAGATAGCTCCTGGCATTAGGTGGTCTTGTTTTTAATTAGAATGTTTGATGTGGAATTGATTTTCAGCTATTGTTCACTGCCGACGTTAAAAGTGAGGTGTAGATTTATTGAAAGATTTTGGACGGAGGAGGGGGGGGGGCAAATAGTACCTTCTCAAGCATGACAATGCTAAATTACAGTTTAGTTATAGTTCTTCAGAGTTACAAGATTATAAACATTCACATCCAATGTATCTAAATAGCATTCACCGGCAAACGTAACACATTTCATTTTCTCGATTCTTTTCGTTCGTGGAATGTTTGTTTGCGTATTGCAGAACTCGTTGAGTGAAGAGCAGTGAAGCGTGCCCTGACGTCAGAGCTCTTGTACCGAGCATCTAATGAAGGGAGGGCGTAGGGCACAGCGCGGAGGTCCTCTGCGTGCTCCTGAGCGCCCTCTGAGGCGAGGTCAGCTGCAAGGCCTGGCGGCGACGCTTCTCTTGGGCTAATTAGTGGGGGCGCCTGCAGAGAGCTCTCAGCCGTGCAACAAAAACAAATGACGTGCAGATGAGTGAAAAACGGGTACAATATGACAAACATATTGATTTTAACATTCAGTGCGTGGAATTAAATTAATGTGTTGACATATTTTCCAGAACATTATACATTGTGCAAAAAACGTTGATTTTGGCATAAAAAATTGCGTTTTGCAGCCTCCGATGGCAAATTTTCTTCCCCTTTGTTTTTTCACAAAAAGACGTGTGTTTATGGCTCTGTTCTAGATTCTAGAAGCTTCACAGGATTATACTTTCACGTTTCAAATATGTTCTATCTTTCTATCTTTTGTAATTTCCGGTTGAAATTAATTTGAATCAGTTTAAGATTACGAAATTCAAAACAATCATGGATTACTTTTTAAGAAAATTCACTTCAATGGAATAATAAGGAACGGAATATTTTCGGCATTACGGGACACACGTTCGACATTCTTCAATGTAATCTTCTTCCTCTAACAACTAATGCTTTGTGGCAAATGACTAAAATAGACATCTCAAGACACTGTATTTTCTGTACGTTGTGTTTGTCAGCCTCTGTATTCTCCCTAAACTTTGTCATTCAAAGTAGTGTCCGATTGTTCATCTCTATCCTCCTCTCTGGAAATCTCCCTTACTTTCTCCTCAGCCTGCTTATCGAACCTGTCTTCTCGCCTAGCGTAGTTCCTTCCGTCTTTCATTGTTTCTTCCTTTTCTCTCTATCTTTCCCTTTTTTATCTTCCGGATCTTTTTATTTTTATTATTCCCTTTTTTCTGAACTTTGGAGGGTTGTTTATTTTCAATTATCCATTGCATTTACTTCTCATTCCTTTCCTTTCCTTTTCCTTTTTAATTTTATCCACAGTGCACCGTTTCCTTTTTTATTCCTCCCCCATTTTTACAAGCATTCGCCATGTTATCGGCCCCGCGCTGAGAGATCACCCCCGGCGCGAAGTGGCGGTTGGCGGCGTGGCGAGCGCGGGCGAGGCGGGGCGGGGGCGGGGCGAGGGGCGGGGGTGGGGGCGGGGCGGGGGCGGAGACGCGGCGCGGCGCGGGCGTCCGGGCTGGCGACCGCCGATCGATACCGCGCAGCCCCGGCCAAGGTCGCCGCCCCGCCCCGCCTGGCCTCGCCGTTCGCGCCACTCCCTGAGCTCACCCCGAGCGCTCCGCCCCCGCCCCCGCCGCCGCCGCGGGTAATTGGGACCCAGCTGGAGCAGCTCGCGTAGCCTCTCCGGCCCGCTGTCGCCACTTCTGCGCCAGCCCCGCCCACCGTTCTCCCTTTAGTCTTGTCTCGCCGCCTTGCACAGCCCAGCCTGCTACCGTCTGCTTGCATGCTTACCGTTCAGTGTCGTATTTTTACCATACTCTCTCGTTGCTCCATTGCCTCCTCATCTCTCCATTGCCTGTCATCTCGGAAGCTATTTTGGTATTTTTGAAATCATCTTTGCTTATTGCGAGCTCCATCTTCTGTCACATTCTACTTTGTAATCCTTAACAGTCATATTCTACTTCGTAAGTCCTGCCCATATCGTCTGGCTTTCCCATTCTTCACCCTGTCCGCCTGTTTCGTATGATGTCTTGTCTGGCTTCATTGGGCTGCTGGACCGGACCGTTACCACTTATGTTACCGTCATGCCAACCTCCCAGATATCCAACTCCTCTCACTGACGGCGTTTCCGCCTATTTCCGCCGTGTGACCCTCTCATCCACGGCTCATCCCGGCGCGCTTCAACTCCTCCAGGATGCTGTGACCACTCCTGCAGGCGCTCCACGACCCAGCGCGCACTCCACCTCGATGGTGCTCGCCGCGACCCCGCTCCTCGACCTCGCCACTCATCTTCGCTTCTGCATTGCTCTCTGGCGTCTCTTCGCCCCAACGATTCCGCTTTCCCCGCGCCAATCTCGTCACTCCTTTCCTCGCTTCTTTCTTCGATCCATGTCGCTCGCCCTCGATCTCTTTCCCTGCCCCCTCTGACCGGGAGGTCCTAGGTTCGAGTCCTGATAGCGGCAGGATTTTCGACACTAGCTTTTCAGCTACGTCGAGTTCAGTCGATGTCTGGAGGAGAATTCTAGCGGCCGGCTGCTTTGATCGGTAGTTTTCCGTGGTTTCTCCGATCAACACCAGGCGAATGTCGGAGCGGTACCCTAACAAACGGGGCACGGACCGCGCGCGATCTTTCCTTCCTCTTCCTTGTCCTATCCTCTCCCCCTATACACACACTTACACTAACATGCACTACACTACCACATATTCCGGGAGACCTGTTGGGAGCTTAGAGCTTGTCCCGGCTGGGGCGGTGCCTGACTGGTGGGTGAGTCGTGGTTAGGGGGAAACCCCACTAGCCGACGGTAGATCGGCGTCGGATCTCGCCATCCAGTGAGGGGAAAATCACCGCCATCTCCCGAGAATAAAACATGCACTACACTAACGGGACTAATGACCGGGCAGTTGACGTGCCCGGAAACACGAAAAAATCAAATCAAATTTCGCTGCCCCCCCCCCTGGTCTTACACTCGCCACGCCCTCGCTTCACTCCGCTCTATCCCCGCCCACTCTCGCGTCGCCCTCGCCCTGCGCTGACTGCTCTCTCCCGTCCTCATTCACCTTCACCTTCTATTACGTCCACCCTCCCCTCGCCCTGCCCCCCCTTCCTCGCCTTTTCCTCCCCTTCCGCCCCCCCGGCCTTTTTTTTTTCCCCCCCCCCGGCCCGCGTGTGCGTCGCCACGGAAATAAAACGCTATACGGCCGTTGCCCGTTAATATGCCGCTGTTGTTCCTGCCGGGGTGGGATAGAGGAGAGCGCAGCGGGGCGGGGCGGGGCGGGTGGGCGAGCAGAGCGAGGCGAGGAGGGGATAGCGGATGATGAAGCGAACGGGGCGAGGCGAGGCGGGGCAGAAGTGGACTGGCAGCGGGCCGGTGATATCCCCCATCACCTGGACCCCACCATCACAACCCATAAAATACCTAGGACTTCATCTGGACACAAAACTAACCTGGAAAACCCACATAGATATCAAAATTAAACAAGCTAGAAAATTATTCCAACTCCGGCCACTAATCAACAAACATAAATCTCTGTCATACAGAAACAGTACAACACTATACAAAACAATAATCAGACCACTACTGCTTTATGCATGCCCCATATGGACAAACGCAGCCACCACAAATGTCAATAAAATTCAAGTAATGCAAAATAATTTTTTAAGATTAATCACAAATGCCCCCTGGTTCATAAGTAATAAACAACTTCATTCAGAATTAACTATCAATACAATAATAAACCAAATAGCACACATATCACACAACTTTTATCAAAACCTAACAGACATACCAGCAGCATCCCATTACAAACTACCGAAAAATCCAACCCACACTCGAATAAAAAATAGATTCCCTTTTGAAGCATTCCTCAAAATTTTAGCCAACCACGATGCTTAACACCGAGGTTCTCCCCTAGAGTGTCCTCTCCAATATATAGACTAAGTTAGCTTAGCTATTTTAAGTAGATTAAGTCTGAAAAAATACATCTGTAAAGTAATGTACTGAACGACGTAAATCTTGCAAAATGAATAAATATGTGTTATATAAAAGAAAAAAAAGCGGGTCGGTGAGGGCGCTGGGCGCCCCGGGGGCGAACGATGGACTGCGCCTGGCGTTCGCGCGAGCGATGGCACGAGGCTCCCGCATGCGTTGGGTGGCGGGGCGTGAGAGCACCCGGCTCCAGCGAGTGTGGGTGAGCGGGGCGGGGTGGAGCAAGGCGGGTGAGCGAAAGCGAACGGGGCGCCCGCGTGCGCGGATTTACGACCTCTGGGATCTTTTAGCGCGCGCCTATTTCCAGCTGCATTCTTCTCCGCCTTCCGAGAAAGCGCGTATCGCTGCTTGGGGTTATTAACGGCCGCTTCGCCGGCGAATCAGCCATCAGCCCCCCGCGGTCGATGGAGAGATGACGGCGGAGAACCTCGCTTGAGGCTGGGGTGGTGGGCCGCAGGAGTAAGACTCCGAGAGGATCCGTTCTTTTGTATTTTGTGCTTCTGTTTTTACTCAATATTCGAAAATGTGTTTGATGTAATGAAGGATTTTGGAAATGTATTGTGTTGCTCGTAGCGCCCATGAACTCTGTCCGTTGCACTACAGCTGCTTGCATGAGAGATGTTAGGAATACGCACACGGCGTCGTAGTTGAATATATAGCATCCTGCCCCATAATGATACTTAGAATGGGTGCAACGCTCCATGGATTAAACACGCGGTAAACAAACATTTAACACATCAAAGTAATTGCTTTTCTTGCTTAGATTTATCGACACAGAGCTCCTAATTTCCAGTTCTAAAGTTTTATTGTTACACGGACATTCCAAAATAACCTACACAAAAATGTAGCCAACTATTAGTAGTATAGTCAACATAGTCAACTGTTAGTAATAACTGTTTCTTTTCTTTGTTACAGGTAATATTCTAGTATTGGCGAATTGATAGAGGCCACAACTGGCTGTAAGTTATCATCCTGTTTCGTTGGAAAATTTTACTCAAACGTGGCCTTCACTGGGCGTTCTAGTTGTAAAATGATGCTACTTGCAATCAATGGCGTAATTAGTGAAAGGCGTAATTAATGAAAATATTGTCAAGGAGATGAAGGAGGCATCAGTCACAAAAGGGAGGGCGTCTTGAGTAGTTACTAGTTGTGTGCATTATGCGGGACCGTGAGATCCAGGATTAGATGACAGCTGTGTGTCAGATTATTTTAAAATACTGAAGTCATTACAGTAAGGTAGGGACGGATATATCGATGAAATGAAAATTATATTAGAGAAATAATTCAATTTTCTGAAATAATGTGGTGCTGTTCAATGAAGTGTCGACACAGCACACAAGTCAAGTAAGCTTTACCAAGGGCACAGTAGGGGATATCCCGGTATCGACTAGTCTAGCACGTGGGTTACTCTATCGATCCTGTAGTGTACAGGAATATACCAGAAAACAGCTATGAGACGGAATCAAATCAACGAAGTTAAAAAATGAAAGAAACAAAACACCAAAAGGAGGTAGTCTCAAAACTGCCTCTTTCTGGTATTTTGACTTTACGAAATAAAAATCGAATCCACGAACAAAATTAATTCACTAGAGGAATACATAGTCTGATGTCTTGTTTTGTATAATTTATGACACAATTTATGTTAATACAATGCTTGTAAAAGTACGAAAATGCGGATAAGAAAAGTTAATTTAAAAAAGCATTGACTGCACAATCGTAGTGGGTGGTAGGTGTTATTCAGTATCGTTTGGTTGCAAATCATTGAAAAAGGGCCTCTGCATACATTGCAGAAGGGCAAAAGAGTACATGTACACTCTTGTCTGTGTCACAAGGGGAACATACATTGAATACATAATTGTTATCTAATTGCTTTTATTATTATGAATTCTGGAAAAATCGATTGTTTAATTGTTTACCATTAAACCTCACAGACTGTAAAGCTTCAAGGATATGTAAAACAGAATAAAATGATTCCTTCTAGGGAATGAAGTAATTTAGAGACCGGTATCTCAGGTCAAAGATTTTATGATAGTTCATTTTTTGAGATTGTGTGACAGCCAGACTTTAGAACTTGATGTACGTGAATGTACTCTTAACTTTACTAAGGGGTTCATTACATCGATAGTATCAAATAGAGTCCTTCTTACAGGCAAGAACGGTTTCTATGGAGTAACTATTGGTTGCCAATTCAGGGTTCTTGGTTATTTATATTGGAAATATTCTAGTGACCTATTTTTAGCCTACACAGGTAAAAAGAATTAATTGATCGAGGTCTGCAAAGATACCCACACCTACTTACGACAAACAAAATTTTATATGAAGGAAAGCTAATTAATTGTTTTTAAACTTTTTTACAGTAGTGTTTTGTTGAATACTAATTTATTTAAATAATATTTATTTGAAATATAGTTAAATAGACATTCCCATACTACATTTAGTACGATTGTCTTCTTTTATAGTCCTTCTCTTAATCGAAATACTATTCAGTTTTGATGTTGGATATCTTAATTAATAAAATGATTTAAAGTCAACAATTATATTGATGATGAGTTGTGAACACCATCACTTATGCCAATTATGAATCTTCAGCCCGTTATAATTAACACGCACTCTTTGTAATCAACGTTTGAACATTTTCGTTAATCCACAACTCTAAATAGAGGGGAGTGTGCGCAAAAATTTATGAATTATGAATGTTGGCTGAAGAATAATGTTTTCGGACTCCTTGCCTCTGTTCTGTTTTGTTCCGCCCCGCCTCGAGTGATAAACTGCTCTTCCGAAAACATTTACTTTTCGGCCTTGCTGCATTAATAATTATTTATTGCCTTGGAAAATGAAAATCCAGTCATTAATACTTGTTATTTGTTTATTGCGTATAAAAACTGAAGCATAAGGGTCGTTTGGTTTGCGCGCCGGTGCTGGGCGACAGTTCGTGCGACGAAGGATATTTCGGGAATGTACACACGATGGTCACGCGAGTGAAGAGGGCGAAAAAGCCCCCGTATCCCCAACTGTCGGGCGCGCTGTCGGTGCGCGTTCTCCTTGAAGCGGGGGGGGGGGCGCTGTCTGCCGTCCTCAAGGCTTCGCGTGCGCCCTCCGACCACCTGCCGGCCCTGCCCCGTAATTGCGCGTCCCCCCCCCCGGCCCCCCGCCCGCCCGCCACGCTCGCCACGCTCGCCACGCTCGCCACGCTCGCCACGCTCGCGACTCGTGGTGGGCGACAGACGGCGCTCTCTCCAGGCGGCGTCTCCAAGCGTTCGGAATTCGGCGGGTAGCGAGCGGGTGCTCGCCGAAGCACGAGTAGGGCGGACGGGTTGCTTCTTATTTGCCGAGCGACGAAAGTTCGCTGCTCGCCCTACCCACTGCGTGTGTGTGTGTGTGTGTGTGTGTGTGTGTGTGTGTTTGTTTGTTATTTAAGGTCGCATCAACAACTAGGTCATTAGCGACCACTACTGTTAACACTATGGTGATGATAAGGGGTGAAAGGTTGAACACAAATACAACCATACCCGAGGCGGGACTCGGGATCCTTCGGTCCGAAATTGCTACGATACTACTGCCTTAGGCTGTGTTTATGTTGGAGCAGCGATAAACGATGAGAGCGACGAGAGAGTAGGTGTTGCGAAATCGCAGCGCTGCTGTGTTCATGTCGGAGCAGTGCGAAGCAGCGCCACTCCGAATCCACCAGAGACATCTACAGGACATTCGGCGAAACTAACTTGTCAATTCAATACCAACCTTATGTAAATCACCCGCCATATTTACTTCAATTGGCTTAGGAACTTTTGGTTACCGTTTAAGTTGAAGCGCAGTAGGAGTCAACCTCAACATCATTCCCCTATGCAATGAAAGCATTACACCTTAAGTATTTTTCTTGGCTGGATATTGGCATGCTTGGTGAGAGAGATGTGTGACTTCGCAGTCTGCAACATGCAGCAAGCAGCTGTGTGCACTGTGCAGCCCGCGAGAGAGTTAGTCCTAGAGCGTACGTATTTCGAAGTTTTTATACTGCGAGCGAATTTAATAGTGATTTGTTTTGGAAATGTATTGTTATTTCATATTTTTCTTGGCGTTTTCATCGATGCGTCGTCATTTGACGAAAACTCTTCAATGAATGTGATGAGAATTTTAGAAAGTCAGACACGTAAAAAAATTGTCTAAAGTGATATCCTGCCTGAAGTTGCGATGATTATAGAGGTAAGCTGCCATGGCTACAATAATGAGTGTTAATGCACATTAGTATTTATGGAAAATTAAGTGTCATACATATAAACATATTTACATTGACTGTTAAAGAGAAACAGATGTATATTTCCAGCAGGGTTATAATTATAGTATACCATTTAGTATTGAGGTTAGTGATTGATTTCATTTGAGGAACTCAATGGCCTTTCCTTTTCTTTACAGAGAGAAGATGCCTAGTCTCTTGAAAGAAATCTGGTTGTATGTGAATGAATGTTTAAGAAAAAATTATGGAATTGTGTCTTCTAAGGAGGAAAGGAAATGTATTGTGTACTATATGCCTATGTGAATCTCACAAACATAACAGTATTTTATGCCAGGTTGTATGAAAAATAAAAACAGTGAAGACAAGTGTGAAATTGTGTGAAGAAAAGTGACTATGTTCAGAAAATTTCAAATGTGTGCAGTGCTCTCCCATTCTGCCAATTTCTATTATTCATAGTCTTTCTAATATTTTATTAGTCTGTCAAGTTTCATTTTATAAAACAGTTTTCAGATTGGTACATTTTCAGTATTTAAAAGGAGATAATAATTAATTTGAAGTAGTATTTTTTATGGTTGTTTATTCTGTAATATAAGAAAAATATCTGTTGTGCAATATATATCATGGAGTAAATAAGAAAAATTAAAACATCTTCAAATTCATTGTTATTGTCTTAAAATAAGAAAAGATTCTTCTCATTTTAATATTGTCTAAGACGATAATTTTGCTGTTCTACCAATCTTAATTGAATTCTCAGTATTTGTTTCCTATTGTCTGTAAAGAGCATATATGTGGTAGTTTGTCTGTGTTTAATTTAATTGAATGTAAAGTCTGAAGATTACATGTACAATAAACCATCTAGTGTTAAAAACATTTCCATATGATTAATATTTTAGGTGTCCTCTGTTCATGTTGACTGAACAACATATCACTCTCTCCCAAAATTTTGTAAGTTTTTCATGAAATATTATCCAAGTGTACAAAGGATATCTTCTAAAATGATTGAGTTTTGCAAAGACCAATGTAAATAAATGATTTTGTATTCTGAAGTAAAAACTACTCTGAATTCCAAGGAAAATATATTATAAGGGAAGTGATAAAGGTAAATGGCATATTTGTTTTATTTAAAATTGTTTCTTAAATCTTAAACTATGACAAAACGGAAGGCTGACGGCTTTGTAGTGTAACATCTCAATATTTTGCCAAATTGTGGCTTGGGACTAGCTGATTTCAATCACTTCAATTTTGAATAAATTTCAAACATTCAATTTTCATCCCTTCGAAATGTTGTTCTAGGAAATGAGATACATGTACTTTCAAAAGAAATAATTTAGATAATTCTTTTTCAATAAATTTTCTAGTTTAAAAATAAAAAATATTCTGTTTCTGGCATTTCATTTTATTCATATTGTTCTTCAGTGATAGTTATTCACTGATAAAACATCCCAATCATTTAATTAAACTAACAAAATTAAAAATAAGTTCATTTGTTTCATTTTAAAATTTCTGTTATAAATTATACTTCCTTGAATTGCACCCACATTGTGTGCCATGGGCAGCAAGCACATAAGAATTAATCATCTCAATCATTCTGGGTCAATATCTCACAACTACAATAAATTCTTTTCTATGGTTTTACAAGGTGTGGATGCAATTAACAAATTCATTAGCAGATGAAATGGGTGATTATGGCAAACAAAGTGAACAAAACTTCTGAGGGTTTGCAATACAAAAAAATGATTCAGAATAAAACATCACTGGCACATGATTATGTCCTTTATCTAAGTTAACAATTAGTTTTGCACAACACAATATAACAATAAAAATGTCAGTTATCCCGTAATTATTTGTATACTTGTCGTTTAGTGAAAAACGAATGTAACCTAACAAAAGGTCGGTCACAATTTGTCTAAAACGAAGTTCGATTTGTGTCCCGTTTGTCCCAAAAGTGACTCCTAACAATAAAACAAGTGATCAATTTCTCAGCATTCATGTTATTCGACATGCAAAACACTGAAGTGTGCCAGCTGTGAAGACTGCGGAACAGCGCGATACTAGCAGCGAAAACCTACCGAAGGGTTTTCTTCGCTCTTATCGCGGGTCGCAGCGCTGATCCCGTGATCAGCGCGCTGTCAACATGAACACTTCCATCTGTTTACATGTGGACGTTTTCGTTGCTTCGCTCGTAGCGCTGCTCTCATCGTTTGTCGCTGCTCCAACATAAACGCACCCTTAGGGATCTCGGCCACCGGATCGGCGCGTGTGGTCTTTAGGGCACATCAAAGGAAGTGTGCATTCGCCGAGCACATCAGCGGTAGCACAAGTAGCTCGCTTCTTGGCGAATGCCGAATGTGTGGAGCCGCCTGCACGGCCGTCCACATGCCACTCCACTTCCCATCCTCTCTTACCTCTCCCACCCTTCCCCTGTCTGTCTGCACTTTTCTATTTCCTATTTGTTTTGTCCTCCTCTTTTTTTCTTTCATATGTGTTCTCTTCCTATTCTCGCTGTTCTCTCTCTCTCTCTCTCTCTCTCTCTCTCTCTCTCTCTCTCTCTCTCTCTCGTCTTTTCACGGTCTCTCATCTTTTCCCATTGGTTTACTCCCTTTATCTTCTCCCTGAAGTATTTTCATCACCTTCTCTTCCATATTTTTCTTTGATTCAGACTTTTGAACCTGTTTTCTACTTTTTCGGCTTCGTGGAACCACTGCTTAAATGGTCGTTAGCATTCTTCTGATGTCTTCCTACCGCCGGTTAAACCGAGCTAAACCTTCACCTCAGTATTTACCCCCCTCCCGGTAGCACCGGGAGGAACCTCGACCGCCCCCAGGTAGCACTCATAGGCCCTTACGAAACGCAGTTAGGTGTCTCACACTCTCATCGATGCCAGGAGTGCCGATGCCATTGAAAATCTCTTTTCAATGTTTTCTCTTGCTTCCTTCTCTTTTTCTTCACTTTTCCCTTCATGCCTCTTTTCTGCTCTTCTCTTTCTCCTTCTTTACTCGCTTTCATTTCCACTTTCTTTGGCATTTTCCTCGTTCTATTAATTCTGCAAGCTAGAAGAAACTCTGTCGCAAATATCAATGCGTGTATTCTCGACAGAATCATGCGACTTTGCTGAGAATGGTCTGCTTTTTATGTGAACTGCGAGATAAGTTCTGCAATAAACCATTTTTACGTTTAAACCGTTCCTATCTCGAAGTAAACGCAAAGAAAAGATCATTTCTGGAGTATAATATGGAGAGGAGAAAATGTTGGACATAACTCGGTGGTTTCATTATGCGACTGATTTGCTGAAACAAAGGAGTTTTCTTCTGGTTCGATCACCTACTGTGGTCTGAGTCGTAGTTCAGTGGTTTCCTCGGTCTCGTGAGTGGCCGAGTCACGACCCTTTAAACGCAACCATAAAATATCATTGAAAGACGAAAAACACAGCTTTCATACAATCTCTGATAAGGTAGGCATTGTGGTTTCATTACAGATAGTGCGTAGAAACTAATTTGCCTTTTATAATGCCTCTAGGAGGAATATTTTTATGCATACAAGTGTCTGGAATGCCCTCATTTCAGAAATGAAATAAACGTCTGGCTAAAATGTTCTTTAGGTTATGTTGGTTTTCTGACGTACGTAGTATTTCTTTATTATTACAAATAGTACAAGCTACGGATCTCTTTTACAGTATCAGAGTACATACAATTACTTATTCTTCAGACATTCCAAATATTGAGTGTTCTGGTTAAGGGCAGCGACGAACCAACGTTTGTTGAATAATAATATTACGCGTTCTTCAAACCACGAAGAAAAACATTCTTCGATTAACGTTAGCCATTGCCCGAAAACGCCGCGAAAAGTTTCTTCATTTACCGCGTGATATCGCTGAACGTAGAGGAGTACGATTTCCGTGCAAGTGCTTTTCGCACGTATCCCCGGAATGGAACCTCCTTCGAGTGTTGACGTGTTCTGGAAAGAATAAAGAATAAGAATCGCAGTAGCTTTGTCGTGTGGCAGCGGGCGCCGCGGCGCGCTTTCGACCGGCCTTATCGGGTGGCGCGGCGCGGCGCAGCGCGGCGTGGCGATAGGGCCTTCCCGCCGCTTTGTCTCAGGTTTCCTTCCGCCCTCGGCGCGCCACCGCTCGCCACGCGCCAACACGTGACCGCCCCCTCCCTCGCCCCACCCCACCCCGCCCCGCGCCGCCGCACGCCGGAAGCGCTTTTCTACACAACGCAGAAGATAACGCGAACGAATCTCGTCCAGGAAACGGCAAATCTAAGGCGGCAATGGGCGAATTGTTTCTTCTAATTAGCGGAAACCGACGCAGTTGGCACTGACGGCTAGACGCTAGATCGATAAACGACGTGCCACGATCGAGTTCGAATCGTGCTGAAGGTATGGTTTTGCGTTGTTATTGTGACCTGGATTTACTTCGGAATTGCAACTGAATAAATCAACATTCGTTATTGTCCCCTCACCCAATTTCAAGTACAGTTACGTGATTTTCAGACTTCGCTCTGAGGATGACACACAATGATGTTCATGAGTATCGAGTACGCGTTATTCATATTTAAATTAGACCATTGCTTTTTTGTCAAAAACAGTAAAAACTGGATGTGACATATGGGGGAGAAAATCATCTGCGCATGCTTTCGTGAGTTTCAGAGTCCCTTCCCAACAATTTAGCTATTAATAGTTGAAAAATATAATAATAATAATAATAATAAAATAATAATAATAATAATAATAATAATAATAATAATAATAATAAAAATTTAAAAAAGCAAGAGATTAACATTTCAAAAACTAGATATTTTCGTTTCCGAGTTATAGAAAACTTATTTGTAACGGTAAATGAACTGCAGATTTGATTTTTCTGTGTTGCTAATAAAATAGAAACTCAACCTAAGCTCTACTACCACTACACGTAAAAGGAAAGCTCAACAAAACATGCTCATAGTGAAGCTACATTGACGTCCAGAAGCAAATCAAGGGGCCATCTTAGCATTTGCTCAATGGATCAGGGAAACTGGACAAAAACCCGATCGAGATGGGAGCTTAACTTACACTTGTTCTAAGGGGAATAATTTCTTCACATTGCGTGTGCAAGCAAGGAACATTAACAATATTGCACGTAGAAAAAAAAAAACGTAAAAAATCATTTATTTCTCATTGACAGGTTTATAAAAAGCTTAAAATACCTATCTTAACAAAGCCATAAGATAGTAAATGTTTGATTTTTGCCATTTCCCGTATGTCAAAGTACGTTTTGCAACTAACTGATATTCACTACTCTATTGTGATAAAGTCCAGCCAAAATATAGCTAATATGCCAAGTTTTTTTTCTACAGATTATCAACCCTCGACGTTTGTCGGTTTGTCACCATGGTGATGTAAACTGAACATATCAACATTGCAGACGATCATTGTATGTTTAGACAAGAGAAAATGCGTGTAAAATCTATTGTCTCTTAGCACGGAATGGTTGGTTGGTTAGCGCTGTGACGAACGCGGAAGGACAGTCCCGTAGATTGGGCTCCCAGCCGACCTGCAAAAGCGGAATTCTCCCGCAATCTTTTCATCTTATTACACGAGTGCTCAAGAAAGAGCGAGCTTAACACTTTCACAATAAAGCAGTAATAAAATGTCTGGATAATCCTTTCAGTCATGACTTTTTGTTTTCAGAGATATGCATAGTTTGTATACTTTCTAATGTGACATTATTTTAACTGCGAGAAAAAATAGTTCTGTTGACCCACATTGTGACTACAATAATAAATGAAAATTTGATATTGTTTTCCAGGCGAGGGCTTTAGGTAAAAGTACCTTACGTTAATTTAATCATTTTGAAAGCAAGAGACTTTGAATACATTTGTTGATACACGCGCTTGTTTAACAAAAACGTTTTTCTTAAAACTCAAAACACAGAGTTGGTATTTTTTTAACAATCTCTACCGCTGCTACAAACAAAGGTATATTATATTTAAAACTTTTCATAAATGTTTTTGAATTGCAACTTGAATACTTACAACACAGTTGACACGTTACATCAACAAATTTGACTACGATCTACTACTCGTATGTCAGTATGAACTTGACCAGATTGAACTCTGATTTTCGAAGATTTACTTTCTCTCTGGTTCTTTGGAATCAATACATCAACAAATTCGACTACGATTATGACCAATAATTTGACATGATAGTGAAATATTTACTTATTCGCCAGTTTTTACGCAAATTGTCTGTCAAGTTGTGTTATATATGCACGTTTTCGTTAGCTCTGGGCCACTTCTCCCTTTCCTGCTACTTGAAACCGTCGAAAAGCAGGTATCGCAGTGACCACTTTTGACAACATTACTAATACAAGGTGCGAGAAAACTTGAATCATTTTCAATGTACTTCGGCAGCATCAGGTAGAGGATAATGGATAATCTTAGCTCCGGGTGTACACAGATTAAGAACTCAAAAGTTAAAACTTCATAACTACTTCATAATACATAATAACTTCATAAGAAGCATGGAACGAGTTACAGGTTTAATAGTCAATAAATATAATATATGTGTAATTATAACTTACGTGATCGTAGTTGTAAATTGGCTCAAGAAAATCAGAAAATACGCGTATTTTATTTATGTGGTAGTGTTGTAAATGTGGGTGACAACTGACGAATACGATCATCGCTTAATCTGGAAACAGGCTCCGAGTAAGAATTTAGACTTTCTTATATTTTTATTCAAACTTACAAAACGTGAGGTTCATTCTAATACTTTTATTTATTCCTTATAAAGCTGTGCTATATTACATTTAAAATTTACTATAAAATTGTTGCCAGTGTTCATATGACCTCTCTATACTGTATTTATTTTAATTTAGTCAAATTGGCTGATACATTTGAGGTAATATACTTGTTTTCGATTATTGATGGCATATCTAGTTCGTCCCTGAACGCTTGATTCCGTTTGTTTGTCTTCTGATGGGAGGCAGATTTATCTTAATATTTATGCCTCTCAATCGTAGTATTCCAAGAAGTGTTTTCTGCGATTGCTTAAGTTTTTCTTTATTTTTTTCCGTGTGGATGGAGTCCGTCGTGGCCTGTTCCTCTCCTGACGCATCGCAGCATGGGACGTCTCAACGGAGCTGGCGCGAAGTTGCCAGTGACAATTCACATGAAGTGGTCTGGTCTCTTGGCAGCCACTGCCAGTTGTTTCCATTCACTTGGGCTTGGAGCTTTTTCAACAGCCCTCTCGCTGCGTGCCCGCAGTTGCTCAATCGGGTTCGATTGGTTTCGCCCAAACGTTGCGGTCTGATGTTAAAAGGCGCTCGACGATGTAAGCCGGTGCTTCGTGTCTTGATAGCGTCAGGGAACTCGCAACCTACGATAATCTTTTGTATAGAATGAAAGTTAATTGGGGTAAAATGAAAAGGTAGGACTGATTCAGACCGTGTTCTCTAAGAAATGCCTAAGGCATATTCTGATATCCGTGACCGTGATAGAGCAGGCTGTTCGCTAGTTGTTAGCGTGTCTCGATAAATGCATAATACACCCTTGTTTCCGTGTAAGGAATAATGCATAGTTGAAGGGCATCTCTCCTGCCAATTGTGCATTATCTGTTACGGACAAATGCGTACCCTTCCAGCCGATTAGGATTGTCCAAGTATTAAATCAATTCATGTTATTATTACATAGAAAATGTAGAATAACATAGAAATACGTCATTTTCCGCCGAGCGAATCGATCTCTTGGAACTGCTGTAGCGCAAGATCTTGGATCTGCGGCTAAGCTTTGCATGTATGAATCCAACCGATAGAAGTTGTCATAGTTCATAAGCTGTTACTACTGAGGATGGAGTTTCATATCATACTATTCACCTTACAATTATTTAATATTTTAATTCGATAAAAACATGATGCTCATCATTACGATGACAATGAAGTTCGCTATATTAGGTGCAAATTTTGGGTTTTGTACTTAACTATCATACAAGTATTTATAAAATATAACACTCATGTTTAAATAATATCCTATTTTGTATTGAAAACGAATCATTTGACATTTACCAAGATGAGTTGTTTTTCGAAGAATATTTCCGCAGTCATTTTCTGAATGCCCCTCATTTCTTCAAAATCATTGTGCAAACTTACTTCATTTAAACTAATTGAGTATAATAGCCAACAGTACAATATACATACACTTATGGATCATCAAAAATCAACAGCCCCCAGTTTACGGTTAGAGGATTCTATGAATATCAGATACAAACCCACATTTTGTATCTTATTGGTTATATAATTATATTGTGTGTATGTGTGTGTGTGTGTGTGTGTGTGTGCGTGCGTGCGTGCGTGTGTGTGTGTGTGTGTGTGTGTGTGTGTGGATTGGGCCCAAAAGCATGCGTGTTTCCTCGTGGTTAGGTCACAGGCATTCGCCGTGTAGTCCTTCCGTGGAGGAGGCAAGCAAGCCGCTGTGAATGCCGTGCGCCTGGCCGTCCTTCGCTGTCGCAAGCGGCGAGTTTTTCCATCCGTCCGTCGTCCCGAGTGCCGCTGCAGCGACGGGATAATTAAAACGCGCGGTGCGCGGGCTATAATAAGTGGCCGGGAGGGCGCGACGCGACGCGACGAGCCAATGACGCACGCTGCCCTGGCGCCGACGCCCCCGGCGCCTCAGCTCCGCTCGTGGCGCCAAGGCGCACTGCGAAAGCTGCGATTGTCGTTGATGAATACGAGATGACGATGGGCCGAATCAGGAGAGGAGAGCAACACATAAATGTGAAGTAACAGTCGCTGCTTTTTTACTTTTTCAAGACGAACTTTTAAAAAAAGAAATTAAGAAGAGTGTAAAATCTTAATTGAAAATGAAATATTGACAATACTGTGGCATGGGGAGGAGACAATTGATGATTAATAATAGAACAGATGAAAACTGGATATGAGGATGGGAAAAACAGCTGGTTACCATTCTTACTGTGGGTTACCATACCTGTGTCTACATGCTGGTTGCTATACCTGTGTCTCACCATTCGACGTGAAGTAAGAAGTGGAGAATAGTAATCCAGAGTGCGGTAGTTGACGTCCGTAAATTGAAGTTCATCAGAGTGTACCTGTGCGAACTCGATTGAAGAGGTGCATTTTTGAAGGAGACATTTCGTTTTTAAAGAGGTTTTTCGAAAAGAATCCGGTTATACCATGTCTCGGATTTACGTTGTGTGAAAGAAATTGATTCCTCTGAGGATTAAATCCGACGTTCGTCACGCTGGTTACACCCGCCTTCTCTACTAAATGGCAGGAAAGGCTCACGCTGACTTCTCTGTCGAGTTCATTGATTCTGCGGACGGACCGTCACTAACTCCATAATATGAGTGCATCTTGCATGGTCCAAAGGACGATTCCCCCTTAAGGTGTTCCGCTCGGAATATCACACTCGCAACAGGATGGGAAAAGACGATCAAAAGATAAATGTTACTTGGCACTGTCGAAATAATTGGCATATCGTTGGCAAACGTCGAATGGTATGTGGCTCGAGGAGTGTTGCTCTTCTACTGAGAAGATGCTTATAGTTTTGATGCTGGATATTTTGTAACCGATACCTAGCTTTTGGTTTAGTAATATAATTTACACTCCAGAGATTTTAGATCTGTCTTTACCAGACGTTCAATTTCTCTTTTCAACTGCTTCTACTTCGAGTCTCTCTCTCTCTCTCTCTCTCTCTCTCTCTCTCTCTCTCTCTCTCTCTCTCTCTCTCTTCTCTCTTTCTCTCTCTCTTTCTCTCTCTCTTTCTCTCTCTTTCTCTCTTTCTCTCTCCTCTGTCTGTCTATCTATCTATCTATCTATCTATCTATCTATCTATCTAATCTGTCTATCTCTATCTCAGGAAAATTCGCTGCTCCTTTTTTCGTTTGTATTTATTATTATGCTGAGCAAATTCGAATTTAATGTTAATCGATCTAATGCAAAAGTATACAGTGTCAAAAAATGCACACTTGAACGATGCGAATTGAAATGATAGCTCAATCGCTGTTTTCTTTCGAAAGACGTTGAAGGTGTGCGATCCAACAGTGCCGTCTGCCTTGATTCCGTGTTTATACTGCCATCTACTGCACTTAGGTGCAATGCGTGCACTCGCCGTGTGGGGCGCCCAAGGTCGGCGGCGCCGCCAATCACGCGCTCGCTGCCGCCGCCACCGCCGACGCACATCAGAATCTCTTGGACCCCGCGATTCGCACATTGGGAGCTCCTCTTGTTTCTTTTCCCATTCTCAATGGTCCATGTTCAAGTACATTTGAGGAGTAAACATTCAAAACGTGTCACGTCCACTATTTTTCAATAAAAATATAGTACACATTTTACACTTTCCGACACCGACTTTTACTCGACGAATAAAGAACTACTCACACTGTATTGTAAGATATCTCACGTTTTTCCTCGAATTAAAATTTTAGGTAAAAAAACAAAACAGAAGAACTCGACTTTTGCCAAATGGACATGCCACCTTTTGAATGTATATTCCCCATTTATCTTCTTGCGCATGTTCATTCGAAGGGGGAATGGACAAATTATGTTAATGTGAAAGAAAGAAATTCTGCTCTTGCAGTTTGACTGAAAATCCCTGTTCCCAAGGACACGTTTAAAAAGTTGGAAATAATATGGAAACGAAACCCAACTGTCGGTGGTAAATGAAGTGTTAATTCTAGTTACACGATGAACTCGGCTTAGAGATATCCGCGCGGAATTGTTTGCCAACCTCGAAGGAGCTGTTGTCACTTAGTGCCTCGTGCTATTTATCAGAAGTGACAGTGGAAATTTATCTAAGGATGTTACCCGAAATGGATATCGCAACACTGAGGAAATGCTGATTTCTAGGGACTCTAGTGATGAATCGAACCACAGGGTAAACACTGAAATATTTTCATTGCATGACAGATTTCCAGAGAAATTATTGGTAATATATCGAAGTTACTAGCCGCGCTGTTGCCATTCTGGGCCATGATCGTCTTTAATTTTGTAATTCTTGTATATATGGGAATGCAGCTTCGATGATGCAGTTTTACGATAATGGTTTTTGGAACTGTAATTCATGAAGTATAATGTGGCAAATAAAGTACATTTGAGCGTAACGGAGGTATGAATGCAACTGATAGTGATACGTATCGAAATTTAATATCAGCATCCCCTGGAGAAGAAGAAATGTTACAAGCGGAGCGGTGAGCGAGAAACGTATCAGTTCTCTTCAGGACGAAATTCAGTAAATTAATTTTAAAAAAATAGTGAGTTTTAAGTCTAGTATCATCGTCAATGTTGCGCCACCTCAACTAAGTCGCTTCCTACCGTGAAAGTAAACATTGAACCCAATGATTAGTAATACACATCGTCGACTGTATTTATTCAGCGTCAACTATATTTATTGTTGATTTCGCTACTGCAGCCAGGGTTGCCACATGTTTAGATTATATCCCAGAACCAAGCTTCAGGAATCCTTATATTTTCACTAAAATTATTGGTAACAATAATAATTGATTGAAAGTGTAAAATTGTTCATATTATAACTTTATTCTGTTTAACCGCGCACGGGAATTTCCTCAAACTGTACTCGATTCATTCTATATCGATAAACTAAATGTAAGTCTAAGACGCCCTGTCATGGTTTTGTCCATTTCTACTAGAGAATGCGCTTGAAAAAGAACATGTTATGTGACCCTTAATGCTTTCGGAGGAGTGTTTTCACCAACATCATAGATATTTGTAATATTGGTGTAAGTTTTAAATTATCGAATAAAAAATTATACGAGTCTTAAATTGTACATCATCAATTACGTAAAATTCTGGTATTTAAACGAATTCTTCATCCTGATCCATGGTATCTTCATTAAATTACTGGTAAAAATATCAAGATCCTGGTACGTTTGGCAACATTGACTGCAACACAGTATAACTAAATGTAATTATTGTGAATGCCCTTAAGGTGTCTGTGTATCTCATCTCCGATACCTTGTCTATTGAATCCCCCCTCAATAATTTGGTGCCGGTTACGCCCATGGCAGTGTCTGAGTATCTTATCTCCGATACCTTATCTATTGAATTGCCCCTCAATAATTCCGATACCTTGTCTATTGAATCTCCTCCAATAATTTGGTTCGATTACGCCCATGGTAGGTCTGAGTATCTTATCTCGGATACCTTAACTATTAAATCGCCCCTCCATCCGATATCTTGTTAATTTAATCTTCCGTCAATAATATGTTGCCGATTACGCCCATGGTAGTGTCTGAGTATCTTATCTCGGATACCTTAACTATTAAATCGCCCCTCCATAATTGTGTGCTGGTAACGGAAGCCCAGGTAGTGTCAGAGTATCTTATCTCCGATATCTTTTAATTTAATCTTCGTCAATAATTGTTGCGTTACGCCCATGGTAGTGTCAGAGTATCTTATCTCCGATTTCTTATCTATTGATTCGCCCCTCGATAATTTGGTGCCGGCTTCACCCACGGTGTATAGTGTGTGGTGTCTGCGGCGCGCCACATGCTGCGCGGCGCGGCTCGCGGCCTCGGGTTGTTTGCGCTCCGGCGGTGCACAGTGCGCTTTTTGCGCGGAGCCTCGTTTCTCGGAAAGCAAGCGCTGATCCTCCCCTCCCCTGTCCTTCGGTTGCCGCGGATCTTTCTCTCTTGGGCGGCGAGGCGTTCATCAGCATCGCGACCGCACTGCGTATTAGCAGGGCTGCCGTCCTCGGGGCGCTCTCGCCCCAGGGAGAAGAGGGGCCCGAAATCTCCAATCGAAATTGCTTTCTTCGCAAATAACCCGAATCGGGCAGAAGCATGAAGTATTTACCCCAACCGTTTTGCACGCTGAAATGCGCATTTGTGTGTCGTGTATTGCAGTGTCTTCTTTTTTTTACTGATTGGAAGCGAAATTGAAATGTTCTCGTGGAAAATTCATCCACAAAATGAATCAATTATGTTCTGTTTTCATTAAATGCAAGGTATTTGGAAACTTGATCATAGGAGCATTGCAGGTAATTTTACTAAGGCCATGCGTTATTTCGAATTTGTATTGTTTTTGGTTTGTTTTATTTTGTTTTGTTTTGTTTAATGTGTTTAGTGAAAGAAGCCAACAAATGTATAACTTACCTTCACGTTCTAAACATACGTCGACAGTTGTAGAATTATTGTAATTGACTGGAAATATTGTAATCTTTATGAGCATTTTGTGTAAAAATTAAGTATAACTTAAAACTTATGTGTGCAGTTGTTCATGTTCAGTGGGAAAACATAATTTTGCTAGGGTCGGTATGCACAAAGAGTGCGAAATGCTGGTTTGTTCGGGTGAAGTGTCTCTGTAACTTGAGCACGAAAGAAAAAGAGGCCAGGCGCGCCTTGGGGAAGTGAGCGAGAGCAGTTTAATGCTACCCAGAAGCACAAGATGCCTCACAGCCATGTCAACGCCCTGCTGCGCTCTGTGGTTTTTTGTATCTTATCTCTTATGCGCACTGCCTTTTGTTTTGTCATCCGTGCGTCCGAATGCGTCTCTTCGTCAACGCGAAGATGCAATTTCTGATTTTTTTTATAGTACCAATCCGTCATCATGATTTCGCTGTCCTAGGGTTGCGGCAAGGGGCAAAATTCATGGGTGAAATTTAGTGATTCTCTTTGCTGCGTTATTGTATTAGTCACACATTAATGAATAGTGTTTTGAGATTTAATAATTGGACTGGGATTATCGTGACATATTACTTTTGCACTGCCATATTCATTGACGTCGTAATCCAGCGACTGTATTACGACGTCAAACAGTCATGCTCTGTTTCATAACTGAGATCTTGATGTGCACATTTCTGTTTGTCTAGGTCAAATAACTAAATCGTTGTTGTAAAATCCTTCTTTCAAGTGTAGAATTCTAAAAAGTAGTATTTTTTATCCAATCGTCTTTATATGCTGTTTACGTCCTACGTGTCCCAAGTAAATTAAGCGGGTTATTCTTTTATCCAAGTTAATAAAGCTTCCTTCTGTAGAATCGATGGCTCATTACTGTATCCGATGTAATACAGAGTACTGACAAGGTGAATATAGTACTATTAATGATTTAGCCGTATTGTTAAAACATGTCATTTCTTTAAAAAGGTGATCGGATAAGATCAAATGTTTTCTACCGTCACGCTATCGCAATCGTGAATAATTTGCACTTCATGGTCTCCTTTAGCCAATTGTGAGATAAATATTGTTTACGAACGCATTTTTAACTGAAATGTATCTAATGAAAGAACTACTTCGGATGCCAATATTTCTTTACTGTATTATTTTCATTTATGAAAGTAGTTGTTAAAATAATAGTGCTTATTATATAATTTTGTAAGATTTTATAAATTGGCTGTTTTCCCTATAGTATGTGGTGTCACTATTTTTGAGTAAGCTTGCTTAAATCGGAGTTGCCGTTCTTGCGACAACGCGCAGATTGTCCGTAAAAATGTTTGTTGACTACACTGCAGCTTTTCTTTTCCGTCTGCTTGGTCTGCAATGGCGGCGCCTCCCTTACGAATGCAGTACTCCGCAGTCATCGCGTTTGTGGCATTGATTTGTTTGCGCACGAAACACATCAACACACATAGGGTCGACCGCGAATACACCAAGCGTTTGAGAACAACTCGCTCGTGGTGAATGCTGTTGTTTAAGCAGCCCAACGTCTTCCAGCAACACGGGACTCTGTGGCTGTTCATTATGCGTCTCAAACAATGGGGCCCTGTGACACTTCTGCTAGTGGCACTGTCAGAAGTCTACGACCAAGCTTTTCTAACCTTCCGCCCAGGGAACTCTAAAATTGAAAAGTAGCCTGTCACATCACATATTACATCGCAGGTTTGCAATACAGAACCAAGGATATGTGCCAAATTTGCAGAACCTGTGTTTGCGATTTAAATTATTGTATATTTTGTCTGATTTCGATTTTTCTGTAATTACATATCAAAATCTGATAATAGGAAAATCTATGTTATACTGGGTTATTTAAAGACATCCAAATTCATTTTCAGGATTATGATTTACTAATGCATTTAAAAACAATTTATTATTTGCAAAAAAGTTTTATAAATATTTTTGTTAGGGCTTTTGTAACTTCTAAAAGTATTTAAAATCCTTCAGGAATTTTACCCTTTTATAATCTCTAACGTTTTCTGTGTTATTGCAAGTAATTTTGTGTACAAACGTCTATTGCACATCACCAAGAAGCATTGCATATATATCCGTCCGTTATAAGATTATATTCGTACTCATTTTTGTGTGCACTTGAAACGAAAAGATAAAGAGGAAAGGAAAAACCTTTCCGTGTTCATTAAAGTAGCGTGTGCCACGTGTTCACCACAGTTTTTTACTGTAGCTTCCTCACTCAAGTTTCTCCATGTTTCGCCGTAGTGATATGAAAAGCTTTTATCCTGCGCGTTTAGCCAGCAATGTGAACGACTGAAGATGAGTAATCGTTCAGACCGTTCCAAGATGTTTGAATGGCGTTTAGAGTGATTCAGACTTTTGGGACATGACTCGGAATGCGATTTTGAGACATCGAACTCCCACTCTTTTCGCGTATGTAAGAAGAAAACTGCGAGCAAACGAGCACTCACTCTCTTTTCACATGCCGTCGGGTTGAAAATATCTGGTGTGTGTGGCCTCTCTCTAAAAGAAACGTGTCTTAAACAAACCTGAGTGTTCGCTCATGTGAATGTTCGTCGGCTATTCTTAACAAGCAACTGGATCCATAAATACCTCGGTGTTGAGCTGACGGACACGTCTGACTCATAATTTTAAAAAGGCTATGGGAAGCAGCAGGAACGAATCTAATAAACTTTCACTAATGAGTTCTTGAATCTATTTTTGTTGATTCGTAGGAGACATTTTGTTTACTGTTTTCATTACAATTATAAGGGATACATTTTTATGCTTGTCTTTTATTTCTGCAACAAATATTCTAATACCGTTACTTCTCCGTCGGTCCATTCCGTAATGAATATAAGATATGGTTTTAAGATAAATAATATTGACGAAATTCTTTGTTTGTATTTTTCACATTTTGTGAAATACCTTCCAGCAAATGCAGTTTTTTGTCCTCTATGATAATTTTATTGTACTCGAAGTGAACGAATCAAATGAAAGTTACTACAAGGTAAATTGTTTAATGTTTGAAAAGTTTCACGATTTTACTAAATATAGAGTGTGCAGTACTTTTCTCAATGCTCTCCAATCCACTGAAATATACCCCCCTCTTCTTATGAAACTAAATTGTAATTATTGTATCCTTACAACAATTGTCTAAGAACTATTAAATAACAGTATCCGGTAACGTAAGTAATCATTCTGCTACTTAAACCGTTATGATGTGAGAAGAATTCTGCTTTAGAGACGAGGTTCTTTTTTCAGTATTTGTTCCGGCAGAGGTAACAAGGTCGTGCTTCATTACACTTGTTATTTCTTCCAAATTCTTTTAAAAGTTGGCTGTCAACAGATAACAAACATTCCTTCAGAATATCAACTCGGCAAACAAATAGCTTTCCTAGTGAAAAAAAAAAATTTGTACTTAAAAAAAAAAGAGAGAAAGAAGTAGCGAACCAAGGAACCATGATCCCGCCATCAAAACTGTAGTGGAGTAAGATATCAGTTTTTGGAAACAAAAAGAAAGATTTGGGACGAACACGAGAATTGTGAGAAATTATTTATTTCCAGACATACACGAGATAATTTACTTGAAGAGGATACAGCTCGCCTGTGGGGCAGTGGCTTGGAGTAACGATCAAGCGCACATGAAGACTGTGGGTTCGAGTAAGGCATGGATGTTTTAACTGCTTGTTTGTAGTTTTGTTAAAATCCCATATTATTACTGTTAGTATAAACCATCATCCTCTCATGATCACCGTGCTTTTCAGGGCCAGATTAGTAGCTTAAGAGGCGCTAAGCATGACCAAACTGTGGGGCCTCATAATCGACGATTCAACATAGGAGATAAAAAAGAATATTTAAAAGAAACATTTGAAAATGTATTTATTGTATCACAACATTAGACATTCTTTTCTCCTTGTTTTAAAATCGAGGTTAAGTGTATTAGTTTATTTCGTTAATAATATAATTAAAATTAGTTTACATTTTACATTACTAATAAAAAAATGGGGACCTCTATTCAACGGGAGTCCGAACTACATACTCAGTCTGCTTCTGTACGAATTCTCTGCTGGTACCATCCCTCACACCCATAGCAGGCAAATGCCACCTTCCTCCCCTACTTCAAGGCAATCATCATCGTTATCATGTTCATGAGATTACGGAAGACTAAAATTGACCCACTTCTGCACTCGGTCTTCTGTCGTGATTCACCGGAGTCCGGATTTCCATACCATGGGTTCGGTGTGGGCTTCTGAAGCCGACGTGAGGTCTGAATGGAGTGGCCGACGACCTGGAGGACCATTTAGGAAGGCTCGTGCCGCCACGCAAACTGCTCCCGGGGAGTGAACGGGGCACTTACGCGCATTCACTTAGCACGCTAGCTTTAACCGGCGCCCTCTCCCCCTCCCTCTCTCATCGCTTCATTCCCGCCCGCGCGAAGAGGCTCTCTCGAAAATCGAATTTGCTCTGCGAGCGCTGCGCCGGCTTCTTTCTTCCGGGGCGTTGTATGTTTTCGCGTTGGGAGTGTTACTGCGGTGCTTATTGCTCTTGCGGGGGCGTGGCGGTCGTTCGCACGACGGGGCTCGTGCCGCGTGGTGCACTGCGCTTGTGCATCTCGTACTTCGACTGCGTTAGTCGCGTTCTTTGGGTTTAATTGCTATGTGTTAGCAAGTGGTGTTTTTTGTCGTACTGGCACCAAAGAAAATTAGTTATTTGGTTGTAGTATATAAATCTTGGGGTGTTGAACGTTATAGTAATGTTTTCTTTCGTTTTAATATTGCCCCACCATACTTTCTCCCATACATGTAATAGTAATTACAGAAGTCCAATAATAAATTAAAATTTGTATGAATTTTCAGACTGACAATCCCTTGTGGCAGGCTTCTCAGACTCATGTAAATGAAATTCTTAAATGTATTCACTATAACAATCAAGTAATAGCTTTTATAAGTCATAATAAAGCGACTATTTTATTACAAAAGTATGATAACAAAATTGTTGAGACTTTTAGTCTCTGTGATAAATTTGTTTTAATTAAAGTGGTAATGCTGCGGCGTCCTTTCTGAATGTCTGAAGCGGATGTCCGTTTTAAACCCTTAGTTACACTGAAACGATGTTTCCAATCTAGTAAATACATTTTGTTATGTTGAACCATGTGAGTTGTTTTCTCTGCCTAGTCAAGTATTAATCCTGCGAACTATTTGAGAAAGAAATTCGGTAGGTGTTCTGTCGCAGCACAAACGAATGTAAGATCAAGAAACGAAGCTTCGATTTTCTTCTGAGTCAGAAATGTGAGTCTGGTGAAGAGATATGCCCCAGAAATGACGAAATGACCCAAAGTGTTAAAAAAAGTAACAACATACTTCGTGTGGCCGAAAGTAGCACCAGTCTTGCAACATCTGGTTAAGTGGCAGAGGCCGTGGTGAGTTCAGAGGAATTTCTATATCGGTCCATCGCGTTCGGAATGGCGGAGGTCAAGTTCACCGCGACCCCGCTGGAGGCGCGGAGGCCGTCATTTCTGACGTTTCGTTATTGGAGAAGGTTGGCTGGGAAGAGAGAAGTGTCATCTGCGACTACTGTACGTTCTCACAGGGTTCGAATACTGAATCCCCTCCCTTAAATCTTTTTCTGGAAATAATATAATCAGTACTAGTATTAATGGATTTCTAAAATTGATCTGAAATATTTGGATCATTGTTCTATTTTAGTTGATGGCCAATATAATTATTCTTTTAAGCGTTCATTTCTTGAATTACATTCTTTTGAATTTCTTGTAAATTAATTTGCACATACACAAATACTGAAATCTTGAAATCTGCCTCATTATCTTTAACAATTACGACAAATCTGCACACTTCTGGTATAATTAGTGACTTAGTGTATAAATATGTCGTTGCATTATTCCCACCTTTCATAGAAATGGATTCTTTGTGACAGGTGAATCCACTTAGCAATTGTAGGAAGATTCAAAATAAATGTATAGAAATGAGGTGCTTCTACAATTTGAGTTGAAAATTCAAGAAAAAGAAGACAACCTGTTAACTTAACATTTTCGTTTGGGCGGTCTAGGAATTGGCGTAATTGAACAGTGTTAACAATGAATTATCCACAGCACCCTACGTGCATAGTTGATATGTTCTCCCCCACACACACACAACACACACACACACACACACACACACACACACACACGCACGCACTCATACACAACCACACACACACACACGCACTCACACACACACACACTCACACACACACACACACACACACACACACACACACACACACACACACACACACAATTTGTTGCTGCTCCGCGCACGTGCTGCGGGTTGCCTACTCTGCCGTCGACCTGGCGTTTCCCTGACCTTGACACCGGTGCCCACGACAACATGCAAATTGGGCATTCGTTTTTGGACCAGCTTTGTGAACACGGGTGGAATTTAGTAACTTAGTCTATTATAGAAAGAAGGCAGCTGTTAAAAAACAACTCTTAACGTTATTACAAGATATAGGATTATTCATGTTTCCCAGAAAGAAAATAGCGAACCTCTGTGATTCTATAGTTGGTGCACATGTCAATAACCCACAAGGAAAGGGACACGTCCAAACATAATGTTTTTTTAGGAGAACGGTTTTAACCTGATCGAAGGTGTTGATTATGCGTTCAATGACACTGTTTTACTTTATTCACCGACTCTAATTAAATGTTTACTACAAAAAAAATGTTAGTTTTCCGCTGAACTATAAACGACGAATTCTGAAATGTGTCACTTTTCCCTTTCACCATCGGTATTTGGTGCTTATGGTTTGTTGCTTCCGTCTTTTGACATCGCTTAATTGCGGAGATCCTGAATTTATACGGTGGTGGAAACAGAAATTAATGGGCATCAGGGATGGAAAATATGATGTTTCAACGTGACGTTTGTTTGAAACAGCGTATGATAGCCATTGATTCAAAGATAATTCTGTACAATTATTTTTTGTGTCTTTTTTTAAATTTTCTTTTTAATTCTTGCACGGAGAAACCGCATCGGTCAGGTGAGTTCGATGTAATCGCGGTCCATAGAGTAGTAGTGAGAAGTATTAAGTATCTAGATCTGAGTTTCTTAGAAGTGTGTGGGTCGTTTTCGTTTTTGCCGGAATGCGTGTGAACTGTGTCCTGGCTTTTGCGCCCGAGGCGCGGTCGTCTGACCCGACAGACATTGCAGTAGGCCGCTTTAATGAGATCTCCATACGACAAGAAACTTGGCCTTGCGCCGCAAGGCAAGGTCAACCCGTACTAACACAGCCGTTGGATAGAATTCGCCAGTAGCGTATGTTTTGTAAGCAGTTCGACCACAGTTACATATTTTTGTCTTCTCAACTTCTGCACTGCGTTTCTCTGCCTCTGCAATGCGACTAATTATATTCATTCCTGTTGTTTTCTCACGTTCAATTTTCAATTTCTTTTTCTTCTTTCTGCTTTCTCTAATCCATCTTATACTTTTTTGTAACATCTTCATTTATTTTGTTTTTCGCTTATTTGTTTTTGTTTCGTTTTCGGTTGCATCTATTCTTGTTTAAAACAACTTATATTTCCCTCGCTTCCAGACTTGATGATATAATTTATAGTTTTAATTTTATGGAGTTTTAAAATGGTAGGCGACGTTTATACGCAAGGAAGCACCTTAGTCGCAGGATGTGTCGGATTCATCAATCCAGTATTGGCTGGTTGTAAAGGAACAATGCAATCAACATCTTCTATGGCTTTTATCCAGCCGGTTGCCCTTTACATCGCATTGGGATGCATATTCGACCATACACTTGACACCAACTCTCTTGCCGGTTCCTTTCATCTGGGGTCAGCAGAAGCCCTCTGCAAAAACACAAACCTGAAAGACAAGGGACAAACAACCATGCCCAAGGCGGGACTCGAACCCGCGACAATTGGGAACGAAGTGTTGAGTCAGTACACGCTCTTAGCCACTTCGGCCTTCGAGGTCGGCTTAACCAATGTACTGTTGCTCATATCCATAACAGCTTCTTCCAAATGTGTGGTTACACGTGTCCTGCCATTTGACTCGAAGATTAAATCCACTCCAGCCGAATTGCGTTCACCCTGCCCTGACATTGACGCGCCTGTATTCGAGCGGCCCAGGCCCAGGCCCCAGCCCCCAGCCCCCCAGCCCCCAGGCCCCCAGCCCCCAGCCCCCAGGCCCCCAGCCCCCAGGCCCCCAGGCCCCCAGGCCCCCAGGCCCCGCGCCGCGTGCCGAGGCTCGCCCGCGTCACGCGGCGGCGGCGGCGGCGGCGGCGGCGGCTGCTCAGGCGTTTGTTTATTCGAGCGGCTGCTTCGCGGGAAACGGAAACGTCAGCGCGCGTTTTCGATGCCTTGTCAAGGCCGCGCGCCCGCCCGCCCCGCCCCGCCCCGCCCCGCCCCGCCCCGCCCCACCCCGCCCCACCCCACCCGCCCCGCCCGCCCCACCCGCCCCGCCCGCCCGCCCGACCACGCGCTTCCGCGCCCATGCCTCGTTGCACTCCAAAGGCGCCTCCGACCCTCCTCGACCCGCCCCACTCTCCCCACCCTTCCCGCCTCCACATCTCCCACTCTGCTCTGGCTTTTCTCGTCCCGATTCACTCTGCTTTGTGGCGTCTCGTCTCTTTTCCACTTGTCCTATTCGCTTTCTCTGTTCTGCCGCGTCATCCTGTTGCTCCGCCCAGTCTCACCCACCCATTCTTCCCCTCCCCACCTCTCCCCTCCCTCTTCATCTCTCTTCGCTGCGAAGGGAAACTGGGAAGAAACGAGACGCAATTCAAAAGAATGAATCCCTACAATCTCAATCACTTGCCTGGAATTGCCTTGTAATCGACCGTCTTCTTTTTCGCCCTGTTTCTTGGAAGAATTGCAGAAGGCTGTGAGTCGTTTTGATACACTACACTTGCCTTAAGTTTCCTTTGAGTTATTTTTATAAAATTTCACCGATTTATTACAAAATACCGATTTTACACAATATTGACTTTTTTACTAAAGCTGAATTTTAAACTATCATGTCCTGAAAGAGGAGTAGGGAATTTTCATTTAACCATTTTTTCATTGCGCTTAGTAAATTCAACTTCACAACTTTCAAACAGGAACCATCTGAAGGCTGATTTTGTTATGACCCTCTCTAGCGAAAATGTTTCGCTTCTACCCATTTGTAACTTTATGGGGAGCATTTAAGAAAGAGCCAATGATTATAGATATTGGATTGACATGGTGTATAAATGAAATAATGCTAATAATGGTATTAAATATGCATCGAATGAATTTAATATTAATTAATATGAATGCCTTCATTATTGTATTTTTAAGAATTGCAGCACAGTGCGCCTTGAAGAAAAAGACCTCCGCATTCACTTCTATTTATTTATTTATTTATTTTACGTCAAAAAAAGTTAAAAACTGCGTATGACGTGCTATGGGGAAAAGTGAATTGTGTGCACATTTTCAAAATTCTGTGATCCCTACACTAAGTCATATACTACTTAAATTTTGAATTTTTGAAAGGGAGAAAAAAAACAAAAAACTCCCATGTAATAAAATCTATTTTCAAGGATAAACAAGCAATAAATTTTGAATTTTGAAAGGGAGAAAAAAAAACAAAAAACTCCCATGTAATAAAATCTATTTTCAAGGATAAACAAGCAAATAAAAGAAAAAACAAAAAAAAAACTCCCATTAAAAATCAGTGTCGAATGTATGTATGTCGCAATTGGCAACCACATGCCAACAGTTTACATCTTCTTCCACTGCACAGCACTATTGTAAAAGACAGAGCCCTCGTGATGGGCGCGGCAGGAGTATTGAATCAAGCCGACCCGCATGAAAATTAAACGCGGGAAGGATGCAGGAGCCCTGGTGGAATTGAGGGAAACCGAGTTGTAGCAGGCACGAGGGGACAATGAGCATGGCCGTGTGCGTCGGGGGTGGGGTGCGTGCGAGTCAGGGTTCTGCGTTCCACACCTGCGCCGGCCGGTCCACGCGGCCAACGGCGGTGGTGGCGGCGGCGGCCGCGCGTATAAATAACCGGCGCTCTGGAATATTCACGGCGGCGGCGGCGCGCGGTGGGAAAAATCCCAAGACGCCGCTCGTCAAATATTTAAACTTTAAAATAGAACGCGAAAATAAAAGGAGCCGATTGCGGTAGTGTCTCCGTGTTGAAGTGTGCGTGGGACTAGTATTTGAATGAAATGTGTGCTTTGTGCGTTTTGCTGGTTGTTTGTAATAATGGATTCTAAACAAGTTTTATTGATTTGAAGTTTGCAGTTGAGGTATACGTAAAATGTAACGCAGTCTGAGAGTAATAAAAACAATATAATTAAAAATGAATATATATTTTAATGATGCTATGTAATCACTAAAAAGATATTTGTAAAATTTTGTTTTAGATGAAAGAAAATTGAGAGGCATTCGAAATTTATTATTATTATTATTATTATTATTATTATTATTATTATTATTATTATTATTATTATTATTATTATTATTATTATTATTACTATTACACCACTTTTGATACATTTCAGTCATGGGAGTTGAGCGAAATATCTTGTCCAACCCATGATTATTACATCTAACGTTTTTGCATCGATAAACAGGCAACCCATCTTATTTGATGTTAATGAATGATCTCAATTACTGCATGAAGTGAGTAATCAGATAAATCGACTTGCCTTGTTAGGGTTTATAATTTTATAATTAAAAAAATGTTAGCTCATCGTATTTTTCAGTGGGGTCGAAAATATGTTTTATTTCATTACAGAGCGTAGTTTACTCGAATGTTGTGCCTGATCGGCGACAGCCTAACGATGGCGATACCATTGGCCAGCCCGCTTTGTGGGGGTCTGCGGAGGCAAGGCCGCTCGCGGGGCGAAGCGCGATGGCAAAGGGGGCGTGGCGGTCGTGCTGGCGGCGGCATTGGCCTCAGCGAGAGCGAGCATCGACGCTCTGATCGAGACGGAGCTCGCTTTCGGTTGCGGCCAAGGTGGTGCCGAGCGACTGTGCAAGCGGAGGGCGGGAGGGATGGATGAGGTCAGGATTAGCTATGTGGGTTCGGTGGTGCACGGTGTGTGATATCCGTAAATGCACTGGATTCATTCTAGCATTCATTATAAACACTGTCATGGCCGCTTTCCAGAAAACTTATTTGAACATTTATATTTTTGTTTTCATAAGAAATGGTTTGAAATGATTGAAGTTATCGGTTCCACACATTTTGATCATGAAACTTTGCATGTCACTTTCATGAAGTTAAAAATATTATAGATAACTAATTTCCAATGCGTGTAGAAATTGAAAGAAAACTACGCACCCTCCGGCTTTTTGAGAGGTGTGTATGGTTTCGTTGGACATCCAGGAAGTCGAAAAAACATGAAAAGGTATCACTTTTGACTGAAAAATGAAAATATTTATTGTATTCATTTTCAGTTTCTCAATTATGATGTTACTTTAATTTTATAATGCTCAATGCGTCACCGATTACAATACGTCTGACATCATGTCATGGGAAAGAAACAAGCTTCAGCATTTCGTGCACCTTTTCAGAACAGCCAATGTTTGGTTTCAGGACCACATTTTACACACTATCATCAGCATCATTCTTACCACTGCAGTCCTCTAGTAACAGATATTTACAAAATGACATAAATAATAAAAATTGTTTTTGAGTTAGGATAATATTGCAATAAATGAGCGGTATGTAAAGTGACGACAGTCTCACAGATACGTAAAGTGATACAACACGCCAACACCTGTAATGCATTCGTCTGAGCACTGATTCAGTCATTCGATATGCGTGAGAAGTAATAGGATATTTTGTGTTGTATAATGAATATGAAAAAAAAAAGGGCGGTCTGTGTCGGAGCATTCGTTGCTTAACAATGAGTTTGATTCATACTCTAAAAGTAAAACACCACGATAGACTGCAAGATGTGTGATTGAGGGGAAAAAATGTTCGCTGATGCGTTTTTATTTGTGTTACAAACTCGATGTAACGTCTCCCTCTCACATTTCCGCTCCGTAATTTGCTCACTTATTGTTCACCTTCCTGCCATCACAGCTCGTGGCCCAACCAGTGAAAACTCGCGCAAACAGGAGGGAGAAAATCGGACTTCTTCGAAGTACGGTTAAACGCGAGTTGCGAGCGTGCAGGTGGGCTGGGGGCGGCGCCGGCCTTCGCCTCCCCCACAGCGCAATGCGACTCGCCGAGCGCCGACACTGGCCAGGCGCCGCCCGCGCAGACACGAGGCACCTGCTCGCCCTCCCCCTCCCCCTCCCCCCCCCCGACAGGGGAATGCAGACGTGGAGAAGCCCGTCTGGGTGTTCTTGGAGTCTGCCTTTTCACGTAGGGCCATCCTCTGTGTGAAGTAACGCACGGCGGGATGTCAAAAGGGTTGCGGCGTTATTTCAGTGTTAAGTCATTGGTTCGACTTGGGTTCGAGTGGGCGGCAACATTAAGCAGGCCCTTGTACTAGTTCTTGATTTGAATCTACACTTGTCTGTAGTGTTTTCGCCTCTGTGTCGTCTCCATGCTTTATAAAATTAAGCGAAAAAAAATCATTTATAATATTTAAAAAATTTAAATTTTGTCATTTGAACGTCCAAGTTAACTAAATTTCAGTTATTGAAGCAGTGGAACGAGTTGAAAATGTATGTTTATTTAAATTAAGCCAATTTAAATTCATTTATCGTTGGAAAATAGTTGGTGAGACATGTTTTTCCTCAATCAAACGGAAACTTCATGTGACCACAACCTCCTTATCCCCCTTATCTAAAATCCCAGTACTTCTCTCAGAAATAGCATTCAGGAAACTGTTGATTCACTAACATTTTGTGAATATTCTAGAATTTAGCTTCTGTGATAATGAATTTTCTTGAAATCATGTTTCTGACGTTGAATAATTCATCAGCATCAATCATTTTCATTCTTAGTATTTTTTCTTTCGTAAGGCAACCAAGCTAACAATCTTCTGAGAACTGTCCATAATTTCAGGTAGCCAACGTCGATAAAATGTAAACGAAGAAAACAGGATTGACAATAAAACGCGAAAGTCTCAGCTCCCTTCGAGCTGAGTTCCGTCAGTGCCATCCCCCCAACACACTCTCTCTCTCTCTCTCTCTCTCTCTCTCTCTCTCTCTCTCTCTCTCTCTCTCTGTGTCTCTCTGTCTCTGTCTGTCTCTCTCCCTCTCTCTCTGTCTCTCTCTGTCTCTGTCTGTCTCTCTCTCCCTCTCTCTCTCTCTCTCTCACTCTCTCTCCACTAAAAGTGACTACACATGGTTCCATTCGATTATACATTTTTTAACGATTTTCCCCTCCCCTCTTCGGAATCGAGACCAATTAAAATGTTTCCTTCAATATTTTCAAAAAATGTCTCCCGTCGCCGTGCTCCTTAATTATTTGCGGGCGCCGCCCTTGGCCAGTGGCGCCCGCCCGCGCAACCGCGCCTGGTCGAGGTGGGCGCGGCGTCGGCGTCTGGGCAGGTTCCTGCTCCTGCTTGGGCTCCGGCTCCGGGCGCGGCGCCTGCCCGCCGGCCTATAAATACGCGCTGGAGGCTCGCCGCCCGCCCTCCCCGCCGCCGCGACGGAGTCTAGCCGCTGCCGCCTCGCCGCCGTGCCTCTTCGGTGCGCAACCAAGGTCGCGGGCTACTTCGCCGACTCTCCCGTGTCCGGCTTCCTTCGCAGAGGAGCTAAAGTCATTCGTCCCTCGTCGTAGATTTTGTATACGATGATACTAAATCAGCTAACGGTGTTTTCCATCGTAAAGTTGCGAATGAAGAGGCATCGAAAAGACTGGACTGCTTTGTAATCCGTGTTTTGTGGTCGAAATTATTTGCTTGATATACAAGTTTATCCTCTTGAGGCGTGTTGAGAGACACCTTGAACGGAGAATTTTTTTCTTCCTTTCTTTCTTTCTTTCTTTCTTTCTTTCTTTCTCTCTTCTTCTTCATCTTTGAATACTGCTTTATCTATGTGTGCCAAAAGAATTGAATTCAGGGCATTGTGGACCGAAAATGACCGGAACTCCACTAGGATCATTTCCTCCCCCCCCCCTCACTGCGAGCCGTCCCGTTCCTGTTCGTAATTGCTGTTGCGATTCGAGGAGATTTCGGAGTGAGTTCCGAGAACGAGCTGGATGAGTTTGTTCTGATGGACCTGCAAACGAAAGAAGAAATAAATACTTTAGAAAAAACTAGAAACATGAATCCTCTCGCGTACCATACCCGCTTTTAAGTAACACGACAGTAACGCAAGTATTCTTTGCCTGAACGTCTGGGAGAATGGTTGTGAGTTGGACGGAGGATGGCGGTTCTCCGTGTGGGAACCGAGTCTTCACAGAACAGACCTGAGCTTCTGGGCGTGGCCCTCTGCCCGTATGCCTTGGGCTGCCATGGGGCGTGACTCCAGAGCCACTGATTTGAGCAGGCGTGTTTTAAAAAATAATATTCATTCAGGTGTCTTCTGTCTGTGGCTTCTTTTACCCTCAGTGTCACGTACGTTGATGTGTACGCAACATACATACAGGCGCGAGCATCCAACATTACAATTAAATCTGCTTAAGAAAACTGGGTGGTCTCAACCAGTGAAGTTCCCGACTCTGAAGACTGCATACTGTGCAACTGCAGCTCACTTGAAAAGCATAATTTAGCCGTCAGTAGATGCGGAAAGACTAACTGTACCCTGTCAAGCAGTCAGTCGTTCGCTGTAAAATGTTTGATATTCATTGCCCGAAGAGCGGGAGCACTTTCGCGACACTTCCATTGCGCTAACTCGCCGCACGCCAGTGGCGCCGGGTGTGCAGCCTCCGGCTTCACCATCTCCACGGCCCCCGCCGCTTCACCATCTCCACGGCCTCCGCCGCTTCACCATCTCCACGGCCCCGCCGCCACCATCCCCGGCCCCGCCGCTTCACCATCTCCACGGCCTCCGCCGCTTCACCTTCTCCACGGCCCCCGCCGCTTCACCATCTCCACGGCCTCCGCCGCTTCCTTCCCTGCTGTCCCATCTCCCATCGCCAGCGCTGCCTCGGTCTGCTTCACACCCTACTCCGGCGTAGCCTCCTCCTCCTCCCCCGTAACCTTCGCTCTCGTGACTGCCTCCATCGCAACATGCGCCGCCACCACGGACGACTCTTTCACACCCTCTACCACCACCGCCCCTAACCGTTTCAGCTGCCTCCTCCGCCGCAACATTTGCCGCTACCGCCTACGTCTCTTCACACCGTCCACCGCTGTGGTCTCTACCACCACCGCCTCCTAACCGTTTCAGCTGCCTCCTCCGCCGCAGCCTTTGCCACCGCCACCCTACCACCGCAGTCTCCACCGCCGCAACCTTTGCTGCCACCGCCTACGTCTCGCCAGTCGACCCCCCTCCTCCTCCAACGCCAACTCCGCCGCCGCCTCCTCCTCCGCGAGAAAGCAGGTTAGCGGCGCGGCGCGCAGTCCAGAAACGGCACCGGGCGCCGGTGGCGGATGAGCCGGCGCGGGCGGAGGGGGAGGAGGGGGGAAGGTGTTGCCGCCGGCGGCGCCGTAAAAATAGCTCATGCAGCCGCCGGCGGCGGCGACGACGGCGGCGCCTCGCGCAGAGGGATCGCAGCACCTGCGCACGGGGCCCCGCGTGGCCTGTACGAAAGCGCCGGCGCGCCCGAACAAAAACTAACATTCCTTTGCCTCGCGTATTATTTTCGCGACACACAAGAACGCACGCCGCTGGAACACGACCAAGGTTTTAGCGCGCCGCACACGCGCCCCGGGGAACCACTGGGTGCCGTGGGTGATGTCATCGGGGACGAGCCAGCAAATGTGGTTTTGATGTAAACGTGATTTTTTTTGCATGTGTCGTGGGAATTTAAATATTCTTACCTGTTTTGCAGTCGTCGCCAACTAGTTTGACCTTCCGTCATCGAGGTCGATGTCGTAATGTGGTTTGAAATACGAGTGATCCCTAGAGTTTACGAATGAACTCGATGGGTTACTTTAGTATTTTGACCTTTCCGCATACCCATCCGATAATAGTTTGCAATCGGTTTGCACCAGAAATGTTGGGATAAATCTGTAATCCCTGCTTTGGAGAGTGCAGCATCTTCAGGTACAGCGGATGGAATTTTCAACTCTCAATTTAAGAAAGTTCACAGGTTCGGGCGGAATGCGATTGACGGCTGCGAAAATAATCTTTGAGCTCAAATATTGAGTTTCGCCGCTAGCGGGAGCATCTGGAATGAAGTTCGCTTCGCGAGAAGGAAAATTCTGTTACCGTTAGCTGGTGACGAGAGACAGCGCTGCTCGCGCTAACTTAATTTATTCGTTTATTTTCGTTTTCTTCAAAGTACATTTACGTTTATTTTGTGTTTCTCTACAGATCACGAAATCTGTATTGCTAGGTGCCGGCTCTTAAACATCTATTCGATGTTTCCACTTGGGGAGAAATTGGACGTTTGCGAGTCGTGATTGTTGATATTGCATTTAGAAGTAGTGTTTTCTCTCTGTTGAATATTTAGTTAGAGCAAGTGGTATAAACAACTTTTGGATTTCAAAGAAAGTGATACGAACTCACTTTAGCAGAAGCACCTCGATGTGTGCTTTGAAATCTGTTTCATTTAACCATTGCTGGTTTTTGTTGGTACGTTTCGGGTGGTGTGTTTTCAAGAAAAATGCTATTCTGGTTGAATTATATATCCTTTACATTTTCGTGTGTTTAATTTGTGTCTATTCTTTTCTCTCTCTCAAAGGCCTTTTTTCTGTGATAGGTAATTTTATATTTCCAGAAAAGTATATTTTCTTATCATATAAGTAGTATAGAGCGCCTCATAATGTACATGCATCATAATGCATTGCTTTTATAGATTCAGATAACGGTTATTTCTCACCTAATGTTGACATTTTCGAGTGCAGAAGAACACTGAGAAGAGGTTTGGATAGACTGATAAAACGTCTGGATATAACTTTTTCTTGTCATTTTGCTTTTGTTTTCTGTTGTCATTTTATTGTGACATTCTTTTGCATTTTTTTCTAATGTCCTAAAGTACTAGTAGCAGCAAAGTGGTTCTGATCGGTATTCAAACAGAAAAATATACATGATTCTAAGGATATGGGTAATCATGCTTTCTACTGCATGCTTAGAGAGACACAATTCGTTGCAGTGTACACTCGTTTCTTTGCTTATGAAATTCACTCATGAAAATAATTTTGGAATCTCATACACAAATGTTTTCGGATGTGGTTAATACTGTAAGCAAAAAATTATCTCTTTTCACTCAGCTGTTAATCTAATTACTTAGCGATGGGTCCGTTCTGTTGACGTCCGGTATGTTTGTCAGTATTAATTAGTTGCATTCGTGTGTTTTGTCTGCAAGTGGTAACTGCAGAAAATATTCCGTTCGTTATCTCCGTTGTTGGCCATTGAAGTTTTCTTCCGTTTAGCATGAGACTAACATCAGAGATACCAAAAACCTGATGGAAGTTTTTTCTGTGCCCCAGAATCAGAAGCGTCGTATTCTCCCATACTATATAGAAGTCAGTTTGAAACAAAAGAAATCAGTTGGATAGCAACTAGGTAGCTGAAACATATGTGAACTGTGCTGAATGATATGAAAATGACGAATACATGTAGAAAGCGGCTGATGAAATAATGCATTCTTTGTACCTTTGTGGGTTAAATTTCGATATAAACCTTTCAGCCTAATCACTTACAAATTCTTTTCTTTGACGTCGCTTGACTCGACTACTTACGGACTACCATATTAGAATATGTGATCATTGTCTATTCTTGTATCCCTATCCAATCAATACGCCTTTTTCAAACTACTGTGTTTTCCTCATCGTGACTTCGCTCTCCAGTTGGAAAGCCAGAAAGAAGGAAGTTGCTCGATCACTTAGCAGCCGAGGACACATACGCGGGGCTTGCTCTCCAGCTTACCCTCTGCACGCGCGCTTTTGCCCACCTTTGTTCGCAGCGCTCGTCCGAGGAGGACGTACAGTAGAAGGCGGGCGGCCGCTGCGTTTTGTGTTTTGCGCGCGACTTGAAAAAAAGAAGACGGCCCTTTGGCGGCACTGTTCCATCGCGCACGACGGCGGTCCGCTTCCCGTACTGCGCCGCGCCGCCCACGCCACGTTTCTAAAGGTTTCGTCGTGCGTCGGCCGCCAAATGTCGTGCACCGGCTGCTCCCGCCGGCCCCCCGCCACCTGGCTTTGTGTCCGCTTTCTCGCAAATCGCGTCGGGACGCTCTTTGGGGGAGATGGTGAAACTTTTGGGTGGTTTGCGGTTGTATTCGGAAGTTTCACCGTCGTGCAGTTAAAAAAAAAAGTGGAGGAATTGTGATTGTATGGGACTTCAGTCGTGCGATTTTTCAAGTAAATGTAGATTTTAACGTTATCATTAGAGGCGGATTTTGGTGACCATTCCCAAACATGATCAATAAAATGCTTTAAAAATATCTCAAAACCTAAGAAAAATGACGTAAAAAATTTTATCAAAACCAGATCGGATGAACAACTCAAGCTGTTGGATACGTTGCCGATGTATTCGCGGCTTCTTCTATTCGTTCAAGTAAACTCAGCTTACAAACTTTTGGTTTGGACTTTCTTTACCAGGATATCTCATTTAGTTATCCCGAAATCGGCCGACCCGGCAATGGTGCTGATATACGTCACATGAATTATGTACTCACAACGTCTGTCAAAATAATTTCTGAGCGAACAAATCGAATAGACTACTGAGTAATTCTCTGAAGAACATTTGTTGCATCTCATAAATATTATTTGAAGCAAATAGCATTAAACATTTATCGATGAAACATTACACAAATATTGAAATCGATGAAATCAGAAAAAATGCATTAAAAATTACGGGGAAATGTAACAAAGTCTTCTTAGTCGAAATCGACAAAAATGCAAAATAATGACCTATAAAAATGGGTCATTTCCTTTGGTCATAACATAAAATGAATTTCTATACTAAACGGCATAGTTCTAAATTGAAAAGAGAAAAATGACGTTTCAATAAAATGCGCCTCCTAGTTACCATATTATGTGCATCCTCTCCGAAACTCGAAAATTTGACTGTAAAATTCAACTTTGAACTAAGGTGGGGGTGGTGCCTCCTTAGATTACGAGATTCGACGCCGACCTATGAGCTAGCGGGGTTTTCCTCAACCTGGTATCTCCCACCAGCGAGATCACAGCCGGGACAAGCTCTAAGCTCCCGATCGATCTGTCGGCATATGTGGTAGTGTAGTGTAGGGATAAGAGGTTGGGATATGATAAGGAAGAGGAAGGAAAGATCGCGCGAGGTCCGTGGAACGTTTGTTCGGGTACTGCTCGGGCATTCGCCTGTTGATGATCGGAGAAACCACGGGAAACTACCGTTCAGAGCAGCCGGTCGCTAGAATTCTCCTCAAGACAGTGACTGAATGCGACCTAGTTTACAAGCTAGTGTCGAAAATTCTGGTACCGTCGGGACTCGAACCTCCCGGTCAGAGGCACTGCAGTGACATCAATTGATGCACTGAGCCACCTCTCCCGCTGCGTGTTTGCTAACTTCGACACCAACTAACCTTTTCTAATTGTTGGAAAAGTCGGAATATCTCAGAACTTGTAAATGAAAAATTTCGGTATGTGCTTGAACTTTTTCAGACTAATGAATGATTATAGATAGTATCTTTCATGTAGTAATTTTTCGTGACTGCCACCATTGTAATACGATACTGGAAATCATCAGCAGTCACAGTGGTCGCAAACTTTTCTTTATCCTGATCTGTGCGGTTGGTGGATGGCCGCAAGCACATCGAGCCGAACGACAGACACACCCACACACAGTTGTTGGCCCGCTGACCACCAAAGAACCTCGCTAATTCATTTCTCGGAGTGCGTGTTAAACTTCGACAGTAACTGGTCGTTTCTTCTTCTTGCCCTTCTCCTTCCTGCTCCGTTTCGTGTAAATCTCTCGCGGAGCCGTCAGCCTGCGATGAAACCGGCGGCCGCGAGCGAGCGGGCGCGGTTTGATTTACGACGGCGCGACTGCGTCGATGAGGTTTATTTACGCGCCTGGGCGCCCGACGAAGATGCTCGCTCGCGAGTGACGTGGCTACGCCGAAATACGACCGCTGCGGGGGCGCCAGGAGGAGGCGGGCCGGTGCGGTCTGACCGCGAACGGCCAATATCGCTTGAGATCTGCGCCTCCGAGCCCGTAGCCAAGCGCCTAATGCGGTCGATGGCGCCAGAAATCAGCGATCGTGCCTAATGCGCTGGCCGTTCTTTCTGGGCTCCAAGTCGGGGATGGACGAGTTTCTCTCGTGGAATATGATTTGCAGAAGCCGTTTGTGAGACTTTCTAAAACGAAATAAAATGGTTATTAAGTTTTGTTATATTTTTGTTGTAAATAGGGTGCATATAGAGACAGATTTTTTCTTACGAACCTGGTTTCCATTTGGAGGAATGAAAAAAGAGGAATATTTTAAGACTCCAGTCTGCTAAGCCCCTGCAATAAAGCCAAACGAACTTTCATGAAGATGTCATATTTAGAGGTTCTAGATAAAGACGGAGTCTGGTTCCAGTGAACCATGGGCTGGGAGCAGCGATTAAGTACCCGGAGACAAATTCTGTGGGTTCTAGAGTCGTAAAATCATGGATGTTTGTGAAAAGGTCGAGGTATTGGCTTCCCATAGCAAGCGTCCGTCTGAAACATCATCCCATCAATAATAGTTGATGTCTCATGAATTCAGCGTTATTCACCATTCGTGAGCACTACCGTCCTTCATACAGTGCAAGCCCAAGTCAAACCCTACGGGCGTGGGAAGGGTAGGATGTAAAGACGTAGTTCTCACCTGAAGGGTGATGGGTGGAACTGGGGGTTACAAGGGGTATTGATATTAGTGGTGCGCGCGTGTGGGCCCACTGTGCGGTGGCAGTGGGCGTGGGGCGGGGCCGCAGTCTCCGCCGCTGACAGCGAGAGCGCTCTTATCTGGGTCGCTTCGCCCGCGGCGACGGCGCGCGCAGCGGGGGCGGGGGCGGGGCGGAACGAGGAGGAGGAGGCGGAGGCGGAGGCGGCGGTGTACCTGTCATGCCGCGCCGTGGCGTTTCCGCCGCCGCGACGCCCCGTTCTGTCACGCGGCGCCCCCCCCGGCCCCCCCCCCCCCCCCCCCGCTCCCGCTTCCGTTCGTACGGGGCGCCGCGTTCCGAGGCTGGCCTCGGCTGCGTCTCGCCATTGCTGTGCTCTGACATACAGGTGTCACTGTCATGCGGGGAGACACTGCGATTCCAGTTAGCTTCTTGCCTGTTTTACGACACTGTGGGTGAAATTGTGCTAGATACTTCAACTGAGCGGCTTGATTTGTGTCTCATTGATTTTGGGAAATTCGTCTTACATTAGCTATAGTGATATCATAACGAATCTAATTGCATCGACTTATTAATATGTCGTTCGCCGTCCTAGTAATACATCCCTTCGCTACTAGATGGTATTGTAGCGATAAGGGCGCTCTCTAGTCACGAGAAGTAGTACTGGAAAACGAGCGAATCTGCTGAGTTAATTAGCTTTGCCTCTAAAAATATTGCGTACTAGAAATATTGGTTTTGGATTTTGGGTCGTTGTAGTATAATGTGTATCTGAAAAATGTTGCTTCCCTCCGTACAAAAGTGTTCTTTAATTGTTTAACAAAATACTATTCCTTTAAAAAAAAGGTGAATGTTTTCCAACTTTCAATAAGATATTCCCCCAGATTATATTAACTTTTTTTGCTTTAGGTTGTGTGTCTTATTATAGGCGGCATTCGCTCTGATACGTGTCGGCTTTTTTTTAACACTAATTTTTCTGAATTTCCTTTTTGAATTTGAATTTCCTTTCCTTAAATTTGGGTTTACTCTAGGCCCTGGGGCTTGGCCGCGTCGCGAGGAAACCGGTGCTAGTTTCTTTCGTGTCGCGTGGAATGAATGGCGCCGTGTCGTTGCCTGGTAGGGCGCCGGGTCCCCGCCCACTGCGTCGCGGCCGGGCGCGCTCCCAGCTCCCCCTCCCGGGCCGTGCCTGGCGCGCGGGCGCAGCTGACGGCCCGGCGCGTGACATTTCCCGCGAAGCGCTGATATTTCCAGCGGCTGTCTCGTCTCGTCTCGACGCGTCGCGTCGCATTGCGTCTCGCGCCGGCCCCGCCCCCGCCCCCGAGCGTCGCCCCACACGCCGCTCCCTGCGGCCTCGCATTCCGCGCGCACGCCATCACCGCATGAGACCCGGCGATTCGGCAGACGCGTTACCAAACCCGGCCTTTCCTTCGCTCTCGTGTCACTCCTTCCTGCTAATGGGCATGCCATTCAATCTCTGTTACCACTGCCACCACGTAGGTCGTCGACGCCGCCAATAGCACCGGGATTACGTTTTCTGCATCCTCTACTTCTTATCTTCACGTAGCTCCTTCAGTGACCTCCCTCAACAACGTCCTCCTTTCGGCTCTAATATCTATTCACGGCGATATCGTAGGCTTCCGCGGCCAGAGTCATGATCTGGGCTGTCCGGGTGACGCCGCGTCGAAGGCTGGGGTGCCGACGTTTCGACCGACATATCGCGGTCCTCTTAGCAGTACAGCCCTGAAGAGGACCGCGATATGTCGGTCGAAACGTCGGCATCCCAGCCTTCGACGCGGCGTCACCCGGACAGCCCAGATCATCTATTCACGGCATCACACTCTTGTACTTCTCTGCAGGTCCATGCAAATTGCCCTCTAGCAGCATGCACGCTTCCATCATTTCCTCCCCCCTCCCTCCAGCACCACCTCAACATCTCCAACCCTTCCATAACTACCCACCTCGCTTCTCGACTACAAATCTCTTTGCAGCCCCTCCCTCGCTACCATCGAAGTCACGACCAACTTTTGAAATTAGATGTGACGCGTACTCGGTTACCTGTGGAGTTCGGACAAATCGCACGTCAGTCATCGCTCTCTGAGTCTTACACACGTCATCACCGCCGTGGTCCCCTACTCCATGCACGCCGTGGCACTCCCGCGCGTCAATAGTCGAGCGCGAGCGGCTTCTCTTCTCTCACGCAGGGCGGGGCGGGGGCGGTGGGAGGCGTGTGGGAGCAGCGAAAGCGTTTGCGCGGGTGGTCCCGATAGAAAGCGCTCTGCGGCGCGGCGAACGCCAAGGCAGAGCCACCGCCCCGCCCCCGCCCCCGGTCCCACCCACGCCACAGCGGCAGCCCGCGTCCTGCGGTGGGCTGTGCGTCTCCAATCGCTCCGTCGCGACGGACATACATATGCATACATTATTTTGTAAGTCAAGAAACGCAAATGCAACGGTGCTTCTAGCCAGCATGACTTTAATAATTTATTTACAATTAAAGTAAAAAAGTGAAAAATATGGTTTTTGTAAGAAATATACTTATATAGTATTGAAGAATAACTAGGATAAAAACGAATTTCATAACTTTAATAGGAACCTGAATAGGTAATTCTGAAGGAATATTAGCTTTGTTTCGTTTTCATAATAGGTTTGTGTATTCAAATTGTTCTCATTTCTGAATTGTCTATCATTAATTTAAATTTTTTTTTTTTTTTCAATAAACTTGTTTAAATGATTTATTGATGTAAAAAATATTTTCAATGAAAAAGTATCATTCTTCCTGGCGTTATGATAACTCCTTAATGACCCTTATAATGATGACAGGCTGATCTTGTTTATCGCCACTTCAAGAGCTTGCACTAAAAAATGCGTTTCATTATTTTTAACATTATTCTATGGTACATCTGAAAAATAGGTGAATTAATTTTGTGTAATGTGAGGAATGCAGATCATGAAGACGAAAAGTATATCATGTCATGTCAGGTATGTTGAATGGGTCACGTTCTGTTGTTTACATTCCTTCATTGAAATTCCTTACAAATCCAAATTAAACTAATCTAAATTATTCTAATACTCTATTTAATGAATTAATTGTAAAACATCCAATAAATTATGACAATGAATCCAGCTCAAAATGTTTTTAAGACATTCCAATCGCTGCGTAACGTGCCTGTTCCCCGGCTCACTGAGTGCGCACTCTTCCGCCACTAATACCTGCATTCAGGCAGGGACACAGCGTGGCGGGCGTTCACCCGGAGGTCATCGTAGTCGATAGCACGTGCACGAACGCTCTAGGCTGCCCCCAAGCTGTCGCGTGCTCTTCCACGGCACGGCACGCTTTACGCTGCGCCGCCTGGGGTTCGGTGTTCAAATTGGAATCACCGCTTATGCTGATAACGCGATTTACAAAACAATTTGCCCTCGAGATTTCCCAGTGGGCAGAGCGCTGAAGTGTGCACAGAGGGTATGAGAAAATACTTATTAACTATTTAGCTAGTGTACTATTGTAGTTTATCTTAGTTTCGTGATAGTCTTTGCTGCTCGGAATTCAGTTGACATGTATTTCGCTTATTTTCTCTGTGGTTTCATTTAGCTAATGGAATGCTGTTTTCTTATAAAAAGGTTGCATTTTTAATAGAGGTTTTATCTACTCGCATATTCTCTCGTGGGTACTGTGATTCTTCATGAGAACTATTTCGAAGAACTGAAGTGATAATTATTTATTGTTCTTGTAAGTCACTGCAAGTCTTTCATTTGAAGGCTAGTTCGCAATCTACCACAGAAATTAAAATACACGAAACATAATCTATGCCGAAGACAAAATATAAACATCTACGTGCATGTTGTAATTGGAACCGGCAATTTCTTTAGTCGAGGCGTATAACCTACATAATCTGCATTAATTGTGGTGTGAACATGGTACGATTTAAAGTGAGCTGCTAACTATTAAACCAAATCGAATACATTGATACCACATTTTGCGTACTGGTAGATGAATAGGCATAGGAGCAATATATTGCGAAGTATCGGAAAGGCAAAACCGATATGTTGTAAAATCTTATCAAATATATCAGTTTTTCTGTGAGGACACGGCTCAAGGTGGAAAATGAGTGTTATTCAGTCTATAAACGCAGATTTCAACAAACAGAATACATCCAGACGTGAATTGGAATTTTAGGACGAAAAGCGACGTGAACCAACGAAGGTCCAATTTCCCATAAAACTGATTAATTCGTGTTGTTTTAATTGTAGGATGTTTTGATACTTGTTTGAATGCTGTCTACAAAATTTTAAAACGAATTTTCTGTTTCTGTGTACCTATATACCGGTAATCTGAGGTAATTATTTTTTTTTAAATACACCATTGCCATCCGCGGGTAAATTATTCATTGCCTCATTAGGCAGCTACCTACGGAGGGGTTCTAGGGGTCTTGAAGTACCTCGCGAAAGCCAGGATGATGCCTTCACAACAGGGTCGCGACCCACACGTGATCTTCTTCATCCGTCCTTTCCCCGACGCTCTGGTATTAGATCTCGAAGCCCCTGCCCTCCGACCCCTTGGCTAATTAATTCCGCGGCTGCGGAGGGGAGAAAGCGAGAAGGGGCTGCCGTCGCGTTTAAAACTCGCGCACAGGGAGGCCGGAGAGCGCGGGTGGCCACTCGGTTTCACTCGGACATCTGGTCGGGTGCAGATGCGTTTGGGGAAGTGACCCACTTGCGGAACGCCATCTCGCGTTCCCCAGTAAATCAAATTCGCAATGGAGCTCGGCGGTCGGCAAAGGGCCGTGGAGAGAATCTGGTTTGCAGCTATAAAAACTGCAGATGTGAAGTGTTTGTGTTGGCCAAAAAAGTGGCTTTGCGCTCCTTCAGCAGAGTTTCCCCTGCTCAGTGGTTCGACTCTTCAAGCTAAGTGATGCAGGTTCTTGGGTCGGTCGGTGAGCAAATATTCACAATTAACGTGTGAAAGAACATGTGTATGGGATGTGAACGACTATATACTGCCGGATTTTGATGTCAGGTCACTTCGGGCAATATATTGAACAGAACGCGCAAAGTCGTATATCAATCTCGGACTATCGGTAATTAGTCAAATTCTATATGCACGGTGAATTCGAGGCAGTATAGGGAAACTCCAGTTCTTTATTTTAAAAAATTGGGCTACATTTATAATTTTATGCAACTAAGAAAATATTCAATACCTACTTATCTTTTTACTTGTCATTTTAATCTTGGAATATATTGTTGATTACCGATCTATAAAAAGCTATAGTTGTAGTACGTATTATTATTGCTTTAGAATCTCTCAAGGTACTGAAAAAATTGGTGGCATCACTTCTTTACGTTGTTAACACGTGCGTCTACTGATCCGCTAATGGAAAACTATGTATGTTAAATGCTAAATTTGAATTATGAAATAAAATTATTCACCAGAATTGTTTATCATGTTTGCTGATAATGATTTGGGGACACATGGGTGTGCAATTAATTAGTTTAATTTTTTTCTCTTATTTCTGTGAACAATATATCTGATATCAAAAAAATCTGACCATTACTTTACGCTGCCTCTAGTATTACAAATCGGTTTAATATTACTTTAGACTTTCTAATAAATTGCTATTAAAGTTGGTTCGTTTTGTGTGTTGTGTGTGTTTGCACCCACACTTCCCATCCATGACGTTAAGAACAAAACATTTTACCTAACTAACCAAACGTATTTTGCTGTTCAACCCATCGTGCGGGCGTGGTCCTATTATAAATGCAGAAAAGTGAAGAACCAGCCAAATGAACCAACGCTTCCACTCAAAATCAATCAACTTTATTTTCCATAATCCAGCACTTGGATCAATGTGTGTGTGAGTGATTGATTTTTTCGTGTTTCCGGGCGCGTCAACAGCTTCGGTCATTAGTCCCGTTAGTGTAGTGCATGTTTTCTCGGGAGATGGCGGTGATTTTCCCTTCGCTGGATGGCGAGATCTGGCACCGACCTACCGTCGGCTAGTGGATAACCTTTTACTACCTAACCAGGACTCTCCCACCAGCGGGGCACCGCCCCAGCCGGGACAAGCTCTAAGCTCCCGACCGGTCTCCCGGAATATGTAGTTGTGTAGTGCATGTTAGTGTAAGTGTGTGTGTAAATGGAGAGGAGAGGACAAGGAAAAGGAAGGAAAGATCGCGCGCGGTCCGAGACCCCTTTGGTAAGGTATTGCTCCGGCATTCGCCTGGTGTTGATCGGAGAATCCACGGAAAACTACCCATCAGAGCAGCCGGCCGCTAGAATTCTCCTCCAGACAGCGACTGAATTCGACCTAGCTGAAAAGCTAGTGTCGAAAATCCTGCCGCCATCAGGACTCGAACCTAAGACATCCCGGTCAGAGGCGCTGCAGTGGCATCACTGATCTACCGCTCCCGGTAATGTGTGTGCGTGCGTGTGTGTGTGCGTGTGTGTGCGCGCGCGTGTGTGTACGTGTGTGCGCGCGTGTGGCGTGTGTGTGTGCGTGTGTGTGTGGTGTGTGTGTGTGCGTGTGTGTGCGCGCGTGTGTGTGCGTGCGTGTGTGCGTGTGTGTGGGGGGGGGGCGTGTGCCACTTGTGGAAGGCGGCGCGGCGCACAGGAAGCGAAGCGACCCACTTGCCCTGCGCGCACTCGGCGCCCGCGCTTCACGCGTCGAATACGCGCGGCCCCGCCCCCGCGTGCCACTTCTTTTATTGCGTAGACGAGACCGAGCAGTATTTACGACTGCTGTTGTCGGTAGCCCTGCGCCGCCATCTCCGCCGGCTCTGTTAGTCGCGGTTTCTACTGTTCAGGGGATGGATTTTATCGCCTATAAAATCCTCTGCACTTGTACCTGTCGGTGAGAAGTGAAGGCTACTTCTGACTCGTGAAGCGTACGCTGCAGGCGTCTCAGAGGTGCGGATGGGGGCGTGTGCGAAGTACTCTTGGTGTCGTGTTTTGGAACGCACGTCAATTGGACACTCTTGTCCCTTTAAAAAATAAAGGGTTATTGAAACTGAAAGTCCTTATTACCTTGTTAAGAACGAGGCTTCTTCACAAGTTTTGCAAACGTTAATTAATTCTAACGAAATAAGTATTGGGATTGCTGATTCTGAATTCGCAACGTCACGATGGACTCATTATTTAAGCGTGCAGTTACCGTGCGGATAATTACACCGCAGTGCTATTGCGTACAATTTGTATGTTGAATTTATTTACGTATTTGTTCCACTAATCTTTCATGTACTAATGTTTATTATTATTATTATTATTATTATTATTAACTATGATTAATTGAAATTTATTTTTATTGGTTGTATTCCTTTTCATCAGAATCACAGACGTTTTTTCTAATTGTATTGTACACTTCTGTTAATTGTGGTAATTAAAAGAGCAATCTTCTCTTTCAGTAATAGATATTTTTGATCAAGAGATCGTGTTATTTTCTTTGAGTACGATATCTATTATCTCTTTTGACCATCTTGAAAGTTACTGCACATCCTCAGAAGGACAAACCTGACAAACAAATGTAGCATCGTGTATACTTTTGTAGTTAAAGGTATTGAGGAGTTGAGTGTGTAATGTGCGTGTGTGGTTGCGTTGCAGGGGGAGCGGCCGGGCAGCGTGTGGTCGCGGGGGCCGCGCAGCCTGTTCCTGCGCCGCTACGAGCATGGCTTCGGCTTCACGCTGCGCCACTTCATCGTCTACCCGCCGGAGTCCTACACGGTGAGTCCCACGCGCCTTGGCACTTCTCGTAAGGAAATGCGTTGAAAGAATTGTCACTCCCTCCTCACCGTTGCTTCTGTATCATTCATTATCGACCACAGACTTTAAAATGACCGTGTTCCGCCATGGAAATTATCAGCAGGATAGGGTGAAAGGCATTGACAAAGGAATCAGAATTTGGTAGTTAAATTGGAATTGTGATTGCCATTTTGATGACTCCTTTATATCCTCAAATGAAGATATATTTTGGTACTACTTAATTTGCGGAGAAACGAATCTTCATTCTTTCTTCCCCATCTTCATATTTGTTAACGCAAAAGGCGCTTGTACTATTCGTTAACTGGATTTGTTCCCAATTCAGATTTATGCGATGTAGATTGTATTGTATAAGGTTGTGGGTAACTGTAACTTTAGAAGGGGTAAAAGGTGAATTTGCTGTACTATTGGAAAAATCATTCTGCATGATCGCGTTCGGTTTGTTTCCGCACTTCCGCGCAATTTGCTGCTTCTGTCACGCTTTCTACCCGATGGCGCTCGATTATCGGCAGTTCACCGTTCACCTGCGATGCGCTCTGCCGGCGGGATCATCATCCACACTGTTACTCCGTTGATTGATTTTTTCCTCTTTAAAACGTTCAACACTTAACATTCCTGCTTTGGGGACGTCGTTGTCCTGAACTGCGACAAACCACTCACACAAATCACAAGTTCAGGAGACTTTTGTCAGATTCGTTCGCATTGCAGAAATATTTTCAGCAAAAGGTTACAAAAATATCAGTTAGTGAACAATAGTTTCATTTGACTAGATCAAAGGGAATGACGTTCATATCAAATAATAGTAAACAACTTACTACATACCTATTTTAGTGTTATTACGTCTTTACATTCTATTCTTTTTTATTTCCTGCTTTATTTCATTTTGCTTTAATTTGTTTTTTATCTTTAAAAAAATCAAAAAAATCTGTCATTTATTATGTAGTTCACGATCGAAAATTGCCATATTTTTCATTCGTTTCTTTCTAAAAATATATTGCGAGAGACATATTACACTTTCTGTAATGTAATTGGTTGGAGTAATCAGGAAACCGTATGTGAATATTGCCTGCTATATGGATCGGTAAGGATACGCGTTCGATGTGTCGGAATGCCCGTTAAAAGGAAATTTGAAAAGTCGTACTTTCCGTTGTGGATAGTTGTAATCTTGGGTATGAAAAGAAAAAAAAAATCGAGTTAACGGAATTTTTAGATCCTGTGTAATATGAAAACTTTAATGTGAGAACTGCGAAATTTTACAGGCGAAGGAGGTTAGATGTACTCCACAGAAGTGTCAGAAAGCCATATCAACAAGAACGCCCACTCCTCCAATTCAGAAGTGAAAGAGATGTGTGCGTTTTTTCCCACTTGTATACATTGGCAGCTTTAATAAATATTATTATGGGTTATTAAATGCATATTTATCTTGGATACGCTGATGTTTGCAAATCTTCAGGAAATGAAAGTCGAATTTTGTTTGCTCTTGATGAGCAGTAAACTTCTGAAAAAAATATTTGAGTACAGAAATAATATTTGACTTTCGCATGTTTGGCCAAGTGTCTGAAAGTGAGGCTCTCATAGTGAATTATTTCTTTAGGTTCTTTCGCTTTCTTTTTAGAATGACTTGGTTCTTAGCGCCCTTGCAAATATATGTATTCGTAAAAATAGTTTCTCTTTATGCACTTTTCTTTGCTCAATACCACGCAGTTTCAGTGCGTTTGCTTGAAAGTGGTGTGATCTTTTCATTCATGTACAGTAGAAGCCACGTATTGTGTTCCTATTGTAACATTTCAATTTTAATACATGAATCAAGCATGTTCATGGCAAAGTCACGGGCAAGGGAACTAACTTATTAGAGTTTGCGGGCACTGCCTCCAGAGCAGCTCACGCGAGTTTTGAAACTAAGGTTTGTTTGGTCAAGTTCAGGTTAGGAGGTTCAGGCAAGGAGAAAGGTTCTTGACTGATGAAAGAGCTGTCCGCCCATAACCGAGAAGTGTTAAATCGTAGAAATGGTAACTTATTTGTTGCTAAATACAACAACAAATAACCGAATCATTTAATCAAAAAAAAAAAAAAAAAAATAGGAAAGCCGTCATTCAGACATATTTCTTCCACTTGACAAAAATGTGTACGCAAGTCAGAATTTTAAAAACTACATGAAATAGTAAAAATTGGTAATAAAGATTATAAATGCAATACAAATGTTGGTTGTTTGATAAAATAATTCTAGCAATCTCATTTTTGTATGTGCCCACTATTCTTCTTGCTCATGTACACCTCATCCTGGATTTGAAGGGGAAGTGAGAGCGGAGTCAGGGGAAGTTGCTCGTGCTCGAAGGAACGCTGGACATCGCAGGTGGGCAAATACATCGTGTGGGTGCGGTTTGGCATGCATGACGTACATAATACCTAGTAAAAATGAAGATGAACCTATCTCTTCAGGGGGTCTCGTGGCGTTATATCTAGTACAAACCACCTTTCACCGTGGAGCCCTGGTTCGACTTCTGGGGAATGCAAGTGAAATTTCTTGTGGACTGCGTTTCCAATATCTTTTGATTCTCACATGTGCCGCCAGGGAAGATCACTAGAACAGTACTAGTAATATTTGTTCATGAGTGAGGCGACTGAGGGAGTAAACTAATGTTTAATTTAGCCAGGATTGCTTTCTATTCCTCGAATATGAGGTGACTACTGTAGATTTTCCGCCCTTGGAACGTCCACGCATCTCGGGCGGGATCGAACCCGCCCTGTGGAGTTGAGAGTTCAATAAGCTAACCACGCCCCCACCGAGATGCGTGCTGGCTCAGATACTGGAATCATAATAACGAAGACGTGTTACACAAATCCAAACATGTTTACATTCATCTACAGTTTGATACTGTAGATATCTAGAGCATTGCGTACTGAAACATACTATTTTGTATTCTCTTCGCAATTGTCAATTTAATTTTTTTTTAAATATTCGGCGATTTGATGTGCTGTTTATCGACAATAAATAAAAAAAAAGGAAATTTAAAAAATGCATTTAAAGTAAATATGACTGGACATTTTGTGTCTTAACTTTAAGTATTTTTACTCGCCGATTCTCTATCGGTTTCCACATTGTAGCAGTTTACTTCTTGACAGACGCATTCGTGATTCCCCTTAATTTACTGCGTGTATTTTCATCCGCTTAGCGCGAAGGCAGTTCTGGCGCCCCCGCTGTTACCTCGCGGCTCGTTTCAGTCGGCGCCCCGAAGCGAATGCCGGCGGCGAGGAGAAGCAAACAGAGGCCTTCCGTGGTTTACTCCGACGGCGGCGTCCGTTCGCGCGGACGAGTCGCTCAGCTCCTGCGACCTTGAGGCGAGTTTTCCAGCCACGACCCACCGTATGCTTTACATGCAAAACGGGCGGCCCAACAGTGTGTTCGCTTACAACGCTATCGACTTTCCCGTCGGTTTCAAACTCGATTCAGTTTTGCGTTATTGTGTAAATGGAAATTTGTGTGGTAGTAGACTCGTAGACCTTATTTTCAGTGGCCCAACACGTAGGATGCAGTAATGTTGTTTCCTGGAATTGTTTCGTGGGGGATTATGAAAATAAAACAGAATTTCCACATCAACTTGCTGACCTAATTGAGAGGCGTATCAGAGAACTAGTACTCTTACGTGTGAATGGTTGCTAGAGCATACAGACAGATAATTGCTGATGGGGCCTCTCATTGAGAAATAGAAAATGAGAAAAGTCATTTGACTCTTTATGAAAGTGGCGCACCAACTCTGAGATTAGTTTTTGCTAACCGTCCTTTGATTAAATCCACTTCTTTATATTTTTTGGAAGTTCTTCATACAATATATTATTTTTATTGTGATTCGTATTTTATTTTATTCTTGACACTCTTGTATTTTATTCTTGACACAAAAGTAGGTAAATTAAAATTCTTGTGGTTTCAATATATGTCTTTAAATTAAATCAAGCTTTGAGTTCTGTACATTTTAACTGTTCTTGAAGTAACCTGAGAAGCACTGTCTTCAGTAAAATTATCCTTGGGACAATTGAACCGATAAGCGGATCACACGTAATTCTTCAGGCATGTTGTAAGAGAAATTCAATTGCAAAACTTCACATTGACTCACATACCTGCCATTCAAAAACGCAGAGACTTCATCGTGAATTATATATCTATTTTCTATTTTACCTTGCTTTGTAATAACTCTACACTCACGAACTTGACTGCGCTATGTGACGAAAGTACGATTCATTGCAGCTCGGAGAACAAAATAATGAACAAACGACGACAAATAAGCCTTCATTTTATTAATTTTTACAATTGTATTAAAATTTAGAATTTAAATTATAAATCTGGCGAAAAAAAGCGATATATAACACATCTGTGGATCAGTACAAATTCATTAAAAAAAATCATCATTTGGTTCAGAAGAAAGCCCAAATTGCTTTCTGAACAAAAACCAGTAGTGTTTTAAATATAAAGATGTGTTTTTGCCATATTTTGAGCACATTGCACACTGTTTGAACAAGACATTCACGTTTAGAAGAGAGTCTTACTAAAGAGTTACTTAAAGAACAAGAAATGAGGATTTTGATACTAAATGGAAAGCAAACGCGTCCTAACTTCATTTTATTTTGAGAATACTTAATACATTTTATTTTTTCTACCTTTTGCTGATTATGGTGGTTGCGTGTAAATTATTGAAAATGTCCTCTGGGTCTTTGGGAGTGCCTATTCGGCCCACTGTGAACATCCTCCGCCCGCGGGCGTCGTCCGTGAATCACGCGCGAGCGCACGGCCCCCGCCCCCGCCCCGCCCCTCTCCCCCTCCATCCCTCTCCCCCCGCTCCCCCGCCCCCCCCTCTCCCCCTCCATCCTCCCCCCCGCTCCGCCCTCTCCCCCCGCCCCCCCCCCCGCTCCGCCCTCCCCCGCTCCGCCCCTCCCCCCGCTCCGCCCCTCTCCCCCCGCTCCGCCCTTGCTCCGCTCCGCCTCCCGCCCACGCGCTGCTCGTCGCCTTCGTCTGTTTAGTCTAGAGCGCCGCTTCTTAAAAGACGACTGGCGTAAGAGGCGCGAGGTGTCGTGGAAAAATTGAGGAAGAGATTGAAATGTTTGGGTAAAAAGTCACCGGCTTCGATAGCAATGACGCTGCTGTTCTTCCCCAGCCGAGCATCCTTGGCCTGCGTGTGGCAGCGAAGGACGTTACTGACGGAGGGGATGCTCATTGTAGTGCAGTTAACCGCGGATGCTCCTGCGAGAGACAAATCTTCTATTCAGCGGGTACAGACTTGGCTGTCCGGGCTGGAAAAGTGGAAGATATCAGTTTTGACAGCCGAATCGTTGACAACTGTGTGTCCCGGACGTTAACTATCTATTACTCCAGCCATCGAAGCCACATACGTTTGCAAGTGCTATCGAGGTTAACTTTAAGGAAATTTTAATAATCGATCGAAATTGATCGACGAATAATAAAAGAACATCGGTTGATGAAAAATAGTCGTAACTCTAGTTTGTGTGATGGAAAGTTTGTTTTCTTTCTTCTAAGTTGAATTTTTTTTTCTGTTTCTTCTTTTTCCTTAACCTTTTGTTATTTTTGCTTGTCCCTTTTTGTTCTCTCTCTCTCTCTCTCTCTCTCTCTCTCTCTCTCTCTCTCTCTCTCTCTCACACACACACACACACACACACACACACACACCACCACACACACACCTCCTCCTTTTTGTTCCTTCCATCCTTGTGTACTGTCTTCCTTGCTCTGTTTCCTCTCTCTCCTTCCCAATTGTGTCTGTAGGCCTCGCATTTAGCGTGTGGCCCCGAGTGAATGTTGCAGAGGTCGCGTGCCGACAGCGCCGCTGTCCTTTCCTTTCCGCCACCGGACGACACGTGTCCGCCCCCGCGGCGGCTTCCCGCTTCCCGTGCGACCAAGGCCCTCCCTCCTTCCTTCCTCCCTGCGTGCGTGGGCGGGGCGCACGCAAGGCCGCGTGTTCGACCCCCGGAAAGATTTATTGCCCCCCCGGAGTTCGAGGTCGCATCGTTGTTCGTTAATATTCGACCTCCCGGCGCTTTCGGTGAAAACTGCTCATCAATGCTGCCGAATCTTTCCGATGGAGGGATGGGAACGCTAAATATTGAGAGGCGGGGTTAAGCGATCCAAGTGTCAACAATCGATAATCTTCCTCCAAAAGTGTTCGTTGTGTCAACGCTGCTACGAGAACCGTGTTTCTTCGCTTTTTGTTGTAGTAGGCGACAAGAAGAGCTGAAGCTGCAAAAATCTAGAATTGTACTTATGAGCAATTTTTCTCATTTTCATGAAGTAATAGTTTGTGGCGCGAAGCTTTATGGCATATTTTTTCACGAAGAACAACAAATGTGATAACAAGTAGTAAACACCAGTTCTGATTGAAATGAAACAGTTAAACGTTTTTTCACAGAATTAGCCCTCCCGCCCAGATTTGAGCGAAGAGTTTATCTTAGAACATTAGCATTAGTTCTGCAATTGGTTGACTGATTAGTTACGTAAGCGTAGTGCATATTTTTATCACGGGAGATCCCAGTGACCTCCTGCTAGATGGTGAGATGGCTTGCGGGGGTTCCCAACCAGGTATCTCCTGCCAGCGGGGTCACGCCCCAGCCGCGTAAGCTCTAAGCTCTCGACTGGGCTGCCGACATCTGTGGTAGTGTAGAGCATGTAGGCCGCAGGAAAAATGACACAAGACAAGGGAAAAAGGTCTCGCGCGGTCCGTGCCCCGTTTGTTATGGCACTGCTCCAGTATGCGCTGGATGTTGATCGGAGAAAACATGGGAAACTACCAATCAGAGCAGCCGACCTCTGGAATGCACACACACATGTAACTCGCCTGCTCTAAAGTTTCGTTGTTTTTAAATACTTCATTTGATCGGGTTAGAATGTGTGATTAAAACCATAGTGTCTTTAAACAAATTGTTCATCATTTGAGATTTAAAGTCCATTACTCAGTAGCTGTTATTCGGTGTTCCTTCCACAGTCTTGAACAAAAGATAGAGAATCAGTGGAGAGCGATGGATTCGATACATGAGAAAGCAAAGGGGAAATACGAGCCATTTCCTTAGGTCGATTCGCGAAATCACAGAAATACTGACAACATTATCTGCCCGGGGTTTTACCAGCCTTATCGCTCGCCTGTAAATTTGTGCGAGATGTTGGGACGCAAGGTGAATTTTTCTAATGAAATGAAATGTTGGATTGACCTTTGACATACCAACACTACTCCTACAACTTGCTTCAATTTTATTGCCTGTTATGTTGCCCTTGTTTTTATGCCCTTGTTTTTATGTTATGTTGCCCTTGTTTTTTTTATTTCCTTTAATCATTTAAGTATTTTATTGCCTCAACTCATGTCAACATTTTGCAGAATTTCGTAATTATCCAACTATTCAGCGCACACCGTTTCCCAAGACGCTCTTTTGAAACCTTTTTATTACCACACTGTGTATTCACCAGCAGTGACAGTCTTAAAATAAAGAAATGAATGTCGTGGTACATGTTATATCCTGGCACGGGCGCCGGCCACAATTTGCACCGGTCACAGCAATTTCTTTAACAGTTATGGTTTAATTACATTTTGTGTCACGAGGGAAACAAAAGCGTGTCAACGCACGTGCTCTAGTTGTTGGCCGGCCGGGGCCCACAGACGCTGGCGAAATGCGGGGGCGGCGTGACGAGCGCTCGGCAGCAGTGAAAGCGCGTTGCAGTCCTTAACGGATCGTTTCCGCCGGTGAATATGCCGCCTCCCGCCTGCCATCCGCGTGGCTGCGGGCGAAGGGCCCATGCATTATTCTGCGCGGCGATGGCTGCCGGCGGGGCCACTCCCAGGCCTCTGGGCCACGCGGACGTCCCGGCTCCCGCCCCCCCTTCCACTCCGCCATCTACCAGGCCTCGCCCCACCCCCGATCCCCTCCAGGACCCTTCCCTGGCCCATCCCCCCCCCCCCCCGATCCCCTGCTCCCATGCCTCTTCGTCATCATCCCCGGTCCCGCCATCCTCCCCGCCCCGTCCCGCCCCGACCATTATACTCTCCAACTCTTTACGAGCCTCTCCCATTCATCTCGAATCTCTCCGACACTTTCCCGACCCTCTCCGACTCGTCTCCAACCCTGGTCGACTCCTGACTCTCTCCATCCCACCTTTCGGTGACCTCTCTTGACATTCTGGAACCCCCTTCCCTGCACCCTGCTGTGGCCACACCCCGCCCCCGCCGCCGCCGTCCCTCAGCGCTTCATGGCCGCTTCCGTCGCCGCTAACGACGCGTTTGTTTCCGTGAATGACGGGCGGCTGTTTCATCGACGCTCGGAGGGGGGGGGGACGTGAGGCGCTACAAGCTGGGCTGACTTGATCCAAAGCAGATGGATGTTCGTGAAGTTAAACTAATGTTTGTTGCTTTCACGTAGGAATAAGGACGAATTAATATCTTTAATGTGACGAAATTATGATACCGTTTAATAATAATAATAATAATAATAATAATAATAATTAATAATATTTCATTATTGTACATTTAATAAAAATTAGCATGAAAATAAAGTGTTACCTTTGCGATTAAAAGAATTAAAATATTTTTCGTATTTAAGGAATTACTATGAACATTTGTTTAAAAAGTCTTTGCGCTCCCATACTGCGGGGTTCTAAACAAATGCATATTCTACTTATGTATGAATCTATCCCTGGGTTGAGATATTAAGATACGATATTCACGAAAGTGGAACTCGTTGTACGATTACCGATATGTAAGTATCTCAACCCATTGTGGGATTTGTGTAGATGCTTAGTTGGTCAAATCAGCAAATTAATATAAATAATATTGTTGCAGCTTTTAGTTATTGCATGCAGATTCCTTGAACTACGAAGTCAAGAAATTGTGATCTTACCAGTGCCCTAGAATTTAAGAACCTCGTGGCAAGACCTTCAATACTGAATCATCTTTTAAAATATGACAAGTGGGAATTGGACCTTGGGAATTTCAGCATTGTCTCTGAACCCAATGTCATTGTTAAATGCTCTTTTGTGGAGACAAGTCGAACATTTCGCGCCCTATAAAAATAGTCGTTGGTCATGAATGGACAACGGCGCCATTGTTCTCCGCTGCGCAAGTATTTCCGTGGTCGCGGAGCGGTGCTTAATGGAGGCCCAATGAATGACTTCATCGGGGGCTCGTGTGAGGCGCGTCCTTGGTTCGTCGACCAGGCGCGGAACGCGAGCACATCCAGATGCGCCTCAGCCACTCGGATTACGAAAGCGCCACATGGTGCGCGGGCCGGCCGGCCGGCCAGCCGGCTGGCGGCGGCGAGTGGGCGGGGCCCTCCAAGTAGGAGTGGGTGGGCTGGCGACTGCGGCACACCTGTGCTACTGCTGTCCTGCTCCGCCCCGCTCCGCCCCGCTCCGACCCGCTCCGCCCCGCTCCGCCCCGCTCCGCCCCGCTCCGCCCGCTCCGCCCACCCCGCCCCGCCTCGACACACCCCATCCCGCCCCGCCCCCTGCCTGCCCTGCCCCCCCCGCCCGCCCCTCCCCTCCCGCCCCCCCGCTGCTCTCTGCACCCCCTCCCTGCCTACGGCATTCCGCACCCTTCCCTTGACACCCTTTTCTCTGCTCCTGCTTCCCGCCCGGCACTCTCTTTGCCACGCCCCTCCAGGCAGCGCACCCATCCCGCGACGGCCGTTTGCACCCGCCTTCCGACCTGTTTTCGCCGCTAAGCCGAACTACTTTCCCTACATCATGTCCCGCTCTTTTCCCTCTCCCGCCCTCCTTCCCTTTACTGCAGGCGCCCCTCCGCCATCGTGTCGTCCAGCGCCTCCCCCTCATTCCTTGCCGACGCTCTACCCAATCCGCTCCTCCCGCCCCGCCCCGCCCCGCCCCGCCCCGCCCCGCCCCGCCCCGCCCCGCCCCGCCCCGCCCCGCCCCGCCCCGCCCCGCCCCGCTCCAGCCCCCGCCGCCATCTCACCCTCGCCGAGCTATTCGCGGCGCCGGTGATTCACACAGCGCGGCTGCGGGCGGCCCAGGCGGCGCTGAGCGAGGCCCATCCTGCGCGCTTATTTGACTTGCTCACACGCTGCGTGAAACGCGGTTACCCCCGCAGATAACGATTGCGTGACAGCAATCAACAGCCCTTCGTCTTCGTTCTTTGTTTTTAGACTGTACGAAATTGTATGCAAAATTTACGGAATGTAGCTTGATACCAAATGACGCCGGTCTCGAGGTATGAGAGAGCTCACTTTGAGAGACTTGATTTGAGATTGAATCAATCAGCCTCTGCTGAGAAATAACTAACGGGACGTTGTCACTGAATGCCGATCCTTCCTTGCGAAAGGGTTTTTCTTAAATAAATGGAAACTTTAAAATTCAAATGAATGGAACCTATTATTTCAACGAAGTCAAAATACAGTCGATTGTATCTAACGGTAAAAGTCCATCCCTGTGTTTTACGGATTTTAAGATTGATCAACTTCATAATTTGGTAATTTTTGTAACCAAAACTTTCCTTGTTCGATCGCGAAACTTTTTAACTCTTTAGGGCTGATGCAGCACACGTTTCATAAATTATTTAGGAAATTATTCTTGCAGACATATCACCTTGCCCCTGACTACAAAGCAACTCAGGTCAAAGTTGGTGTTCAAAGTAATTCGTTCTCCGATAAACTTGTTACTTTACTGGTCTTCGACATTTATTTCCTTTACATGGAAGATAATAACGTAGTACTTGGGAAAGTGCAATTTTATAAGGGATGATAGATAAAAGTAAAGATTCTTTCGTATGATTTATTCTTCTTGTGTTACAGCAGGATTACAGTTTGAGAGTACTCTGCAATTAGATTGGGTCGATTAATGTGGGTACCTGATCTGTGCCAATGATATGACAATTCTCCTATTTGAGAAATGTTGTGGAAAAACTCGCTTTACTTAGTTGTACACAGCACCGCACATATTTGCATCATGTTATCAGTTCTATTTGTGTGCCCAAAATGTCGGCGTAAGGTCAGATATGGACACGGACCGTTTGCTCAGTCGTTGGATCGTCTCAGACGAAGAGCGTGCGAGTTGCGCTCAAGCAGTGTGTTCTCGGCGGTCTTGTGTCCTTTTCCTCCGGAGCTCATTCCCGGGCCCTTTTTTCGCCCACCAGCCCATCGCCCACCCTCCCCTCCCCGCGGCGTCCTTCTTCGCCCCGCTCCCTCCGCCCCCCCCCGCCCGTCAGCCCCACCCCTCAGAGGCAGCCGTCCGCCTGCTCCGTGCACAACCCACTGTGTCTCCCAACTCCACTGCTGCACCCTGGGCGTCTGCCTACTCGGCGTCGCGCGCCTGTCCTTCGGCCGCCCGGTCGTGGGCGGCGCCAGCGGCCCCGCCTTATCTGCGGCAGCTCTCGCTCGCGCCGTGGGGCGAGGGCGCCGCATAATAGAACAGCCACGCCACGCCACGGCGCGCCGCGGCGCCTGCCGGCCGGGCGCCCGCTCCCGCTCCCGCTCCCGCTCCCGCTCCCGCTCCCGCTCCCGCTTGCCTCTGCTGGGACTTGCTCACTTCGGGGACGAGAGCTTCATTAAGCGCCCGGGCCTGCGGGCTGCATCGGTGGGAAGTTTGCGAATCAGGCAAGAGACTGAAGGGCCGAACCGGGCACTGTCTCCGCGGAGTCGTTGCAGTTGCAGTTGTTTAAATATGTAAACGACACCCTAAACTGTCCTCCTCAAGCGTTGTAGGAAGGGAGTATGCCTTGGAAAGGTATAAAATTCTCTATCAAAACCATTGCATGTTTCGTTCAGTAAACTATACTCCTAATCTTATTTTTGTTGTTTGTTGACATGATAACCGTTGCTACTACCATGCTACTAACGATTGGTGGCAAGCTTGTTTTGTGGCGTAATCAACACATCGGCCTGGAGACTTGTTCGTCGCAGGAAGGTCCTTAAGCGACGAGTTCTCTTGTGTCGCTTTTCAAGAAGAGAATGGTGCGGCAACGCAGGACATGCAACGCGCATTAAAATTATATTTATTAAGATCTCGTAGTACCAAAGAACTTGGAAGTTCTTGAAATTGCTACAAAAAATCTATGGACGTTTTTCTTTCCAATTCAGACTTTTATCTTTTGTGTGTGTGAATTACATTTTATTTTTATATCCTGCTGTATGCTTCAGTGAACAGTAAAATTAATTATATTAAATGCAATTAATCCTTTTTTCATATTTTCATTTTGTTAATGTTTAACAATAAAAAATACGTCTTTCTGGCCCAATCAAGAACACATGGTAAAAGGCAAGTATTTAGTAAATACAATGCAACAATTTTCCTAAATTTTTCTGTTACTGTATTATCATTAAAAATCGAGAAACCACTAGTAGATTCAAAATTCGAAATCCACACAACTACGAATTAATTCATGAGCTTAAGTGCCTGTGAGTAGCACGTTTCATTTCTAACTCGAGTTGAAATACACTATTATGATATAGTTTTTTTGGTATGTAATACGGTCAACTGTAAGTGTATTTAAACAAGGGATGTTAATATGTTTACATTTTGCTGGGTTTATTTAATGTAGTATGTACGCATCTTCAGTATCCGAAGCTGTTGCTGATAAAATCTCAAATGCAATACCTTTTGGGGATGTGTGCAATGTCTTGCAGTTCTGAAACTTCTCGGGTATTTTCACAAAATTTGATACCAAGCCATTATTACCCTATTATTCAACCTTCGTTTCACGTTTCTTTTCAAGAACAAGTAGTTCAGTTATACAATAATAAAATTACTGAGGAAGGACGGTTATCATTTGACAATTTTTTTATACAAGATAAAAAAAATTAAACGTTCGTTTCTTATAACATTGATTCATGTCCTGAATTCCCATTTCAAGTAAAAATTCAAAATACTGTATGAAATTAAAGAATTTAAACATTCGTGCCATGTAACATCAATTGAAAGTGTACTGGTAATCTTATGGAACTTCACATTACAACACTGTTCGTGGTATAATGTCGATAGATACATTGAAAAAGGTGACTTGAAGATTGCTCTAATTTATATAAGTAAGAAGGAACTGCGGTTATCAATACATATTAGTTATATTTTCCATATTACAGAAGCTGTACTGATTACAAGTGACATCTCCAAGCGATTCTTTCACTAGAGCATCAGAACTGCATCGTCGTAGATATTCGTGCTGATGTTTCATTCAAACTCAAAATATTATAGAGTATATGATATGTTACATCTTTCGAAGCATACACAACATAAAAAAGGGACCGAGTTCACACAGCAAGGAAAGTAACCGCACACTTCCAAGTGCTTCGCGGAAGTTAGCCCACCCAAACGCCAGCCGGCATGTCTGCACGTTCTCGCGTTGCTGCGTCAACAATAATCCGCGTGATTTAGCGCCCGCCGCACGACTTTTGCCAATAAACATGGAGCGGCAGTTCGCAGAGGGATGGCGTGCGCAGTGCGACCGCCGCCCGATTTGCGCCACGCTCCCGCCAAAGCTCCGCCACGCTCCCGCCAAAGCTCCTCCACGCTCCCGCCAAAGCTCCTCCACGCTCCTGTCGCGCCGCTGCCGCGTTGCCGCTGTATTCTGCCCATATCACCATTGCTCCGCGAGGTCCCCGCCATGCCCCTGCCAGGCCTCTGCCAGGTCCCGCCGGCTGACGCAAGGCGGCAATTTGTAAGGACACATTAGGTTTTTTGATTGATTGATTTATACATGTTTCCGGGCGCATCATCTGGTCATTAGTCCCGTTCGTGTAGTGCATGCTTTTTTTTCTCGGGAGATGGCGGTGGTCTTCCCCTGCTGGATGGCGAGATCCGGCGCCTACCTACCGTCGGCTAGTGGGGTTTCCCCCTAACCAGGACTCTCCCACCAGCGGGGCACCGCCCCAGTCGGCACAAGCTCTAAGCTCCCGACCGGTCTCCCGGAATATGTGGTAGTTTAGTGCATGTTAGTGTAAGTGTGTGTGCAGGGGAGAGGATAGGACAAGGAAGAGGAAGGGCAGATCGCGCGCGGTCCGTGGGCCGTTTGGTAGGGTACTGCTCCGGCATTCGCCTGGAGCAACAACGGAAAACTACCGATCAGAGCAGTCGGCCGGTAGAATTCTCCTCCAGACAGCGACTGAATTCCACCTAGCTGAAAAGCCAGTGTCGAAAATCCTGCCGCCGTGGGGAGTGGGAACCTAGGACCTCCCGGTGAGAGGCGCTGCAGTGACATCAGTTGATGTACAGAGCGCCACATTAGGGAGACGAGGACTCTCGGTACGGAGCTTTCTGAGAAACATTCTTGCACTACGCTACTCGTGTGCATCTCGTTCTCCTTTCTCAAAGATAGCGAGGACGGTAAGACTGCCCTGTGAGGTCACTCACGATTAAAAGGTACACGTCAGATTAGGCGACCGCATAACAAGGACCATTTTATTCTTAATTCGTTTCTAGTGCTTAATTTCTGTAAATAAATTTTAAAATATTTTTTTATTTACCTTTTGTGCTGCAAGAATATCTGTTTAGGGTTACAAGAGGTTAGGCCTCCTGTCCATAGCAATTTTGGCATTCGTGTTCCCCACTTCCAGGGCCTTCTGTAGATAACGGGACATAGAAGATGTATAGGATTTCTGGAAGTGGGAGAAAAATGACGTGGCAAGAGCAATGCTTCGTGTGCGCATTTTCCCCAATATTTACTGTTAATAAAGCCATCAAATATTGGCACTCATTTTTAAAGGAGGCTGAGAGAACTTCATGATCGCCGTGAATAGGACATACACCGGTAGAAATCCCCAGCATTAATGGGGTTTGGACCCGCGCTCATTAGGTTCGCAAATGTGTGTCCCGACCACTATTTTAAAATAATTAAATATCCAAAACCAGTCTTTCTAGGTTTTTAAAGGGTGTCGTTCCGTTAGTATAGAAAATTACGTATGAATGTTGAAACAATGAGAATCTTTGTTCCAAAGAACTTTTTGTTTTCTGTCGCATCTTGTTGTTAGTTTTATTGTGACGAATGAAGTATTAATTATTTACTAATTGGCCCCGCTCATGCACTAGCCACAAATTTTCCGAAGGAGAAAAAAAATTACAATTGAAATTTAGATTAGGAAGCTTGAATAAAATAAACAGTCTTCATGCGAATTAGCTGTTGTTTTGTTATTATTACACAATGAAACCAGACGCACACAAGATAACGGGTCACAGTTTAAACGTTTTCAATCTAGTTTTCAAAATTTTCCGAAGGTTGCACGAAAACTGTTCGCAGATTTATGACGCATTGAGATTCCTCGGATATTTTTTGTTACTTGATTCGTAGTGCATTGTAACAACCGAGAAAAATGGAATTTACATGTTTTTTTAAAGGAAATATGCCGATAGGCTCCGCACACTTCAGTTTCTGTCTTTGGCCCACTGTACGCCGCGGACGATGGCGGGGGCGGTGCGGTGCGGTGCGAAGCAGAGTAGAGACGGGCGGGGTTTTTTAGAGCTGCCGCCGCCGCCGCCCGCGGCGCAGATGGCGAGGAATGCGCCGCCGCCGCCGCCGCCTTATGTAAGCGCCCAGCGCTGGCGCCTGCTCCTGCGCCCGCTCCGCTCCGCCCCCCCCCCCCCCCGCCCCGCCCCCCGCTCTCCCCGCCCCGCCCCGTCCGCCCGGCCCCGCCCGCCGCCCCGCCCGCCCCGCCCCGCCCCGCCCCGCTCCGTTCCGCCCGCTCCGCCCTGCCCCGCCTCCCGCCCGCCCGCCCCGCTCCGCCCCGCCTTGGCCCGCCTCGGCCGCTGTACTGTGGGCCACGGGGCCCGTCTCCGCGTCCACAGGCAGGCACAGAACGCCAATGGCCGGGTGTGGACCCTGTGAGCAAATTGCACATTTTCACCGTGGGTGCTGTGGTGTGGGAGGCTAATTGATGTGTGATATGAAGACAATAACTGACGCAGCATCATATATATTGCTCTCCATGATTTGGAATATGTTCCTATCGGGGAAAAAAAATGATACTTTTTGAGCCGGAGATGTCAGACTCTCCAGGCAGGGGTGTAAGATCCCCGGCATCCTTTACCGCCACTTCGCACCCATGTTGATCAATGTACCTTTGGAGATTGGGTTCTGGGTATTATTCCTTCCTTCTCTTGGATGACTGGAACGATTTCCCCAAAGTTTTCATGAGGCAGTTGTCATTGCCTCTCTCCAGCATGTGATTCTCTTTGTATCTCATACTTTCATTGGTCATCCTTCTGTGACCATCATAATTCTTTATTGCTGTTTGCAGGGTAACTCCGGAATACACGATTCCAGAACTCGGACGCTTAACAATTTCTGTACTAAAATATTACCAGTGGTGAAATATCGTTTTTACACTTATTTTGTAACAAAAAATCGTATGGTTTCATCGATGTTTTAAATAATGTTTGAAATTATGCGCCCGATGCTTTAAGAACTGAATCAGTGTTTACTGAAACTGTTTGAAAACGCTATCTTTCTTATGCTCTAGTAAATACGGTATATTTTTCAACATTTTTTTATCAAGTTGTTGGACGCGTGGATTGAACTGATGATTTGTCTGAGCGCTCCGCTGCTCCGGCCGCTGCCGCGTGGGTCGCGAAGTTCGTCTTCGCCGCGCCGGGTATTCACGGTGGACGCAACTCGTGAACCTGCAACATTAGAATTCGAAATGTGCGAATTACCTTCTCCCCCTTGTGGGATTGGTGATGGGGAGAACGGTATCGCGAAGGCGTTTGGTATCTCTTGCCGTCAACCACACTCTCTTCTTGATTAATCTCTTATCTTTATTTTCTCGTACTGTCACTTATCTTTCTATGAACATCATATAACTTCTTGTCATTTGTGGAATAATTCTTTGAAGGGATGGGATGTTCGGATTTCGGAACCTGACATTCGACAATCTCTATCCTCTTTGTCCCAAACGTAAATGAGGAAGTCGTCTATGTAACAAATACTTGTTTGTATTTCTTTTTGAAGAGCGTAGATTTTTTGCATATCTTAGATTCTGACAAATGTAAAAAATTCACCTTCCCTAACTTGGACTACAGTGTGTGTTCAAAATATCCGAATATCGTTCAAAGTTCCATTGCAACATTTGAGGCAGTATGTTTCTAAAGTTACCTTTTTATGGTTGTAGTTTTGGAAGTTGCTTTCTCATCTTTATCTTCTAGTGACCGTCGGTATGTAATTATTCAGTATTGTGGAAGTATTCAACTGGTTTTATACTGCTGAAAGTTTGAATATAGAAAAATTTGTGAGGTTATCTTTTCGGATGTGTACCAGACAGCCGTGTATTCAGACCGTTAATTTGATATATACGGCGAGCCATCTAGCTTGAACAAGATTACTTACAAGATTAGATACTTTATTTTGCCTTTCCGTGTGTGTGAATGTTGTGTAACGGATTGTAATGACGTTTTGCATTACCGAGGCAAATAGAAACGTGAAGTGTTGTGCGTCTTAATAAGAAAAATACACCCACTGTGTAGGGAAAGTAACCAGATAACCATTCGTACGTGAGTGAAAACCCGTAGATACATTTGTCTATTTCCTATCTCGTTTTTAGCGTGTTGTATTTTGCTCAAGTTTTATCGCGGTCGATTATAGCGGTGCATAGGGAAAGAATAGTTGCGGCATTTCACTTTCGCGTAGGAATTTTGAAATGCCGAGGGCGCTCCCTTTCCCTCGCTGGCGCTGCAATGCAGTGCAATGCGCTGCTAACGGAGCGGTGTGCGCGGTGTGCCGCAGGTGCTGCAGGGCGACCGGCGGCTGGGGCTGCGCCATGGGCTGTCCCCGGACGACCCCATGGACACCATCTTCGTGAAGAGCGTGCGGGAGCACAGCCCTGCTTACGACGCAGGCCTCGCCACAGGTAACGCGGGAATTGCAAGGCGAAGGGCTGGCTTTTTTTTTGATGGGTTATGAGGGTTAGGAGCTGTTTATTCATTTTTTTTTTTTTTTTTTTTTTCATAAGGAATGAATATATGGACATCATTTGGGCAGTATTGTACTTAAGTAGTTTTGCTAAGGAATTGTGGAGATTTGTTTATAATTTGTCAAGCGTTTCAGGACATTAAATGTGAAAAATGATGTTCAGTAAAAGTTCAAGAAAAATGTCTACTCTCACATCAATCAATTTGTAGTAAGTTTTTATCAATATGAATGACGTTGCATTATTTCCATTTCCTTGATGAAGTTGATAAATTTTACTGTGTGTGAATAGGTCAAGGTAGTAATTCTTTCTCTACTATAATTTTATCTAATGTCTCCTGTAACATTCAATATATTTCGTTATTAACAAAAGAGATTAGGTTGCGGAAATAATGGTGCAGGCGAAGTTACGTAGGCACTGGAGATCCCGCGAAGGATTTTATACTTTACAATATGGCAACTTGTCGTCTACGGCCGCCAACAATAAGAAAAGCATGTGGGAGACAAACTATAGGATGTATGCTCTTACGTGATTGCGGAGGTATGGAAATACGTGGACACACATTGGTTCTCTCCCAGCTGTCGCGTAGGAAATTAAGGTATAGGAGAAGCAGGGAATTCATTGTTTTCTGGAGACATTATGACATTTGCATCAACATTATGACGAGTAATATTCCCCCGTATCTTTTGCATGTTTCCGAGAAGGTATTTATTCCTGCTTCTAGTAATTTTAGCTTTGCTTTTACAAACTTCCGCTTCAGTCATAAACAAAAACTGGAAGAGACCAATTACAGTGTATTATTTCCTGTCAATTCTTTTGCTTTTCGTACGTCCCCCTATTCTGGACAGTGTGGCGCTGCCAAAAAGCGTAGAGCACCCGTGCGTAGAGAAGAGTAGAATCTCGTAGACATAACTTAGGGAGGTCAAGGTGGTACACTTGTCTCGCCCCCTCCAATATTTCGAGATTCATCGAACTTAGTATTGTAAAATGTATCAATATTAAATTTAAAAACACACACACACATTTTAATACTGTCTCACTACCAAGTAATTACAAGTAATAGGAAATGTGTGAAAATATAATTACACAGTGAGGAATAAATGGAACGAGGCCCTCTTTTTATGCCTTTACATAATCTGCCAGTAGTTCTCGTAAGTGCCACCCACATCAGTCGTCGCGTCGTGAGAGCGCGAGCAGCGTGTCGAAGGCAGCTTCCTACTGCTAGCGTTTCGAACTACGGATGTCGACAGTTCAGTTCAAGTGCGTCTCCTACAGGTGCTTTTCACATTTCCAGATTAACATCTCGGCGTAGGGTAGTCGAAACTCATCAGCCGCGTGAGAGCATCTGATAAGTGATGGCTGGCCTTTTAAAATATTCTGTTGTGTGTATACTCTTATACTGTGTGTTGGGGGGGGGGCGGGCGCTGACGCATTCTTCCAGAATAATCAATAATAATAATAATAATAAAACAACACAACCTATGAGTGTTCTGGAGAACGAAGAGTGGCGCTTGTATTGGGATAGAACTGTCTTAACAGACCAGAGAGTGATCCACAACAGACCAGATTTGGTTGTGATTAACAAGTGTGAGAAACATGTCATGCTTATTGATGTTTCTGTCCCAAATACTGGCAACATTCAAAGCAAATACACTGAAAAAATCAGTAAATATGCAAATCTTGTTGAACCCGTTGAGAAACAGTGGAATATGAAAAGAGTCAACATTATCTAGGTAATTGTTTCAAGCACCGGAGTCATCCCTAGGAGTCTGATTTGGTTTGAATGAAGACCTGTACAAACGAATGCAGAAGGCAGTTGTTATTTCAACAACAAGGATAGTGCGTAAATTCATGGGAAACAATTTATTATAAATTCTTTTTAAAAAATAGATGTATTGTGCTTTGATTTTTTATATCTGTGCAGTTCATTCAAATGTGCCAATAAGATGAGAAAATAATAATAAGAAGAAGCAGAAGAAGTTTGCTCTGGTGTGAATGTGCTTGCATGAATGGGGTTTGGCGTGCGCAGGTGACCGCATCATCGGCGTGAACGGACGCAGCGTGTTCGGCCACTCGTACCAGCGCGTGGTGCAGTGGATCCAGCAGAGCGGCGCCTGCCTGCAGCTGCTCGTCGTGCCCCAGGAGGATGACATCCTGCAGCTCGTGAGTACACACACACTCACCGCCCCTCCGACGCTCTTGGTTCGAGTGGGGAATGCCCCATTGCGATCGCGTTGATCGAATACAAATGTGGGAGTTCTCTGTTGCGAGAATGGGAAGCTGTGTCTTAGCGTAGTGCTTATAACTTCTTTTTAGAAATCAATTCAATTTTTTAAATTTATTGATAGATCTCGAGATGACCACAACACCCACGAAACAACTTTTTGCGAGAAGTATTCACATTTAATGACATGTTAGGGTTGTTTTCTGAAAGTCATGAATTTCAGTACTCTCGCGATTTCCCAGCATTTAATTAGCCGAACACTGTAGCGTTTAAACGAATTTCATATTTAAGTGTTGTAAGAGAAGCTTTCGTGAAAAGAAATGCCATAGCACTTCTCTTCTTTCACAAAGGTATCCTGAAATGAGAGACATTATTATTCTTTTTGGAATTTTACCTGTATTGAATGTGAAAGATGATCTGAAAGATAACCTGCCGAATTCTTCAGTTCGTAATGACATGATATAGAAAATATATTTGAAAATGTGCTACTTTAAATTATTTGTCTTCCGTTTGCGTATCTTTTAAACATCAAAATGCCATAAACAATGGTAAATGCCTGTACAGTATAGTTCTCAAATTTAGTCTAGGAGCTTATCTGTGCTAAGTTCATTAATTGCATTGTTGCAGATTCAGATAATGACCTTAGCATATCGATATATTAGCACTGTACACGTTTTTGTGCATTTCAATCTAAAATAAAATACACCGTTTTGTAATTCTAAATTCTTTATAAAATATATTACGGTCGCTAATGACCTAGATGTTTATGCGACTTTAAATAAATAAAAAACTCCAGAAATAACGCATATTAGTAAATTGACAATTTTAATTGATTTTCGTGGAAGTGAAAGATAGTCTTCAATTCCAGTTTTCTCTGTGAAAAATTTAGCGTCGCAATTACATTAAACGACATTGCCAAAGTTACCGAACCCAAAGTTATCCGCTTACTTCTACATATTTATTTTTCATGCCACGTTACACAGCATCAAAAACGGTACTTGTAATAGTCGATATTGTACACACTGAAGTAGTTGTTATTTCAACAAGTTTAGATTTTCGCCAATACCCATCCTTGTATGTTTTTAAATATATTTTATTTACATTTAAGTGGAACGTATTGATTAAACAGTATAGTATTAACCTTTTCCACCGAGTTCTTAATTTTTTAGAGAAACCCAACATTTCTTAATTGCTAAGCGGCTCAGTTTGGACTAGGAGTGAGCATGTAAAATATATGGTAGAAATGGAGGAAACCGGGCACAAAACGATTTCCCTATGAATCGCGTGCTGCAACGCGGCTATTGAAAGGTGTTTGTGTGCGCAGTACTTCGGCGAGACGGCGCACAACCCGGAGACGAACCAGCGGCCGCGCCTGAGGTCCCCCGACGGCTTCGAGCGCCGCGCTGCCATGCTCCACCAGCAGCAGCAGCAGCAACAACAGGCGGCGGCGGCGGCGGCGGCGCGGCTGGCCCGCCCCCGGCGCCGCCCCCGACCCCGGCGCGTGGGGCGACCCGCGCGCCATCGCCCCCGCCCACGCCCCACACGACCGCGCCTGGCTGCGGCCGCAGGCGCGGCGCAGCAGCGAAGGTACGCACCCCACGAGGAAAGGTTTGTTGGACCAACCATGCGCATTGTTACTACTCGGCCAACGCGTGGTTGGTTTAACAAATTACATTAACAGTTTATTCAGCATAATCATGTTTTTGTTAAACCAACCATGCGCATTGTTACTATTCGCCAACGCGTGGTTGGTTTAACAAATTACATTAACAGTTTATTCAGCATAATCATGTTCTTTGTTAAACCAACCATGCGATGTTCGTTGGCCGAATTGTAACAATGCGCATGGTTGGTCCAACAAACCTTTTTTTTTCAGTTGCTAAGATGTGCACTAGAGTCGCGATAATTCCAGGTACTTGGGGCTTAAGATTCCGCGGATTAAAAAAACACACTCGGATTTCACGAAGGGAAAAAAAGAAAAATACATAACGGAATTTTCAACTACAATGTAAAACGAAATCAAATTTAATGTGCAGAAACTAATAAAGTCACAGATATGTACATACATGAAGTGTCAAATTATATTACGCCTACTGTAGTAACGAACTGTACAATGAACAGCACAGATAAGTGCGAACCGCTCACAAAATGTAGCAGACAGACTTGACATGGCACCGACCGCTATATTTCGACGCGGTTTTGCCGACCACTCACGAGCCAGCTCTAGATTATCGCCGCTTGTTTGCTTGCATTATGACTTTCATCGGGATCAGGGTCGGATTGCACGGAATCTCCGATGACCGCAACTCTATTGTACTGTGAAGTATGAGACAACAAAATGGATAATTCCTTATTTAGGTTTATCGTTGTATTTTCACGTACTAAGTGTTTTCGCTGAGAAAGCAATTTGAGCTTTCTTCCAAAGCAAGTCTCGGATTATTTTTGCTTTAAATGAAAGGTGGAGGGCGCAGATGTGATATAGCTTGCTACTTTGCACCAGTTTTATAGTATAAACTGTAAATTTTGATAAAATTGTAAAATTCATTAGTATAACTGCAGTATTTTCGCCTACAGTGCGAACAATCACGCAGTGTAATGCGTTTACCGTATCATTTGCCCCAAGTGTATTTTACTGAAAACAATACTGCTCAGATCTTGCTTCAAAAAGTTCTAAAATGTATAGAAGTCAATGCTTAATATTTTAATTTAAACAAATATATTGAAACCGAAAGTATTCTTATCCTGAAATACCGGTAAATTGGGTTATGATAAATATATACCAGGTGTAGGAGAAAGTAAAAAGGGTTAACATGAACAATCCATGGAGGTCAAAGAGCGAAAAATCCAGTGGGATATAGCGTGTTTCGTAAAAAAGAAAAAGTACACGGCAGAAGAATGTACCTGGGCGATGCAAGTGATTTGATATGACGCACGTTTTACTGGACGTTTAGCGACTTCAGTGAGAGAAGGTGCGCGTTTCATTTAAATTACCATTAGTAGTTATCTCTGCAATGCATACCACGCAAAGATAACTATTATGGGTTGCCCATAATTGTAGTCGCCTCTCACGATGTTATGATCAAAGATAAAACTATTATGGTAAGGTCTTTTATTTTCAAACTCTTGTTAATAGCGATAAACGTTCTTGAACCTCACTGGAGCACTGTAGACCACTAAGTGATAGCGAAGAAAATGGAAAAACAAGGGAAAACAGATTCAAACGACCGGTTTGCTTCACGGCATACAAATGTATTTTAATTGTAATTAATATCAGAATGATATCAGAAAATATGCAATAGTGATTTACGAAAAAAATATTTCAACTTGCCAATTTCACTTCAGTCTCTCTTGTACAGTGTTTTACAAAGCGAAGGGTGTTGCGGCTGTGTACCACATGAAAGTGGTCCGAGTAAAAAACACAAGGAAAGGAATTGGTCAAGGACTAGTTGGGAGTGGCTGGCTGCCGATACCTTCTGAGAACTTCAAAATAACTCGTTGCCTCGTACCGAGAACTATCTCCACCCGGTAATTAACCCAATGACTGACGATGTTTGGGAAGATTGGTGACCCCGCTGCCCCACAAGGTTTCGAAGGACGATGTGAGCAGACCTTGCTATAGTTAAAACTTGAGTGATATCGAATTTCTTCGAAACACTTGACAAAAATAGTCAAATCTCAAGAAGTGAATTTATAAAAATATGATTGTATTTTTAGTTCACAACAGGGAGAATGTAACCAGTGATGATAACGTCGTCATTGGCTATTACGTGCAAATAAATCTAAATAATATGTAAACTTGTGTTTTATCAGTTTTATCAACTATAGTACATACAGCTTTTTTAACTCGCCCGATATCAGAGATTCATTATGTTGGATAAATTTAACAATATGGGGTTCGAATATTGGTTATGAGTAGTTTGGAGCCTACTCCGATCGCGAGTGATTGAATCGACGTGCTTGTAACCGTGCTCACATGAAAATGCAACGTAAATCGCGATATGCAATGAATTCGCGCTAAATTGAGAGCGTATCCTTCCGTGGCCGGAGTCAGCAACTACTTGGCCGTCCGGGAATGGCGGTTGAAACGTTCGCACCTGTGCGTAGGTCGCGGCGACTTCCGGACAGCCAAGGAGCTTAACGTCGCGCTAGATTCTTAAATCTTCTCACTGATTTAGCGTAATTTCACGTTGCTCCCTAGATGCCTTAAAAACCACTCCCACCTTCTTCCTAAGTAATGTCATTTGTATTAGTATGATTATGATTCGATTACGAGTAAATGAAACTTGGATTGCAGTGTATCGAAAGGCGAATGAGTTGGTGGAGAGTGTTAATGGTAACATTAGAGTCGGGGGAAAAGGGAAAATTCCGAAAGAAAAGTGCCGCGAACCCACTTCTCGGTTTTTCACGTTATATTGCTCGTGGAGTGGTCGAGATAACTCCAGTATCAAGAGCTGACCAGCCAGCGCCCTGCACTACGCGTCACTCCGACCCGTCCATTGCAAGTCCATAACACTGAGCAGTTGGCATGAGAAGGGATTGCACACCGAAGTGAGAAGTCATACCCGGATTTGCCCACTCGTCTTACCCTGACGGCAAGGATGGGTAAAATGAGTGAATTTGTACTCTCGGACGTAAATGTACAGCTCGCTCCCTCTTCTTAAATGTTTCAACTGTGCACTGAGAGAAATATTACAGTACAATGTAGTACTAAACATGTTTAATATGCGTATGTACAGCAAAGACAATTATTCATGTAGTAAGATTCACTAAACATGATTTAGTTTCATTTAGTAAGTCAGACAATAGAAAATCGTTAGTGAATGAACAAAGAGAATTGTCAGTGGTTCAATCTGTTTCGTAGATAAAATCATTTGGTGAGATCTAGGTTTCATGTCATCACATTTACAAAACAGTACTTAGTAAGGGCGCTTTCTGAGCAATCTGACCAATTCGAATGGTTATAGAGCCCGTGTGAACTGTGAGAAATTAACACTGTATATGGTATTTATTATACGCCATATAAATGGCGTGTTTAGTTTTTATTGACTTTAAATAATTGTGTTTTATACTAAACTAATGGTAGAGAAACCGTCGGTAGTCAAACGTCTTCAACCAGCGCCCGTAAGTGTAGTGCTTCGTGTAAGTGGTCTGTCAGATAACGGAGGTTAAAGAAGTACGAGCCCACGGGACCGATGGATAGGTGACCTGTCCGGAACCTCAGTTGCTACCTGCCTGAAGGAATGGAAAGTATTCCCTTTCACGTTTCGTTTAGTTATTTTCACTGCGATGTGCTTAGCAGATATTACTCAATGTATTAGTCAACGCAACGATTCGTTTAGTTATCTCCACTAGATGCCTTTCGTCTCGGGGGACGACCTGTCTAGTGAACATTACGACACGTGCATTAGTGTGTTTAACTAAACAGCAGTTTCGTGAACGTGAATTAGCACTTTTTCTTCCAAAATATGCAATACCGTATAGTTCAATCTACTACGTGATTAATTGTATGAACTTAACATTTCTCTCCGTGTGCATAAATGTATATTCCTCCAAGTTGTTAGGTGAAAGAGCAGGCATGTCTCTTGTCACTAATATATACATTGTTATAATAATAATAATAATAATAATAATTATAATAATAATAATTATTATTATTATTATCATCATCATCATTGACGTATTAGCTTCCCGTCCTGTAGTCTCGAGTTCCATTCCCGGTCGAGGCAAAAATAGAGTTGTAGCTTTCCTTTAAAATAATCTCAGTTTCTATAACTGTGTGCGGAAGGAAAGCTCAAGCAGGTGGATCTTGCTAGTCGTGTTCGCCTCATGTCGCTCTTACCCCCAAGCATGGGAATTGAACTAGGCCCAGGCGTGGGGAACACCGGAAGTCGGACTACCGACCTGATAACGCCAAATACATAAATGATTATAATGTTGTGTGTTCAGGCGCGGGGCCCCCTCGAGGCCGCGACGGAGGCGTGTTCCTGTTCCCCGAGGCGATGGCGGCGGCGCCGCAGCCTCCGTCGTCGGAGCGCGCGCTGTGGGCCGGCGCGTCGGCGTTCCGGCCCGCGGCCGACGCCCCGCGCAGCCGCCGCCGCTCGCCGCCAGCTCGCGCAGCCTCCAGGTAGGTGCACGGCGCCGCGAGTACGCGGAGTACCCCAAGGTGGCTCAAGGGGAAAGAAAAGTCTGCTTTATTGAAGAACTTACAAACGTTTGATTGAATTTGTATATAATTTTTGTTTTTTTGTTTTTTGTTTTCTTTTTTCCTCTTCTTTCGTTGCTTGTTTTCTTTCTTCTCGTTCCTTTTGTGGCATGTCTCTCCTCATTTTTTCTTCCCCTTTTTTGTTCTAGGTGCTACCTTCATTCTTTTCCTTCTTCATACTATTTGTTGTCCATTTTTTAATGTTTCTTTCAATTCTTTCTTCTTGTGCTTTACCCTTCAAGTACTCGGTTATGAACTCGATGTTAACAACGATGTTATTAAGTCACTTCACCACCCAATTTTGAGATGCTCAGTAAAGGTTCTGGTCATATAATGGATGTCAAGTCGAAGGTTCTACATTGACGTTGTGATGAAAGTCACTGACGTATTATTGGTTTTAATTTTCAATTGTGAGAAGTCAGTGTAATTTTAGAAAAATAATTTCTTCTACGTTTTTTCTTTTTATTTGTGGAGAATGTGCCATTGGCAATTGCACTAGGTTGTAAGAGCATCTTTTTTCTTAATAAAAGTACAATAAACATAAATTGTCAGTTGGTCTTGAGAACATGTTGAAATAAAAAATATTTAAAATTCAAACAATAATTATGACTTTAAGCAAATTCAAATTGTTATAGTCTAGAAATTAAAAACACTTTTTAAACGTCTTACTTCTAAATTATATTAATAAATTATTAATTAAGAGAAGGAAGGCAAGTGCCCAGATAAAGAAAAACCATACTCACATGAAAGTTGTAGAAGAAGAAAATTACACACGGTATACAAATGAGCGTTACTAATGTCGACTGTGAACGCTCTTACTACGGAGAGAGTACTGACAAGAATGTTCCCGGGTTTGCTGAATTCTAGGAGGGGCAAGGGTAGATGGGAGGGATGGGGGAAGGGGGACGGCTGGGGACAGCTTTCTCAGAAAACCTAGCAGATCGACTTCTGTGGAAATAGGGGCATGAAGAGTTAGTAATAGGGTTTATATGATGAGAGGAACTTGGATATCTGACACAGAGTGACAAATACTAGCTTCAATTACATCATTTAAATTACCTTCATGATTGAAATTAATGTCATGATATACTGTCTCAGAATCAGAGAGTTCAACTCGCGGTTTGTTACATCTACTGATTTGTATTAGTATGGAATTGTATTAGTATAAGATGGAAGCCTCTGAAACGTTGCCACGCCGTTTCTTGTTTCAAGATACCATTGTAATGTAACAATCATTTTGTTGTAATAAATGGATTTGTGACTGTCTATAAAAAGTAATTATTGGAACTGTTATTAAGAAAAAACTTATTAACAAACAGTCTATGTTTCATCTTTGTAAGAGTATCGTTGAGAATATGACTTCAAACCGTTGTGTGCGTATTCTCCAACTTCACTTCCAAAAGGACGTTGACTCGATGATTCCCCGTTGTAATGAGATTTAGGATCCTTGTGGTGCATTGCAATTAGAGAGCGCGTGCGTGGCGTTCGCCGAGTGGACACGCGGAGCGCGAGCTCTCCGGCCGCCAGGCGCTAATAAATGACGAACGGCTCCCGGGGGCTGCGCTGGCGGCGGAGACGTCAGCGGACGCCCAGGACACGCAAGCCTCGCGCGTCGGGCGGGTTGCGTCGGCGGCCCAAGGCGGCCCGCAGCCGCTCGGGATCGGGCTCGGTTTCTCAGGCAGCACGTGACGAAAGGGAGATAGGCTTTCTTGCAGCATTTTAATATTCGTTTTAAAACATTGGAAATAGTCGTAAAAGTATCTTTAAGATGGTTCAAGACGCACAGTGTGATTTCTCTGCAATGAGAATGACGAAGAAGAGGAAATGAATTTGGATTCAAATGTCACTATGCTCAGCTATAGAATGAGAAATTCATGTCGTAATTGACTATATCATCCACGGTTCCTACGTCCATCATCTTCGATATAGACATTATTACAGGGCTTACAGGAGAAATCAAATAATAATAATACTAATAATAATAATAATAATAATAATAATAATAATAATAATAATAATAATAATAATAATTATAATTATTATTATTATTATTATTATTATTATTATCTCAGCGATTGAACTACATAATTTGCTTGGAGTGCATTTAATATTATTGGCACATTAACTTCTTATATGTTCATAATCATAAACATCTTTCCAATAATTAAATATTGTAGGTAGTGAAAAAAAGTTATAAATTTCTGGGGATTTGAATCGTATTTTGAAGAAATTCCCTACTACTTGTTTTGGACTTTCTAAATTTTCGGCTCTCTACTAAGGAGAGATATATGTTAAAAAGCAATTTAGTAGTGCTTTATACACAATGAAGCACTTATGTAGAGAAAAGCTGTAGTTTAAAGCCAGCAGTTTACTATTTGGTCTCCATTTCATCTCAATAGACGCCAGAGATGTTATAAGGCCCGATTGTAGAGCAAGTGATTAAGGGGAAACGAGGATAAATTTAAGGCAGCCATTAATATTTTTTATATTCTGTATTGTGAGGCACAGGATAATGAAATTTGTTATCTGCATTCTAAAAGACTGCACTACTAACTGTGTATTGTCAATTGTTCTGAAATCTTTGCATCATTCTATTGTTAGTAGTTTCTGACAAAAAGTAGCATTAAGATGATGAAATGAGAGAAATTGCACATAAAACTCATCATTTCAAAATTATAACTTCGGGAAAACAGCACTTGAGATTCAAACAGAATATACCCGCTACCTTCTCAAATGAAAACCTTGAAGACTAAGATAATTTCTTACACAAATAGGTAGTTTCTAAATATAATTTACTTTACCTGACAAAAATGTTATTACGGAGGGGAGACTTAATTCAGTATTAAATAGACGTGCACAAGGAATTTAGAACTAAGCATTTGGAAACTTAATATTAAAGAAATATCCTTTAAAATATTTTTTCTATTGCCATTGTATAATGCTATCATTTAATATCTACAACCCATTGCATAATGAATTCATTACGATACAGATTTCATTATGATTTTTGACCAATTACAGAGAAGTTTACAAACTAAGTATTGATACTTCATTAATCGTTGAGAATTGTTCTAGTAAATGTTTTGTTCGATTGCGAATTTAATTTTTTTTTAATTTTTACGTGGAATATTATTTAAAATAAATTGGATCGTAATTTCACTTTGATCGTATTTGACAAGCGCAGTGGTAGTGGTATGAAACATTTGACTGGCGTTAAGATCAGACCGCAAGTTATTGTGTGTTATATGTTGCTTCCGTGTGTTTGTTCTTAAAAAACGGCCAATTCTTAAGTAGGAAATGTCTAATGAATCAGAGGAGGAGTTGGCTCCTCCAGAAATGAGAGAAAAAGCGAAAACGGTGACCTCGGAATTATTGCTGCAACTTTCATACTCTCTCGCAGGCGGACTGGTAAACCAAAGCCACCTTCGGCAGGTAGGGTAGCTGTCCGCCAGGTGGCCTTGGCTGAATCCTACATGTGAACAGCCACGAAACGCTTCAATGTAAAGGTTTAACTTATAAGAGTCGTAGAAAAAGTACCGTATGAAACTCGATTGATTGATTGATTTTTTCGTGTTTCCGGGCGCGCCAACTGCTTCGGTCATTAGTCCCGTTAACGTAGTGCAGGATTTTTCCGCGGGAGTTGGCGGTGATCTTCCCCCACTGGATGGCGAGATCCGGCGCCGACCTACCGTCGGCTAGTGGGGTTTTCCCCTTGGTTTTAACCAGGACTCTCCCACCAGCGGGGCACCGCCCAGCCGGGACAAGCTCTTAACTCCCGACCGGTCTCCCGGAGTATGTGGTAGTGTAGTGCATGTTAGTGTAAGTGTGTGTATAAGGGAAAGGATAGTACAAGGAAGAGGAAGGACAGATCGCGCGCGGCCCGTGGCCCGTTTGTTAGGGTACTGCTCCGGCATTCGCCTGGTGATGAAAGTCGATGTAATGGGTATTAATACACTCGTGTGAAGTTTACGATGCTCGTACCTTAATACCCATCAGTGTCTCATAATGCACTATTTGGCCGTTGTGTGAACGGGTCCGTGTGCATGCCGCTAAGCGAGCGTTGCGCGTGTGCGGGCAGGCCTTCTTCTACCCGGGCGCGGCGGCGGGGTGCCGGCGCAGCCTGGACGCGGCGGCGGCGGCGCGCCGCGAATCGACGGTGTCGCTGCCGGCGGCGGCGGCAGCGGCGGCGCCCGGGGGCGTGGGCGTGGGAGTGGGCGGGCCGGTGGGCGTGGACGCCCTGGCCGCGCACGGCTCGCTGCCCGCCTGCGCCTCGGCGGCGTCCGCCTCGTCCGACGCCGGCAGCAAGGACTCGCTGCTGTCCTTCGACTCGGCCGCCTCCACGCTCACCGGCCGCGACGGCTGCAGCAGCGAGGACTCGCTCATCATCTCGCGCATCCGCAAGAGCTTCGAGCAGAAGGTACCTCCGCCGACTTGCTAGCTTTCACGCTTACGATAGGCCATTCTCAAGCAGGTGCGCTCATCTGCGGAAGTTAGATATCTCCTTTCTCAGGTCCTTTAGTTCAAGTTATTAGTAGTGTAGATATTTTCCAAGTGTAACGGTCTTGCATATCTCAAAACAGCTAAAGGTAGGTTAATCGTGGATTTTGAGATCTCTTGAGTGTTTTGCATCTGCTATAATGTTCTATTAGGAAATAAACACAATTTTTTCAGTTTTCGTCCCATTAAAAATGAAGGGCTTAGTGCATAAATGTGTTAACTCGGTTTTTAGTTTTGTCGTCAAAGCGACCTTTCTGTGGGTTTCCTATTAATTGCTTTGCTACTTTTGATGAAAATCACAATGTTTGTCATATATAAAAGGAGTAATTTCCAGTAATATAAAAAAAGTTCCATGCAAGTTTGCCAACTCTCCTTTGAGCATGTTCTGAGTTAAGAGCTTGCGCTAAACCTTTGATGAGGTGTTCGTTTGAGTTGGGCAAGGCGTGGTGGTGTGCGCAGGAGGAGTTCCTGCGGCGGCCCAACCAGCCCATCGCGTGGAACCTGCCGGAGGGCGCGGCGGCGGTAGCGGGCCCAGCCCCGGCTCGTCGCCGTCGCCCACGCCGCTGCGCCAGGCGTCGCCGCAGCGCGCGGCGTCGGCCGCCGCCGCCGGCCGCCCGCCCACCAGAGCCTCCGCCGGGTCAAGTCGGAGTTTGACTCGGGGAGAGGCGACCCGCTGGCGGCCGGCCTGCAGGCGCAGCAGGCGGCGCCGCCGCAGGCGCCGGCGCACGGCGCGCGCTCGCCCGCGCTGTTCGAGCGCGCCGCCTCCGAGCCCTGCGAGGACCTCGGCCGCCGCGGCCACTTCATCTGCGGCGGCCCCGTCACCAACGTCCCGCCCCCCGCCATCGGTGAGCTCCTCTTCCTTTTTTCTTTTTTTAAATAAAAAAGAGGACTTTTCCTTTTTGGGGTTTTTATCACTTTACTCTACTGATCTTTGAAAACAAAATATATACGAGGTTTGTGTTCCATTTTATAATTTTTCTTTTGTTACTTTTCATACTCGATTCTAAATGCCTTGATGGATGGGCGCTGAAAGAGGTAAATTGTCACAGTACATGCGAAGGTATATTCTCCTATGATTACGTAGGCTTCCGCGGCCGGAGTATGTCTCTTGGCTGTCCGGGAGAAGCCGCGTCGGTTTGATCGTCGCTGACGTTTCGGCCAACATATTGTGGCCTTCCTCAGAGCGTACTGCGGAAGCAGCCTCAGCAGTACGCTCTGAGGAAGGCCTTCGTATGTTGGCCGAAACGTCAGCGACGATCAAACCGACGCGGCTTCTCCGGACAGCCAAGAGCACTGATATTCTCGTAGATGGGTTCCGTGTGGTCGTTTCCTCCTTGTCGCATGGGAAGGAAGCGCATGTGTGACGCCCCGCGTGTGTGCGCGTGCGCAGGCAAGGCGGCGGCGGTGTACGGCCACAGCCTGGACAGCGCGCAGTTCCGGCCCATCACGCCGGTGCCGGCGTCGCCCGCGGGCGCGGGCCCGGCGGTGGCGGGGTGGGGCAGCGGGGCCGGCGGAGGCGGCGGCAAGGCGGCGTTCGTGTCCACGCTGTCGCGCATCCACGAGAACCTGCCGGCCAGCGCGGCGCCGCCGCCCGCCGGCTACGACGACTACTACGACGCGGCGGGGCGCGCGGGCGCTGGGGGCGCGACGGCGTCGCTGCCCTCGTCGCCCGGCGGCGACGCCCTCTACGCTCGCGCGCTCTCCTCGCCGCTGGAGGACGGCGCGCGCGCCGCAGCCGCCAGGTACTCTCATGCCACTTGCACAACATTCACAGGAAATTCTTGGAAACACGTCGTTTTGCGGTGTTTTAAGGCATTGCAGAGGGGCAGTAGCTCATTCAGTTTGTTTCAACAAGACTTTATGTGTACTATTTTAGCTGAATCTTTGATTTATACTCTACAAGAAGTTAGAGAAATCTTGATATGAGGGTTTCACCTACAGTGGTAAAACTGTACATCATAACGTGCATAACATGCTTCACTTTGACATTTTTCAGCTGATGATGAGTAAACTGTGCTTTATAGTGGAATAAAGTAGGATACTTATTAAGGTACTTAAGAATACATAGAATACTTAAGTAGGATTTTTGAAATTCACAAAACAATGCATTAAACATTATAATATTTACATATTCCGTGATGGTACAATTTGACAAGCTCAGTGCCCTAGCGCTAATGAAACGTAAGCTGTGCCTTTGAGACGAAGACAGTGTGGTGTGTGTGGGCGCAGGTACCCGTCGCACCCGGCGCTGCAGCTGGTGTCGCGGCGCACGCAGCAGTTCGAGAGCGGCGCGCCGGGCGAGGAGGACGCGCTGGGCGACCGCACGCAGCTGTACCGCTCGGAGCTGGCGCGCCTCTCGGCCAAGAAGAGCGCGCCCAACGTGGCGGTGCGCCGGCGCGAGTTCGAGACGCGCGCGGGCTCCGGCGCCGAGCGCGGCCGCGACAGCCGCCGCCCCGCGCCCGCGCGCGAGAGCCGCTCGCTGGAGAGCGCAGGTGGGTGCCGCCCGCTCCCCGCTCCCCTCCCCTCCTCTCATCCTACTCCCGTTCTCGTTTTTTTCTCCCCTCCCCCTCTCCTCTTTTTCTTCTCTCCCCCCCCCTTTCTCTCTCCCTCTCTCTCTCTCTTTTCTGTTCTCCTCTCCCCTCTTCTCTTTCTTCTCTCATCCTACTCCCATTCTCGTTTCTTTCTCGTTTTCTCCTCTCTCTCTGTTTTATGTTCTCCTCCCCCACTCTCCTCTTTCTTCTCTCATCCTACTCCCATTCTCGTTTCTTTCTCGTTTTCTCCCTCTTTTTTCTGTTCTCCCCTCCCCCTCTCTCTTTCTTCTCTCTCCTACTCCCATTCTCGTTTCTTTCTCATTTTCTCCTCTCTCTCTCTCTCTTTTATGTTCTCCTCTCCCTCTCATTTTCCTCTCCCCCTCTCTTGTTCTCACCCTCCTCTGTCATTTTCTTTTCCCTCTCTCAGTATTCTTTTTCCCTTTTGTTCTCTTTCCTTTTTCCCTTCTCCTTAAATTTCTCTTTTGGCATTTTCCGTTCTTTCTTTCACGCTTTTCCTTGTGTCCAAGACTTTGAGACATCCCTATACCTCCTCTCCTTTAGTCTTACACTCCTTTGGTAGATAGTTTGGTAGGTAGTTTGGAAGATAAACCATGTGGAACAAAAGCCATTGCAATGGTAAAATTTTAGAGAAGTAGTATGTGACCCGTCTTTCCTCTGCATCAAACGCAATGTTTGTTTTAAGGGAATTGTGCAGACAAGAGCTCATTCAACTCTGGAGTGTACCATCATTCTCTGTCATTGCTATAGTGTTTGCAGTAAAGTATTCTAGTAGCTTATTTATTGAAATTTAGGACTGATGATTCTAAATGAATGCTCTTCAGAGCTCTAAAGAGGAGTTAATTTTTGCTGACTACTTTGGTCCATAATACGGAATCTGATATTGCAATTGTAGTCTGTGGCTTGCTTTCTGCCAATTTGAGTATACCCAAATATCTGCTGTAAAAATAATGAATGATGATCCTAGCCATTATTCATTTCTGCAACAAGAAAATCAATTTATGCAAGTAGAGATATACTTCTTCCAACTTGTGTTGACTTCTCTCATAGTTGGGATTTCATTTGTGATATTTTGCACTTGTGTTCGATTGCATTGCATTTGTGTTTACTTACTGCCTTCCATGATAGATATGTAAACAAAGTTGATTAATTTTTCCTGGGACTGTGTTCTATTTACTTAATGTCTCCCCCTAATTCAGTGCTTCATTGCAGTTACAATGAAAACAAATTATGATGAAAACAGTTGAAGGGGTTAAAGAAAGTAGAGCCAGAATCTTTCTAAAATCTATTGATTAAATCTATGTTTTTTTTTGAGGAAGTGTTAAGCTCTCTAAAACTCTTCAGAACCTTATTATTCCTTCTGTCTTCTCTTTTTGTTTGATGATGTCTATGACTGACAGCCTTATTGCATTTCCTGTTAATGCCAACTCTCCTTCCTCCTAAACATAGTGGAAACAAATATTAAAAATATACGAGGTGGATTTCCTGGCTAGAAATCACTGAAATTCTCATGGATGTCCTAGATAAGTGCATTGTTATAAATAATTTCGACTCTCCAGGTGTGGTCTTTTTCACAGATGTTTGGAGAAGACCACAATATGTATGAGAGCCAAACTGTAATAACCAGCCCACAATACAGGATCTTGTGAATGACTGAGAGCTTCATAAATATGAAAACTTAAATCCAGGCTTCTCACTTCAACTAATTGTCTGTCCAAAGACACTTTCAGAATGATCTCATTTGAAACAAACAACAGAGAAAGCAGTTAAATTGCCAGATACATTTTTGTGTTTAGATACATAAAGACAGCTCAATAATACTGAAAGTCTTCATAGATAGCAATGATGTTATTAGTAACTCGTATTACAACTAAGGAATAACATTGAAAGATCATGTCCTAAAAATCGCTTAAAAATGCCCTTTTGAGTTAGTCATTAACATTAGTATTTTTTGAATCTGTTGATAAAAGGCATACTATTTTCATTTTCAATTCAGTTTTTTTTTATCATGTACATTTCAAATTCAGTATTTTTTTCAGTGGAATTTGTTTTACACTTTGCCTACACTATGTAGAATTTCTTTTTACTTTGCTTCATATTAGAAAAGCTTTCCATATAGTATCTTTTGGAAAATACATTAAAAATAAATAAGTTACTCAAAATCATAGAAATTATGCCCCCCCCCCCCCCCTCGAATTTATTTGAATTTCTAATTTACCTTCTGTTCTCATTCAACTTCAATGGATTTATATATTTAAAATTTAACACTTTTGGGTGGATCATCTATGAGTGGATAGAGTTTTGCATTTAATTTGCTTAAGTTAGAATTTCTTTGGTGTTTTCTATTCAAATAAAATCTATTTCTGTTGTTTTTAGTGGATTGTCATCTTATTTTTACCATTGTATCAAAACAGAAAAATGTTTTGGCTACCATTGAAACCTTCTTCAGTCTAGTAGTTTTGCCAAGTTAAATGTATGAGGCTAGAAGGAGACTTTTGTGCTTAATTTTTTCAGTGTTAAATTGTAAAAAAAAAAAAGAAAATCGTGACATTCTTGTTTGATAATTTTAAATTGCTCAAAATAATCTTATTCCCTGAAAGCAATACTAAAAAATACTGAAAACAAAATATCTTGAATATTTTTATTTATAATGTACCCTTCCAAGTGTCAATATGCTAAAGTTCAGTATTTTGTCAGAAAATTACTACTAAAGTAACTTCAACTTTGCATAAAAATGTCTTGAATGCAATCTTCCTGATGGCAGATCCATCCTGAAACGTTCTAATATTGTATTTTAAGGAAGAAAATGTGTAAGGGGGATATTCTGACAATTCATAAAATCATTATTGGGTTAGTTAACTGTGGTTTTAAGAGAATCTCTTTGTGAGTAAAATAATACAAAGTAATCTTGTGCATAAATTTTTTTTTTTTTAAAGTTGGATTAGTTGAAAAATAATTGTATATTTAGAAACAGTCTACTTAGTGAAGATATGAAGCTGTCCTCATTTGTTTACTCTCTGTTCAATTTCTTTAAACTCGTCATTGCCTTCTTCAAAAGAGAGTTCAAATCTTACAAAAATTGCTAAAGTGCTCAACATCTTGTCCTCCTAAAGTTCTTGTTTTATTCTTAAACTTTTTCCTCCTAATATATCCTTACATTTCATCTTTTAGATTTTTCAATTCATTTCACTTTTTGTGTTTGTATACATTTCTTTTAAAAATTGCATATAACATGTAATGTGTTATTTCTCGTTATTTACATTATCAAGAAGAACATGTCTCAAGTAACATTTATTTTTAATATGTATTTCCCTTTTCTTTCCTTATTAAACTCATCTTTCTTGTCTCCTTAATTTTTTCCAATTGAGAACCCTTTAATGATATTTTTTTTTTAAATACTGAGATACGTCAATTAGTTTGGATTTAAATATTGTGATGTATGGTTTTAGTCTAGATCTAAAACGGTAACAAATAAACAAAAGTTACATCATTTTCAGCTTCTAGCATATTGTTATAGTAGGATAATTCCTGTAGGATCATTTGGTGGAATATAGGGCATTTCAAAATGTTCCAGAAAAATAAGTACATTCTGTTCTCTTGTTGTTTTGCTGCCTACTTTTATATAAATGAGTGTGCAAGGAAACTTTGTCTAGCATACAATGAAAAATACTTCACTGGATGAAATTAATATTTTTTTATTACTTTCCTTATAAATTAATAAAAAGATTCTCCTTTTTCCATATCAGACAAGGGATACGGTCGTTGGACAGTAGGTAGGTGTGCAGTGAGCGAACGCTGCTCCCACAATTGCATCCTGACCCTCGCATGGGCTGCAGCAGCCACAAATGTGTGACTGTTTGTCTCCTTGGTGCTTGATGTATACACCAACATTGTACATAAACATCTGGTCATTGCTCCTTCTCTTATCTTGAGTAGTCTTGATATGATTCGTGTTTTGTTTTCAACGATCCCTGTTCTGGGTGGCCTGTATCATCAGATTCACTAAAAGGCAGGTCAGTGTGCTCCTTGTGATGACAAGAGTCTGACCGCACGGCCCTATTGTGTACTTAGCCGCCACAGAAGGCCAGCAGAATGCCACTGAGACGCAAGGTGCCGGCTCAGGGACATCTGGTGCTGCGACAGTGTCAGGCAACTGGATGATTCCGGTAGGGGGGCGAGTGCTGCATTGTGAACCTCCTCACGACTTCCAGCAGCTCTCGGCTCAGTCCGAGTCACAGCCTCCGGCCACAGGTAGCATTCTGCGAAGGTGCCGGCACCAGCCTCGCTGCTCTGTGGGACACTAGCCGCTCTGTTAATAATGTTGCCTAACCGAGTCTAGTACTAATCTCGGGATTCATGTGATGTATATTGTGGTTGCCTGTGAACCAGAGGATGCTAGCAAAGCACCCACTTATGAAAATGCAAGAGAGTGGAACCCCATACCATGACCAGAAGGTTCTGCTTCGTTCGTCTATGTGCATTCACTGCTGCATTTGGAGCTGTATCACATTGCGCCTGAGAAACAAAGTTAACAGGTTCTTTTAAGGAACACTAGCCTCTCACTGCTTGATGGTCGCATGGCTCTTGATAGGGTGCATGAAAGTAGATACAGTTCATCCACTCACTACAGTATTTTGGTGCTGGTGTAACAAGTGAAGGAATGGGAACCATTGGTGAAGATATTATTTTGATTTTTGCTACCAGATGATGTGTTTCGTTATTTAAGGTCTTCATATGAACATATTTTTAACTTCAATTTATTTAAAATACACTGCTTCTGTTTTCAAGAAATTATCGTACAGCAAGATTTTTTATCATTAATGGCAATTTTCTAGGAGCTTTTTGTGAATTATTTTGCCATTTTAATGGCTGATTTTGTGCACATTATTTAATTTTTATGCACAGAGAAAATCAAGTACACACAATGTAATTTTTGAACTGCCTGCTCACAGAGGCACTGAATTATTTTTCTGTGCAATTTCAATTTTTGTCTTGTTCAATAGTAACACCTAAAAGGCTGACATAGACTGATCTGCAATGAGTTGTTCACATGACATAAATGTGTATGGCATGTAATGTTACTAATTTTAGAAATAAATTAAATTTGTATGTTTTTATCATTGTGACTTAGTGTTTCATTTTAAGTTGATCAGAGGCAAAGAGTTAATGGTTTTAGTTATTGTTTCATGTTTATTTAAATGTTGTGCCTGCAATCAAAAACACTCATGTGATTTTTTTGTATTTTCATTAATTTTATGTTAGAATGCCTCATGGGGTGCATATTTCGACAAATTGTATATGTTCTGTGTGTAAAAGTTTGAATGGATGGGAAGTACATTCTCAAATATTTGAGACTTCATTCATTTAAAATGGCTGTCACTAATCTACTTTAACTATCTACTCCATTGTTTCAAGCATGTGGGTCTCTCATGCTCATTAAAAGTTTGGTACAAAGTGAAGTGAATTACAAGAGCTCTAAACAAAATCATTAAGAAGTGTGGTTGCAGTGTAGATTATTTTAATTTTAATTTATAAAATATCTTTCATCTTGCTACTGAACAGTGATTTATTTTTCCCAGCATTTCTTGATGGATAGTGACAAAAATTATTTGTATTGTTCCTAACTTGAACCAAATCTGAATTGATTTTTGGATCCAAATGCCTATTCAGTTTATATCAAGAGTATGAGAGTTGTACTCACGTGCATTGTAATGATTCGAGTTGCATTTACAAGCTGAGACTCCTATCTACAGATCCACCATCATCGGCACGTGAAGATGCTCCAGTCAAACTTCGAGCTCGTTCCAACTCGGCTGAGTCGTGGGCAGCGACAGGGTCAGCAGGTAGTGGAGGTCGAGCTGGCAGAGGCCCCTCAGATCGCTCACCCTTGAGCAGTGAGCCTCAGAGGCACAAAGCGGTGCGGCAGGATTCATATCTAGCAGCTGTACGCACACCACTGGGCAGTACAGGTGAGTAAATCAAGTAACTGGATGTTATGATTTATGAACATTAGTTCTTTGCTATTAAAGTGAATTTTATTTTACAAAAAGCTATCCAAAAAATGAAATCATACTAAATAATTAGTGAGCAGTGGTTTTGCAATCCAAAAATGATAATTGTATTGTACAAAAAATATTCTTTCCTAAGTGGCAACTGTCAAATTTTAGATTTTCATTGTTAATGCAGTATTTTATAACTAATACATTGGAGAATAATTTGGATTGTATTTGTTTTGGACTCAAACAATTCACACATCCAATAATAATGAAAATTCACAAAAATCCTGCGTTTCAACAATGTGTGAAGCTCCCCTTTCTTTAAGTTGGCTTTGATTAAATGTAATTTTATTGGTTTAAATGTTTTTGGACTGTAATAAATTTCTGGCGCTAGTATTGGAATGTATTTATAATTTCAAAAAAAATTTAGACTTATGTAAATGTAAAACATATAAAGAGAGACTAAAGGTAGTTCAAAAGTAGTATTGTGGTAAATTAAATTCTGTGCTGGAAGAAATATATCGAAATTTATCTCTTGTTTTCCATAATTTTCACTAATGAATTTTGATTCATTTTCTATAGTTCAAGCAGAAAGTGTCCTTTAGATGAGTCATTCTTTAATTTGAATTCAATTTACAAAATTATCTGTTAATTTGAAGATTCTTTCTTTAGTTTAATTTTGATACTATATTTTGTGGCATAAAAGTGATCATAATATTATAGTGATTAGTGAAAAGAATAATTTTATTTATTACTTGTAATTAATTAAAACTATTTCTTTGTTGTATGTTTTCTGTCTGTAATAATGTATAAATGTGTTACTCACTTGGTGTACTTACTCTGAATTCATGAACAGAATTAAATTTTATATTGCAAGGATTGCATATGGTTCATGAAAACGTGTTTAAACTTCGTGTGAATTATCAGCTTGCTTGTACAAAGGGGGAAAATGTGATAATTATGTTTTGATGTTGCCTAGTAGACTTTGAGGGGTACTTCTCTTCTTAGCTTTATGGTTTTGGTGTGCTTGTTAGGTTGAGGAACACGTTCATCAATACACCCGGGAATAGGAAGCAAAACTTAAGTGGCTTCATTCTCTTTAGAGAAATTTTACAAGAATGTAGTTGGTATTGGATGTATTTTAATGAAATTATGTATTTACAAAAGATAGTTTGGAATTAGTGCTTAAAACAATATAGTTTTTGTTTTTAGAGAAATGTCTTTATAATCTCGTATTTTATATGCAGAAATCAATTGCCTGACTGCTTATCAAGCGAACGTCTTTGTTCAAGGGCACCCAGCTTTTCTTGGTCTATAAATTTAATATTACAACTTTTTGGAAGTGCAGCAAATACTCTCAGTGTTAGTAATTTCTAAAATGTTTGATTTTGACAATATTTAACAGTGTATTATTTCCTTACAAATATTTTTGAGTTTAAAATTTTACTTTCCTTCTCATTATTTGGAGCAAAAATTGAAGCTGAATTTGATTAGAAAATTATAATTTCTTGGAAATTAAATTTCAGTGAAGGCGTTTCTGGACATTCCAGGCCAGTGTAGTTAATTGTTGTTTCTCTCTACTCTCGCGTCCTCCTAGACCTGGGCAACAACAGGCTGAAGCGACAGGCAGCTCTGCTGCTGGACGAGGACGAAGAGTTCTCTGCTCCTCTCACTCCTACTCCCATCCCTCTCCCTGGGCACTGCCCTCCAGTGCTGTCCGTGCGAGCTGCTTCTCCTCCACCTCCAGTCCGCCCCACTCACTTGCCCATTTTGAATCCCTTGTGTCCGGCTGAGCCGATGCTGCCCATGGACACTGCTGCCACCGATCAACTGCTTGACGACACACTGACAGGTTCGCACCTGCTGAGCCGACGCGGAGGCTGCATGGTGCTGGGGCTTGGTGCCTTGTTGGCTTGGTAGCTTGGTGGTGGGACTAACCTTCTCTTACTGAATGTACTATATTGTCTTTGGAGTCTCTATTAGAAATGAAAAAAATGGTTTCTAGTAATGCTTTGTTACTATAATCTATGTTTGTCCAGCTCTCATAACTACTTGTCTTCACCCTTTATTTGGAATAATTGAAAGTGTTTATATTAACATTGTTTTGTATTAGATTTTATTGATCAATCAGATATTAATACACTAGTGATAAACATTAACAATATATGTTCATAACAACATACTTTTAGTTTTATGTTTTAACTGTGTGCTTTTGTTACTATTCTCTCATATGTGTTCTTTTTAACCAACATTTCTAATAATGTTGCCTGAAGACAACTACAAGAGAGTAAGTGCGTTTGGGTTTCAAAACTAAAACTGCATGCGTGTGCTGTGTGTTCTTGCAGTTCCTGGTACTACTTCAGTTCCTATGCCTCGTACAAGTGACGGCCAGGCTAGTCCTGGTACTACTGCAGTGTTAAGACGTCAAAAAAATCAACAATCTCCTCTTGGTAAGTTGCATGCTAAGCCCAGCCTTGCAGCATGTTTAATATGCTGATTTAATATTAACAGAGTGGGGTAAATAACAAATGTAGTAGATAGTTAATATCTGTGGCAAAGGAATTGTTAATTCTAATTAACAAAATTCTGAATTTTATTTAGTTCAGGAACGTCAGCTCTATTGCATATTGAGAAAAATTTTTAATTCAACAACAGAAAACATCAATTTAGTTGGACATAGACAGGAATTTCGTTTGGGAGGTAGGAATAGACTAAAGTTCCACTATAGCTTGTAAGTGTTCTTCTACTGCCACTGTTTGCATTGCACTGATGTGGTTGCAATAGTACCCCTCACTAAAGAGCCTTGCTTGTGAAGGAATCAGAAGGAAAATGTGGTGCAATTTCCTGAACAGGCCTAGTGTAGAAAGGGCATATTAGTTGAGATTTATAATTGCCAAGTTCTATTCTTCTTGATAGTTACACTTTCAGTTTTCTTCCCACAATCTTCAAAAATATTTTTTGGCCAAAACATTAAAGACCTTAAAACCCTACATTAAATTCTTTCTAACTTAAAAGAGAAAGCTATTGTAATGGCAAAGAAAGATTCACCAATCATAATTTTTTACACTTTTCTGCTCGAAGGAATTGAAAAGTTTTTCAGTATGATATTTCCACATCCACCACCACAATACACAACTCAGGAAGTTTATTGTTTAAAAGCAAATCAGGGAAACACTTCTAAAAGTGTAGTCATCGAAGATTTGTTAATGTAATGAAATTCACCAGCATATAAATCCCAAAACATTGTGAATTATTATAAAATTGACATGTTTAATTAGAATTGTTAAAAAATGTGTCTGAAAATGGGTATTTACTGAAGAGATGTGACAAAATGGTTGGAGAATTGAGTGCAATCCTTTCTTACAGCAGAAGAAGAACGTATAGGCCGCCGGGTGTCCTATTTGAAGGCCACATGGGGCGATCGCATGCATGTTGACAGTGACTTTGATCTTAGCGATGGAGAATCACCTCATGTGCACCATAGAAGGTAAGTGTGTTTACTGTTCTCTATTTTGGCTTCCTGTTCTTGAGGTGATGGTAGCTTTGGTGATGTGTTCCATGTTACCGCATTGTGTTACGAGACATCCTTTTGTTTATATTCAAGACTTGAAAAAATCTCAGAAACTTCAATTACACGTTTCGGATATGTTCTTTAAAAAATTTTAAGTTTTAGCAAAATGTTAATGTATCCTAGTTTTAGAAAATGTTGCCAGATTGACTGTGGTAAATTTAAATCTTTTAGAACTCTTGTGTTGTGAGCATCAGATCTTATATTTTTGAAACATCTCAAAGTGGTATTGCCTAAAGAATGAAAGTTGGAGTGATAAGAATGTAATAGACTTCATTCATTCTCTGCATTTCCAATCCTCATTTGTGGTGTTCTTTCCTTTGGAAGTTTTGTTATTTTTTCTCAGATGTTTCAGAATGTGGTAAAGCATTTCACACAGTTTTTGTAATATCATTGCTTAATAATTGTGAATACAAACTGCTAAAATTTGTTTTCTACCAGTCCAAAAAGTGAAACAGAATTATTTGAATCTTCACACACAACTTCTTTTAATTCTCTCACAAAATAGCAGTAAAGGAATATCAACTAAAGAATTTCAAGAGCAGACATACAAAATTGAGTGAAGAATGAAAATTAATGGTAATTGGTAATTGGTAATTGTGAAAGTTGAGAAGAACTTTAAGGATCAACTTTTGATCATCCTTGATTGTAATTTAAACAGAAGAGTTGAGAAAATATCATTATTTTCCAAATTTTTTATTAGATTTTTATTTAACTAATCATGGAATGGTATAATTCTAGTTCATGAAATGTATTTCTGATGCTTGCAATACTACACAGCTACGAACACTTCAGCAACTTGTGGAGAGCCTCTGTTTTGAGTCAAAGCATCTAGTGTGTGACTGCTCTGAAGGTGGCACAGTTGATGTATATCCAATTGCAGCACTAGAAAATGGCGACCTCCCCTCTTCCCTGAGGATATTCAGCGGCTGAAGCGCATCTTTGAGGAAATGAGCTCAAGCTCAAGCTCACCTCGGCCTCCTGCTCGCCGAGCAGCGCGGTGAGGAGCGTTGTAGTCCTTGTGTAGCTAGTGCTCACTTTGGTCTCTGCTGCTCTGTTTGCTGTGGGGGATATTTGGTTCACCATGAGGCAAGAAAATTAAAGGAGAGAAGAAGTTTTCTTTGTGTGAAATGAAAGTGTAGAAATTTGTAAGATTTGGGTTTGTTGAAGCTCTTCTTTTTTCCAAACATATCTGGATGTACTGCTGTAAAGTTAGTTCTGTTATATTCATTATGTTCAATTTTTTTAACTGTTTATTTATTTGTTTTGACTAATATTGTAATGTAATTGATAAATTTCTAAAATTAGATGTAAATAGGAAAGGGATCAGGGGATGTTAGACAATTTTATTTTCATTCATATCAGATTTCCTTGCATTTTGTTAAATATAGTGCATTCATTTTCTTTTAAATATTATTTTTCCCACTTGATACCGTGCATTTTGTAATATTGGGAAAGTCCTCATGGTAAACAAAGTGTTCCAACAGTGGATAGGCTTTTTGTTGACTGTGCTGAGGCCAGCAATTTCTGTTCCTTTCAATGCAGGCTAACAGAATATCTGGGTCTTCTTGGCTCTTTTCTTTAATTTCCACATTATTTTTCCGTTCCTCCTTCTTCACTCTTCTGATTTTTTTACTGTTCTTCACTGTGCTATACTTCTGTGTTGTGTGCTATTATTTGCTCTTTTTCTTCCAGACATGTTGTTTTTCAGAAAGTTGCATATGCAGCCGAGGTATTATTGACACAGAAATTCACTTGTTCTGCCTGGGTAGTTCAAGAAGCTTTAGCAAATGTATTATACAGCTCTTTCAAGAGAAGCTTTCACATTGTCTTCATGTAGTAGTTGAGAAATTCACTATGATATTGTCTTTCACTCCCTAAATCAGTACTAATGTACTTCATTGTGTTGTAGATGAGGGCACAGACAATTCAGGTTGTAGTTCATGATAAACTTCATGAACGAGAATATGGTCATTACATTGGTGCTAGAAACACTGTGTAATCTGTCTTCTGTCCACCCTTAAGCTTGTCTGTGTTGTGTGGAATTATATGTCTTTGTTGTAATTGATGTTGCACTGTTTCCTTGAAATGTGCTGTGTTGTGTTTTCTTTTCAGTGCCCTGAATGCTAGTGTACATTGCACTACGTAACAGATACAGGAAGTTGCATTTAAAAGAGCTAATATAGTTGCTAATGATATTTTTATATATATAGGATGTGCCCTCTGAGCACAACATAGCTGAATATTTCCAAGAAATTGTATCTAGAAGAAATTTATATAAGATGTTGACTTGATTGGAACCCGTCTTTGGGAAAACTTTGACTCAATTTATATGTGAAAGTTGCTGTTAACACTTCAGAAAATTTTTGAATTGCTTTTCTACTGTGTTTATTTGCAATTAATTCTCATATTCTGATTATTGATAATGAAGCAAGTTATCTAGTCATTTATTGTATCTCTGAAATACAAAGTGTTGTTTTGAAAGCTGCTCTCCTGCATCTGTTTCTCTTCTTTACAGCAGTCACCTATTAGGTTAAAATAAAGAAATCATGACCTCCTGGAGGGCCTCTGAAGTACAACAGTTGAAATTGACAAATGAGTTGTAGGAACTAATTTTCTTGCCCTCTTCAGTATATGCCACAACATAAGCATGGATGTTAGTGCTAAATAAATTAAGCAAGGTTTTTTTTAAATATATATATATATATATATATATATATATATATATATATATATATATATATATATATATATATATATATATATATATATATATATATATATTTTATTTAGTTCACTCATTGGTTGTCTGAGGATTAGGGAAAGAAATATGACATCCAGCTCACACAGTTTTGAGCATTAGAGATGAGGGAAAAGGGTTTTGATACCAAAATGTGATTAATATTTATCACATGGAATAATTAGTTTCTCTATTTTTGAGACAACTTAAAACTCTTTTCATATATAACTGATTTTATTACATCTCAGTTGGTCATTACCAGGGAGCGGTTTTCTATGATATTGCATATGTTTGTCCATTTCTTCTGTGTATAGCTCAGTGAAATTTGTTGACATTTAATTAGAATATGATGCTATATAGATTAATATGTTAGTGCATTTTTATGCATATTTGGCCAATTTTTCCTGTTGGTGCTTATTCGTGTTAGACAATTACAGGCGCATATTTTGCATATTTCTTTAAAATAGAGACTTGTTTATAAAACATTTCATTATTTTGTAGAATCTATTTATTTGTGTGTTCATTGATTTGAAAGAGCTTGTAACAGTTATAATTTTTTTTGTTTTCAATAGATGATAAAATACTTGTACAAATATAGGATATTTCTTGATAACATATTTTTAAACCAGTCAGAAGAAATACAAGACATACAATGTATTTCACTGAGGTGAATATTTACTTCAGTTATTACTCTCACGAAGAAGGGTAGATTATATTACGTTTGCACAAAAATTTATCTTTCTATATGCTTCTCCTGAATTTTATCAAGAAAGGTTTATAGAGGAAATGAAATATTGTTCATTTTAATTCCATATTAAAGTGCATATTTCTGAATTTTGAGGACATAAATGCACATTTTTAAAAGCATTTTCAAGATTTTTTAGGGCATAAAAATCCTCTCCCTAATCATTACATGTAAAACTTTTTTGCAATGTTTCAGAATCTAATGACTAGAGCTGGGAAGTTTATCACCCTTCAATTCCTGAAATATGCATGCAAATACACCACAAAAATATTTAAATATGGACAGAATTTGTTAAAATATGCAGTGTTTGGCCACAATATGCAAATTAAAAACATTAGTATGTACGTCTGCACATTTAATTTTGTATTAAGAGCACAGAATTTTATTTAGGTTATCGTTTTTTGGGGAATGTATTCTATCAGACAATATAATTTTGTTCCTAGAAAATGATGTTTCCACATCACATGCTATTATGGGAGCGAATTTATATTTTGGCATGTTTATGTTCAATAATTTATCTGGAAAAGGAACACTATTTCCTACCAAGAATTTACCCACTCTGTAAAGTATGACATAGATTATTTCCAAACTCTTTCATTTGTTTCCTTCCTATTTGCGTCCTCCAACTCACCTGGAGTTGCCATCAATTTACCTCTGGCCTCACAAATAATGGATTCTTTTAAGTTCTTTATAATCCAATGACAGTAGATATTACTGCTGTGGCATTCAGCAGCTTCTATGGTCTGAAATTCATTAATACATTTTATAACATATTTGAAGCAACCATCCCTCCATCCATCCATGCTTTCCATTAATAAATATTTTTTATGTGGAAATTCATATTTTGGTGTTATTTTAGGCAAAAAGTTGAAAAATATGTCAAAACTTTCATTTGTATGCCAAAAAGCTCTGAATATGCAAAATATGCATTGTAAGCATAACGTTTTGTAACTTATTTTCAGTATTTTGCCATGTAACATACATATTTGAAGTTCCAGGAAGATATGACCATTAACGCAAAATATGCAATTACATGAGCTTCCCAGCTCCCCAGAGCTTCCCAGCTCTAGTAATGACCAACTGAGATGTGACATAATCAGTTATATATGAAAAAAGTTTGAAGTTGTCTTAAAAATAGAGAAGCTAATTATTCTATGTAATACTAACAACACATAGACAACTTCCCATTTATCATATTGATTAATATTTATGTATTTTTTTAACACAATGAAAAGTGAATACTAGTGTGCAGAGACGGTTGTCTGAAATTTTTTAGGGTCAAACCTTCTTCTTGTTCCTAATTTTAGCACTTATTCTTAAATTTAAAAACAGTTTTGTTTGTTCTATAATTTAAAAAAATATTAGCCCAAAAATATTCTTCAGTCAAGCACGATCCAAAGAATAAAAGGAACTTGTGAGAGTGAGGGCTTCTGTCATGTGCGGTTTCCCACTTTCTTTCCTCACTTACAAAGAGACTTACAAAGGGAAGGTTTGATTTCTTTACTGTAACCTATATGAATATGTGTGTAATGAATTATGTGGGAAAGGTCTTCATTTGAGGACAAATTTTTGAGGTGTGTTTTTTTTGTCGTCTTTATGAAGAACTTGGAAACATAATGCATGATAAGTCAACTATCTTGTCTTTTGATGTTTTGTGATGAAACCCACGAGTTCCACCTGGATATTATTTGACTATTCCAAGGAGACCTTCTGCTTTCTTGATTGTTTTTGTTTCTTTGTGTTTTTTGTGTGATATAATCATAACATCAAAGACTATTGTTAAAAATTTTTTGTGTTAGTACTAAAATTTAAATAAACAATTGATTAAATTTTGGTGTATTTGTTTTCGGTTTAGATAATAATCTGCATCTAAAGCAAATGAAAATGTTTGGTTTGATCTGAGGATGGGTCTGTAGATTCTCATGGTTTTGAAGAATCTTGTTTGCTTTTCAAAATGGATAATTAAAAATTATTCATTTTTTAAAAAACAAAACATTAGCATTACAGATTGTGGTTAAATGTAAATTGCAAAACAGAAAAAAGAGTTCATTTGGAATGTTGAAGAATTATGGAAGAAGGCTATAAAATCTGAAATTGTGATTCTATTTTTATAAATTTTCTGAAAATTGTTGTCCTTCATATGTTTGCTTTGAATCTGAATGCGATCAAGGACGCTTCCAAACACCAGGCCTACGTCTTTGGTTGACACATTATGAGAATCCGCAGTTTATTTTGAAAATTTCTATACCAAAGAAGGGTGAATTTAGCATTTTGTGTTGGCCATCGTAAGGAGAATTTCATTCACACAAGGGGCTTCTGGATTGAATGTCACATGATCTCCCTCCTGGGGCCCATTTTAAACTTCATTTAATCAAAAAATATTAATTAGAATTTATTTTCAAGCAACGAGAAATGAAACATTTCGTGATACTGAAGAAATCGAGTTATCTTCCTTGTTGAATTTATTGACCATTTTTCAATATCTGACGTGAATTTCGATCAGATGCAGAGATCTGGTGTTCAGTCACCTATAGTCAGTGGTTTTTCTGTCTACAACTTGTTGAACAAGTAAAAAGGAAAGTGGAGAGAATGAGAAATAGAGATATCAAGGAACTGGCTTATTAATGTTCGAGTAGTTGAGGATACTATTGAAATTTCTGACTGGATTTGCACGACTGATGGACTCCTAGTTCCTAGTCGCGGCTCAGATATGAGATTTATCTACTGTTTGTAAATTAATACGAGAATGTGTAGAAATGGGCGCCTAAATTGAAGGACATTTGATAAAAAAAAATTAAAAAATTACAGCAAATGGACTCGAACGCAAATATCGGCTGTTGGAAAGTAAGGTATTACTGAGAAATCGCCCTTCAGCCCAGCTCTGCTCCCTGTTCACTGGGACTCTTTATCCATCAATATCTAGCGTGCACTGCAGGACCTTTGGAGCTTGAACGTAATATTTTCTGACCGGCTTTTGCGCTCCCTCGTGACCCGGAATTTCGTTAGGGGAAAGGGGCTTCCGGACTGAAGATCCCATGATCTCGTGCTGCTCTCTCCGAAGGGCGTGTTCCTCTGTACAAGCGATTTTCTGGAGAATACAGAAAAATGCGGCGAATGAAACAATTTGAGGACTCGAAGCCTTACGTATCGAGGCTCTTATAGATTTTCTGACTGGATTCGCACTTCTGGCTGGGAACTTCGTCCCGAAGAAGTATCTTCCGGGTCGAAGTTAACGTGCGTTTTCGATCCATAAAATTCTTGTTATTGAGTAACGTAAACACGAATGTGTAAGAAAAGTGAAGGGGAAAGAAAATATTCCAGGAAATTTTTCGTTACGGTGGTTCGAGGAGGTTTCGCGGTTTTCTGACGTGCTTTCGCTGCTTTCTTGTGCCCGGCAACTTCATTTAAAGAAATTACTCCCGGAGCGAAGATTCGTGAAATCTTGAAGGATTTGATTCCTCTTGCTTTACTTTAGTCTTATTGCGATAAATAAAAACGAGTGTTAAAGAAGAAAGGGAGGGGGAATGAAACATTTTCAGGTCATCAAATCGACCGACTTTTCGAAATTCTATTGTTACATTTGACTCTTTTTTTTTTTTTTTTTTTTTTTTTTTTTGTAGTTATGTTCGGAGAAAGGAACATCCTGAACAAATGTTTCCCTGTAATCTCTCCCGCAGTTCATAGTTCCTCCTTTATAAATTTAGTCGTATCGCAATGAATTAACATAAACGTATATTGAGAAAACGACGTGAAATAAGACTATATTGCATTGTTTATTTTGTCATATCATTTTTATGGATTTGAATAATTTTCTGAGAACCTAATTCAAAAAACGGAGCTTTTTCAACGAAATTGTCGGGATTTCCTTCAAACTGTATTGTAATATTCGCATTTTCAAGTTGAATTAACACGAGAATGTGTGGAGGAGGCGAAGGGAAACGGAATAAGCCTAGGAACTCGATTTACCGAGGTTGGAGTGAACGAAGTTTCAGTGTATATTTTGACCGCCTTTGGCCACCCTCCCGGGTAGAGCTCTTCTACAGAGGAAGGGCTTCTGGATCGAAGGACCTCTTGATCCCACCTGAGGGGCCGTTGCGCCAGGTTATGAGGCTGTAACAGCCGAAAGCTCCCCTCGCCGCTGCGATTCGACTCGTCCAAGTTCATCAACATCAGTGGGCGCAGAGTAAACGACGATTTCCTGGATTTGCATTCCTTCACGACCAGCAATTTCGTTCGGGGAATGGAAGTTCTGGAACGAAAATCTCATAGGAAGGAGAACGAATTAAGAGTAGCAACTTGTTCAAGTTGATGAAAGTCTCCATGTATTTTATGACTGCCTTTAGTGTTTCACTGAAAGACTTTGGTCCTCTGTTCGGATATACGAGTTTCCGAGTTGAATGAACATGAGCGTGTGTACAGAAGGAGAACGAAATAAGACTAGGAAGTCGATTTACCGAGGTTCGAGTTATGAAAGTTCCGATGTATTTTCTGACAGACTTTGCAGCGTCCGCGTCGGGTGGGACGTTTCATGGGAGGACGCGAGCGGAAGATCTCTTCATCTGTTGAGGCCGTATGTGCCCCGGGAGGGCTGTGCGAGGGCGTTCAGGTGAGGTAGCTCGCGCTGAGCTGCGCCGGCCGGCGTTATCGGCCACCGGAGAGCTTCTCGACGTCCCGCCCCGTCCCGCCCCGCCCCGCCCCGCCCTGCCCCGCCCGCCGTGCCCCGCCCCGCCCCGCCTTGCCCGGCCCCGCCCGGCCGCCCGCCGATAAGATACTGGCGCGCGTTTGGGCTCTCGTCCGCGCCGCCCAGTGCGCCCGCCGCCATGGGCCTGTCCGAGTCCCCGCAGTGGCTGGAGGAGCTCTTCACCTCGTGGAGCCCGTGAGTAGCTAGAGGGCCTGCACGGGAGGGGAAGCGTCCGGGCCGGCCGGCTCATCTGCCGGACGAAAGCGCCATGGCCTTCTGGAGTCTGTGACTTTCGTTCAGTCAGTTGGCTTTTCTGACTGCGGTGCTCCGCAGGTGGAAATCGTCACCTGGAAAACATATTTTGAGGGAGGTGCTGTGGCATAATCGCCCAGGGAAATTGTTACGTTCATGCCCTAATCGTGTCACGCTTCTCAATTCATTTAAAACTTCTTGTGTGAGTTGATGGCTCAGACCCCATACGTCAAAAGAGAACGGGGTTTGTCTACCACGAATCCTGGTAAGCCGAAGGAAGTTCACGTGTCACATCCATGGATGGGATGTTGTAGATCTATCGACCTCTGATTTCAGTTTAGGTTAGATAGCAACTTCTATTCAATTTAAAGAGAGTCTGTATACTCGCGTATTGCGATCAAATTTTTTTCTTATAAGCAACGGTAGTTTTAACATTACTTGGTGTGTAGGTGAACTAAAAGGTACTCCTCAGCGTGTAACCATGTAAAGTATGCTAATATTTCTGTGTAAATGTCTTCAAAGGAGACATACCGAAATCACATTTTTACCTTAAATTTACAGTGGCACTATTACATTAGTGATGGCCATCCGAATGGACTATTAAATGTGCCTGCTTTTATTTTGGATATCGCACAGAACAACGGATTGCAACATTCAGTATCCAGTGTAAACCATTTTGTGGTATTCTCGTCATGTATTACGTTTGCCTTTAGCTATTTACCGTAAGGAAAAGTAATCATTTATGCCATAATGATCAGATGACGACATTGAGCTTCGTGATTCCTTGTGTTGGTACCGTTGTGGAAAGTTCTTTGCCACTGTGGGAACAATCGTACAACTGTGTTGTAGAAGATTTTCGTCAATCTGAGTAGCATTTTTCAGAAACGCAGCGAGTTATATTTTTTTAGAGATTATTTAAATACGTGCTCCAGAAGTTGTGAAGTTATTGGTAGTGTCAGGAATTCAGAAATTCGTTGATGATGACAAATCGTTGTGCAAAACTTAAAGAATTTGCCGATGACACTTAAATATCGCGGCAGCTGTATTGACATTCAAATAAAACTGGGCCAAGATCAAACGCAAAGAGTTTATACAGAAATGTTTACTTGGAACGGAATGCGATATCATCCTCACGGTATCGATTTTTTATGACGGCCGTAATAAATTTTGACTATTGATAAAATGAAGTCGCATTCCGTTTCTTGCCGTTTTATTTGAACCACTTTAACATGTCTGGTATGAAGTGGCTAGAATTTTTCACCTCGACGTAAATTCGGATTCTATATCAGCGGAAGCGGGTTTGTGGTGGCTTTCTCGGTGTTCTCAAACGCCCAGCTTCCATTGGCGCTACCATCATTCATCGCATTCCGTCGTTCGTTCATTCATTCGTTCATTTATTCATTCACTTAGATACATCGAAAAGTAGAAAAAAACAAGTTTAAAACGTACTAGCTTTTATGCATTTTTAGTCCAACCCAAATAGCGGGCTCAGGCAGTTTCCAAATAATTATGAATGTGTTTGCTTGTTGTTTTTGTTCTCTTTTTTTTTTTAGAAAATAACTGAAGTGAACATTGTTTAAGTTTATACTAGTTCCAATCAGAAATTTTCCCGATAGGTGCGGTTCATACGTTATTACAGCTTTGCTCAACAGTGAATAAACATAACTGTTTTCAAATTAAAATGTAATGCATTGAAAGTGGGCTCTCCGTCCCTTCGGCCACTCGCTGATCACTTGCAAACCGTGCGGCGGCGGAGGCGTCCTGTTTTGGGGTACTCCTGCTCCGTGGCAGGGTCTGGGAGGCGGCTTGCGTCCCCCCTGCGCCGCTGGCGCTGCTACCCTGACCGGCGCGGCCCTCGGGAGCACCTGGGAGGGGAGGGGGAAAGGAACAGTGGCGTCTAACCGCGTCTCGCGGCGCAGTGCGGCGCGCTACCTCGCCTTATCGCCCGCCGCGCTTGGCGACGGACTGGCGGGCCGTCGCTGCCGGAGGCTCCTGCGGGAGCTCCAAGCAGGCGCGGCGCCGCCCGCCCCGCCCCCACCTCTCCCCTATTCCCCCTCTCCTGCCCCTCCCTTTACCTCCCCTCTCCATCCCTCCCCCTATTCCTCCCCTCTCCTGCCCATCCCTTTCCTCCCCTCTCCATCCCTTCCCCTTCCATCTCCCCTCATCCCTACCCCTCCCACCCCCTACCCCTCCCCCCCCCCTCCTCAAACCCTCCCCCTCCCCTCCCCCACCCACCCTCCATGCCACCACCCCTTCCCCACACTCCCCTCCACCACCCCCCCCTCCCCATCCGCCCCGTCCCGTCCTGCCCTGCCCTGTTCTATTCTATTCTACCCCGCCCCGTCCCGCTCTGCCCCGCCCGCGGCGTGCGACAAAGCACCGTTGCACTCACTCTCGTGTGTCCTGCCGCTACTCGTTCTCCATCGCCTTGCTTCTTACTCAGACAGCCCAACTCAAGCCCACTCGCACCAACTCGGCCAAAGTCGTACATTCTCACCCACCCTTACTTCGCCCTCATCTTCACATCTCGTACATCCCACCCGGTCTCATCCATCCCAAATCATCCTCACACGCCACGCGATCTGACTTGCTCCCTCATGCATTCACACGCTTTCAATTTTCCAAATTTGCCCTCACTCGCACTCGCTAGACCCCCAACGTCTTCACTCGCAGTACACATCGTCACTCGTCTGTCGCTGTTGATGTTCTTACTCGCCCTCACGCTTTCACACTCCGTCACTCTCGCTTGTCCCGACATCGTCACCGGCCTTCACATGGGTGCTCCCGCTGGCGAGAACAGTTCACCAGCCGTGCAATACATATTGGAACAACTTTCTCCGACGTTCATTCAATCAATGCGTTTAGTCTAAAAAGATTGTTTGAATATTGATGCTGACTTCAACTTCTGCACGGGTGTTAAATTTTTGTTTAATTTTCCTAATATGAAGCTGAAGAATGTTGTATCTACTCGTAGACGATTAATACAGAAAGTGCCTTTTAAAACGTTTATACATAATTGAGATAGTTCACGTAGCTTACACAGTGCTAACGAGTAAGTAAAGCATAAGAGATATAAAAATATGCAGATGAACTCATTTAATATATGCTTATTATCTTCTGTAAACGACTTTATCATTTCCAATTTATAGTTATCTGAAGGTGACAAGAACATTTGCAGAGTAACTTGCACAAGTTTGGCATGTGGCATTGAAAGTATGTGGGGATTATTAGCAGAGATCCGACTCTTCGCTAATAGATGAAAATTGTGGTTTTCGTTCGTTTTTAACAAGAACTCCAATTTTTTAATCTATTTCTCTTCTACATTCATCTTCTGCCCGGGTCGTTCCTTTTTTCTTGATTATCTATAGTTTTTCGTACAATTTGCAAACTGCTTCCATATCCCATTGTATGTTAGCTTTGTGTCCCAATCATTCTGTTAGAGCAGGGTGCGAATTACTCGTTTGTGACTCCAAGGGAACGTTAAAAACTCGTTCGGTAGGACAAACCGCCGGACGACAGACACGAAGACCACATCGCAGATAGAGCAGCACAGATATAATAAATTCTAATAATGCTCTCGGAATGTTTTTTCCCCCTCGAATTTCCATAATTGAAACATTTCAGAGAGTGAAAATCATAAATGAGGCAAGTATTTTTGGATCCATTGTGTCCATGGCAGGGGCAAATAATACGTTTCCAGAAAGGGACCCCAAGCTGTCTACGAGGGAAGATTTCCGGCATCTCCTCTGCTTGGAAGACCTTTTTGACGTAGCCTTAGAACGCGAATGCGGCTCCACACTTTCGGCAGGTAGCCGAGCGACCGCTCGCCCAATCCCGAGTTGTTGAGGGGCTCGGCGAATGTTCACGTCCTTCGATGAGTCCAGAAGAATGCTGCTGGTTGGGTGAGCACCGAATGTTAGGCGCTCGTCAAACAGCGAGCAGCCGAACCCAGTTACGCGGGAATTGACGAACGATCTCTCGCTACTCGCCGAATACCGAATGTGTGAAGCTGCCTTTATGTCGTGCTTCTGCTGTCGCCATCTTCTTTGATAAAAACCTTCATCCTATTCTTCCCCGCCCACCGCCCCGCCCCGCCCCGCCCCGCCCCGCCCGCTCTCTCCGCGCGCGATCTCCTTCCGGGCGCCGCCCCGCCCCCGCCCCGCCCCCTCGCCCCGCCCCCCCGCTCCGCCCCCGCGCGCACCGCTGCCACGCGCCGCCGCCCGCGCCGCTTTCCTCCCTCCTCCCCTCCCCCCCCCTCCCGCCCACGCCTCCGCATTCCACGTCGCAACGTTCGGTCCCCCGCGCGGAGCTGAGGTTTCGTCAGGGAAATGTGTTTCTTTATTCCGTGCACGTCGCGTACGGATAATCTGCTCAATATCAATGTCTTTCAAGTCCAGATTCAATATGTCATAATCCTGAAAGAGCACTGGTATCCAAATTTGGTTGCGTGGGCGAAAGTATGATTAATGAAATGGAGCAATAGGGGAATGGGAGGCACGGGAAACGGGAGCCTGCTTGGTCTGCAAGCAGACTCCAAGAGAACTGGATTGGACAGCCACACATTTCACATAGATCAATCGGGAAATGAATGCGGATCTCAGAAGTGGGAGATAAAGGACGTGCGCTTTACACTATGGGTATTGCAGAGAAATGGAAGCGAATTTACGGATATAATTTTTGGATTTTTTGTGTGACAACCCTCTGCCAATATTAGGACCATTTCATTTCCTTGTGAAAGGATATCCCTGCACAAGGGATTCAGCTAGGAGAAGATGTGCTGATCTGTAGTGACGGTCTTTTTATGTATTCCCTTTAAAGAAAGCCGAGGATAGGGGTTTTAACTCAAAATTTACCACGTCTAAATGGAATGGGAATTCTGCATTTCGAGATGTATGAATTTTCTGAAAATGTATACTATTATTATAGTTAGGTCAATATTTCAACGACTTCTTCATTTCATGGTTATGTGCTTGAAAATAATCAATTGTGTTGCTTATTTGAAGTCCGATGTTCTCTACAGAAAATCTATGATATCACTGTTACAGCTTTTCATCCTGACATTGACTTTAACGTTTTACGGGTAAATTCCAATTTTTGGTTCAGATAAGGAAGCCGACTATTTTATGACGACTGTTGTTGGAACGGATTAATAAGAAGGTTGCAGTTTCAGATAAGATGTTTCCTTATCGAATAATTTTCGTACAAAAACATCGAAGGATTAGTGGCAGTCTTTCTATTTTTTAAGATGTGCTATTGACGGTTTCGAGAGCATGAGAAGGTTGCTGTGATAACAGCATCAATTGAAAAACTCTGCAACTGCCGTACTGCTTGTCAGAAAATGCAATTGGTGATTGCATCATATTCACGCTAATCGCTGAGGAGACTTAGGGCTTTGGGAGATCAGAACATTTAATCGGTTGTAATTTTAAATGTCTGGCAATGGCAACTTTAGCAACGCAATTTTATGGCCAATAATTCTTAAATGCAGGTATGTTCCCGCCCTCTTTACCCTTCCCGCAGTCCCCGCAATCGGAGTGGCCGAGCTAAAATAAAATGGCTTTCCTAAATAAAAAAGAATCGACTTCTGCCACTCTCTTTCATTGCCGTCTCCTCGCCTGCAAGCCTCTCGACTTTCGTTCTCCAATACTAGAGCTTTCGTCTAATGAAGTTCATTATTCTCCCTAAAGAATGTTTTTTGTACCGTATGTTAAACACCCTCGCTGAAGCGGATTCTACCTCTAGGAGGTTAACATGAGATATCATGAATGAGTAATTCGTTGAAAACAAACACCCAGTAAGTATTTTTCAGGCCTCCCGTTTCCCAATGCGCAAGACCGGAGTTCAATTCCAGGTCGATCTACAGGCAATTTGTGGCGGTCACAACAGGTTTTCTGGAGACCAAGCGGGCTTGCCCTTCCCCTGCCTTTCATTCCACTATTGCTCCATTTCATTGAACATTTCACTTACACGACCTAATTTGGACACCAGGCATTCCCAGGATTCAGACCGAATTGGAAAGACAACGAATACTCGCGTCATGTAAGAAGTGTGTTCGTTGAAAATGAAACGGAAGTGTATTGAAAAGTTCACGTTACAGGGATCCATAAACTATAAACATAATTGTTTTGAAGAATGTAGACAATATTAAGAAAAATACTGACATAAAACGTATTTAGAAACCATGCATCGATTTCATGAAGCTGAGTAGGTGTGTCAGCTGCCTGTAAGTTTTGTCTAGACTTCCTTCATTGACGACACGTTCGAATCTGCCGCTCTTACGACCTGCACGAGATGTAAGCCTTCGCCATGCTCACTGGGTGCAAGAAGAATCGAGAATGGTATTCCTGGCATTCGATCTGCCACTCCTTAATGATTGGATGCATCATGGGGCCTGCTATCGGCAAGGTTAAATTTTTCTTTTAGTTTAAATAAGATTTTGATGCAACGCCAAAGCCAAATAAATTACCGTATGGTTCTAATCTTCCATAGAGATATGCCTGGAGAAGTATTTATCATTTCCTTGCTGCCTTTTCAAATTGCAGGGAATAATCTTATCTAGAATGATGTTTTATTGACTCAAAATGGGGTTGGTTCCTTCTTTAGTGCCTAAATTTGTCTTCTGGACAAATCTGCGGCATTACAGACAGTCGTCATGGAGGTTACTGTGTTGCTCGAAGAAGACAGTTAATATGACTAGACACACTCCGGGCATATCCCACCGCCATCATTGGAGGGAGCGAGGTGACATAAAAATCACGTTTTACACATTCAAAATAGTATTTTTTAAAAATTTCATCTAATAGAATAGAATTAGTGGAATTAAATTTCTTTTTAGAATTGCCCCACCCAAAAAACAAAACAAAAAGCTTTACGACATGAAAGCTGTACAAATCTGTTCGTAGAACTGCAATACATGTTAAGAAAGCAACAAAAAATGTGTTTGGATTTACACCAACTCTGTTTATCCTTTGATCTACAAAAATCTTCAGAAATTAGGTTCAAATGGGTTGCTCCCCCCCATCAGCTTCAATGACCACGTCCCCTTTCTCGCCGGGAATTTACCGCTGCGTTCTTTCCCTCGCTCGCGCTTGAACACGGAAAGTAAAAAGTTTCCCCCGTTCCGAAGTCGAAGAAGCCTTGTTGTGGCCGCCATCGGAAGCGCCGAGTGGGCGGGGCGCCGGGCTCACCTGCAGAGGTGCTGATAGGCCTTATCTGCCGCCGCCACCGCTGCCCCGAGCCCCATGCCGCGGCGAGATGGGGGCTGGGTGGGACGGTTCATTGATTGATTGATTTTTTCGTGTTTCCGGGCGCGTCAACGGCTTTGGTCATTTGTCCCGTTAGTGTAGTGCATACTTTTTTCTCGGGAGATGGCGGTGATCTTCCCCCGCTGGATGGCGAGATCCGGCCCCGACCTACCGTCGGCTAGTGGGGTTTCCCCCTAACCACGACTCTCCCACCAGCGGGGCACCACCCCAGCCGGGACAAACTCTAACCTCCCAACCGATCTCCCGGAATATGTGGTAGTGTAGTGCATGTTTGTGTAAGTGTGTGTGAGGGGAGAGGATAGGACAATGAATGGGAAGGACAGATCGCACGCGATCCGTGGCCCGTTTGGTAGGGTACTGCTCCGGCATTCGCCTGGGGTTGATCGGAGAAACCACAGAAAACTATCGATTAGAGCAGCCGGCCGCTAGAATTCTCCTCCAGACAGCGACTGAATTCGACCTAGCTAAAAAGCTAGTGTCGAAAATCCTACCGCCGTCAGGAGTCGAACCTAGGACCTCCCGGTCAGAGGTGCTGCAGTGACATCAGGGGTGGGACGAAATGGGACGAGGCGGGGGCGGCGGAGCTCCTAACCTGCATTCGCCGCTGCATAGGCCCTGCCGCATCCGCTTGTTTTGCCCGAGTGCTCTTTGCGTTATCCGATCGCGAAGGTAGTCACGTGGCGTGGTTCAGTTTAGCCTTGATTCTGCTGCAGGAGTGTTCGGAGAGCCATGTGTACGTTCTGGTGTACACTACCACGACTTCGCAGCGTAGTGGCCTGGGCGTTAACTTGCTATCTCTGAGAACCGGGGTTCAATTGTCGCTCGATCCATGAGAAGGAAACAGACTGCTATTGTTTGGAATTTACGTCTCATTCCAACATGCTTCCATTTTTCGAATCTGGTATCACCAAAACGTAAAGTTTCTCCACCATACTAGTTCAGGCCCTGGAATAGGAGAAACGGCGGAACGCGAATACATTGAATGAGTATATATAGGTAGAAAGTTTTACAATAGACTTAAAAGAGAGAACGATTTGAACTGTACGTTTTCGTTGAACCAGTGACCTGTTTTGTTATGTCTGTCAGTACCATTACGATCTTACAAGTCTGTCATTAGCAATACGATCTCGCATATAAGCCAGCACACCTTTGTAAACCTCTTAACTTTGTAATCATAATCTTAAATCTTATCGGCATGTACAAATATGAATTATAAGTGGGCAATAAGCTGACAAGAACTATTGTAAATATATCTATGGCGCTTCCTGCTTTTATAAATCAGTGCTGCTAAAGCTTCTCTTCAAATGATCCAAATGTGGGTCATCTAGTCGTAGGAATGTAATATTTTTTGTGTACTTCTGTCCGATTGACGAGTGCTCGAAGCGTTCTCCGAGGATGGATCGGCGGCTGTCGGGAGTGGATCTGTTATTCACACCTCCGCGCCGTACAGGAGGCAGATGGTGTTGGCACCTCGCGGGGGCAGAGCAAATAAACCTCGCGCCGGTATGCCTGCCGACCAGCCCACCCACGCCGCCACGCCGAACGCCTTCCCCCCTCACCACGGCGCCCCCGCGCCTCTGATCCGAATGTGAAGAGGCGAAAGGTTGGAGCAGGACTCGCTTCTAGCCATATGCCACATTTGAGTTAATCGCCATATCGATTGTTACGTTTTGTGTAGGAGTTGTGATGCTAGTGTAACAAATGACGTTGTATGGATGTACTTATTCTTACTCTTTTATGAGGGGCGTCGTCTTTTCTTCTTATTTCTCACAGTGAGGCCAATGTGTGATAGGATAGTCAACAATCAAGCCCTCCAATTGTACAGTATAGACTTTTTAATTACTTCATAGCTTTCGGCGTAGCCATATAATACCATTCACTTAATAAATTAGGTTTTTCGTGAATCCACAAAGTGGTTATGAGCAGTTCGTGTTGCAAGGAGGCCCTGGCAGTGACCTCCGACACTCTGAAGGTAGGTTGGTTTAGCCTATCATGCTGCATTTGCTATGTGAAAATAGCCATGCCTAGCGCAGAATTCGAAACCAAGACTCCAGCGGAGTGGGATTGCATTTCGGGGAACTTGATTATATTATATTATATTATATTAAAATATCAGTTCAAGAAATACTCAATTTGTGGTGAGTACCAACTATACCGTCAACATCTCTTATACCAGCGCGTGAAACCTTGCTTCCTGGCATTCGATCGAATGGCAATGATTGTTGTAGGGGAAGTTGTTCTGACACGTGTCGATTTTTTCACGACAAGACGCATGAAATAGGGAAATTAGACATTGGCGTATTCATTTCGAAAATTAAAGAGACCAAAATTATACCAAGTCCAAATAAGCAACATAAGAGTAAAATTATATATTAATAATATTGATGTCAAATGTGGTCTCTTCAGAATCAGTTCATGAAGGAAGCTTGATTGAGAAGGGAGGAGTGACACCACCCCAGGTGCCGGCAATTAATGCTGCGCCAGTGGTTCGCGCTTTTAGACTACGCAGTTCGGTATAAATAACCCCGTTTCGCTCGTTTTATGTTTCGCCGAGTGTAGTGCGCGGGGAATGTGTTCGCCCTTGGGCTGATCGCTCTCGTTCGCGTTGTTGGCGCTGGCCACCAGGGGAACCACAGCAGCGGAGAAATTCTGCTCAGAACTCTGACAGAAATAACAAAAAAATGCGATAACTGGAGTCACTCTACTTGAGTGAAATCGATGATGAGATTCGACTTGGATATTGAATGCTGGCTTATACGGACGAGTAGATTTTGTAACATTATTAAGAAAATGGTGACTCGCTGGATCAGCTCATTAGATAGGAGGCAAATGGAGGAGTAGTTTCAAAGTTTCCGTCCTGTACGACTGCGGACGCCATTGGCTTTTTCTGTTGAAAGCAATCGGACATTATCATCACTACCAAACAAACTCGTTATTTTATATCAAGAAATTAAACGATTTATTATTTCGTGGTTCCGGGCGCGTCAATTGCTAAGATTATAGTCTCGTAAGTGTAGCGCATGTTTTCCCTTGGGATGTGGTGGAGATCTTCCTCCACTGGAAGGTGAGATCCGGCGCCGACCTATTCGTCGGTTAGCGAGGTTTTCCCCAACCAAGTATCTCCCCCCCAGCGGGGCACCGCCTCAGTCGGTTCAAGCACTGAGCTCCTGATCGTTTTCCCGGCATGTGTGATGGTGTAGTGCATGTTAGTGTAGGCGTGTGCTAGTAGGTGGTGAGGATAAATCAAAGAAGGGGAAGGAAAGATCGCGCGTTGTCCCTGGCCCGTTGCTAGGGTGGCATTTGACAGGTGGTGATCGGAGAAACCACAGAAAACAACCTATCAGAGCAGCGGGCCGATAGAAGTTTCCTTCAGACAGCGGCTGAATTCGACCTAGCTATCTAGCCAGTGTCTACAATCCTTTCCACCGTCGGTACTCGAACCCTAGATCTGCCCGGTCTTAGACCCTACAGTGACATCACTTGATGCCCGGAGCTACCTAAACCAGTGAAATGAAACGAACTGTTAGGTATAGAGTAGTAGTATTTGAGTGCTATTAAATTCATTTTCTTATTAATTATCGCTTCGCTCGTTTTAAGAGTCGCCGAGTGCGCGACGTGGCGCCGCGCCGCCGCTGGGACGCTGTGTTTATTGCCGCTGGGAGGCGCGCACGTCGCGTTGCGGCGTGGCAGGCTGGACAGCGCCCGACAGGTGGATCCCGCTGTGTGTGGACTCTGCGGTCGACAACGGAAAATACGCGACGCGTTAAGCAAACTGTTGTTCTCACGTCTTTAGATGCGCCCTCTGGTTATGTTGCTAGAACATCGCCCCCCGAGTTGTCGGTCTATCTTGGGCCAATCCACTGTCTTGTGGTGACATAGTCAAAACCAGAACTGGACATTGTTCTGCGTGAGAATGTTTTCGGGAAAGGAAATTGTCCAGTTATAATGTTCGGAATAATAATGCGGATTGCGTTGGTTGACGTTTTCTCGATTACGTTTTCTCGTATTACCGACAAGTATGTGTACGTTGCTTGTTTCTGTTTTTTTTTTTCTCGGCAAATTGTTTGGTAGCAATTAATTCTGTGTGTAAACATACGATAAATTAATCAGGATTTAACTTGTAATTTTCCGAGTTATGATCCTGTGAACACTTCTAGATCTAGAACTCGATTAATACGTTAATGTTAGTTAATATAAATTTGCTTTGGAGCATGATGATTACCTACTCAGATAAAAGAGAATGGGCGTGACTAACTGCTTGTGAGCGAAAAACACAAACATTACACAAGTTTTCTATTTTTTAAATCGTTTAGCATCCTCTTGTTCGCAGTGAACTGTGCATGAGCGTTCTGTCTTACGTGGTGAACGGACCGTTTGTTTTCAGTTTCATTGCGTCAATCTCTACGGTGTTCTTGTCGAACACAACAATTCGTGAACTGGCTCCTTTGTTTTTCAAGAACTTCTCAGGGTTGGCGAATATCTTACACAATCGACAGGATAAGAATCGTCGAATCAGTGTTCAGTTTAGGCGGTATTTGTTCCAGTGAGTGCGAAGTCTACATGTGATGAAGTAGTATTGAGTTGACTGGCATTTCCTGTTCGATTGTGGCTTTTGACGCAGGTCTGTAATAAGAAAACAGTAAGAACGAGCGGTAAATCTATACTTGTCAGTGCAAAATGTTACTTCAAACAACTTTAATGAAATTTCTTCGCGAGCTACATACCTGGAATGACATGGGAAGCGAGAAGGAATGGTGTAACGAGCCGGTTTAAACAGAATTATTTTTATGTTTTGGTTCTAAGTTTTTCATTACTTTTTGCTCTAATTATAACGTTTTCTTTTCAAATCCAATAATCTGGCCAACACTCACTTCGGTTCAGAAATACAAGTAAATTAAATAAATTAGTATTCATTAGCTAGCGATTTCTGTAATGTGGTTAAACTGAGAACTCTGTGTTACAGTACGGTAACACAGCCCACCCAGTTTCATTTAGTTTAGTTTCCTTCTTCCAAATAATCCGCAATAATATTTATTTTTGTACAGACCTTTTGTAATTTAGAAAACAACGAAAAATGTTTCAATATCCAATATTTTTGTTATAATTGTTATAATATTATAGAAGGGACTAGTGGGGCGTTGCGACCTCTGGACCACAAGAAGCTAAGAGTATTAAATGGAAAAACGAGAGAGGGGCGTTGTATAGAAGCACAGCAAGTCTAAAGGCGTAACATGTTTATGACAGGGATTTAAATAAAACGAATGGCGTTAGTCCCTCTAATGCTTTACCTTGGTGGTGACCGCCAAATTCATTATTAAGTAAACAACACAAGACTACATTCGTTAAAATAGATGTGTTGCCTTTTCAACAAACAAAATCCGATGTTTTCTTAATCGGTGGATATAACAGTGGGTTACGAAGCGGAACAAACCCCAAATGCCCACAGCGTAAAACATTACCCTAATTCCTATGCACAGATGGGTAAAAAAGTAGGCAGAGGAACCACATCTTGAGATGGCACCTTTGCGAGTGCATATACGGAGCAATGGTGATGGAGAAGCAGCTTGCTTGAGTGACTAGTTGTAAAGCAAGCAGTTGGACCGCCGCGTCCTCAGATCAAACGCGTGCGCGTGTACATGTGTGTGCGCGTGCGTGTGTGTGTGTGCTAAGTGTGCGCGCTGTCCGCAGCGGGCTGAGCGCCGACCGCACCGACAGCCCCGGGCCGCCCGAGGACCCCACGGCGGGGGCGGCTGGGACGACGCGCCGCCCGTCCTCCGCCCCCGCGCCCGCCCCCGCGGCCGCCGCCCCCGCCGCCGCCGACGCCCCCCTGCGCGAGGGCTGGCTCAACTGCAAGATGACGCTCGTCGACGGAAAGGTGAGTGCGGGACAACTCCAACTCCTATCATTTCTCGCGCCCAAAATAACTCCCTCTCCGCGTCTCATTCAAACACCGAACATACTTGTTCATAGAATCTCTGTAAAGCTACGGGATACAAACAGAAAAATGATTAAAAAGAAGGGTTTTTTTCAGGTTTACAAAATGAGAATTATCATCGCTAAATTGTTCCGGACCCTTCAATAGTCCAAATTAAAACGGTGGTTAGATCGTTTAGGATTCGCGAAGATGTGAGTGATTAGATAACTTTTAGAAATCAAAAGAGTCAAATAGAAAAAAAACACTTTAAAAACATACGATAGAAAGAATTGCAAATACTATAATATTTATATCAATTACCATATTCATAAAAACATCTGTTATGTTATAGTTTCTCTTATAGGAAATACTGAAATAGAAAATAAATATTTCTGAATTAGAGCTAGGTAATTTGTTCTGTCAGTTTAGGAAAAAAATTTTTAGAAAAGTATACGTTTTGATACCTTGGAAAACTGTTTGTCTACATGTACATTTTAAATATTATTTTACAAATATCTGTGAAAACCTTTTTCACGTAATGTTTACTGTTAAATACGTAACATTGCAGAAGATTTGTAACACTAATTCAAGTAAGATTCTTAGTTTATGTAATGGGATGCTAAAGTAAAAGGATTATTTGGTTTGGCTTCACAGTTTAAAGGGCGACAAAAAAGAGTACAATGCTTTTTTACTTCACGTCATCAGCCATATATTGAATTAGGAAACTCACACGAACACATACAGTGAATGATTTTTGTAAATGGGTTTTATGTAATAACATAAAAAACGTCACAACGTAAAATTGAGTTGAAGCTGAAAATGTGTATATTCTTAGAGTCTGAGATAATGTAACAATATTCCCTTCGCTTCCTAAAGGCGCTTGTTGCTTGTAGTAACGAAGGTGACCTTGCAGTCTCAGGACAACATACGGGAATTTTGTAGCGTTTAGAAGACAAATGAAAGTCACTTTATGAAGCAGACTAATCAGAATAATTCATAACAAAATTTCACCTAGAAATTATGGATATTATAATATAAGAACAGGACAATGTAAGAATTGAAAGCAATTTCGGCGTAACGTGAACCGTACATGAAGTAAAATGAAAACTTAATATGACCATTTATAAACATCAATTACTTTACCTCACAGTGCTTCTGTGATGAGCAATCTCATACGATTTTATAAGAAAATAATGTGAACTTGAAATATGGATTCTTTGGAAGTGAATTCATTATTGTTTCAATAAATTGCAAGTCTTCCAGTGAATGGAAGAGAATTGTCTAATACTGCTAGTATTTTATTTAAAATTAAAATAAAAAAAAACGCTCTGAGGGAGTGGTGTGCTGATGAACATGTTCGTTGATGTGAAAACGTGCTGTGAAGGGAGTCGCGCGTGCGGGTAGTGAGGGCGCGGTGTGGTTGCAGCGCGCGGCCGACCGCTCGTGGAAGCCCGTGTGGGCGTCGCTGCGCGGCCACACGCTCTCCCTGCAGCGCGAGCGCCGCGACGCCACCTCGGCGCCGCCCGCCCCAGGCGCCGCCCCCTCCGCCGCCCCCGCCACCTCCTCGGCCGCCGCCGCCTCCCAGGTAAGCCTTTGCTTTTCATAGTGCAATGGTGAGAGGGCGTTTTCTTATTCGTTTTCATTTCATTTGTTCAGTATTATCACGTGCTTACGGCAATCAGTTTGTCCATTCTTTATTCTAGCATACAGGATATGATAATTTGCGCTCTTTATGGAAGGAAGATGGTTCTCTTCTACGGTGTACGTATACCGTTGGATTGCTATCTCCTTTTCAGCCATGGATTTAGTTATATTCTAGAAAAAAATAGGTGTTAGTAAGGTGATGAAAGACTTGAAAATTAAGCTTCGGGGTTATTTGGGTTCGGTATTATTTTACATGCCCCAAGAGGACCAAACGTCTTTACTTCCGTGGCAATGGAAGGTATTAGACTTAGAAATCCTTATCCCAATTATATCCTTAAAATACACCACTTCTTCCTGCTGGGAATACAGGACCTCGTGTATAACAGTTTGATATGCTAATCGTTACTAATGAAGAGAAATTCCGTTTGTGAGCGGTTGATTTATGAACATGGCGATGCAGATACTTGCAGTTTAATTTAAAGCGACCTCATAGAGGCACAAGGAAATTTAAACCATGAAGCAGCCGCCTCAGATATGTTATATTACATTACCAAATTGAAATTTAGAGTCTAAGATGTAACATTTATTTCGTGACTATTACATTTCATTGACTTTTTTCTCAACATACTTAATAGTTTTCATTAAATGTGCATGTTGAGTTACAATTATTCGCAGTATTTTCTAATGAGTGATGTATTTGACTCACTTTAGGTATCAATTTCGACTCTACTTTCCTTCCACCGTCCGATCACCTATATATACCATCACAAATCTACTTTACGTAATCTTTTAGAAATTTTTCCTCTATACTGTACTAATTTTATAATGTATATGCGGTCGTTTAAACGCATTTGTACATAGCCATCTTGAAAATAACCAGTCGTGCGGAAACAGTTCCCAAATAGATGCCCTTCGAAATAGCATGGTATGTATGTCGCTTGTGATCACAGGTCCCATCTGACGTGTATGTGATGATCGACATTTCTTGCCGGATTGCCTAGCGTGTGAAGGTCTAAAAATGAAAGTAGAAGCTTATTTCGAAGTCGGTTGTCCTGAAAAAGATAATGTTGACACAAGGTAGTGCTCTGAAACTGCCGGTCTTTTAAGCAGATGGAAAATTCTTTGGAGAAAGGCTTCGAAGTATGACGCTTTTTCGCTAGAACTGAATGCAACATATGGCTCAATTTAAATGTAAAAGAGGTGTATGTTTAGGACAATGCGGGAAAGATGATTATGAAGTGTGGAAAGAGAATGTGGTTTTCTAAACAGATGTTTCCGGAAACGGGTAAAGCAATTGAGTGAGAGCCCTCACTTATGTATGCGGGTTGTGGTGCAATTCTGTGATTGCTTTATTACATTCCTTGGCCTCCCTTTAGAACGAATTTTTAACGGTGGTTTAAAGCACCTTTCTAAAATGGATTATATATTTGTCAATCTTTCATTGCAGTTTATGTATATGACGCTGTGGTAGAAGCTTAAATTTATATTTATATTTGGTATCCCTGGAATCCTTGTGATAGTTGCTCCTACTACGATGACACAATTCTTCATGTTCTTGAATGCGCTCAGTTACATTCCATGTTACATATCATGTGGAATGCATGTAAAGAAAGTTAGGGATTATTATCTGTGGTTACGTGATTAGAATACATTCTCAAACATTTAGTCTGACGATATGATCAGGAAAATAATAAAAGGATTCACCTTGACTCATATCTTACCCTAATTTAACTGTCATCCCTCATTCCCGACTTTTAATTTTTAACAACTCGTTCTTAATTTTTGAACATATAGTTGATAAAGTCAGAAGAATATATGGATACGTGCCTCATACATTTTGGTTGGAGATATCAGGAATTATCTCTGAAAAAAAAAGGTCGTGTGGCATCATGTAAAGATTCCATAATTAATTGTGAGCTGCCGAATATTCTTGTACTTATTGTCTCATTATATGGTCTTGCCATTAATCATGAGGTTATGGCAGAATCGTGAGGGTTCTGTTGTAAGTTTGGGTGATGGCCATAGTCGACACGAACGCGCGTGCGGTGAAGAAACGCGTGTCCATTGCAGGATTTGAGCTTTGCACCTTCGTTTGGTTCGCGCTTCGTGGGAGGTCCCCGACAGTCTATTGAACGTGTGCTTGAATTGGTGTTCTTCGTCGCTTTAGGACGAGAGTTCGGTCGTTCATCCACCCGTATTTCTCTTTCGTATTTTCCTCTTATCTATTATCTCCCTCTTCCTCTCGCTCTTATTAGTCATCTGCCCTCCCGGGTTTTTTTTTTTTTAATGGGAGGTCCTTACCATGTGCTGACGTAGCCCGTTCTTTCAGTTGTGTAACACGTTTTTTCATATTTTTTTATAATACATTTTCAGGGAATATTGAAGGCGGGATTGCTAGAAGTGGCACCCGAGATAAATTTGGAGCAAGGCATCCTTCAGAAATCGCACTAATTGTAGCAAGGAGTTTGAAGGTTGGCCTGATTATTTGTGGATTTTTCTTTTTTATTTGATTAATTTTATGTAGCCACTTCGATATATCGATAATGCTGACACAGTTCTCCTTCAAAAGCACCGTCTTACGTCTCCCTAATTTCTGTTTCGCTAGACGTCAGAATAGCTTACGTTCGTTCTCAGCTGTTCGGGCGACCGCGCATTAAAGGGTTTACCAACTTTTTGGCGATTTTATCGTGGCCTTCTTGAGGACTGAAGTACATTTCTTCCAGTCACCGGTTACTCGGTCAACAAGACGGCGTGGCCCAGGCAGCCTAGAATAATCGTATTTCTCCGGCCACGGAGGCCTCCCGCCACAGCGATTACTTCTTGCCTGGCGACCAGCGCGAGGGTTAGATGTACGGGCGGGGCGGGGGGGAGGAAGGTTGGGGACAGCGGCAGCGAAGACCCCTCCGGAGAAACGCCTTCCGCCTCCGCCCCTGCCCCTCCTCGCCTGCGGGGATGCAACGGTAGTGCGCGGTTATATAAAGAGAAACCTGCGCGCGCGGTCTTTGCCCCTCCACCCCCGCATCGCCCGGCGCGCGGCGCCCAATTAGCTCGGAAGCAGCCACGGCCACTGATGCAATTCCGCGCCCCCGCTTTCTACGCCCCCGCCCCTCCGTGCGAGAATGCGTCGCGTGCGGCCGCTGCGTATTAAGCAGCAGCGGCGCGGCCCTAAGCGCTCAGGCTCAGGCTCAACTCTTGCCTTTGTTGTCACTTGTCGAAATCCACTGGCTTCTAAGGTGACGCCCGAAGTTTTTAACTTTGCGCCATTTAACGTTTTAAAATTATGAAAAATTATTTGTTTCTGGCGAAAAAAGTTCAAAGGCGAACGCTGATACAACCTATTTCAACAAGCCACACACATACTTTTTAATGGCTTGATTTCATGTGTTCATGTCAAAGCGTAATAACTTGGGTCAATGTTTCCGAAGCGCAAAAGGTGACAATTCTTAGTAGAAACAGATCGCGATTCGCGGTAGCCGGGGACCACATCGCCTGACGCAGATCCACAGCATCCTGCAGTGGGCTTTGAGAATTCCATCATGGTCGTTGTCGGTCATCGACAGCGTTTAATGTGTGATCTGAACCTCTATCTCCGAGAGGGATCACGCAGAGTACTTGCAGCAAATTTGTAGGTTCGTTCCGAAGTGTTGAGAATTTAAACCGTTATTTTGTGGTGAAATGAAGTTCAGAAATAATATATGTAGAGAACAGTGGAACTGCTTTTTAAGTAATCTCATTCAGAGCTCAACAACTAGAAAATATAGATCGTAGGTTATTCGAGAACTCTGAAACTAGATGCAGAAGTGATGTTCAAGGTCGATCACTATGATTCGAATCTCTAGTTAACTCGTTGGTTAGTGGTTGATAATGTTTCGACTGTGCTGACTGTATAACTGATTCAGTTATACATTAGAGAAGCAAAAGTTTCCTTGAGAGATTTGGTCGGAAAAGATATAACCTCATCAGTTCTTTACTGTAGACTATATGTAACGATACCCACAAAATATGTAAGCCATTTATAGGCAAATTGCAAAATTAAATTTCCATGCATAGACTCCCTCATTGATTTCTTAATAAGTGATACTGCGAGACTTTCATCGGTAGAAATTAGGCAATTTGAATGCAGATCGTGGATTCCATCGTTCCACGAGGCGTCGGACAGAGCCGCCCCGAAGGCGTGGAAGCGTGAATTTCCGTATTTCTGTAGTTCCGTGTCCGTGTCGGCTGCTTTTCTTGAACCTTTCTCCTCGGACGAGGAACACAGGCAGTGGTTCGTCTGGCAGTTATATCGGAAGCTCTTCTTCTTCTTTTCGAGGCGCCCTCCCGACGATAATGTTCGTTTATTCGTGCCGCTCCACGGCGTCTTCCGCTATTCCCTCCCTCCTCCCCTCCCCTCCCCCCCTCGGAGGATGCGGGGGATGGCCGGTCCCATTTTCACTGGAGGCCTTTCGAATCCACGTTGCGTGTCGCGGGCCCGTGGAGAATGCGACGAATGTGGGTTGTTGGGATGAGCCAGCCGTCCGTCGGAAGAAAGTCATGAGGCGAGTGAATCGGGGGCTCCAGATGGTGCTGTTCCCGAGTGGTTTACCGGTCGGGATTCAGATCGCGAGTGTATTACATGCAGTCGGGAAGCAAATAGTTGGTATTTTAGGTGTATTTATATCCTTTCGCCGTTTAAGACTATCTAATAAAAGGAAACTATTAAAACACGATACAATTGAAGCACTCGCTTGAACTGTAAAAATATAATATTCATTTTTCGTTTAATTATAACTGAAAAATATTTTTATCACTTTATTCTATTTAAAAAATAAATTTCAATCTCTCTTAAATGTCATGAAATAGTTTTTTTCGGATACAGAAGTTTTGTGCATTTTTTTGGTGTACATTTAATTTCTCTTAATGAAGAGATTGAAAACGAAGTTTATCTGCTTTGTTATGAATGGGGCTCTACATAGTATAGTTTTGGACTGTACTTTCCGTGTTTTGCACATGAATTAATTCAATAGAAAAATCAAAATGCCATTTCAAGACACAATGTAAGTAAGTACTGAAGGTAGGTCAGATTGTCAATTAAGATATCTTGTTAAAGAATTCATGAGGCTACATAATTCAAGATCGTTTGATGGCCGATTTTGCAGCGCAAAGTATGTGGCATTTGACCTTCAACGCAGGAAGAATGTAGAAAACAACGGAAGGTTTGGAGAAACCACCTGGCAAGTGTGCCTTGCTGTGGACAGATGTGTGGGGCAAGCGCAGATAGCATCAGTGTGCGAAACCGATGGGGCCATGGGCAAAGAGAGCGCGCTTCCTATGGTGAAGAGGGAAACTAAGGGCCGAATTCATAGTACCCACTGACAAAACGAGTGTGACCGGTTCTAATGCACAAACAGTACCGCGATTATGAGGAACATCTTATGAATACGCACCTTTATAAGTGACCATTTATTTAAAGCACTCGCCTAGCTTAAGATTTCCCTCATTCCTAAAGAGTACTGTGAGTTGGAGCATTCCGCGAAATGTTGTAGATGACATGCATATTGTGTTTTTCCTCTATCCTTAAACATTTGGCAGTACAGCCCTGAAGAGGACCGCGATATGTCGGTCGAAACGTCGGCACCCCAGCCTTCGAGGCGGCGTCACCCGGACAGCCCAGATCAGCTATATAGTTCACAAAGCATGCCTTAAACATAAGCGTATATAGTGACGCTCCGAATCGTAATTTTAAATTTTCTAACTCACGTTACCTTGAGAACAAATAGTTCTCACAACTTTTGGATTTTTTTTTTTTTTTTTTTTTTAATATGTAAAATTCTTGTAAAGCTGGTATAGCGGGTTCTACCGCAAGCTGGAATATTTGGGAGACTACCATGACTGCCATACGTATTTTATTTTTGCCATAACCTAAAACAAGTCTTCAAGTTGTTCGAGATTCTTTCATGACGTGGTTCGCGTCATCTGAAAAGAAAGTGTTGCAATGCCCTTTCCGGAAACCATCGTATTGCTGATTATTGTGAAGTGGGGCGTCTCATGGTGTAGCAACCAGACCGCTCGCTTTCCGTCGCTGCGACTTGGGTTCTTATCCCGGTCGATGTATATGGTGTTAGTAGTGAGCAAAGCAGGCTTGCCGGAGGTTTTCTTGCAGCTGCCCCTTTTCCCCGCGCATTTCATTCTATCTTTGCCTCATTATTCATATAAAATCTTCGTACTCGCCTCTCCAACGAATCATTCGTCCACGGATGGTGTGGCCTGGAGCGCACCGGTATCATACTGTAGGAGAGGGGTGGAAGTAGGAGTGGGGGTGGGCGGAAGGCGCGCGGGTTTTGGCCGCGTGGGAGAGGTCTTCGCCCGCGACGACCGCGTGCGCGCGTTCCCCTTGCCGCGTCGCCTCGCGCCCGCTCTCCTGCCAGCGCAACGACATCACTCAAGGCACTGGGGCGAAACACAGGGCAATGAGGCGAATGATTTTCACAATTATTGAAGTGTCGTGAATATTGCGTTCCTACCATGAAATCAAAATGACAACTTCAGTAGCATCTGAGTCTAAGTGAGAGCGTAGGCTTCCGCGGCCGGAATTGGAACTTACTTGGCTATCCGGGCGACGCCGCGTCCAGGGCACAGGTGCCCTGGATAGCCAAGTAAGTTGCATCTGAGTTCATTGGTTTTCCCTCCTTTGCTTTACTATTTTTGTGTACTTACTACTTGTGTCCTCCCTCTCTCTTTTTTCTCTCTCTTCTCTCTCTCTCTCTCTCTCTCTCTCTCTCTCTCTCTCTCTCTCTCTCTCTCTCTCGTCTTGATTTTTGCAGTTTAGTTGATTTACTCTATAGGTCTGTATCTCGACATCGCATCACCAGGACAGAATTGCCCCACATGACCCCTCTCATTTCCAGAGATCGAAACGTCACAGAGCAGACCGTTGGGGCGCTCCAGTATGTAAAACCTTTTGGGTGCAATTTCTCTTTTCCTTCTTAATTATGACACCGTAGTGTATGTAAAAGTGTAGTGGGCCATCAAGTGTTGTGATTGGGCGTATCTTGAGAGGCATTAGGGCCATGGGCTACAAAGATAATGGTGACTATATTGTTATCATACGTCATCTTTCATGGCTCTTAAGATAAGCTCGACCACAACATGTGGTGGCATCCTGCACAAACCTAAGGTGTCAAGGAATGAAAAGAGAAAGTGCGTGCAAAATGTTTTGCACACGTGTGCCACTACGGCCTCGTCTAAAAACGGCTTCGCACATGGCATTCGCCGAATGGCGAGTTACTCGGCGGATTACGGATCGAGCGAGCACGCCCAATCACGAGCAGCTGCTGTGCTCGGCGAATGTTCGCTTCCTTTGATGTGTCCTAAAAACCACACGCAGTGGGTAGGGCGAGCAGCGAACGTTCGTCACTTGGAAAATAAGAATCATCCCATCCACACAACACTGGATTCGGCGAGAAGTCGCTCACTCCTCGCCAAATATAGAATGTGTGAAGCCACCTGAATGGGTTCTAACCACCTTCGGCTTCGGCCACGTTGCGGAAATACCGATGATGCTTGAAGGAAATTCACTAAATCAAAGTGTGTGCTAAGAAATATTGAAAATTTGTTTGTATGGACACGTCGCATCCCTAACAATACAAAACATTTTCACCATTTCTTAATCCGAAAATGCAATAAATCCGAATCGTTTATCTAATCTTCGTTATCAGTATAGATTATGTGTGCAGAATCAGAACTGCAAGCTATTTCTCAATGAAGGACACTGAAGAACGCACATTTCTTTGTAGTTTTAAAGAAACGAAAATCTCTCGGTGTGGTTGTGAAAACATTGACAGACACTGTTCACACATTTTTCGAACTGAATGGCTATAATATTTTATAGGATCCCCATCCCTAACTAGTAGAGCTCCTGCGATTGACCGCTGTTTTATTATTGTTCCGAATGCCTTCCAATCAACAATGTTCGTGTAGCCATTACTTTTTTCAACGCCTAATTCAGTTCAGTTATAAATGATCCCTCCTTTCGGAGTTACATTGTAGATTCGCGTTCATTTCCTCGTCTTTCACATATGGCAGATACATTCTTTAATTTATCTTACTTTCCTTTTGAAACTTCATCAGCTCCTTTCTTCATTATAGTCATATTTAAATGAATTTATCCACCTTCCAATTCTACATCCTTTATCGCCATTGTCCTACAATTTTAAGAACGATATCGCATATTATTTGATATCTGCTCCCTCACTACTGATATTGCCAACTTTGTTGATATTGCCACAATCATATCGCAGCCCGGAAAGATAGAAGGGTGTCGTCAATGACAGTTTTCGTTCGTGCGAGGGCTCTCGCAGAAATTGGCGTTCGGGCATGCGGCCAGCTTTCTCCGCTTGTTTCCTCGGCGCCGCCTCGGGCCTCCCGTGCAGCGGGGCGACGTCCCCGTGCTCGGGGCCTCGTCGCGGAATTCAGGCGCCCTCCCGTGACATACGCGAGACGTGAAAACAATAGAACGGCGCGGGGATCGGAGTCGTTGCTCGGACGCGTGAAACCACCGGTATGCGCCCGGGGATGGCCCTCCCTTGCACCCCGTGAAGCGTTGGGTAAGTGGTACCACGGTACATTGCTTAAGCATGGGCTCTCCAGCCTTTCTCGCTCGCGGCTTACTCTTTTGTTGTGGAGGTCCTTGTGAAACACCTGTAGAGAAGAACCAAATCTGTTTGCATTATAGAATTCAAACGTAAAGGAATCCACATTTTCTATTAAATTGCAAAATATTTTCATTCACACATTTTGAATTTCTCGTCTTGCTAAACATTTGTGTAGTTTAAGGGGATTAACATTATTAAATTGCATTGTTCAACTAATTACTAAACTATTTAATACCATATCCCAATTCTTCTGTTTACGTTTTCCTTAACACATTATTATCACAGACACAGAGTTGAGACTGAAGAAACAGTTTCTCGTACAGACAAATTCGGTTCTAAACGTTTCGTTAAAAAAATTTTAAGGGGGAATTTAATAAAAATATTTAAAAATTTAAAATAAACAAAGAAATGTATACGTCAACATCACAATGGGGATACGAAATTTCTTGTCAGGTTTCTTTTAAAATTTTAGCTCTTCAATGCGTCGTAGGGGTCTAGGTCCGTTGGCGACATTGCGCGGTCTTGCCAAATTTCACACGAATTTTTTTTGTATCATTTTTAGTAGATCGATATGAGTTCTCATTGTCAGCAACATCACAAAATATGAGGTATATATCATGGTCATTTCATTGATTTTGCATTGTCAAAATTCGATTGAAAGACGTGTTCGCGGCAACCATCAACCATCGTTCATGAATAGTCCTATAGACGTTTTGGTAGCTGCCTTTGTTGCTTCGTGTCAGTACCAACAGGATACGTATGTTAGTCGGACAGTAAAGTATGTGTAAATCGGCAAGCGGAACAACATTCTGAGTGATCAATTGCGATGACTTAGTTGCAACAGTGCCAGAATTGCTGAGCGTGTTTGGGTTCGAATCCCGATGGTGGTGGAATTTCATCATTAGCAACATAGCTAGCTCGAATTGAACCACTCTTGGGAGGAGAATTCTAGCGGCTGGCTGTTCCGATCGGTAATTGGCCGATGTTTCTGTGATCATTATCTGGCGATTGCCAGAGAAGTACCATTTCAAACACCTCTCGGACCGCGCACGATCTTTCCTTCCTCTTCCTTGCCCTCTCCTCCCCCTTACACACTCTCCCACTTATATGCACTGCTCGGGAGCTTGGAGCTTGTCCCAGATGGGTCGGAGACCTGTTGCAGAAAATCCGCCATCAATCGTGTAGGCCGGCGCCAGAGCGGGGGAGGGAGCACGACCATTTTCCAGGATATATCATGCGGGAGTAATGGCCTTGGTAATTGACGCAGCAGGAAACCCTATATAATTCATTGGTCAGTCAATCAACCAAATGAGGAAAGTGGTCACGGTAAACTAAATTTTGTTAGATGGTGTCTTGGAAATGCCAAGAAATCCATCCCTCAAATCTACCTCCCATTCCATCGCCTCAAGAAAAGCAACATGACGGATGCCTGGAACGCGTCCACAGCGGAAACGTGCAACTGCATGTGTGCTTGTGTGTGTGTGTGGGCGTTGCTCGCAGAGACCTCAACCCGGTGACTTAACGAGGCGCCGGCGGAATCCGAAGCAGATTAGATCGCGCCACGGCGACCTCGAGCTGCCCGGAGCTTCATGCATTTTCATGCAGAGCGCTCTGGCCACGCGTCGCCGGAGGGACAAAGGCGGGCGGCCGAGGTCTTGTTTTGTGCAATGCCTCTCGCACGGGCTCATTTGCCACTGGGGATAATGACAAATCTGTAGCTGACTGGCCTTTGCAAATAGTTTTTATTACACTGAAGCGAAAATTTTCGTACCAGTTCTTGCCGAAAAGGCTCGTTGCTACCTGTATGCATAATTCAACTCAATGTGTACCTGAGTTATGTCAGAGATCTCAAGAGCTGAAGAATCTGTATACGGATTGGACTTACGTCACAGTTTTAAAATGTTTTTTACGTTAAATAAATAAAAATATAGTATCTATTAATGATGTGACGCTCGATGAACTGTTTGCTTTTAGGCCCGATAGTTCAGAAGCACACGTCCCAATCTTCATGCTTAAATGTTGTTTTCTTCGAGTCGTAAGGTACTGTGTTCGTAAATTTTCTTACTGTGAACTTAATGATCTGTGATATGACATACGTCTCAGAATTTTCTTTTTTTCTCTTTCCAAAATACCTTTTTTCTTCAAATGCGGTGATGCTGGTTCGAATCGACTGAAATAATAACTATTTGCTTTGTTTGAGGAATTAGTAGATCTGTCAGTTTCGTGACCATTGTTAGAGATTATGGTAATTTCCAAAGCAATGATTGCAATCCATCATGCAAACAAATAAATTAGTTTTGTAAATTAACTTTCGTTTCCCGCTCTTTAGTAACCTCCTGCCAGTGTTTAAATATGTTTTATTACTGAGTTTCCACTGTGTGTAAAGTGAGCAGATTTAAATCAGGAGGCCAGATTAATCCAATTAGGCGTACATGTTTTAAAAATTTGGTTCGAGCGTGTTTAGCCCGTTGGCACTGTCCAGCAGGATCTGCTGGACCAAAAAAAAAAAAAAAAAAAAAAAAACAAAAAAAAAAACAACAACAACAACAACAACAACAACAACAACAACAACAACAACTACTCCCTGGCGGTTCATATCGACTCGGCACCGTGTGACCTTGCTCCACCTTTCAACCCCTCCTCTTTTAGAACACAATCCCCCATCCACTCGAAACCCCGCCCCCATCCTCACCACCACCACCCCCACCCCCGCCTCCGCCTCCCACTTCTCGTTCTTAAGGCGACCTTCGTTGCTTCTCCGCCCTGCGTCGCCTTCCTCGCCTGAGAGAATCAGTCGTGTGTGCTTTGCTGCAAGGGAACACGCGGACCACCATGTCCACCTTCGCCACCATCAACATTGCTACCGCCACCACCAACTACACTGAAGCCATCTACCCAACAGCAATGCATGAATCACCGTCTCCTCATCCATCAATCTCCGTCATAACCACATTATACACCACCATCGTCTTCACCGTTCCCATAATCACCACCAGCGACCCCGCCCTCTCTACATCTGAGCTCTCGTCTTCGCCGGGCTCTGAAGACTTCTGCCCTTGACCTGTTCTCGCCTCCCCTTCGGGGCTCTTTATCAGGTACGCCAGGGAAGAGCCCGTGGTGTGTCTTCCTCTGTTCCTACTCCTGGCCCCTTCTCTCTATCGAAGTTGTAGTGGATGATTTTTGCTCTGGATTCGAATAGGCGTTCGTTGACCGCATTGCTTGCTTCTTCCTATTTTTTTTTTTAATTTTACCCTCCTTTTCGATCGTTTCACCGGTAGAAATTCTGCTTGCGTCCACAACTTTAGAACTGCGTTTTAGAGAACACCCCAGTTCATTCCTTTCATTAGGTCAATTTGTTTCATGCTATAAATAATTAAGAGAACTACTTTGAAGCCTCTAGTCAAAATTATATTCCTCCAATTGGCATGAAAGACGCAAGTCAAATTACGCACTTTTGACCTTTAGATATTAAACTTTAATTCTTGGAATAAAATATATTCATATTTTATTAATTATTTTATTAAGCAGAGCACGTGGCTCTGCTCTCGCATGCCACTGAAGCCCAAGTATACAATTTTTGAATCGTGCGTGGAGAGTAGACCCGAATGTTAGCGATGACTAAAATGTTCTTGAAGTCTCAAATGTTTGAACGACTTTTTTTTCTTCAGTTGCTAAAATTACGGTTGCTCTGCTTAACAATGCTGTCACTATTATGTGATATTAAAGGGTAAAAGTGAGACCCAACCGGTGTACGTAGGTTGACTAATTGACCCGTGTCAATTAGTACGTCCCCCTACGTAGCAATATCAGGTACGTTCGGTATCAGTGAGAGGTTAATTTTTTGCGTGATCAGCGGTAGAAAACTGCGCTTATAGTTTAACAAATTTATCCTCTGAGTAGGTAATATGTATATGAAGGGAAAAGTGGGCTGTTGAGGATTTTTTTTTTTTCATGTACTGGGCTGTTAATTTAGTGACCTCCTACAGCTGCTCAGCGTTATAATGGTGGTTCAACGTTACTAATCAAGGTGTTTTTTTATTTAATTTTTACGGCAGCGTCGCGTCGGCACTTGGTCTCTCCCGCGCTGCCAAGGAGCTCCTGCCCTCGAGCCACTCCTTGACCTTGCCCTTTCGCTCGCCGCCTGCGAGTGAGCCGAAGCTCCTTGACGATCGCCGTCGCGCGCTCGCCCTTTTCTCGGCGACGCTTCGTGTCGCGTCCTAGCGCCCCGCCCCCAACCCCAGCCCCGCTTCCGCTCTCTTCGCCAGCCCCGTTCACCCTTTCTTCCCCGAACTCCGTCCCCGCCCCAACCCCGCCTTCGTCGCCTCCGCCCTCGCCCTTTAGCTCTCGCCATCGCCCTCTGCGCCGCCCGGAAGCCGACGGGCGCGGCCGCCTGTTGACAAAGCGTCGGTCGCGAGGCGGTGGGGGGGGGGAGGGCGTCTGGGGGAAAATCGATTATTAGAGGAGCAGCTCGCACTCATTTCCGCTCGCGCTCGCCCTCCGACTCCCCGCCCCGCCCCCGCTGCGGCCCGGCTCCTCCTCAAACCGTGGCTTCCATGCTGTTCGTTCACGATGATCAACAAGGCCCCGGTATGTCACGACGTTGTGAGGGCTTAGCAGTTAGGAAATGGCTGTGATGATATTTTGGAGCGATATATATTGATATTGACGTTATGTGATTGAAAATAAGCAAAGAACGCACATTTTACATTGCAATAAAAATTGACAATACTCTGACATTGCACACGTATGTTTATAAAGCATGTTACGATACGTGAAAGTCTTTAAACCAGTGACTTGAGAGGGAAGTTTGCGTCCCTTACGACAAATGAAGGACCAAACATGAATAGGGAGGAGAGCGAGTAAAGTACTTCCATAATTGTAGCAATTGAAATGGAAAGTGTGCATTTCCGATGTGGATATTTCAATTTTGGTATGTACTGTATGATATTTTGACTCGGAGGCCACATCCTGGACGTATCGCAACAAGACCGTGTCAGAGCGGAGGAGGAAGCCGGGCGCCGCGGCACGAGGAGGCGGGATGTCCCGTTGCGCGACAGTTGCGTTCGCCCGGCGGAGACAGCCAACAGCCCGCCCGCCGCCGCGGCGCATCCAGCGGAACGGCCCCGCGGCCTTGGGAGGGAGCGGAGGGGAGGGGCGGGGCGAGGGTGGCGTGACGCTCCGCTCGGGAGACGCGTTCGCCTTGCCTCTCCGCCCCCGCCGAGCGGAGCGGGGCGCACAGCCCCCACGACCAGGTTTGGGAACGCGCACCGGCCATTCTGGGCCGGTCATTGGTCCTGTGTAGTGGCCTAGCTGCGGAAGAAGACCGTGAACGCATTGGGGATAATTACGTTATCATTTTCAAGTGACAAGCAGGCGTCGACGCGTCGTGGCTCAGTCTCGCCACAAGTAATCGTGTATTTTTCTGGTATGTCACTAAAAACCTTTTCCCGTGCCGTTGGGATCTATAGTCTCACTTGAACAAAATAAGTCATGTTGGCGCCACTGACGCATTTTCCATCCGTTGCTCCGTCGGTGTCTCTTCATGTTTCTCTGTCTAATCAGTTGCTGTCGGATTTCTTCGGGGTGTGAGGCTTCAGAAGACCCGAAGTATAGGATTGTTTCTGTGTTACGCTGTTCACAGATATTGTATAATACTGAAAAAAAAAGCTTTTATTCCTTTTTAATTTCTCGCCTTTTTAAAAAGAAAACGCATTGTAATGGGCGATTTTTCGAAAGAAAAACTCCTTTTGTCGGTCCCTGGCAATGAAGAACTGGATAAATGCTGTTTCTATATATGAAGTAAATTACTTTTTCTAACACGTGTAGTCAGAATCCATCTTTTGTGGGTCCTTGACATAGAAAAAATCAATTGACAATCTGTCTGTCCGTCCGTCCGTCCGTCCGTCCGTCCGTCCGTCCGTGATGAAGCCCATCGCCTAGCCCTAAACCATTCAGTCGAATTCCCGATCCATCTGAACGAACTGGAGGCACTACAAGTTTGAAAGAAACATTTTGATTTGGGGGGAATACTTTAAATGAAACCGCGACATTTACAAACTTTTCTCAAAAATGGATGCAACATTTATATTGAACTTTCTCCTTTGTTGTAAAGGGTGCTTAAGAGAATGGCGCAGGTCTCATTTACACTGAAATCCTTGATTTTCGAAAATTGCACAAATTTAAATTATTTTCATCTTCCTAGAACTACAATGTTCAAGATAGAGAATCTTTTCTTAACAGAATATATTGTTGAATGAGATATTGAAATAGGACCAAGAACAATTGTTCGAAAATATGAGTAGTTTTTGTGTAATTTTCGTGAAATGGAGGCAATTTTTAAATAATTATTTCCTTTATAACTCCTATGCTGCAAAGGACGGTGAAAATATTAATGCCGGCCCTATTTTCGGCAAACTATGTGTAGTTTCGAATATTGCAAAAACTTAACATTGTAAAACTACAATAAAGAGGATGGATTTTTGTCTCAAATGAAATTTATTCTAAAAAATTATATGTTGAAAAAGTTTGTGTACCTTTTTTTAAAAATACTAGTAGTTTTTTTCGTAATTTGTGCTTGAAGCTAATGCAATTTATAAAGAAAACATTTTCTCAACAACGACTCCAAATTTTTCCGTTAATTTGTTCAACGGATAGAGCTAAATAAGCTTAAAACTGACGTAGATCTAATTTTCGTTGAACAGTTTGTTTTCGAAAATAGGATAAGTTAGAAATAATGTGAGTATTTATATGCTGTTGTAGTCCCACTATTTTTTTCAAGAAAAGATAATTTTAAATGCTTCAAAGGCGTGTAGTAAATTCTTTCTTTAGAAAAAAGTGTTTTAATTCCTGAAAGCTTGCGCGTGTGTGTTTGTAGAGCGAATCATCGCCGTGGTAGAAAGCCGATTAAGCTGGCATAACAGTACAACAGCCGCTAATTCTTTCCGGCGGCCGCGGCATATTTTCTCGCGTGCGTAGCGCCGCGCCGTGCGCCAAGTGGGCGTGCGTCAGGGGCAGCCTGGGCGGGAGCGCGCGTCAACAAACGCCGGCCCGCGTGCTCGAGACGCACGCTTTGACATGCGCAGTGCTATTCTTAGTCGCGTTCAGCCGTTTCTGGGTGAAACGTCGTATTCAGTCGGATGTAAATGATTGATCGGTGTTTCCAGGCGCGTCAACCGCTGTGGCTATTAGTTCCGTACGTACTACCAGAGAGGTGGCGGTGTTCGTCCTCAGATGTAGCACGATATCGGAGGCCGACCTACACGCCCGCTCGCGGGCTTTCCCCCTCCCAGCGGCGCGAGGCCGCGGACGGATCACGCTTCAAGCTCCTCCACTTTGAAGTTTTTTTAACAACTTAACCTTCTATCTGTTCAATCCACTGATTATACAGGGATTTGCATGACTTATAACTATAACTGGGTTAGGGCGTAGGCAGGCGGTGAGTTTATTTAGTCGAAGCTCCCTATTACTTTCTTACTATTCTCGTAATTTAGTGTTTGGATTTGTGTGTGTGTGTGTGTGTGTATATATATATATATATATATATATATATATATATATATATATATATATATTTGTGACATTCTATTGTTTAATTTTATGTTTATATGTTTAATAATTATTTCTATTCAATTTGTATTCTATTCAAGTGTTTATGGTGGGCGTAATTTATCCTTGAAGTATCTTGAAATAATTTTAATGTCTTTTGCTGACAGTCGTAGATCAAAATTTTTAACACACTGTGCTTTTGGTAGTTCATCAAAAACGTTGTCTGAAAGCCTTTTAATGTATGTAATTAGGTTTTCTATTTTCAGTTCGTTTCGAATTTGTCTATTTGACACAAACCATGGTGCTTTAATTATGCGTGCGTCTTAAAAATTTATTTTGCACTACTTCGATTTTCTCTAAGTTACTTTTTCGACTTTGTAGTGTGTACAGTTAAGTGTAAGTCTGTGAGGTAAAGGGGAGTTGTGGGGGCAAGAAAGGGGAAGAAAAGATCGCACGCGTTTCGTGGCTCGTTTGATAGGGCTCCGACATTCGCCTATTAGTACTGATATGAGAAATCAAAGTTGACGGCTCCTAGAATTCTCCTTTAGACGCCTAGGTACATATTTAGCTAGTGTCGAAAATTAGAAGTAAATGTTAATATAATGTTAGCTTTGTTCTCCTCCTTGAAGTGTCGTGTAGACTTGTTTGTTTTGTTTCACCGTTTCTTCATTATTGTGCTAGGTCTTCATAATTTGTGGCGTCTTTCTTTCATTCTGTTCGATGCTGTTAAATAAGAAAAATACGTGATTGTAAATATTCGTTATTTTCATAGTCTATTATTGTCTTCCTATTTTTAACTTCAACTTCAAGTAGCAACAAAGGTTTTTTCTAATGATTATCTTTATTTTTCCTCTTTTGTCACAGACACCCTCGTTTTTCATTTGTTGCTCTTTCATTTCAGACTTCGTCGTGTGGTTTCGACTGTCCTCACTTTCCGTTTTGTTTTGAGTGAGGACCTAGAATGATAAGTGTGCTGTGTTTCGGGTGTCACACATAATTGGCTTCTGGCAAATTTTATCATTTATAATTCATCTCATCTTTTTTGAATATTTATTATCTAATACACAGAGTCAAATTGAAAATGAGAAATATTGCTTTCAGTCTTAAAAGTTCGAAACTTAAAAAAAAAAAAAAAAACAATATTACCGTTTGGTCACTATATTTCACTCAAACTTTGCCAATATGAAATATAGTACATTAAGTCCAACCTTAACACGATACTGTTTGAGAAACACGAAGTGTCGTCAAATTACGGCTTCACTTTCCCTTCTTTTCTTGACCCCACGTCAGCTGTTACTATTTCTCCCTGGGCGAGAAAAAAAATCGCAACATGAAAATTTGCGTCGGTTCGGCTTTTGAGTGTGCGCGGAAGTGCGAATCGCCCGTCCAATCGGCGCGTCTTCATCTTGGCCTTCTTCCTCTTCCGTTGCGGAATGTGCGTATCGCACCGCGGCGCCTGGCGCCGGGACGCGCCCGGGGCGGCGGCGGATGCGGGCCGGCCGCGTACCCCCCCCCCGACGGGCGTCGAACGGACCGCGCGCGCGCCAGAGCGAGTGTGTGAGTCGGCGTGCATGGAAAGCGTGCTGTGCGAGCGGAATCGTCCGTGGTCGAGGACGCGGGCGCGGGGTGGCGCGGACGAAGTGGTCGCCTGGCGGGCCAAGAAGGCGGCACGATTCCGGTGGATGTGGACGTACCAACAACCGTCGCTTGCGCTTCGGGGCTGGCACGGACTCCCGCTGCAGTGTTGTTAATCGCGTGCGCGAGTGTTGGAAGTTGACAGTTGGCGACTGAGTGGTTTCGGTGGGCGTGATATTTCTTGTGCGGATTAATGACCAGTGGTTGGCCTTTAAACAAAGCGTTTCTATCGATTTACTGTATACAGTCACCCGATATCAAAGCTGTTGAAAGATAATGAACTGGCGTTTGTCGACTGCACATCCTTCGCCCAGAAAACTGCATCGAGGGATGATCTGCCTTGCAAGTGCGAGTATCCAAGCGTAATTCGATGCCAGTCGATAAAAAGAACAGCCTTCGTCGTGTTTCTCAGGCGATTATAACAAACGTGAAGGGAAAGCTGGCTCTGAATGTAGTGTTTCTGCTGCAGCTGTAGCCTCAAAAGAACAGTATAAGCTTGATTGAACTCTACCTGAAGGGCTAGTCGTGCGGTAGCCAGCAGCGCAAGTGAGCTGCTCCGGTGCATCGATCTAGCCTAGGTGACCTGGTGGGTGCATTGCAGGGTCGCGTGCCTCTGCACGAGTAAACGGCCCAAGCCATCAGAGTCGAATGAGTAATGAGCTCTACGAAGTCTAACGGAATCGGAAAGCAGCAGGAGCAACAGTGCAGACCGAGACACGGTGTCTAAATTATTCATGTGGTCACCGATGCCGCAAGTGCAGTCTGCAGTGCAAGACAGTTTGACTCTGTAATTCTGTGAAACCTTGCTGTTCTGTTTACGGTGGCCAAGAAAATTAAACAGTTTTCGATCTATTAATCTCCAGTGTTGACCATTAAGCAAGTCAAACGAAAAGTAACACGCAGTTATATCGACCCCGTTTACACGAGACAGACCAAGAAAACGCAAGCGAAACATTACTGTTCAGTGTTTTAATTGATCCGACGAGTTCCACGTCGATTCTGACATTTGGCCCTGCCAGTTGAAAGATGTACTGAGTACAGTCAGCCACAGCTGGTTCTGTGGACCTGAAAACCTCACGAGCAAGTCGTAAATGTCAGTGCAGTCGGATCGAAGAACAGTGCACCCGAAACCAACAGACAGTAGCAGCGTGGATTGAAAATCAACATTTCATTCAGTGGTACTGAGCACGCAGTGCCCAACCGCCACTAAGGGCCCGAAACGCATGTACACATCCAACTGTCAGTGAGTTTCGCGAGCTGTGCATCGAAGTCACATTTGTGCCAAGCACGTCGTGATACCTTGTACTGTGAGACCTTGTACGAATACGTCCTACGTGGTTTCACGAGTTGTGTATGGAAGCTGCAACTGTTGAATCCAACGACTGGGCTCGAAATTGCATAAAGACTCCAATCATCAGTGCGTTTGGCAAGTGAGCGTGGCCGTCCTCGCAGCACGGACAGCGCGGCCGAGCGTTGCTCGCTGGGGGGGCGGGACGCGAGCGTGCGAGCGTGTGCGGGCGTGTGCGGGCGGGCAGGGCGGCACGCTGGCGCGGCGCAAGAGCCAGCTGCGGCTGGGCGGGGGCGGCATGAGCCGCTACTCGGCCGAGGACCTGAGCGCGCCCATGTTCGTGCCCGACGAGCCCTTCTCCTACTCGTGCCTGCCCATCAGCCTGCGCGGCTCCGGGCTGCTGGCCCGCCGCATGCGCCGCTGGGGCTCGGCCGGCTCCTGGGTGAGTCTCCGCCCACGCCTCATTGGCCCCAGTGGTTTATTTGTTTACTAGCAGTGTTATTGACCTTAATCGATCAAAAACTATGAAATCTCGTAAATTGTTCTCAGTGACAGTTAATTTTCTGCTGCCTATATTTAAAATTATTTTGTAAGGTTTTTTAGTTAGGTGTTTTATCACATGTAGTAATGTCTAAATCCTACGTGTTGGTTTCGATCAGTCAACATATTTCAGCTGTCGATGGTTCTATTTAATTATTTAGTTATGTCGATTATTTATAACTGTCAGTCCAACTGTAATTATTTAGGGGAATTTATTCCGATGCTTCTGTTTACTTATTTTTTAGCAAGTTTTTATCTCAGTTTTAATATGAAATCAGGATCTTGGGTTCCCGTCAGAATACCAGAAGTTTTGGACTTAAGGCCTCGTTCAGGTCTACGTATTCATATGTACATTCTCTATTATCATGTGACGCCTCCTCATGATCTACGTGTTTTGCTCTACTCCGTAGTACTGACAGTGCAGTGCGAAACACAGCTAATTACTGCGAAAGTATGCATGTCAACGTATGTAACGTGACAATATTGGATTAACACGTAAACAGCTCTGATGACTGGTCTAAAAGCGAAACATCAGCAGCAGTAAAATAATCATGATAGTATTGCGTCCTAAACATCCATTTTGACTATTTATGTATTTATTTATTTTCGTCCAAAACTATCAACTGCATTGTTGGATTCGTGGGGGAATCAGAATAAAAAGCGAAAGTAGGGACTATCTTAACATTTCCTCTCTGAATCCCTCGGCAATGAATGGGAAAATCCTGAATTGGAAAACTGTTGAATGGTAGAGATTTGGTATGAAAGATTATATGCGTATACACGTTTCTGAATGAAATGTAAAGCAAAACTGATTCGTACATTTTTGAGATTGTAACAAAATAAATTACTGAATATAATGTGCATAATCGCGTTATAGCTTCATGCTTGTGAGGAAGATATTCATTTACATTTCTACTGAAACTATTCCATGCCTCTATTACTTATCTAGATCTTAGGCCTACTTACTCTGCGATGCGAGAAATTCTCGCAACGTAACCACTGCAGATGTATCCCCGAGATTATTCTCAAATTGATGGCAGTCGCCGATATTTCAGTACGATCTTCAACTAAGTGAAAATTAAAGTCTGTCTTCAACGGTGGCTTAACAGTACACGTCAACTCTCAGCCACACGATTGATTCTGAACAACGATAATTTAAATTTTCTTTGATGAAAGCTTCTCAGATGTAATCATGAGTCAACGTAAGCTCTTTTTGGCAGTTCTTTACCTTGATATATTCATAGTAAATAGTAAATAAAAATCGAAAACATTACTGCTGGTATCATTCAAAACGGTGATGAAATTGCAGGTGTCATGGAAATTTGATTTGTCTGTATTATTCGCATTTATTATTATTATTATTATTATTATTATTATTATTATTATTATTTTCGCCATCGATTGTTTAACAGTCTATATTATTTTGATGATTGCGGCGTCTTGGGCGTTCCATCGGCGCCTGTTCCCTTCCCTTTCAATCTCGCAACCGATCCGTCCTCCCGTCAAGAGCGCGTTCATCGGGAGAAACCGCAATGAGAAGGCGGCTTATCGCACGAGGCGGCGGAGGGCGGGCGTCCCACCCCGACGCTGTTTACCCGCGTGCGCACTCTCATTGCGCTTTCCCCCGGCACAGTCGGGCGCCGGCCCGCGAGCAGCCGCCCCCGCCCCCGCCCCCGCCACGCCCCTTCTCGCGACCTCCTCGCCGGGGATCGCGATTATGGAAGCTGCCGCCCGGTGGACGGATAGACAGGCAAGAAAATCTTGTGCAGAATGTGTGTGCGAGAGCTTTGGAATCTTGGGGTACACGCGTGTCTGTTGTCGGGGCAAGAGAAAAGTGGCACGTCTCACAAATTGTCAGTTTGCTGGAGAACGGTATTATCGTGAGCATTGTTCATTACACGGCCGACGGCAAAGGGATTTTTTAAAAACTATTTTTGCGAGATTATTTTTTTTTTATTTCTTCAGTTAATACAGAAATAAATTATTAATTCAGATGTAAATTTTCTTGTGCCGGACATCGTCTTTTGCCGTATTCGTGATGAGATGTTGGCGACCTTCTACGATGGGCTGGTTTATCACTTTCCTGGGCATTAAAGAAACGATTGCTTTGAGGATGATCCATTGCTTCTAACGCCACAACCACAATGTGAAAACTTGCAGATCTTAGAATTCGAACACAAAACCCGACCTCCTATTGGTTGCAGACTGGTGTCTGCATCAGGATGGCTGGTGCCTCAAATGATTGATGTTCCACATCCAACTTGAACGAATGAGACTAGTCTTATTAATAGAATTGTTTAATTATTTTACGTTTGTAGTACGTTATGAATGAACGTGAAAAAGAATAAATGTAAACTGAAGTAATATATTGCGGCAGTTGAACGACAACATTTTTAACAAAAACTGTCCATCTGTATTTAAAGAAGGAAAGGGAAAACTCATCGTCAACTTCGTCGCGTCTTGATATTTCATGTTTCTTTCTAAAACGTCCGTGAAGTGGTTTTTCATTGTTGCGAAATGCGCATGCGGCAGTCGCACCAGTTTCGCCGAGAAGGCGCGTATCTTGTGGCAACCTCTCTCTCTCTCGTCCTGAAGGTTCCGTCCTCCCGCCCGCGCGCAGGAAAACGCTTTCGCCGTGAACCAAATTCGGGGTCGGCGCCGACATCCACTCGGCACTGCTTCAGCCCAACGCAGCGCTTTTCAGTCCGCCCAGGCGCATCCGAGCCCTCGCACTTTCACATCCGCCGACGCCGACGCCGACGCTTAATACACTCAACATGTTACATTCGCTCTACACGATCGAAAACGAAATAACTTAACTTCAAATCGATTTCAACATGACACTCGATTGCCTTTGCAATTGATGTGCACCGAACGTTTCATGTAGGACTATTCCAAAATGTTAAACAGCTTTTTCTGCTGTGTTTGCATCCAGTAAGTTTATGCCGAAGACTATATCGACATTTTGGAAGTTATAAAGTACTGTGACGGACATTTGTTCGTGCGTTATTCATGGTGTTAACATTCGTATCGGATATTGTTAGCTAATTAAAATGTAATAAAATTTTCCAGTTGTGGCTCGATCTCCTTGAACACGTTCTGGGAAATGTGTCTCTAGCAACAGTTTTAAATATTAATGTGCGAGACAAGCGACTAACACCTTTTCCCATTTGAGTCTAGAACCCGCGCTTGAAACCAAGGATTAGAATGCAAGTATGGCTTTACCTCCTTGGTTTCTGAGCGTCGATTAGGCATTTCTGTTAATGATACATAGTTTTTTTTGCTACGTCTCTAAAAATTCTTGTTAGGTTGATATTGATGTCATGAGAGTTGAATGGTACGGCATTCAATGAGGAAGTGTCGGGTTAAACTTGTTCAGAAGACTCAATGTCAGCCCGTACCCAAGGTGAGCTTTCTATGGGAATATTAAACCGGTTCTCCGTGCTGCACTTACACGTTCTTCTCTACTTGTGGTTGCTAGGGCACTCTGAAAACAAGCATATGAACCACGCCTCTTGTTCATGTGTGAGAACCTGTCGTTCTCTCACAGGGCCTTATACACGAACAACAATTTTGAAGTAAAACTCTTAAGTTACTAGGTCGTTGTTAGTTCGATCAGCAAGCAAGTTGCCAATAAGCAGCGAGAGCAGAACCTAGAGAAATCAGAACGAATGTGTATTGGAATATATTCTATTTTTTGTTCGGTATAATCAATGTTATCAATTATAATGCAAAAATGGCTAATATAACATGATTCTAGTTCGCCCGATTTTGGCGTCGACATTCAAAATCTTATCATTTTTTATTGTTGAAAGTGTTCGTGCTCCGGTGAATGGTGTATACTGAACGTCGAGATTAAAATGTTTTATTGAAAAACCTGTGACAAAGAGTATTTTATTTATTTTTCATGGGAAACATCTCAAATGATCGCTCATCTTTCGTTGAACAAGTTCAATTTTCAAATGATATGAATGTATGAACCTACGTTTAGGTATAAAAAGAATCTACGGAACGTTATTTAAAGAAATAAATGTAAAATATAACAGTTGTATTAAACTATGTATTCAAAATATTGTTTGTAATTAGCAGGAATGGTTTGTAGAGAATTTTTTTTATGAATTATCAGTGTTTGATAATTCGGTGAAGTAACTCGTTCATTCGAGTCATTCAGTCACGTAACATTAGAGTCCTTAAAATGATTCTTTTTCTGTTTATAACTTCTTTCCTTCGTTTATTTATAATCTTATCAGCAGTGAAGGTCTCAGAAGACGCGCCGGTCGAATGTTTGTAACAAGAGAACTGCGTTGAAGACGACGTTGAGGGCAGAGCTGGTCTCTAGAGGTCGTGGAGGAACCGTCCCAACACGAGTTTCTTGGGGCTACTGATACTGATGCCTTAAGTGTGTAACGCATTCAGGCTCGAGTAGCATCAACTACCACCAGTACTCAAAGCCTGACATCAACTCGGAGACTTTGCCGTGTGATAGCCGATATTTCTGGCGGACACGCATCTTCCATTCAGAACTGTAGGTCTGTAGAATCTTTTTAACACGAAGTTCACCGACTGCATAGTGTTTGCGGTGGCGAGTTGTGACGTGCACGAAGTGATCTCCCCCAACGAATTCCTTGCGATTCCGGAGAGCCGGTGAGCTAGGAACGCAGAGGCGCCGACCTCGCTCTCTCCCAACTCGTGGAATCGCGACCGGAAGCCAGCAGCTGGCGATGCCTTATCGCCGGGAGTGCTCGCCGTATCTCCGTAGACAACGCGGGGCCGATGGTGCTGGCTTCCACGTGCCGCACCGCTACGCTTTTTTGGGCTGGGGCCTCCGCTGTTTCGGCAGATAGCGTGAAGAAGCGCACCGTGTCCATGAGATCGTGCCCTGCTGATGTTTCGATTGCGCTGCGTCCTCGTTCTGATTGCAATGCGATGTCTTTGTGATATCGTGACTTTCTCTATACTATGCATGCCACAAAATAAAAAAAAATTATGTTTACGTGTTGTGGTTTTGTAAGTCTCAGAACGAGTATTAATAAATCTGTTTGAGCACTACTATACCAAATACACCCATCAAATGCCATTTTTCACTAAATCATCCGTTTTGTATCACATCTTACTCTCATAAATAACCTTGTAGTGCAATTAAATGCTTTTATAACGTAATCCCCACTGTACGTGTTGAAATGGCAAGACCTAATCGCATAGACGTTTTTCGTTCTTGTCGATCTCGCAAGCCCACCTGAGACGGGGAAGCCGCGAAGTGAAAACGTCGGGGTCCGCGAGCTCGCGCAGCGTCTCAGGTGCCTTGACGAGCGCGTGCGTGCGCATGCGTGAGTTCGCACGCGAGATGTGTGGTGGTGATTCTCACGAGAGACAAAGAGGCGCCTCCGTATAGAGTTGTTAGTAGTGTGCCCCAGGAACAGTTTACGGGAATTGGAGATTATCGCGAGAACTGGAGTACACGAATTCTCGGAATTCGATGCTTTCCCGCCCGTGGTGCTTTTTACATGAGAGTTCTTCGGTTGTTTTGTCGGCAAAATTTTGTTGTGCGTTTGTGAATGTGAATATATCATTCGGAGGCAAGGTGATAAAGGAAATTTCAGTGTTCTATATATTTACAAGTTCATTGTGTAGCCATGATTTCCTAATAAGATTAGGAATCACACTTTCCAAGCAAAAAATCTATGAAGATACGCTTATCTTTGTTTTACATATGATCATTTAATATTATAATGTTATATTCATATTTATTTTTGAACTTATAATGTATTATTTATGCGAGCAGTAAATGTAACGTTTATCCAATCATCTGATTCGTTGCGAAATGAAAGTAACAGCTCTGATTTTCGAAAACCAAGACCTTTGCAAATCTGATGTCTTAAAAGCTGCCTGCTCTATCGATTGCTACCGCCTAGAAGATTTTTTTCGATTTCCTTGCACATGGAGAAGAAAGGAAGAAGAAGAAGCGAAACCATCAGCGTGAGTTATGTATTGAATACGAATCACTCCTCATCAGCTGTCTATATTGCACTGTGAAGTATGTGACGAGGCGTGCGCGGCTTTCGCACTGCAGGTTATCGCATGAAACCGCGAGGACGCGTCCGGTGCAGGTGGTGCCGGGTGTTTGTTGGGAGAGGGCGGGCGGGCGGGTGTGGAGGCGATTAAGCAGCGTTTAGGCCTTCGCCACGCAACATAAACCACCCGGCCGCTGCGCTCCACGAACCGCCGCCGTCAAACAAACCGCCGGAGACGCTTGGGGCGTTCTTGGCCTTCCCTGCCCTCCCGTGCGGTTCCGTCCTGCTCTGCCCTTGCTCTGTCGCTTCGGCAGCTCACGTGCGGTCTGTCGAGGGGCTAAGCAGCCTTCCCGCCCGCGCCAATGACACGTACAGTTACCGTGCTGTTTGGGAGATCACGATTTGTATCAGGGTGGCGTCGCTGTTGGAGAAACGAGCACCCCGCATGGTTTTACGAAACTGGTCATAATCACTGATAAATTTCAAAATTGTAAATACTATCAATGAGCACTTTTGCATTTTAAGTATGTAAACATTTACAGTTTTTTTAATTACTATGAGAATATACGTGTAATTTATAAAATTGTGTTTGGGTGTAATTTATGTTAATTTTTCCGAGAAAACTGAAGAAAATCTTCAATCGTGTCCGATGAGATGAACCTGTGGAAGTTATGCAAAGTGACTGTTAGGTGAAGTCTATTTCTGTGGTGTGTGTGTGTGTGTGTGTATGTATGTGTGTATGTATGTATGTATGTATGTATGTATGTACTATGTACGCGTGTACATTTGGACTTGCAGAGAAAAATGCAGGAAATGGCACTTATTTTACAAAGTGCCACATGTACTCGATTGGCCTCATAACGACACTTGATCAACGTGCGAGCACTGGCTAAAAGTTGCTGTGTATTTGAGCCGAGGAGGTTGGGCGATACAAAGCGGAACGAAGGAGGCGCGGCGGCGGGCGTGCGCTCTGCCGCTGCTTCCGAAACCCGAGGCGCGCGGGGGCGGGGCGGGGCGGGGGCGGGGCGCTGGCATTGTGCGCCGCCTGGGAAGGCCGCCGCGAGTGCGCGCCCGCGGGTCGTTGCGCCGCGCAGCCTTGGGGCCGCCTCCTCTCCCTCCACCGCCCGCGCCGCACCGCGCTCCTTCACCACTGCCTCCCGCCTGCTTCTGATATTGGACGACCCTTCGCGAGGCTGGCCTCTGCCCTATCGCCACCGATCCAACGTTCCATCACAATTGTTCGAAAAACGAAGAGTCCCAACTGGACAGTGGCGGACTCGTCAAGCGACCACATTTGGTGTCTTGCTTGAGAGATCTGAATGGGTTCCGTGAGTGCAAGTTGACGCGGCATGTGGCGCCCGCTACTTTTGAAAGTTAAGAAATCATTAGGACAGGCGATGTAGTAGATGCAATGATCAATCACTCAAACAGCATCTGGAAGAGCTTCGAATGTTAGATGGAAAGGAAGTCGTGAAAGATTCTTTTGCGCTTGACAGGAGTGTGGAAAAGCAATGCAATTAGAACAGCGAGTGTATTTTATCTAGAGGTCTTTGAGGAGTTTCTGACGACCCAGTAGCGGGACCGAATATTTTGTTATGCTTACACCCGAACCCCGTGACGAGAGGTCTCGTTGCGCCGCGAGGTCTGTAAACGTGCAGCCCTTGCAATCTCTCTTCCATTTCCTTCCGAGGTACGATAGTCCTTCCCTGTAGCGGTTTCGGCAGCGATGGTGCTCCCATTGCGCTGTATTCGAGGAATTCATTGCATCCAATGTATCGTTATCAATGAAATTGATGTTGAACTCATATGAATTATTGAGAATCTCATTTTTCATTCATCCGTTTTTCGTTTAGTTTGCTCATTCTCTTATGTTCTTATCGTCTTATGTTCTCAGTCGTAGGATTGTTGTGTAGTAGCCATCCATGAGTTTGTCATGTGGAAGACTTTTTAGTTTGTGTTACTACTTGCAGGTGTAGTCTTGGTTATATATGCAAAATGAGACCTTTTAGATTTGAGACGCACCAAAGTGTAGGAATTGAGACTCGCGAATCTCTTCCCAACTGTAGTAGAAAGCTCCGAGGAAGGAAAGCGCACCGGAATTCGTTGCAGCTTACGCCATTAAATAGAATGAGTACGGGATCAGACATAACTTGTTTTGTAATGAAAATATCATTATCCGGCGAGCACGTTTAGTGTACTCAGTTTTGGTGGAAAATAATTAGAGAATTTCAAATGAATTATTTGGCCAGAGTGTTAAGTTTGTTTATTTGTGGCGCAGGTTGTTGACCTCCCAAGGTCTGCGCGAAGTGCTTCCCAGCGTCGCAGGGCTTGCTCTCGCGATGGCCTTGTCGGCCCCCGTTTGAAGCAATGGTTGAAACGGAAACGCGGTTGCGATTTCCTTACGTCATAAACGTGTTGCATTGGGCGCAGGTGAATTCAGCAGCCCGCGGAGAGTACGCAAGAAACAGTTACCTCGAGCATAAAATGCCTTAAAGGTATTTCGAATGACCAAAAGGGGAACACACAATTAATTGATCTCTCATTACCAGCAAATCATACTATTTGTGCAGTGACTCTACCTGGTCTGTGTCTCGCCTTCCTCGTACGTGACTTCGTCTGCTACTACCAACGCGGACGCGTCTAGTGGATTTGCTGACGTCATTGCGTGTGCAAATTGCGTTGATGGAGCCTTGGCCGTGAGACGCTGCGCTGATTGTCGGTGGGGAGTTGCAGGCTGCTCGTGAGCGGGGGCAGCGCTTCTCAGACGCGCGTTATAGTCGCCTCGTCCCCAGGGATCGTCCATTGCGCCTTACTACACCTTGCATGCACGTGTAGAAGTTCTCTTCTCCCTACGTCATTGTATGATAGCTTCCTGGTTTCCAAGGTCGAAAGTTTTTAAAGATCTAAGTTTTCTCGAATTCGAATCATTCAAAAACAACATTGAGAAAAATAAATTTAATTCTATGGAAGTTAATCCCCGAATTCTAATGTAAAGTAAAAAACTGCGTATCTTTTAGGTTCGTAAGTATTTTTTAAAAGAAGTGTTCAAGTAATGGCAACGTAAGACACATAAAAGCGTCCAGGGGATTTGGATGAACATGTTGTAATATTGTAATGATTCGAAGGATTCACAAGCTAGCAAGCAAGCAAACAAACAAAGCACACGTAAATTCTAGAAATTAGTTGTTTTAGGCTTTAGACGATTTGAATGTTACATCAGTTCTTATGTTTCCTCCATCGTGTCAGATGTGAATGACAAAAAATCTCCTGTTCTTTTGCCAAAGAGGGACGACCTACATCTAGAACAAGATGATAGCCAGAGATGTGCTGCTTCTGAGCTTTAAATAGAACAAAATATTCTTGTTAGGTATATCTGCCCATCGCCAGAATTAAGAATTGGTGCCCAGATGCACATTATCTGCGACATCTTTTGGTGCCAGAAGTTCATCTTTGTGGGAATCTTTCTGCCTCAGCAAAACATCTGCATTGTGCGGTCGTTTTAAAACAAACGAAGCGGAAGGAAGTAAATCAGCTTTCTACGAGGTTGTGGACCATACATAAACCTCGCTTCTGGTGTAGTTTTTAAACGAATATACTCGCCAGAAATTGGTAATGAAGTCGTAAAAGTGTAAAGATTCAGTATTCAAAGGCAAATGTGCCTTGAAAATTGAGAGAGAAAGACCGAAATAGGGTTATAGATTATTTGTTTTAGGTTTGATATCACAAGATGAAGGAGAAACGAGTTCGAAATATTCCAATTAAATAGGTTTCGAGCTTTCGTGGATTCGAATTAGTCAATGTTTCTAATTGTCGTGAATTTGAATGACCGAGGGTTTGAATTATCGGGGATTCGATTTATCAGGGTTTCTAGTAATCGCGGATTCCATTTGTTACGAATTGGAGCCACTTACTCTACGAGCCCTACCCGAAGAGAAACTCTCTTTGCCTAGGAGTGGAAGTGTCCGTGGTTTTTGCTGTGGGCATACGGACGTGTCGGAGGGCCCCGTTTTTTTTTCACGGGCTGTTGCCAGAGCCGTCGCGTGGCGGAGGCCCCTGTTCGGCAGCAGCCCGCGGCGCGGCGAGGCGCGGCGCTTCCTTCCGCCCAGCGGGCGAGGCGGAGGGCGGTCTCCGAAAGCGGGCCAAGCACGAGAGCGCCGCCATAAAAGGGCCTCATTGGCCGCGCGGCCCGCCTGCAGCACTTGCACTACTTGCACCCTCGCTCCCGATTTTCCGTTCTCCCCTGCTCCTCCTGCTCCTCCTGCTCCTCCTTCTACTCCTTCTTCTCCTTCTCCTCTTTCTCCTACTCCTTCTTCTTCTCCTCCTTCTCCTTCTTCTCCTGCTTCTTCTTCTACTCCTTCTCCTCCTTCTTCTCCTCCTTCTTCTCCTCCTTCTTCTCCTCCTTCTTCTCCTCTTCTCCTTCTTCTCCTCCTTCTCCTTCTCCTCCTTCTTCTCCTTTTCCTTCTCTTCATCCTCCTCCTCCTCCTCCTTCTTCTTCTTCTTCTTCTTCTTCTTCTTCTCCTCGATTCGCCGTGCTCGATGCAACCCGCGCGGTATATACTCCGCTCCACTCACCTTGTACCAACTCTCGGACACGCCTTCGGCATTCCCGCTCACGGGTATTCCATGTCCCCCGTCTTTACACGCACGCAGTCTCTCGTACTCCCACGCCCCTGCGTGCGCCTCCACGCGTATTATTATGCTGCATCGGACATAAGCATCGGGCTGATAGCGATGGGCGAGATAAAATACTTGGTAGGCAGAAGGAATATGAAGTAACAAAACCTAAGATATTTTATTTCGGATCCTTTTCAGATTGTGGTTATTTCACTAAAAAGGCAGTTCATATTTTAAATCTTATAATTTTATGAATTATATAACGTGTTAATTTATAAAAATATGGGAAAGTCTCTGACGTTCCAAAACGTCCTGTCACTAATTTTGACAGTTTGTAATTTTAATCTTTTCTATTGACTAAAGAAATAGGCGATGATCACACTCGCTTGGTAATCCGGCCTAACACAGGCGTTTAGCGATATCTCTGCAATGGAGTGCGAGGCCCAGCTGGCCGGGTCGGTGGCTTGGGTGGCTGAAGGCCCGCGGCGCGGGAGGAGTCATCCCCTGCATTGGCATGCGCGGCGCCGCGGCCCACGCCTCGCCTCGCCCATAACTATTGGCTGCGCGGGTGATGGACGGGGCCCAAGCTGGGATGACACTTCCGATACTCCAAGTATGCAAATTACCAGGATATGTGCTATCGATACCTTGAATAGATAAAAACGTGGTATTGATTCGGAGGCATCGTCACTCTACTCGAAAAATTTATTAATTCGCATTCACGCTCTAAATAACGGAGCATTGTGTGATAAGCGAAATGGAGCGTAATTCCCCACATTTTTTTTAAGTAAAATCTATCCTGAAACGTTTCTGTAAATGCGGCGAACAATGCTTTCCAGTCCCGAGATTTTAATAATGTATAAACACCAAATGACATTTGAGAGAATCGATTCTCGAAATTGGAAAATAACGTCTTTTCATAATTTCATTCCTGTCGACGATAGTGTCGATGGGAAGGAAATCGAATAACGCATCATCTTTTGTGCAGTATGGGGAATTTCCTTCTTAGGTGTTAGATCTTTAAGAGTGTTGATATTTACCTGTCGGAGTAGGAATAGGTGCTGAAATGTAGTGGAGGCCGGTTTGGCTGGAATCAGAAGGAACTATCTGATATTCGAAATAAGTTTAGTCTGGTGCAAGATATAGTGGTTAGTTGTAACGAATTTGCGCGGATATAGCTAATGTCAAGAATGATTCGCGAAATTTGTGACAATTCTGTCATATATCAGAGTTTTTCTTCAAAAATATCAATATCATTGATTTCACTTCTCTATATTTCCTTTGGACGTTTCTTCATATCACTCAGTATTATCTCGTTTTTCCCCTGTTGTTCTGCTACATCTTACCATACTTAGAATTTTTTTTGGTCGACAAATTTTATTCAATCAGAGTGGAAACTGATAGAAACGAGGTACTAAGGGTAAAAATATGAAGTATTTTGTCCGAAATCCACAATAATGTAAAACGTAGAAAAAATAACCTCCCTTATTCCAATGACCAGGAATATACTCCAACAAGACTTTTTGATTGTAGAGATTTTTTAAAACCCATTGTTTTCCTTTTTTTTTAAAAAAAAATGGACAACTTTCCCTAACGTTGAACACATCTTTTGTTTTTCGTTCCACACTCCAGATCCTGGAGTGGCACGAAAGAGAGATTGTCGAAAAGCGTTGTGGTGGAAATAAAATCCGGACGCCTTGGGGAGTCGAGCGCCTACTTTGCAGTCGCTGTTTCCGTCTCCTGGAGCACTTAACAGCTTCCGTCACCGGCGAGAAGCACCGCAAAGGACGGAGTTTCTTGTGCCGCGGTGCCCGCAGGCTGCGCCCCGGCCGCGCCGAACAGCGACGCGCTGTGGGTCTCTTCGGAACATTGTTCTTTCGGCGGGAAATCGTCTGCCTCGCGATTGCTACTAAAACCGGGACTTCAGGGTTCGTGGAAGGGCGCTGGGAGCTTGATAACAAAATGAGGCATTTGTTTTTCAGAAATGGAGGATTGGGTGGAGATCCGTTCAAGATTTATAGCCTCCTTTACAAACCTAACGAGTATTGAAAACTGTCGTTTCTAAATGCTTAGTGTTGGACATACGGTGAAATACTGATTTTTTTTTTTTTTTTTCAATATAGGGAAATTTCATAACTGAGCAATTTTCTAGTATTGTATTCTTGGAATAGTACAAACCCAACAATTTCTTCTTTAAAGAATACATGGGTTATTTTATGGCAGTAGACCAAAGAAAAATAAAGCAGTGGTTAATTTTGCAATGTATTTCATCTCTATGTAAAATTAGCTTTAGGATATGAACGTGATACCTGTTTATTGAGAATGTGAAAATGATTGCTTAAATGCATCTGGTAATGAAGAGAAATGTTCGGGGTGGAGGTGATTGCATGAGCTGACTCTTGGCTGAAATGCGTGCTCGGGAGCGCACTGCGCTGGGCCCACTGCGGCGCGGGGGCGCTCTATCTGCACGCGGCCACGCTTCACGGCGGCGCCGGACGCGCGTGTCTGCTCGGCGCGCGCGGGCGCTCACGCCCTCCGCCGCCGCCGGCCTTTCCCCTCCGCCTGCTGCGCGGACGCGCGGTTCCGCCGCGCCAAGGCATTGTTACCAGAACGCCACGCCTCCCCCACCCTCCACCCCTCGGCAAGGAACGAATAAAGTTTTCGCCTTCTTTATTACTGCCGGCTCGTGGTGGGCGGAGCAAATCCACTCAAATGCCGCTGTAAGTTGGAATGACTTACAGAAAGCCTGAAGCGATCGATTTTAGATTTTTGGTTGCTGACATTAATATTTTTTTAACTTATCATCCAATAATGTTCCATATGAGGAGGGGGTCATCGTTCCATGTGAAGAACAAAAAAAGTCGAAAAGCTTTCTGGAAAGATTATTCTCTTTTTGCAATCCTCTCATTTATTACATTCTTTCTTTCCTTGTTCCCCTAACCATGCTTTTGGATTCCAGAAAATCGAACTGCTTCGCACATAACATACGTGCGACGACTTTACTGTGTAGTAAAAATATGCTTGCTAAAATCTCGCGAAAAGATTGATAGATTGAGTTGTCTGGAGATAACAATGCCAAATCTCTTAAGAATCCTAACGCGTATTCTGGATTACTAATATTTGAATGAATCTGAAAACCATTGGGTGTAAAGAGAAGAAAATTCTGATAAGGACGGAGCAAGTAGCGACGTGTACCTACGTGTTGAGTACGGTCATAGGAATCTAGTTTTCTCAAAAAAGAAAGAATTTGTGCAAAGAGAGATTATATTGCTTGTCGGCAATATTATTCACGGACGGACGGGGATGCAGTGAGGTTGTTGGTTGTTTTCTGGCCCCGTGGATTGGTTCGGCCTCAGTTGGGCGCCGGTTCCTTTCGTGTGTTGGTGCGCCCTTGACGCAGGGGAATTCGAAGAGGATGGCTGACCGCGGGGTGTTGCGCATCTCTCCCCTCACCAAGCTGAGATCGGGTAGCCTGTAGCTTTGGGAGGGGGAAGGGTGCACCGTAACAAAGTTTCCAAACCCCATCAAGTGGTAGAGTTAGCAAGGCCAAGACCGGCTGTAGTCTGGCGGTAATCTACCTGTGGATCCCAGTCCTCGATGTCGAAATGTCCCGAGGGGTTTGTGAATATAACCTAACGACTACGTCTCCCAACTGCAGAGCCCTCGACTCCCGTGATTCTTAGTACTGCAGGAAGATCCTAGCATACAAATGAAAAATTAAATAATTTGTTTACATGTTCTGATGATTACTTCGTTTATGAAGATTTCCTACAAGTCCTACCGATATCTGAAATTGTTTCGACAATTCAAAAAATATCCTAAGCAGTATTTTTTGGAAATTTACATTTTATGTCACAATTCATTATTGCATGCATTTGTGGACCTGTGTTATGTATAACGCAACATTGTCATACCCGTAAGTCTCTGACAAATTCATATCTATTACATTCACTTGTCTGAATAATTCCAAGTTGTTTTTTCCGTACAAACCACATTGTGATAAATTTATGAAAACCATGTAATGAGCTCTGTTACACAAATTGTATACGTTGGTGATAAGTTTTAACTAAATATCCACGCGAATCGTCCTGTCGTGTCGGAGTCAGAAGAGCGCGCTGGGGCAGGCTAAGGCAGGCGCTTGACCCGTGCTTAAATCGCGGCGCTGTCGGCGCTGCAGCCGTGACAGCCGGCGACAGTGAGGCGTCGGAGCTGTCGTGCCGCCTGCCACGGAGGCGGAGCGCGCGGGCCGTGTGTATTGTTCTTGCCCCTTCTGCCACGCAGGTATGCGAGGCTGATGAACGCTGCCACAAATTGTGGCTGCTTCCATCAGGTCGCCATGGGTTTAAACAGACGCCAAACATTCTTCTTCGTTCTAAACGAATGTCGTGATATCTTACCGAGTGTTCAGTGGAAATTTGATAAAATATATTATGTAGGAGCTTTATTGTAATGAATGAATTTTATTATTGGCGACGTATAGGTAACTTTTGGTACGCTAGCTTTACACATCTATGTGCATGTTACATGTTCTGTCAGATCAATGTACAATATGTCGTGGTCGCCGTAGATTCGCTGCATTTTCGTGGGGGTTCTCGTATTTTCCGTACGTCTCATTCCTACATCAAAATTCATTTTACCTTAATTTGTTCATCCTTTATCTGTTGAGTTGTTCATTCGCCGTCCCTGGCGTGTGCCTGAAAGGCCGAGGCGATATATTGGAAATCAGGCAAACTTTCAGAAAAAAGAAAAAGAATGTATGGGGTGCCTGTAGATGGTAGTTTCCCGCAATCTGACCCCCTGTTGGCTGCCATGGATCCAAATTACGATAGAGTGCAGAATATCGTCTAAATGAAAACAGAAATTATATATAATTTCCTCAAAACGCAGCGGCTGTAAGTTAGCAAAACGTGATGAGATCCTCCGGTAGTCTTGACCACAGGATGGAGAAGAGGTTTGGAGGTGAAAGTATTTCAGAGTTGGTTGGTTGTGAGCGATCGCGAGGGCACGCAGCACGCGGAGTGTTCTCCTGCAGCCACGTGAGGCATCGATCCCCCGTGTGAGCGCGCCGGTTCGTGTGCGGGCGTCTGCGTCGGCTGCAAATTCGGTTCCCGAGCGCCGCCACCACGCCCACTTTCTCGACAGAGAAGGATCCCCGGGTCCCGTGCCGAGCACAAAGCCTTGCGCCTGCAGCGCTGGCGCCGGCGCCCTGGCCCTCGGCGGCTGCACGAAGCTTTCGAGGTCAGCGCGCTCTGACTCACCGGCTTCCACGCCGACGACGCGACGACGCAGTTTTACTTTTAGGGGGAAACAAAACACGAGTGTTCTTTCGCCGGCTCGGGTGGGAGTGGCCTCTTGGTCGCCTGGATTAGTGGAGTTGCGAGTTCCATTCTAGAAGTTCAGGGAGTTCAGTAGAGTTGCGGTGACTGGAGTTCAGCATGCAAGAGGCATCCATTTTAACGAATCTCATTGAAGTGGATGAATTCTAGTGATTCACAGAACTATAATTCAACATATGTAATCGCATACAGTACATTCGTAGTGCCGTTTTCCAGTTCTGCATCTTTTCCAAGCCACAGTTATTCCTTGTGAAATGATGTCACTTCTTGCTGCCATTTACTTTCCATGCTAATCATAGATGTGATGGATGTACCACGCCGTCGCAATTGCCGCTACCAATGCGATGATGCAATTTACAAAACAATTGTTTTGGCCATTCCGAAGGGAGTAAAAATAACACGCCAAACTAGAGACTCAATTCCAAGAATTGCGTGTGGATTTTTACAGTCTACGCTTGGGGGTTTGTTCGTTTGGTGAGGGTGTTGTTCTGTGCAGGGACTTGTATTTTAGCGAAACCCATTGCGGAGTTTCACAACTTCTAGATATTCTTGGAGGTTTATAATTGTAATTAAAAATTTGTTTATTCTGATGTTACTAATAACAAGTTTCTCGTGACACGTTTTAATTTTAAAAGCTTATCGTGTGTATTTGATGAATCAGTTTACCTTCATTGTTTTAAGATGTTTTATATTCGCTAGGATAGTGGGAGATAAATGTATTCATTAATACAGGTAGACCATAATGCTGACATATGACGATTTCGGGATTTTATGCCTATAGAATTTCCCAATCTTTGAATATATTTTTTAAAAATAAGATTTTGTGAAGCATTTTTTGGAAAAAAATGTCTGTTTCTCCATCAAATTTATTACCATTGGGCCCAAGTAAGTCGCTAATGATAATGATGATGATGATGATGATAATGATGATAATATTATTATTAATATTAATACTCATACGTATAAATTTCACTGGGAGTTTTCTTACGGATTTCGCCCCCTCCTTACCTTGTGTGTGCGCAGAAACCCGTAGCCTGCAGCTGCTGCAGCTTTTGTGCATGTTAATCCGGGCCCGCTTCCACAGCGTGACCGGTGCACCGGCGCGGGATGCACCGCCTGCATTCGGCTGCGTCACCTCCCCCTCCTCCCCCGCGCCCCTTGGCCGCTGCTTTCGCCGCGACTCCGCACCAGCACTCAATGGCCGCCCTCAAACGCGAGAAAGCAGCGCCGCCGCCGCCGCCCAGATGCGCTGCATCATCGCCGGTGCGCCGTTAGACACACGGCAGCTCCATGCGCGCCGGGGCGGTACAGGATGGCCAGCGAACCGGGAAAAACGGTGTTTGAAAGAGCGGGAAATAATATCAATAAAACCTCACTACAATGATTTGAAACGAGGGGTTGTTTTCATTATTTTGGTTTTGTCATTACCTGTTGGTACATTTTGAGTCGTTTGCGATCTAAATGACTGGGCTCCATTTGCGAAGATTCACAACAGACCGAAATTTTCTCGCGTCCACATGTGGCTTGTTATGAACGGGAAACTTTCTCCATACTTTTGGGGTAAGAACAACCTGGATTTGAACCATTCCGTCGTACGTTTATGAAGAACCGTTTAAATTTAACAAAAATGCAATAAAAGTTAGGTAAATAATGCAGTTAGCTTGTTTTCATATCAAAGGGACTTATGATATGTTATCATTACGTCAAATGCATCTAGGCAGAGCAACCATTTATTTAGTTTTTAATACTCTTAAATAACATGTAGTACGATAATTTTTTCATTGAGTTAGTGTACAGTAGGTTGCGAACATGGTGCGAGGCTGGTGGGAAATGTATGTTCACAAGCCTGGCAAGCCTGCTCAAGACGTTGAATTGAGAAGCCCCATCATTGGCCGCTTTGTGATTCGCACGGGTGCAAATACGCGGTCTAAGTATACGGGTGACAGGTGTAAGTGGGTCCGAAAGCAACTCAAGCACGCACTGAAAGAAGTGCTTCGCGCTACGAGCGAAGTGATGAATGAATGCAGCATGATGCTTTACATTTCTGCGTCTTTTTCTTTCAAGTTATTTTTTAAATGCTCATTCCACATGCACTCGGGTGATATGCAATGAGGGAAATAGTTAAACGAAGGTGACCCACTTTCTATTTACGGGTTTCTCACAATTTCAGGATGACCGTATTAATAATTAACGGTTAATAATTGCAGTGATTTTCTCCGGATAATAAAGCTACACTATTGTTGGTAATCGTGCTGTTCTTTTGAAGCTATTTCGGTTCATGTCACCAGACATTTCTGATGAGTGCGTGTTTTAAGTTCGGAAAAAAAGAAAAGGAATCTCTTTTTTTAACGTCTGAAATTAGGAATTCCTAATCTGGAGGATTGAGCTTTTGCGGTAAGAATAGACACCTCGCATTTCCTACACATGCTTAGAAATGAAAAGAACTCAGTAGAAAATGTTTTTCATGTCCCCAAAATAGTACCTTTACTCCGTTCCCAGTGGGCATCCGAGTGACAGAAGACATTATGCTCTTGTTCGTGCATTAATCGAACAATACATGTCGCGCAACGCATGTTATCAAACAACATATGTGAATTGCAAATAATATCCATGGATTATACTCATTGTAGAAACTCATGAGTCCATAAAGTAATAGCATTTGGAGATGCTATCCGGCGTTGCTCCTGCGTCGAGCTGTTGAGAAGCTGAGTTCCCGAGACATAGCGTGAATTGCATGAACAGAGGTGCAGACAACTTACCCAAAGAGAAAGAATAGTCTTTGAAATATGACCTTAAACAGCTGTCTTAAAGGATCAATACAAAAGCCAACACTTCACCGCAGCCATGACTTACAAGCGAGTCCTTAACACGCTTCGAAACGCGATTGTGATCGCCATAACGTTGCTTCGTGTACACCTACGTATTCCACATAGGGTTGGAGATAGTTGCAGTGTAAACTCTTTGTAAAGAAACTCAGAGGATGCAGTACTTATTTCGTTTCAGAGCCTTTTGCGATGCTTGGGTTATAGGATAAACTTATCAGAATCAATCCATTTTTACTTTATGAGAGTTTCGGTTATAAAGAAGGTAGTTGGGTCGATGTGGAGTTCACGCTTAATTATTATGTAGTTCTCAGAAATTACCTAAGCATAATTTTATGAAAAGGACACCCGGCAATGTTGTGGATTAGACGTAAGTCACCACACATGCTCGTTTTCTGAGAGCCATGGATAGGTGTTTCCCGACACCATTGGAGGCATGTGAGATCATTCGACGCATTTGGGTCTGTATGTGGGAACAAACAATTTTTTTCGGATCATTGTAGAACATAATAAGACAATTCTATGTTAAAAATACTTTTTGAGGGGCGGGTGAAACATCTAAAAAGTTTTTTAGCGGGGTAGTTTTAAACATCTTTGATGATCAGTGGTTCTTTGGATTCCGACAAGACGGATCAATTGGCACACTTTTCAGTCGGAAAATATACGGGAAAAGGGAAAATTGTTGTTTTAGAGGATTCAAATGTACCTGCAATGCAGAAATTTTTTGAATGAATATCACTCTATCTTTTCGACATCACGTGAATCGTTACACCACTTATCGGATCGAGGATAATTAAACTTAGTTTTGTAAGGTATCATGGTTTGTTTAAACGTGTTTTGTATATTTTTATTTAATTTTTCTTATGAACTTGAACGTCACAAATGAGGTAAAAGTATCAGTAGTTTGCCGAGTTGAGAACATTTTCGTCTTTTTCTTAATCCACGTGCTTGGGTTACAGTATTATGCTTTATGTGAAACTTTAAGTGAAATAAATCATAAAAATAGTCCATTTTCATACTTTGAAATGGGCCCTTTACCTAAAAATGCCCAATTTTCATTTTGTTGCATTTTTATTTATTTATTTCCAAATCCGGGTTTTTATCCAGTACTCGCCGTTTAAAAATTGCAAAATGTTGGTAATGGTCAAATACTTGACTGGTGGTCACTCAACATTCTACCCATTAAACGTGTTCGAAAAACTTGAAATCCCCTAAATGTACTAGTTCATATTACATTAAAGCAATGTCAGTATTATTAAGATGGGTGTAATCTATTCGGTAGGTATGACAGCATATAGAGATGAAAGAGATTCGATTTCTCACCACTAAAAGACCTATTTTCCACTTTCTATTAGATTTGGGCAAGTGGAAAGCCTCCAATATTTTTCAAATTTTATGCTTGCGGTCAGTACTGAGCCAGTGGCCACTAGTGGTGTCTTTACCCTAAACTTTTTTAATACGAAAATATCGTCCGGGAGTTAGGTATTGTGTAGCATTACGAATCCTCTGTTTTTGAAGGCCCCATGCACTGTGTTGGTTGAGGCATCCCGCAAGGCCGCGAGGCCGGGCCTCCATGGGGCCCTGATTCCGCGGCGCGGCGCGGCGCTATCGCCGTATCGCTGTGCGTCCCGAGAACTGGGCTGCGGCTGCGGCACAGCGCTGCGAACGAGGTCGCGCCGCCAGCCCCCGCCCCCGCCAACTCTCCCCAACTCTTCTAGTCGAAAGATTCATTTGGCTTTCGCTCAATTGCAAATGTTACAGAATTTAATCCATTATTTCGAAAAAACGCTTCTCCATCACCTGTTCTGGCGCCCGCGCGCGTTGTTGGGAAACGCCGGGGCCTCTTGAACGCTTGGGACCTCTTGAAGTGGCCTGTTTCAAGATACGAGAGAACCACGGCTGCTTGGGGAAATTGACAATTAGCAGATATGTGTAGTTTTTACAAGTAACAAAGGCAAACTGAGATTTTACAGCAAATAAATGATAAGCTACATCATTTTCGCTAAAATTGGAGATGTATTCTCTTCGAAATAACCCATTTAGTTAGTACGCGTCTTGTGTGCCTCCGTGCGAATTGGAATGTCGTTTAGATAACAGTAGTTTTTTTGGGCTGTCGGTATCGAGCAGATTAGATTCTTCCACTTTTTTTTCGGCCTGTATTGCTGTATGATTGCAGATTGATTTACTTGCTTTAAGAAACGACTAAAATATCTATTTTTGGATGGAGAGATACATTTACGGGCATTTTGGCCAAACGCAGTACCTTCTGCATCATTTTTTACTTTTGTATGATCGCTAGGAAACGTGATGCTGATGAAAGAGAGCGATGTTGGTCATTTACGAAAAAAATGCAGAAATAAAAGCCCAGGTATTTGAAATACTAAAAGTATTTTATACATATGTTATTCAAATGACAATTATTTGGAAATATTTAGAATTCGTTGTGTTGGGTGTTTTTTTATGTGAGTAATAAAACCTAGATAGTTTAAACTGCGTTTACTGTGTGAAGATGCTCCCGCAAGCTGGCGAGGAGCTATCGAAGTGCTACCGTGCCTGGCCCCGGGCGTTGGCTTCCGCGGCGTGCGGTACCCGCGAGCCACCAAGGTCGCGCGCGTGTTGGCTTTCACACGGCGCCATTACGCGTAATGAGCGCGCCAATTAGCATTAATTAAAGCGCGGCGCCCCGCGAAAACGCGCGCCCGAAAGGGAGAGGCCTTGTGTCGTCTGCTGACGCATTCCGCGCCGCGCCGTGCCGCGCCGCGCCGGATGGAAAGCGTAGGGTTTCCACGGGAGCGCGGGGGGACGGTTCATCGGCGCTGTCGGGAACTCCCTCGGATGCGCATATTTGTGTGAAGGGTTGTATATTCACGTTCCTTGTACAAAAGAAAGCCTCGCCCGAAAGAAAAAAATACTCGTGGGAAGTGTCTTTTGCTACTCAGATACTTTTTTTAGTGCCATATTACTATCGAGATGTTGGTTACGAGATAAAAAAAATTTGTAGGTACACCATTTGGTGCGGAATCGTGAAATCTGACTTGATTTCACGATTGAGACAGTGTTAGAGAATGTTTCAGTATCAACACTCGAATCAACATTCCCTTCCTCTCTCCTCTCCTCTCCCTTTCTCCTCTCCTCTCCTCTCCTCTCCCCTCTCTTTCTCCCTCCTCCTTCCTCCTCTCCTCTCCATTCCTCTCTTCTCTCCCTTTCTCCTCTCCTCTCCTCTCCTCTCCATTCCTCTCTTCTCTCCCTTTCTCCTCTCCTCTCTCCTCTCCATTTCTCTCTTCTCTCCCTTTCTCCTCTCCTCTCCTCTCCATCCCTCTCTTCTCTCCCTTTCTCCTCTCCTCTCCTCTCCATTCCCCTCTTCTCTCCCTTTCTCCTCTCCTCTCCATTCCTCTCTTCTCTCCCTTTCTCCTCTCCTCTCCATCCCTCTCTTCTCTCCCTTTCTCCTCTCCTCTCCTCTCCATCCCTCTCTTCTCTCCCTTTCTCCTCTCCTCTCTTCCTCTCTCCTCTCCTCGCCTCTGTCTCTCTGAAAACAGGGCGAATATGTTTAGAGGTTTAAAGCGAAAAGAGGGCGAATGTGTTTGGGAATCTGTAGTGTTCCGGCGGTGGTGGTAGGCTTTCTGAATATCTCCATTGTCAATTCGAAAGTGTCATCTTCTTGCTGAGGGTAGCATTAGTAGGACGATTTGTATCGCAGCCTGTGAAGTGTTACCGTAAGATGTAGGTTTATTCTTTTATTAGCACTTGAAACCATTGCTTGAGAAATCGTTTTTAATACAATTAAAAAGCATTCTGGCATTATTACGTTCCTGAAATGTTATTTTTTATTACGCGGCTTATTAAATGCGATGTAATATAAAAATAATTCTGATACTTCCATCGAATCTTTTTTGTTTCGAGCCGGGATGAGTGTGTATATGTGAAATATCCAAAATTCAAAAAGCATGCAATCTTATAATATGAGTTTTAATACACCTGAATTTGACTGCGTCAGCCTGAAAACTAAGTATAATGAAGTAAATACTGCGTACAACTGGGTTTATTAATAATTTCTGTAAAAATTGTTAAATTGTAAAGATACATGTGAAAACATTGTAATAACGTATTTTTAGATTATATTTAATTATTCTAACCTAATAACACATTTTCGAGAAGGAAGGTCTCAAACGAATTCTCTTCGTGTACTATAAAAGTGTGCCTCGCAATGTCTCTTTGAGCTGGCTTCTGCTCGCCTAGTTCTCTGGGATCGATTCCAAGAAAATTAGCATGGAAATGTCGGAAAGGGTGGACGGCGATCGAACGCTGCTTGAAAAGCGCTTAGTGCGTCGGTTCGAAGGATTAAGTGCAAGTCATAGTCGAATGAAAGAAAGAGAACCCGCGTACCGGCTATTAGAGAGCGACCCGTGATTCAGTCTCAGGTGACTTGAGTCGGGTATTATTTAACGTGCTCGTAAAGCGAACCACTTACCGTAGGTCGGGTGGTGTACACAAAACTACGTAGATGAAGAGCATAGATTAAAACATTCAGAGCGAGGTTTGTCTCTCGGTAGTCGAGTAGCCATCAGCATTCGTACGAGGCTTTGCAACATGCAATGCCTCGCGATTTGCGCCCTATGCATGTGGCGCAATCGTATTCAACATCAACTGCCACCGACGTAGAACGCGTGGCAATATCATGATCAGACATAGGATGTTTAGGGAAATGCCTATTTTTTTTCTAGAGAACTTATTTAAAGGCTGATAATATATGTCCACGAATCATGACAAATGACATATGACGAAGTTTTATAATGCTTATTTTTGCTTATTGTAGCAGAAATGCCTATTTTTTGCATAAATACCTTTTTTAGGACTTTTTGCCTATTATTTATTATATTTATATACAATGCTACGACATCGAAAAATCGGCGATGGTCCAACGACCATTCATTACGAAACATTCAATTCACGTCTTGAAATTTAAAATTACGAGAGAATTCCTGAAAGTATATCAACTGATATTTCCCTATTTCATAAATACCAGTCATAATCTGAGAACATGGACGATTGACAATACACGGAGGAACCGAAATTTTAAGTGGAAATAAATATAAACTCCCAGAATGTTTCGGTGTTGCTAGTGTTGGACTGCTAAAATATATGCCAGTCACATCGTTCAGATATCCTTCTCCGCATTCAAACTGATTTTGTCTCCCTGTCGTCGCAAGTTTGAAATTGTGATCCTTGAAAAGTTACTGGTAATATGAAAATATTGCTGGTTAATGGAAACTATTAAGAATAAAATATCGAAGAGTTGTAAATATGTAAATCTCGTTTTACATTAAAATATACGAACTGGTTTTGTGCATTTAAGTTTACAAAGTAATATAGACCAAAATTTCAATTTTTCCATTTTATTGTGTATGTAACTTATGACAGTGCCTTTTTTCTCCTTATTCTTGACTTTTTCAGTGCCTTTTTAGGCGCCTAAAAGACGATTTCTAGTGCCTAAACATCCGATGTCTAATCATGATGAACGACATAGAGGACGTTCCCCAGTGGCAGCAAGAGCTACAATAGTGAATCAAAATTTCTTGTAAATGCTCAGGGGGGAGTTATTTTTCTGCTCGCTTCATCTACAGAAGCGTGCGGTGGTGCTTTGCTGTAATAGAAGACGTGCTCTTTCGAGGCCTTCTGCTCACGCTGGTTCCAAGTGTTTTCTCAACTGCGGCGGACTTGCCGTCTCAGGTCTCTGGCTCTGAGTTCGCCGATTCATCGCGCTAACTGGGTCGACCCGGCTCCCATTCACTTTGCGCTGACTGTTTCGTCACAATCGTGATGTGCATCTAACAATCGGTCAAGCCAACTTTAGAAATGTTTTCGTTGTCACGTGCAATGTAATCTGATTACTTTTGTGTAAAGTTTACAAAAATTGGAAATGGTTTACTCGCAAGGCGTACCTTTTTTGTTGTATTCGTATTCCGTAATGTACGGATTTCCATCGCTTCTACTGAGTACACTGAGTGTGTAGGTTAAAAGA